>OX104061.1:19654021-19976086 GCA_944474145.2 Dicrocoelium dendriticum
CATTATGACGCTGATGCTGGCATAACATTTGTTTCGTGGTTCCACAAGTATGAAGATATGTTCCGGGTTGATTTTGCCAACCTTACAGCAGAAAAGAAGATTCGACTAATGCTGCGGAAGCTGGGTGCTGCCGAACACGAGAAGTTCACCAATTTTATCTTACCCAAAAAGAGTACCGATTTGTCCTTCGACGAAGTGGTTGCAGTCCTGTCGCAGATTTTCGGAGAGCAGACATCTTTGTTCAACATCCGGTACAATTGGCTGACAATGACAAAAGGGAAGACGAAGACTGGGGCAACTAGTCCGGCCGTGTGCTTGGAGAGTGCGAACGGTCACCGCTACACACGATGACAAGTGAGCAGTTTAACTGTCTTATATACGTTTGTGGCCTACAAGCGTCCAAAGACGCCGACATTCGAACACGAATACTGAAGAAAATTGAGCAGAATCCGGACGTCACGTTGCAGCAAGTGATCGGTGAGTGCCAACGCATGACGAATCTGAAACACGATACTGCAATGATCCAGCAGTTGTCCAAGCAGAGCGAGCAAGATTTTGGCTGTGCAGTCAGCCGTACTCCCCGAAAAGAAGCTTCCCACGTGAGTTCAACGCATTCTAAACCTCCCACTGCATGCTGGTTTTTTAGAGTGTGGCATTTTGCCCGCGAGTGTCCATTCAAAACTCACACTTGCAACCGTTGCGGCAGAAAAGGGCATAAGGAGTCGTGTTGCCTGGCGACTCATCCAATTCTGACCAAGAAGATGCGTAACAATGCCAAACCGTTCCGGCGTCCCAATTTGACCAGATCTATCACCGCAACATTCAAGGTTGACGGGGCCAGCAAGCGCAAATACACAATTGTGAAAATCAACGGCTTCCAAGTCAAGTTACAAATTGACACGGCTTCTGATATCACCCTGATATCTCGGGACACTTGGTGCATGCTGGGGCGACCAACACTCATACAAACGGACCACACGGCACGGAATGCTTCAGGAGGTACGTTGAAATTGCTGGGTGAACTGAATTGTCAGGTAAACTTTCGCGATAAACAAATCCAGACGACATGTTTCGTGACAGACCAGCCGGGGTTAGATTTGTTGGGGCTCGACTGGATGGATGAACTGAAACTGCTTGATCAATCAGTGAACAGTATATGTCAGCCACCGCAAGTCAATCTGCTGTCACAACCGTCACCTTCAAGCCCGATGTTTCAAAGTCAGATTGCCGAGATAAAACGACGTCACGATGCATTGTTTCAACCTGGTCTCGGATGCTGCAACATAGCTACTGCCTCATTGAACCTTAAACCAGACGCCAAGCCAGTCTTTAGACCGAAACGCCCGGTGCCCTACGCAACCCAGTCTTTAGTGGAAGCCGAGTTAAATCGACTACAATCTGAAGGGATAATCGAACGAGTTCACTATTCCGAATGGGCAGCACCTATCGTGGTGGTAAAAAAAGGAAACGGTAAAGTCCGTATTTGTGCTGATTTCTCGACAGGTTTGAATTCTGTGTTGGAAGATCATCAGTATCCCCTGCCGGTACCAGAAGACTTGTTCAGCAAACTCAATGGGGGGAAATGTTTCGCAAAACTTGACCTAGCTGATGCGTATTTGCAAATCCCAGTTGCCCATCAGTGCAGAACATTGCTGACAGTAAATACCCACCTCGGACTTTTTCAGTACAACCGGCTGCCGTTTGGAGTGAAAACCGCACCGGCCATTTTTCAACAAATAATGGATACCATGCTGAGCGATATCCCAAATACAGCAGCATACCTGGACGATGAGTTGATTATGGCCTCAGATCAATAACACTTGATACAGACGCTGGAGAGAGTGCTTTCGCTTCTTGAAGAAGCTGAATTCCGATTACGGGCTGAAAAATGTGAGTTCCTATTAGAAAGTGTCAAATTTCTTGGGTTCATCATCGACAAACATGGCCGGCGCCCGGATCCCGCCAATATTGAAGCCATCAAAAAGATGAAGCCACCAGAAGACATTGCAGAGCTCCGCTCTTTTCTTGGGCTCGTTAGCCATTACAGTGCTTTCCTACCAAGCCTTCACCAAACCAGAGGACCGCTGAACCAGCTACTGATAAAAGACAAGGATTGGAAATGGACGAAGGAGTGCCAGCAGTCTTTTGATGCAGTCAAAGAAGCTCTCACTTCCGATCTACTCTTGACTCACTTCAATCCGAATTTCAAAATTGTCGTTGCTACGGATGCTTCAAATTATGGTGTCGGTGCAGTTATTTCCCACGTTTTTCCGCATGGAGGAGAGAAGGCTATCGCGCACGCAGCACGGTCACTAACGCCAGCTGAAAAGAACTATAGCCAGATAGAGAAGGAAGCGCTCGCGATTGTTTTCGCAATGAAACGGTTCCATAAGATGCTGTATGGCAGACATTTCACGCTCCTGACTGACCACAAGCCTCTTCTGTCGATATTCGGTTCAAAGAAAGGAATTCCAGTTTTTACGGCAAACCGATTGCAACGATGGGCGACCATACTACTGGCCTACGACTTCAGTATACAGTATAAACCGACGCAACTAATCGGTCAAGCGGATGCCCTGTCTCGTCTCATCAGTTCACACCCAAAGGAGAATGATGATTGTGTGATTGCAGCTATCAGTTTCGAAGCAGAAGTCCAACGAATCCTGGCTGATAATGTGAGAAGACTACCAGTAACAGCCGACACTATTCGTATGGAGACATCACGGGACAGAATCTTGAAGAAAGCGATGCACTGTGTACGAACATGTTGGCCAAATGGAGGCATACCTATGGAGTTGCGGCCGTTTTACCATCGACGTGCATCCCTGTCAGCCGTGGACAATTGTCTGATGTTTGGAGATCGAGTGGTGGTGCCAAGGAAATTGCAGAGGCAAATATTGCAGCAGTTCCACACGGGGCACCCTGGTACCAGCCGCATGAAAGCCTTGGCACGCAGCTTTGTTTACTGGCCAGAAATGGATTCGGAAATTGAAAAATTCTGCCAACAGTGTGAATCTTGTCAACTTGCAGCGAAGGCTCCTCCCAAGTGTCAGTGGCAACCTTGGCCTAAGGCAGAGAAACCGTGGCAACGAATACACGTAGACTATGCAGGACCGATCAATGGCCAATCCTATCTCGTTTTGGTTGACTCATTCACCAAGTGGCCTGATGTGATTCCGGTAAACAATCCGACTGCACAGCACACTATCAACGAGCTGGAGAAGCTGTTCCGATACTTCGGCCTGCCAGAGGTGTTAGTGACAGACAATGGAACACAATTTACCTCGACTTCTTTTCGCGAGTGGTGCAAAGAAAAGGGAATTCATCAGATGTTCTCACCACCATATCATCCTCAATCAAACGGACAGGCGGAAAGGTTTGTGGACACGTTCAAACGTGCACTCTGTAAAGCAGGGCAAAAAAGGGATTCACAGGATGCAATTCAAGCTTTTCTATGCATGTATCGGAACGCTCCGAATCCAAACTCCCCTGATGGGAAAGCCCCCACAGAAGTACTATTTGGAAGAAAGATCCGGACGTTGTTTGATAATCTTTTACCAAGAAGAATAGAAAAGCACGGCAACAGTCACCGGGAGGAAGATTGCAAGATCAAGCTCCGTAACTTCAATGTTGGTGACATGGTCTACGCCCGGGATTTTCGAAGGCCGAAGGGGTGGTCTAGTGGAACGGTTATCGGAAGGAAAGGCAGAGTTATCTACGAGGTGATGGTTGGACGTGAGAGATGGATTAGGCACATCAATCAGCTGAGACCGAATCATGGCAAAACCCAAGGTCCTCAGGAACCACCAGCTTTACATTGGGACATCCTACTAGACACTTTCGGGTTGGAAGCTGAATGTCAGCAACCAGGTGAGACGAAACAAATGCCGCAGAAATCAGATGCACCATGCAGGCCGGCGCGGAAGCGGAGAAGGCCACAACGGCTGCAAATCAATCCCCGGGCGAAAAGCTACGAACACACTCAGGTTCGAAGGGTGTGCAGGCTGACTCAATTCGGAAGGGGAGGTGACAGTTGGACGAGAAAGCTGAGAGCCGACGCTCGCGCGTTTACCACCAAGCGTGCTTGGGAAGGACTCTACGAGCATGTTACCAGGGCCCAGCCGAAATCTGATCAGACACCAGGCGTGTTGCCAAGGCCAGACCGGAAGCTGATGAAATCACGCGTCAGACATCACGTGCGTTGCCATGCGCCGGGTAGGCGAACGAAGACTGTAGTACCCGAGCAACACGGTGAGTCGGACAGATGCAGCGGACAAGTAGGTGTGCAGCGTGGGCTTAGAGCCAAATCCGCCTGGTGATAGTGACATATAAATATGACCGTTCTTTGCCTTAATACAACTCTGGTCTGCTGAGTAGTCTTCTGTCTTCGTTCCGGTCGGGTTTGCCAAGGCGTAAATCAGAGCACGCGTGAAGGCGCAGATTTAGCAACAGGCGTGAATCAACCAGGCGAGAGCGAGCAGGCCGCGCAGCGTTACAACAGTGGCGACGCGAGTACAACCGAACCCAGGCATGGCAATTAGCTTTGAACAATTGCAGATGCTGTTGCAGCAACAACAGGCACAGTTTGAAGCATCCCAAACCAAACTGATCGAGATGTTAACTCAGAAGATGACAGTGCAGTCAAGCCCAGGGTTAGCGACAATTGAAGGTGCCCCGTCACCAGAAACCCTGACTCAGCAGATCAGTGAGTTCCATTATGACGCTGATGCTGGCATAACATTTGTTTCGTGGTTCCACAAGTATGAAGATATGTTCCGGGTTGATTTTGCCAACCTTACAGCAGAAAAGAAGATTCGACTAATGCTGCGGAAGCTGGGTGCTGCCGAACACGAGAAGTTCACCAATTTTATCTTACCCAAAAAGAGTACCGATTTGTCCTTCGACGAAGTGGTTGCAGTCCTGTCGCAGATTTTCGGAGAACAGACTTCTTTGTTCAACATCCGGTACAAGTGTCTGACAATAACCAAAAAAGAAGACGAAGACTGGGTCGACTATTCCAGCCGGGTGAATCGAGAGTGCGAACGGTCACAACTACACAAGATGACAAGTGATCAGTTTAAATGCCTCATATACGTCTGTGGCCTACAAGCATCCAAAGACGCCGACATTCGAACACGAATACTGAACAAAATTGAGCAGAATCCGGATGTCACGTTGCAGCAAGTGACCGGTGAGTGCCAACGCATGACGAATCTGAAACACGATACTGCAATGATCCAGCAGTTGTCCAAGCAGAGCGAGCAAGATTTTGTCTGTGCAGTCAGCCGTACTCCCCGAAAAGAAGCTTCCCACGTGAGTTCAACGCATTCTAAACCTCCCACTGCATGCTGGTTTTGTAGAGAGTGGCATTTTGCCCGCGAGTGTCCATTCAAAACTCACACTTGCAACCGTTGCGGCAGAAAAGGGCATAAGGAGTCGTGTTGCCTGGCGACTCGTCCAATTCTGACCAAGAAGATGCGTAACAATGCCAAACCGTTCCGGCGTCCCAATTTGACCAGATCTATCACCGCAACATTCAAGGTTGACGGGGCCAGCAAGCGCAAATACACAATTGTGAAAATCAACGGCTTCCAAGTCAAGTTACAAATTGACACGGCTTCTGATATCACCCTGATATCTCGAGACACTTGGTGCATGCTGGGGCGACCAACACTCATACAAACGGACCACACGGCACGGAATGCTTCAGGAGGTACGTTGAAATTGCTGGGTGAACTGAATTGTCAGGTAAACTTTCGCGATAAACAAATCCAGACGACATGTTTCGTGACAGACCAGCCGGGGTTAGATTTGTTGGGGCTCGACTGGATGGATGAACTGAAACTGCTTGATCAATCAGTGAACAGTATATGTCAGCCACCGCAAGTCAATCTGCTGTCACAACCGTCACCTTCAAGCCCGATGTTTCAAAGTCAGATTGCCGAGATAAAACGACGTCACGATGCATTGTTTCAACCTGGTCTCGGATGCTGCAACATAGCTACTGCCTCATTGAACCTTAAACCAGACGCCAAGCCAGTCTTTAGACCGAAACGCCCGGTGCCCTACGCAACCCAGTCTTTAGTGGAAGCCGAGTTAAATCGACTACAATCTGAAGGGATAATCGAACGAGTTCACTATTCCGAATGGGCAGCACCTATCGTGGTGGTAAAGAAAGGAAACGGTAAAGTCCGTATTTGTGCTGATTTCTCGACAGGTTTGAATTCTGTGTTGGAAGATCATCAGTATCCCCTGCCGGTACCAGAAGACTTGTTCAGCAAACTCAATGGGGGGAAATGTTTCGCAAAACTTGACCTAGCTGATGCGTATTTGCAAATCCCAGTTGCCCATCAGTGCAGAACATTGCTGACAGTAAATACCCACCTCGGACTTTTTCAGTACAACCGGCTGCCGTTTGGAGTGAAAACCGCACCGGCCATTTTTCAACAAATAATGGATACCCTGCTGAGCGATATCCCAAATACAGCAGTATACCTGGACGACGCGCTGATTATGGGCTCAGATCCGCAAGACTTGATACAGACACTGGAGAGAGTGCTTTCGCGTCTTCAGGAAGCTGGATTCCGATTACGGGCTGAAAAATGTGAGTTCCTATTAGAAAGTGTCAAATTTCTTGGGTTCATCATCGACAAACATGGCCGGCGCCCGGATCCCGCCAATATTGAAGCCATCAAAAAGATGAAGCCACCAGAAGACATTGCAGAGCTCCGCTCTTTTCTTGGGCTCGTTAGCCATTACAGTGCTTTCCTACCAAGCCTTCACCAAACCAGAGGACCGCTGAACCAGCTACTGATAAAAGACAAGGATTGGAAATGGACGAAGGAGTGCCAGCAGTCTTTTGATGCAGTCAAAGAAGCTCTCACTTCCGATCTACTCTTGACTCACTTCAATCCGAATTTCAAAATTGTCGTTGCTACGGATGCTTCAAATTATGGTGTCGGTGCAGTTATTTCCCACGTTTTTCCGCATGGAGGAGAGAAGGCTATCGCGCACGCAGCACGGTCACTAACGCCAGCTGAAAAGAACTATAGCCAGATAGAGAAGGAAGCGCTCGCGATTGTTTTCGCAATGAAACGGTTCCATAAGATGCTGTATGGCAGACATTTCACGCTCCTGACTGACCACAAGCCTCTTCTGTCGATATTCGGTTCAAAGAAAGGAATTCCAGTTTTTACGGCAAACCGATTGCAACGATGGGCGACCATACTACTGGCCTACGACTTCAGTATACAGTATAAACCGACGCAACTAATCGGTCAAGCGGATGCCCTGTCTCGTCTCATCAGTTCACACCCAAAGGAGATTGATGATTGTGTGATTGCAGCTATCAGTTTCGAAGCAGAAGTCCAACGAATCCTGGCTGATAATGTGAGAAGACTACCAGTAACAGCCGACACTATTCGTATGGAGACATCACGGGACAGAATCTTGGAGAAAGCGATGCACTGTGTACGAACATGTTGGCCAAATGGAGGCATACCTATGGAGTTGCGGCCGTTTTACCATCGACGTGCATCCCTGTCAGCCGTGGACAATTGTCTGATGTTTGGAGATCGAGTGGTGGTGCCAAGGAAATTGCAGAGGCAAATATTGCAGCAGTTCCACACGGGGCACCCTGGTACCAGCCGCATGAAAGCCTTGGCACGCAGCTTTGTTTACTGGCCAGAAATGGATTCGGAAATTGAAAAATTCTGCCAACAGTGTGAATCTTGTCAACTTGCAGCGAAGGCTCCTCCCAAGTGTCAGTGGCAACCTTGGCCTAAGGCAGAGAAACCGTGGCAACGAATACACGTAGACTATGCAGGACCGATCAATGGCCAATCCTATCTCGTTTTGGTTGACTCATTCACCAAGTGGCCTGATGTGATTCCGGTAAACAATCCGACTGCACAGCACACTATCAACGAGCTGGAGAAGCTGTTCCGATACTTCGGCCTGCCAGAGGTGTTAGTGACAGACAATGGAACACAATTTACCTCGACTTCTTTTCGCGAGTGGTGCAAAGAAAAGGGAATTCATCAGATGTTCTCACCACCATATCATCCTCAATCAAACGGACAGGCGGAAAGGTTTGTGGACACGTTCAAACGTGCACTCTGTAAAGCAGGGCAAAAAAGGGCTTCACAGGATGCAATTCAAGCTTTTCTATGCATGTATCGGAACGCTCCGAATCCAAACTCCCCTGATGGGAAAGCCCCCACAGAAGTACTATTTGGAAGAAAGATCCGGACGTTGTTTGATAATCTTTTACCAAGAAGAATAGAAAAGCACGGCAACAGTCACCAGGAGGAAGATTGCAAGATCAAGCTCCGTAACTTCAATGTTGGTGACATGGTCTACGCCCGGGATTTTCGAAGGCCGAAGGGGTGGTCTAGTGGAACGGTTATCGGAAGGAAAGGCAGAGTTATCTACGAGGTGATGGTTGGACGTGAGAGATGGATTAGGCACATCAATCAGCTGAGACCGAATCATGGCAAAACCCAAGGTCCTCAGGAACCACCAGCTTTACATTGGGACATCCTACTAGACACGTTCGGGTTGGAAGCTGAATGTCAGCAACCAGGTGAGACGAAACAAATGCCGCAGAAATCAGATGCACCATGCAGGCCGGCGCGGAAGCGGAGAAGGCCACAACGGCTGCAAATCAATCCCCGGGCGAAAAGCTACGAACACACTCAGGTTCGAAGGGTGTGCAGGCTGACTCAATTCGGAAGGGGAGGTGACAGTTGGACGAGAAAGCTGAGAGCCGACGCTCGCGCGTTTACCACCAAGCGTGCTTGGGAAGGACTCTACGAGCATGTTACCAGGGCCCAGCCGAAATCTGATCAGACACCAGGCGTGTTGCCAAGGCCAGACCGGAAGCTGATGAAATCACGCGTCAGACATCACGTGCGTTGCCATGCGCCGGGTAGGCGAACGAAGACTGTAGTACCCGAGCAACACGGTGAGTCGGACAGATGCAGCGGACAAGTAGGTGTGCAGCGTGGGCTTAGAGCCAAATCCGCCTGGTGATAGTGACATATAAATATGACCGTTCTTTGCCTTAATACAACTCTGGTCTGCTGAGTAGTCTTCTGTCTTCGTTCCGGTCGGGTTTGCCAAGGCGTAAATCAGAGCACGCGTGAAGGCGCAGATTTAGCAACAGGCGTGAATCAACCAGGCGAGAGCGAGCAGGCCGCGCAGCGTTACAACAAATGTCGTCTCTTATATTGACTGCAGGTTATCCGTGTAGGAAGGGAAAGTAAGCCAAAGCGGGTCCGAGAATCTCTGGTCCGAGGTAAGTGAGAATTAACCGGGTATCTGGGACCACCAGGCAGTCAGTCAGGTCGCCAGCTTTGGCCGCTAGCATATCTCGACCAATTTCTCAGTGCCGTGAATGCTACCTGTGTCCAAGCATTTCGATTTGGATATCACATCGTGTTGCCGCTGTCCCGGAACCAAAATTGATAACTTGTCTCAACCTCAGTGAGTGTGCCTGAAGGCGACGGCAGTACCAGGGTGCGAATAGAAGCAGTTGACATGGACTACGTTGACATCATTGCATAATCAGAGATAAGTCCCGATGTCACACGAGATGAAATATAATAAGATTAATCCGTCAAATTGTAACGTAACGGAGCACTACAGATGTTGGCGTGACCTGTAATTTGGGCTAGCCCCAATTAGACCTAGAGCCCGAAGAAAATGGTGTTATGCATGTAAAAATGCAAGCAGTCTGTCAAGCTGAAGGGTGGCGCTTACAAGTGCTTCTAAATAGCTTCTACTTAATCATCCAACGTGATGACGAGCACCGCCGGCTGTGAGCAGAGATATCAGCTGACGTACCAAGGGTCCCGGTTTCGAGTTGCAGTACCGCAGTGTTGCTAGCCGGCGTTAGTTCATACATGTTTATGGACTGCCACGAACAGAATGGGGAAAGTCATCCTCATGGGCGATAACACTGCGAACGTAGTTTTGGATAATCGCACGTGAATTATAAGCGAGCAAGGCGACTGTCATTGTCTAGTTAACTCTATAGACATGAATCTTAACGGCAGCCTTAAATGTAGTCAGCATTGTGGGCATCAGCAGTAGATAGAGACAGATATAGGAATAGGGAAGCCAACAAGGGTCGTTTATCATCTGCAGATCGGTCGATATTACACTACCAAGGTAGCAGAACTTCGAAGTGATTTCCAAGACCTCATCACCGACATGGATTCGTGGCAACCATACAGATTCCATTGCTGGCATGGGCTGAAAAGCAAACATTCTTGCTTGTGTTGACAGTGAGCCAGGACTATGCCGCTGTCGAAGCGGGAGCCGGAGTTATGTGCTGCAACTCAGCTGCGCTGTGCGCAAACAACACCTACTCATCTGCAAAACAGCAACAAAAGGATGGTTGTCACACGCACCATAGTTCGCGTCACACAACGACGGATTTTCTGCAACCTGTCATCAAAACGGTGTTCCACACAGACATCATAATCACAAGCAGTATAGAATGCATAAAACATCATAGCATTTAGGTAAATATTAGACAGCGCAGGGGGCTAAGGCGCAGCCTTGTTTCACACTAGAGACAACTGCTACCCTTTGTTGAAAACATGCACGATATCCTCTAGTCTCCAACCAGACGGGATTGTTTCGGTGATCCACACCTCTTGTAGTCGAGAAGTTATCTCCTTAATAATTACCGACCTCCGTCTTTGAAAAGAGCGGGACGGAGTTCGTCTGGACCAAGGGTTTTGTAGTGCTTTAAGAGATGAGGTACGTGATTTGCCTCGACCACAGATGATGGTGAATTTTCTACCTACCATGCGGTTAGCTGGACTCCATCATCATCATCAGTGCTGCTGTTAGAAGAGCTTAGCCAAATGCACTGTTATTTTGTTGGCATGGATTAGCTAATCATTGTCTTCGTACAAATCCTCGCTTATGATCAGCTTTTTACTGCAAGGGAATCATATCAGAGGGAAACGCTCGCAGAAAATCTTTCAATTTGCCGCTTGCCTCATCACAATGAGGCAGTCTGTCTACCAGGCTTCGAGATCCTCCGGGAGGAGCTTTTTTAATTCAGCACTAGTTGTCCTGCGCAGTGATTCTGAGCGTCAGCCGGAATTACCCAACGAATTTCGAGAAGCAGGGAAAATCTTGCATAGATCCATTTTCTGACAGGTCTACTGTTGTAACCACGGACCAGGCTCGCGGAGTTGTGTATGACGCATCGGATGTGTGCTCTGTGCGTTTCATCGTGTGAGTATAAAGTGTTCTCGAGATTTGGGGCCACCTCCTCATGTAAAGTGTGAAGAACGCTTGTAGCAACAGGGTTAGCCGAAACAAACCGTTTCCGTTGACGCTACTGAGAGCCAGCTGAACGTAGTGTGTCTTTGACATGCAAGAATGCTCGATCCGAATTAACGTGGCTAACCCAAGTTGATTTGCAACCTTGCATAACCCCCTCCAGCGATAACTGATGGCAATGTGTTCCATTTACGTAGACGACTGGCCGGGGGCTTGATGTCTCCGGGTAGCTCGTTGGCACCAGGATCACGAATACCCAGCGCACCGATAAAAGCCTTGGTTAGTAAAAAGCTGAAGTAAGCGACCACCGTTGCTTACCCACTCTGTTTACGTTCGTCAATTTTAAGTCTACTGTCTTGCGCATATAAATCTCCGGTAAGCACCACGATGTCCTTACGGCGCTTTCTTCCGATAGAATCGGTCAGTTGATCTAAACACTTCTCTTTGACTGACTCCAAGCTGCAATCTGTGGGAGCGTAAGCCGTTATACGTTCTTTCTTTGAAGCAGAGCACTCGTGCTTTCTCCGATTGTCCGACAGATGCCTGTTTGTCTACGATCAGTGATGCAGATCAGCTGGAAGAGTTTACGAAAACTGCCCACTGCTCCCTTCTTTTCCATTTTTGGAGCCCCACTCGTCTACAGTGCTTTCTTGTCAACACGCTAGCTCCGTTTTAGTTCGCGCCTAATAGTCCGTTTGATAAATTTGTGCTCAGTGCCATCAGAGTTTTTTTCTGGATTCCAACAGGTTCTCGGGTACCAAGTGACTGCTGAGTTGACGATTGATAGTACTGCTTTAAGTGGTGCCTGTGTCGTGCAAATTGGTCGAGATCTTATCCAACTGAAGCTCTTATCCAACTGAAGCAAAACTGTTTCAGTCTTATCGAGATTGTCTTGGCTACCACATTCTCACATTGTGTAATTAAATTCCTCTTGACCTACATTCACACATCGTACCACTTACGGCCCACATGTTTGAACGCCCGAACGAAGCATTATATAAACAGTATATTACTTCGACAACAACAACTCTCGACCGACTACATTGTTACTCCCGTACAACGAACGCCACACGACCGTTCCGACTAGTGCTTCGACAACCGTCACGAAAAGCGCTACGCCCACGACGACAAGACAATCATCACACGACCGGACTGGCCGCGACCTGTAATTCCCCACGAACAGGATTTGTGCTCTGAGATAAGTCACCACTTTCTCATTACTTTATTTTTGAGTGACACTATTAAAATCGGTTTCGTACATTGTATTCTTAGGGTCGGCCTCTCCTTTTTATATCTTTACTGTACTGATACACAACGAACACGCCTCAATATTTATACTTCATTTTGTTAGTGCACATCTTCTGATATTTTCAATCCGCCAACTAGTCGAGTAGTAACCTACTAAGACACTAACAGTACGCACCCTGGTAAAGGTCATGTGCTGCGTAGCCGGTTGCGCACAAACGGCTGCTAAGACTGATGCACACCCAGCTTGACCAACGGATGCCGCATCATCTTGGCCGGATGCGTGCCATCAATATCGAGAGGGCAAGTCGTGTGTACTTAGTTCAACAACCACGTAAGGGTCATTGACGCTTGTTGCGGACACGCATTACAATTCAATACCCAGGGGGCCTAACGCGCGTGCGAACGTAGCCTGTCGATCTATTTATTTTAGAGTGCGAACGTCGTACTCAACCTGAGAAACAGGATAGCGTAAACTTGCAATGGGCTTTTGCCGATAATCCCCCAGCGAGTGGTGTGGGAAGTTAGGTGCATATTTTAGAACTGCAGTGGCATTGCGGCTTTTGTCAGTTAAGCGGAGAATTATAGAAGGAAGTTTACTAATGAGGATCGAGAGGATTAAGAGGAACAGATGGAAAAGATTGGAGACACTAGCACTAGCAAGTTTTTGTTTATCCATCACACTGTATGCTTCAAATAGGGCCATTCTTGTTTAGTTGCGCTACAGCTGCTACATGATGTGTTCGAAGTTTGTGGAAACAGTCATGGTTGTAGGTGGGATGAGATTGCACTCAGACCTAGACAAGAGAACGGTTAGGCTTCGCAACCAAAGCTTTTGGTTTAAAGCCCAGCTGCAAAGCGGTGGTGAGGTGGAAACAAATCGCTTTTACTGAAATGGACGACATACTATTTCCACCCCAAAAGCTGGAGGACCAGAGTCTGAGTTCGCCTGACTCCAAACTATTGACTAACCTGTTAGGAGTTGCTCGCATGATGCGCGAGAGCACCACCCGGTACAGCCCAGCCGCTCGCAGAGGTATGCAAACCATCAAATCACGCTGAGGTCCAAGCTCGTTGCGTGGAAGCAGCTTTTAGGAATGCATCAGACTGCCTGTGATACGATCAGCGTCAGCACCTGAACAATAAGAGTAGCCGGTCTGAATAGCAAAAGGGCAAAAGAATAAGCTTGTCACTATCGGACTTACAGTACTCATCCGTGTAGCAATGATATTTGCCTAAGGCATCGGAGTTTCGTACATTTGGAACCGGAGGAAGTAACCAAGGATGAATGAATTAGGTAAACGTAGAGTAAAGTTAACAGACCGATGTGCATTGGCGCGCGGTTTAGCATGTTCGGTCGCCAACATTTCTGTCGACAGCAGCATTGTTACAGGGCAGTGGGAGTGAGCGGAGAGTCATTAAAACATCGATCATGAAAGTAAATCGACTACGGGTTGTTTGGGTGATGATGCAGACCACTGGGAACGTCCCGAGGTAGCTGATCAGGGAACAGTTTTCTTTCTTAGACAGCTGTGAATAACTCTCGACTTTTCTCAGGCGAAATGAATAATCATCTGCGAACAATCAGCGGCAACGTCCCAGCACATAGGGTTTCTGGGTTGGTCGCCTAGTTCTTCATTTAATGCCACAAGAGCATGTAAGACACTATGTCAAAGCCTCTGTGACCGGTCATAGAGTCATGGAACATTTAATTCCGCGACCAGAAATGAGCATTCAATGTTTCAGTAAAAGCCTATGAGCTAATGGATTGTCAACGGCTTTCTTACTCACCTGCGAGTTCTTCGTCTGGAAAATCTCACCTGATCTTCGTGCCATAAAGCAGCACGAAGCTCCTTGGACGTCCTACTTAGTTTGTTCCTCCTCAAAAGCCATGTTATCCTCACCCCGGTTGCCGGCTGTCAACGCTTTGTGACATACGTCAATAGCCCTGCTGCTTCGCGGGTCAGCTTTTATGACCCAGGGGCCCGGGTGTGGTCCGCTAAGTCATACCTCTACTTTGGCCTTGGCGACCGCGAAGCAACCTGACCGTACAAACAATTGTGAATACACTACGTAACCAACATGCGCATCCAGCGTCAATTCATGAGCCAGTAGATCAACGAGATAGTCATGATTAAATTCCGACTGAAAATAACACGTAGCGAAAAAAACATGTCAATGCGTTCATAATAAAATGGATGGCCTTTTGAGCCCACAAACACGTAAAAGTTTGGAAGACGAATTCAATGTTGGCAAACCACCTCCATAACAATAGTGCTGCCAAGTTACTTAACTTACTAGGCTATCAGTTCGGATAAACTAATGTGAAACAGAAGCCCAAGCTTGTTTGAAAATTTACTGAGAAATGCTCGTTTCAACCCTGTAAATATATGGCTCCATCCATAAGAGACCAGATTGAAGGCAATAAACCACAGAGGCCTTTTGTTCAGTTTAGACAAAGTACTTGTGTTTCTTTGCGCCGAGGTTTGTTTTACCACTTTGCTCAGAAGCCGATGTTAAGGGAGTTTTAACTAAATTTTTAAACTAACAAAATTCGTAATACCCGAAGTCAACAGAACACGTACCTGAAATGGATTCCGTATTTGAGCAAATTTTTTGAAATTTCCGGTATTGTTTCGGTAAAACACCACCGTCGCAATAGTTTATGCCCGGCCATTAACACTGATTTTTGAAAGAAACCCGAACCCAACGCATCATCATCATCATCATCATCATCATCATCATCATCATCATCATCATCATCATCATCATCATCATCATCATCATCATCATCATCATCATCATCATCATCATCATCATCATCATCATCATCATCATCATCATCATCATCATCATCATCATCATCATCATCATCATCATCATCATCATCATCATCATCATCATCATCATCATCATCATCATCATCATCATCATCCTCATCATCATCATCATCCTCCTCCTCATCCTCCTCCTCCTCCTCATCATCATCATCATCATCATCATCATCAACAACAACAACAACAACAACAACGACAACAGTACATCAGCCATTTGAACTGATGCTTTGCTGCCATACAACCATGAGTAGCTACGAAATGAAGAATAATAAGAGGGAGAGAAGGTGACTTACCTGAGAAACTTAATGTCCTAAGCAAACATTCAGGGTCAAGGCGCCCACACATTGTGTTATAACATAGCGTCACAAAGAGCTGGCTATCGTGTATAGATTAGGCAGCATCAGCGAGATAGATCCCTTCCGGCTTTCACTGCGAAGTGTCACAATCAGCCATTACGGAGTAGTTAACTCGGCACCCAACCTACTTTAAACAGGCGGTTCGACTAGGAGACGGCAGCAAACGCGTCATTGGTGTCGATTGCGAGCCATGTCCCGTAAAGTCTCTAGCCAAACAAAAGGTGGGTCACGTGGACCAGCCTGGAACGCGAGACGTAACGATGGCACCCAGTTTGGTTGTCGGTGACCTTATTTCCCGCTGCCAAGTCAACTTTTTTTCAATCTCGAGCCTTGTACCATCGTACACCTGGCAGACTAAACAAAGCCCTGTATGGTAAGCAGTGGCCAGGCATACTTATTACATGACCCAGCCAAATCCATTTATTCAGTGCTATCTCGCCTATGCACATCCTCGTTGCGGACACGCTGTTGCTTGCTGACACTAGCAATGATCTGCAAAAACGATGCTCGAATAGTTGTAGGCAATTCAGATTATCAGATCGGAGGGGCCAGGTCCCACTCCAATAGAGCAGGACGGCCCTTAATGTGGTCTTGTATGCACGACTTTGCAGACGGAGGGAAACCCTTTCTGCCGCTAAAGACGCCGCAGGTTCAGGAAAACAGTTCTGGCTTCTGCAATGCGTGAATTGACTTAAGTTTCTATGCTCCCATCCTTGCTGATGTAGCTGCTAAGTTTGGTGAATCGATCAACTACCTTGCGTTGTTTGTTATCAGGAGTCAAGTGATCATCAATTAGCTGGTGGTCGTGCATCAGCACTTTGCACTTTGAAGGTGCAAAAAGAAAACCAAATAATGGGACCATTCTAGAGAGGCTATTCAAGGTTCAACGAGCCGCCCCAATATCGTTAAACAGCAAGGCGATCTCGTCCGCATAATCAAGATCAACTAACCTTTCACTAGGCACCATCTCAATACCTACATCTTGACATTCCATAGGAGAATGCTGCATGGTGGAGTCCACGACGAAAATGAACAAAAATGGGGAAATCGGACAATCTTGAACAACACCACTCGTGGTCGGGAAGTTATCCGGCAGGTCACCGTTGACCCTTTCGCGACCTGTAGTTTTCGAGTATAGAGTACGTAAGATGTTCCCATGTTTCAAGAAAACACTTTTTCGCGCAATTATTTCAAACAAAATGCATCGATCGACTGAATCGAAAGCACCATTGAAATCGAGGAACAGTGGTTATCGGTCTGCGGTATGTGTGGCGCTGCTCTAGCACCTGCCACAGAATGAACAAACGGTCTATACAGCTAAGGCCAGGGCGGAAACCTGTGTGCTCATCCCTAATCCGAGATTCCCGTTCCACAGTGTGGCAAGGAATTAGAAGCGAGGTCAGTACTTCTGTCACAAATGGCGTCAGGCTAATACCCCTGTGGTTAGCACAGTCTGTACGACTGCCCTTCCTGTATATTACCACTATAATCGATTCACTCCAGTTGGCCAGGACATTCTTTTCTTCCAGATATGTTTGTATAGGGAGGTCAGTACATTGCAGAAGACCTCACCTCCATCCATAAGTGGTGCAGGTGGGAGGGAATCCAGGCCAGCAGCACGTAAATGATTGAGGGTTTTGATCGCGTTTCGTAACTCACTCCCCGATGGAATCTCTAAACTTAATCTCCTTGGCTCGTCCTGCATCACCTGAGCAGGAAAATGTCTGGGAGCAGGGGGCCAACTGAACTGATCTTACAATTGTTCCACCCAACGAGCTATACAGCGCTCGTTGGTCGATTTAGGTCCATCGCTGGCCAACTGCAGGAGGACGCCAAGTTGCACTTCGGCGCCCACTGGGTCTAAAAGCAGTGCTACTACGAAACAACTGGTGTTCCGCACACAGTTTTAATAGGCCCTCGCCGTTGTCAGTCCATTCGGAACTAAGCCCATACTTATCACCTAACAGAGCTTATGGAAAGCTCAGACGCTCAACTTGTACGTTTATACCCCCTACAAGTATTATAATGTCTGAACTAGTAGCACTGCGTGGTAGCGCGTTCAGTTCGTGAATGAATGTATCCTTAGCAGCATTAGAGCTACAGTCGGTAGAAGCAAAAGCGGAAATCAAAAACTTCATGAATCAACTTTAGTTGATCTCGTAAGGCGGGCTGCACACAAACGGCTGTTCAACAGAATCCAATCAACCAACAATGGCTCAGCTTTGGAGCTGAGAAGGATACCTACCACATCTTGACCCGCGAGTGCTACATCAGCGGTTACGGAAGCCTGGAACCAATAGCGAAAGGACAAGAAGGGAGAAGTTAATTCCACAACCTCAGTAGACTAACTGATCCTATATTCGGACACATAAAAAGTCAATACCCAGTGTGTCCAAATTGAGTGCCGGGGCAGCGTGCTGAATTATTTGTCACAGAATGCGAACGTTGAACACTGCAAGGGAAACGGGACAGCTTGGTCCTATAATTGACTTTTGCCGACAGGTGTCTGGTGGGTTTTGCGGGAAAGTGATTGAAGATGCTTCTACTCCATTGACACTTCGGCTGCTGTCAATAAAGCTGGGAACTTTAGAAGGAATGTTAATAATGGAAGTCGGGATGGGAGTGAGAATAAAGGGTGGAAAAAAAGGAGACGCCAGCATAGTGTGTTTCCACCCTGCTGTATCCAGCAGATAAGGCGAGCCTTGATAATCTGCGCTATGGCCGATGCAGAATGAAGTTTATGTTTGAAGTAAATGTCATGGATGTATGTGGGCTGAGATACTGCCAGGGTGTCCAGAGCTAGACCGGAGGACGATTAAGGTCCTCAACCAAAGCCTTTGGCTCAAAAGCCTGTCCGCAAGGCAGCGGGGAAGTGGCAATGAATTAGTTTGACAGAAGTGGACGCCATACCATTTCAAACATCTAACCTGGAGGACCAGGAGACTGATTTTGTCTGACCTCTACCATTGACCAACCTAGTAGCAGTAGCTCACAAGGAGCCCGGAGCGCAAAGGGTCAAGGAGGTATGCAAACCGTCGCACCACGTTAAGGTCTAATCTCGTTACGGCAGATCCAGTCTCGTTTTGACGGCACCAAATACAGGGTGTCTTTATTTGACTTTGCAATGAATGAGCTCGTTCTCCACTCAGTATCCTAATGATGTGCACAGACACTCATTTTGTGATAATTATCCTTAGAGTCAATCCATGTCCGCCACGTCCGATGCACATTACAGGTATCCATACCAGCACTAAGATGCAGAATACTGTTATCTGTTCATTAGCTTTGCGAATATGGGGAATTTTAGGTTTAAGTGCATTACTCACGAGACTTAACAGTAATAATAACCAGAGAAGTGTCGTAAATTCTCGTGGTTTACTGTAACATCTACCAAGCATAAGGTTTTATGCCAAGTTTAACTCAGAGGGACATCAGCACTTTTCTGCGCGTTGCAAATACCTAACAGCCGTTTTAATAAAAAGCCAAATTAAAATATAATGGGGCGATTTGGCTGCTAGGGTGTAAATTTCTCTAGGGAACAAGAAAATTTAATTTACGTCTGTAGTTTTGAGTGCAGAGTCATAATATATCGCAGTTTTCTCATTACGCCTCTCAAAAAGTAAGAGAGCTTAGTTGGATCCATCTAGATCTAAGCCTGTGCGATTTAACGCTATACGACAAGCTATCTGAACCAACTGGCTTAACGGAGCCACGGTTTGCCTGTTACTTTATCGACTCCGTTTTATGCATTTTCTCGTTGTTATGGATTGCAGAGCTTAATTGAATCAATTTGCTTTCCGTGCCAAAATTGAGGTCATATGCATTGAAAATCGATACATACTTTGATTCATGTACAACAGATCAATTAGAAGTGCAAGTTGAGCTTATCAGGGACAAATTAATCTAGAGCACAATCGATTGAGGCACACATACTGATATCGGTTTTCAACCGTGGTTTGAGAAATGAACTTGAACAACTTGGTTTATTAGTAACTTGATGGGGAAATCGAACTTTAATTACTACACAGTTATCTTTCATGCTGCGGGCAAGATAGCTATCATTGGGGCTGGCACAGTGATTACGTTGACACTAATGGGTAGATTGACGCTTAGCGCTGCGCCCTTCGGCATGTTTATTCAACCTTCACAGTGCAAAATACTGTTTCAGGACTGGACCGACACGCCTCCTCTTTAAACTATCTTAGAACAGCCACTGCAAGTGGTGAATCAGTTCACTTTCCTTGGTAGCTCTGTCACCTCTGGTGGTCACGTCACTGAGTAAGTTACTTCCGCATCAGCAAGGCCCGTGTGACTTTTCAGAGAATCACCCATCTATGGAGACGATGAGATATCAGCTTGTCAGTGAAAGGTAGGATGTATAAAGCTGCCATAAGATTGGTGTCACCGAATGGATCAGAGGTCTGGCCAGTTCATAGCGAAGGCCCTAAATGCTTGGGCATGTTTGACCACCGGTGTATGCTCATGACTGGCGGGAACACCACGTCAGCAATACTGAGGTCCACCGGTTGATTTTTATCAAAAGGCCTTCTGGTATCGCACTCGAGTGTTTGCTGAATCACTTACGTTGGCTTGGCCATGTGCTCCGCATACCCGTTGGTCTGCTTTCTTGGCGTGCATTATACGCCGTGGCTGCATCAAGTTGGGCGAAACTATGAGGTGGCCAGTGATTGATGTGGCATAGAGGTATGGAGAAATTGACTGAGACTTGGTTAGGCTGGTCTGTGCCGTCTTCGTGAATGGGGCCTAGGTATGGTCCGTACCAATGGCTGGAGTCCGTATCAGATATGAAACAACCCGCAATCAGTAGCGTTCCTGCATTCGGATTCTTAGATCTGGTTGTTAGTTTACTTTCCACTGTGATTAGTTTAACGCGATTCCTTCTAGTTTCCACTTTCTATAACTGCTTAATCCCAAAGAGAAAAGAAAGCGGTAATTTCAGAGCAAACAATTGTTTTCTGTTTATTTCTCATTAGCCTCAGCACAGCCATCGCAATGAGGCTGGACCTTACCGTGGTGCGATGGTTTGTGTGCCTCAGCGATCCATTGAGCTATGCTGGGTGGTGCTTTTGCATCTTCAGAGTCACTCATACCAGATTGGTCAATGGTTAGAGGTCAGACAAACTCAGCCTCCTGGTCCTCCAGGTTGGGGGTTGGAATGAGGGTGGCACCTTATTCCTTAAAACGGACTCCTTGTAGTCCAGCGCCAAACCCGCTGCCTTGCGGTCAGGTTTTTGAACCAAAGGCTTTGGTTGAGAACCCTAATCGTTCTCCTGTCTAGGCCTGGGCAACCTGACAGTATCCTGCCCACGCAATACAATGAATCACACTTCAAACAAATTGCTGATGCTCTGGCCACCGCAGAGGATAATCAACGGTGCCCTATCTGCTGCATCGAGCAGGGTGGATAGGGGTTTGGATGCTACTGCTCAAGCCTTCCCGTCTTCTTATTCCCCATCTTACGCTTTTTCACTCTTACCGTGCCCTTCCAACTTCACTTATATCCCCCCAGTTTTCAACCCCCGATTCTTGGCCCTCCCCCAACATGCTTTGCTAGGCATTTATCTTCTAGTTTCAACTCACATGTGAACGCGAAGCGTCACTCCTCTCCTGTCGACAAGCCCATGTCCAACCAAGCGGTCCATTCCAGTTCATCGGCTTCCATTTGGAGCCCTCGATTTTCCTTCAGATTGGCATGCCTTAATGTACGCACACTACTACAGATCGGTCAACAGGCAGCACTTGCCCGAACATTGGAGACCCTCTCGATCGATATCTGCTGCTTATCAGAGACCCGCCTGCAAGACTCGAGCTCTGTGCTCACTCTGCGATCCCCTTCAGGTGACGCAAACAGTATTTTCTCATTGCGCCTATCCGGTGACGATGCAGCTTCGAGCACCGGCCAAACTGGTGTTGGCATTGCTCTGAGTCCCCGGGCTGAAGCTGCTCTGGTTGATTGGATTCCAATCAGTAGCCGGATGTGTACGGTCCGATTGGCTGGCTCCTCTAAAGCTTCGAAGTCGTGCGGGACTAATAGATGCCTATTCATCATCGCTGCCTACGCGCCCACAAACTGTAGCGATGATTCGGTAAAGAACGACTTCTACCGCCAACTGACTCAGCTCCTTCGCCACAGAAGAAGCACGGACACTGTTGTTCTGGCGGGGGATATGAACACACAAGTTGGAAAGTTGTCCACTGATGAAATGCATCTGGGCGGTCAGCACGGTGTAGGCTCCCGTAATGATAACGGTGAGCGGTTACTTCATTTGTGTGAAGATGCTCGTTTATTTCTTGCGAGCACCAATTTCCGACACAGCACCCGCCGGAGGGTGACTTGGCGCCCACCAGCCTCGAACCAGCCTTGGACGCAGATCGATCACATTGCTATTAGTTACCGCTGGAGAGGCTGCATCCAGAATTGTCGCTCGATTTGGAGCACATGTGTGGACACTGATCATGCACTGGTATGTGCTGACATGCGGATGCGCTTTAGAGGACGCCCACGACGACGCTGTGAGCGCATTGACACCAGCCAACTGACAAAGCCAGCTGTTCTGAATGCGTATCAAAGTACGCTGACATGCGAGTTGAGTACTCGCTCACTGGAGACAATTGATGGTCACTGGTCACATGTTCGCCAGACCTTACTAGCAGCGGGCAAATCCTCATGTGGTATGTCTAAAAGCCCACATGGACATTGGGTCTCTTCTCGGTCTCTGGAACTTATCGACGCTCGCCGGCATATCCCGGCTGGAAGCGAACACAATGAAACTCGCAAAGAGCTCCGGGCAAAACTCCGTGCTAGCCTGAAGAGAGACCGCGAATCTTGGTGGTCTCATCGTGCGTCAGAGATGGAAGTGGCCGCTGCCCTTGGCAACCATCGTAAGTTATTCCGTCTGATACGGGAAACGGGCAGCAGGAGACCTGGTGTTAGTGAAACCATTTGTGATGAGAGTGGACAGCCTATCCACAGTTTGTCAAAACGTTTGGAGCGTTGGGCTGAGCATTTTGAAAAGCAACTTAATCGGCTAGAATTGTCCGATTCGCCGGTCACTGATCGCCCTGCTCCTTGGGCTGTCCCTTTGGATCCACCCTCTCGCTCAGAAGTCGAACGTGAGATCCGACTGTTGAAGTTGAACAAAGCCGCGGAACCAGATGAGCTTCCTCCAGCCCTCTTCAAATTCGGAGGCCCTGCTCTTGTGGATGCTTTGCATGAATTACTAGTGAAACTGTGGGAGCAGGAGACTGTCCCAACCGACTGGAGCCGCTCCGTTATTGTTCCCATCTTCAAAAGCGGCTCGCGCTCGGAATGCGGCAACCACAGAGGAATCAGTCTGATCTCCATCGCCTCCAAATTACTCGCCTCCATAGTTCTTCACAGACTGACTGGCGCTCGTGAAAGCCAGATTCGTGAAGAGCAAGCCGGGTTTCGTCGTGGTCGTGGCTGCATTGACCACATCTTCACTTTGCGTCAGTTGTTGGAGCACGGCCACACATATTGGCGGCCCACCGTAGTCGTGTTCCTCGACATCAAAGGTGCCTTCGATTCGGTTGATCGATGTGCCCTTTGGAATTGTCTACTCAGAAAAGGTGTGCCCGAGAAATATGTAAATATTATCCAAGCATTATATGCGCGTAGCACGGGCAGAGTGAGGGCTTACGGCAAGCTGTCGCCACCCTTTAATATCTCCAGCGGTGTGAGACAAGGATGCCCGTTGTCACCTTTCCTCTTCAACTTCACTATTGACGAAGTCATGGAGTTTGCATTTACAGGACATGACTTGGAAGGTGTGGAGCTACTCCCAGGAGAACGACTTCTTGACTTGGAGTATGCTGACGACATTGCCCTTATCTGTGACAGCTCCCAGACGTGCCAAGCCGCGCTAGACAGATTAGCACTGGCTGTCAGCCGCTTCGGGCTTTGCTTTGCACCATCGAAGTGCAAAGCGCTCCTCCAAGATTGGCAGGGATCGCCTCCTGCGCTGACCCTTGGTGGGGATCAGCTAGAAGTCGTTCAGAAATTCAATTACCTGGGAAGTTGTATCAGCGCCCTTGGGATCGAAGACGAGATCACGAACCGTATAGCGAAAGCTCGAAGTGCTTTTGCTAACCTTCGCCACCTTTGGCGGCGACGCGACATCACTCTCGCCCTGAAGGGCAGAGTGTACAATGCAGCGGTACGTTCGACCTTACTGTACGGTTGCGAAACCTGGCCCATTAGATCGGCGGACATGAAGAGGCTAGTTACGTTCGACCATCGGTGCCTTCGCAGTTTGGCTCACATATGGTGGGAACACCGCGTGAGTAACGAGCGTGTTCGACGCATTGTTTACGGCCCAGGAAAAGGATCTGAACCACTCAGCACCGTTATTTCCCGCACCAGGCTCCGATGGCTCGGCCACGTGTTACGCATGCCAGCCCACCGACTCCCTCGACGTGCGTTGTTTGCTCACCGGGGATGTGGGTGGAAGAAGAGGAGAGGTGGCCAAGCGATGACTTGGTCTAGGGGAATGAAGTCCCTCACCTCGGAGCTAGCCTCGGTTGGAGCTTCACGGCTCCCTGGTTGGGGTCCAAAAGACGGTGAACACGTTTGGCTGGATACACTTGCTGACATGGCAAGGAGCCGACCTCAGTGGCGTTCATGCTGTGAGTTTCTTTGTCCCTCCCCATCCCTTTTAGCCTCCCCATCCATCTACGATCTCATTTCCTAGGGTAAAACATAATATTTTTTTGCCTATTAGCTAGCTGGAAGCTTACCGGAACGATGCCTATCCGTTGCTGGTAGCTCAGCTGGCATGCAACTGTTGTATCTACTTCTCCTTTGTGTATTGTATTGTATCTATGTATGTATTTCCTTCATGTATTGCGGCACAATAGCGGAGGTGTTTTTCCCACCTCTAGCTGATGTGTATAATGATGAATGATGATGAGCCTCAGCACAGAAATAAGTGGTAAAGAAGATGACAAACGGTAAAATTGATCAAAAAGATTTGAATCGTGGTTATTGCTATGCGTCTGACGATCATGTGAAGGATGGCACTTGGGATTGCTGGGTTAGGTTCGACTCATCGCTCTTGAATGATGGCTATGGGAGCGGTAGCGCTGGAAGATGTTTCTTTTGGATGCATAGATTCGGATTTGTCAACCTTATGTACACCGCTTCCGCGGAAGAAGGTAGTCGCGCACTCAACCGATGGTGCTGCTGGAAAACAGTCCTTTTGCCGATTTGATGGCCAGTGCTGATCAGGTGATTTGTAATCGCATTTAAGTTGGTTCTTTCATGTTTGTTCATGAGCCCAATTGGTAGATGTTCCTTGACTCGGTTTCAAAAAATGCCTGGTCAAGCGTCCAACTTACTTCGACCCAAAGGGACAGGTAAACCGCTAAATTGCCATAGGGTGGTGATGGCCAGGCACTTCCTCCTGGCTTGCTCTTGAAGACAACATTTAACTTGGCGGCGTTGAAGCTTTTCCCACAAATTTGCACGTTTTCACGCGCACCATTTACTTTTAGCCGCACTACATAGCCGTTGTTATTTATTGTTATTCTTGTGATGTGAGTCGTGGCGACTGGATCCACCGCACTTCGATGCCCGGATCATAGTTGTTCAACTAAAAGGGACCAAATTGCATGCTTGTTTCAACTGAACAATAAACAACGATTATAATAATGTCAAGCATCCCTCCGATATTCCCACAAGTGTAGAATGTGGTGGTTAGCCACGCCTATCAATTGAACAGAAATTGAAGGCGGATATTGCATGAGCCAGTGTGGATAAAGTCATTGAACTGTTAGCAATTATATACACCAATGATGCTGGCTTTCGAATCTTCGGCACTCTCTTACTCATCAGTCTGGGGCGAAATTGACTGTCAGGGGCAAGGAACAAGCGAAGAAGTGGTATTGGAAACAGGATCTCAAGAATGGTTAGCACATTACAGTTGCTACATCCCACAAATTGTTACGTTGGAGGTGCTGCTCTGCTATCTTCAAACCAAAGGTCTGACTCAAATTGTTTTGAGGTACATTGCAGCTCCTTTAAGGAAGTCCCACAGGAGCACTCGAATCAAACGTTTAACAAACACAGAAAATTATACCGATACAGTTTCGGGTCGATCCCCAACCACTGACCGGTATGATGTAAGCAATTCTGTGGGCAAGAGAAAATTGCCACGCAACGTTACACATGTTACAGTGATACTCAAACGAACGGGTCACATTAAATTTCACCCTCTTTCAATGGACAAAATAAATTGATCACTGATAATTAGCAAGGAGGCCTGACCAACGTTCGGAAATTTAGCTTCAGAAGAACGCCGCTTTTTATAGAGAAGTATCACAAATTGATAAAATTACCATGTTGAGACGAGTCTTAAAACACGGCCTTCTGGACTTATTCAGATAGTGCAATTGTCACATGCGTAACTCCAATATAGTATGAACCTACCACTACATTCAGACCCATCAATTCATTCAGTTTCATAAGATGAATTCGATAAGCTATATTTAGTTCAAAGTAAAAGCGGCGCATTTTGTGAACTACCTATGGTAATTCACCTGGTGTTCGTATGCAAGTCAAAGCTATGACTGCGCAATCTTAATTTCGTTGTGATTGCATCATTCTCAGTGCAAAAAGCACGTCGAAATAGCATCAGTGACATTCTCGAATATACTTACGGAAAGCCACAAGTTAACAGTCCCAGAGAGTTCACATACCACTAACCAACTAACTGCACATAATAGTTGGGTCTTGTCACCAGGTGATCTATATTTTGTTACCCCAACGCAGGAACTCAATCACACCAAGTTTATCGCGGAAGCTGTCCTGCGAAAGCTTATGTCTCTGCTCAACCGCAGCTCCCCTGTTGTCGATATATTTTGCCCAGAAGCACTGGGAGCAGCGTCACGACAACTGGCAGTACCGTTGACTCAGTTCTTTCAGTGATAGCACTTCATCCTGCACTGTCCAAAGTCATGAAGTCCATCGTTGCTGATGCATTGCTGTGCTATCCGGAAAAATGCAACATCGTTGCTCTCGAACAACACGACTTTCCTCCACAACGATCGTGCACAACAAAGTTAGTGATAACCAGGAGTAGGTTGACCGAGTCATTCGACGCAGGAGAGAACGTCCATGTGGTCTACTATGATACCTCGAAGGCAATCGACCGCCTGGACCAACGGATTCTTCTCTCCAAGCTGCAGCATAATGGCATCGTGGACTCCCTTTTCACCTGGATTGCCGACTTTCTCCTACAACGGCAGCTGGTGGTTAGAGTTTGATACTCGTTATCAGACCTATACATGTCGAATGTGATATGCTTCAGTGCTCTGTTCTAGGGCCACGATTGTTTTTGGTATTTGTCAACGACCTGGCACAGACGATGGGTTCAAGTATTCTAATGTTTGCTGACGACATCAAGATATGGCGCACGATTCAGTCGGAGGCAAATCTAGATTAGCTGCAGCATGGCTTGAACATGACACAGCTGTGGTCAAATGAAAAGCTGCGGAGTTACGACGTAGGCAAATGCAAGGTATTCTCCATACAACACCAAAGTACCTGCTGTCACATGCTTTGAACGCAAGTACTGCAGTGCTCTTTCGTCGAACGCGACCTAGGCGTGCTGGCTCAGGATGACGTGAGTTGTTCCCAGCAATCCGAAAATGTATCGGATACCGGTAATCAACAAGTCGGGTTGCTGGGAGGCGCATTCGGACAATTCGACATGTCCATTTTCCGACAGATGCTCAGTGCGACCTGATAATAGCATACCTGATTCTAAGCAACCCAAGTCACGCGTGCGGAGAGAAGGATTAATGTTTTAAAAACGGTAAGCCCATCCCATTTACATTAAAATTTGCAACTGCCTTGTTGGAGTACCTGTCTGATCAAGTCTCTCTGTCATCCTACTATTAAACTATTAGACTATTAAACGTAGACAAATGTAGCGCTGTGCAATTACGTCATGGACGTGACTATACATGTTTTCTTGGGGCACAAGAATTACACACCAGCTCCCAGGAACGTGATATTAATGTTCGAACCAGCTGCGAAAATAGGCAACCAGCATGTTGGCTTGCTGCATGGGAATTCGGGAAATTTAACCCGTACTCTTCTTAATAATGCACAATTCCTGCGTGCGCACTCATGCTGAATACGTTATCAAAGCTTGGCAACCTTAGTCGAAGCGCGACCTAGAGTAATTAGAGGTACGGCAAAGAAAGGCAACAAAGAATGTAATGAACCTGAGCTATCACTCTAACCACCGAAGGCTGAAGTTGCTTGGAGTTTTCGGCGGATGTTACCGAAGAGTGCGAGGCGATCACATATTAGCATCCCGAATACTGATTGACCCCAATCACGTATGCGTCAATTTGCTGAAACAGTCACAACAATTAGCTAACGGGTAATTATTTGAACTTGATAGAGACAGCTGTCTAGATTGTAGACGGAATTTACTTTTCACTTCGGGTTTGCCAATCATGGAACGCTCTTCCAGGCTCAGTTATATCCTACCCTAATTGGACACATTCAAAAAAGCTTGGATGTTGTTCTTAGCTCCAGATATTTGTTGCCTAAACCAAGCCATTTTGGATTGCTTTAACCATTCCCTTCTACATGATTTATGTGTCGTAGGCACCCCAAGAGGCAGCACAAAAGTGAGCGTTCATATTTTGTTTTGCTTACGCTTTATATAAACGATCACTGCACTCCGTGTATTGCTTTATGCTTATACTCGATTTTAATTTAACACTAACGTTATTTATCAACGCATTTTTCTCGGTAGACGCTCTCTAGATGACTGATATACATTTCGAGTTGATTGTACTCGCCCCAACTATCCTACGGGACGTCTCAAGCACTTGCTTTTATTCCTTGATAATTTAGTATCCATGGTTTCTTGGCAAGTTTGTTGAAGCAATCAACTGGCAGAAATTGATGTATAACCATTCAGTTTATCGACCAAGGTCGCTTTCGGAGTTTTAACGACGACTAGTGATTGGCTAAAAATAGCCGATAGCTGGTTATGCAGATTCCAAGCGATACCCATGAGGCATTTTGCGAACTCTACCCATAATAATATGCAATAACAAGAGGAATAAAATTATTAATAGTGATAACATTATTAATAAAATTATTGCTGATTACGTTAAGTACTAACTAGTATGCTCACAATATTGGGATACAAGACCCAGCAATGCTCTTTCGATCATAAGGTACAGAGGAACTTCAAACTGAAATTACAGGAATGTTATACATTACCAAATTTAATTACTTTTCTACTGACTCTATCTTCATCAATTTCATTTTACACGGCTTCGGAATAGAAAACATTCGAAAATCGTCCTGGTTTGTATAAGCAGAATGTCGCAACATGGATGAGAAGCAATCTGTACACGGAAAAGTTTGGTATTAAATATATAAAATGCATGTATATAAAATAACATTAAAGGTAGTAGTGTGAGCAAATAATTGGGCTTCAACAGTAAAGATTGGAGTTGAGAGCTGCCTCGATATTAAATTAGTTAAATCGGTTACAACGAAGGACATGATTCATACAGGTGTCGAAAAACTTTAACGGAGGGAAAATTGCAATATATACACGCGTTAGTTGATTTAGTAGAGGGCATCGATATTTCAGCCATTAAGCAGTGTTACATGTTTTTCACCTAAATGAATACGGGGATGAAGCACCAAAGGATGGCAAGAAATTATGCTGATCTACCCAACTCGCAGATGTATGCCTTTTTTTGTAGGCAATTTGTGAGGCTTCAAGCTAAATGCGACCAGTGCGTCAGGAAGAGATTCAAAGATAAATCTCTTATCCAGTTTATTGTGGTAATGTTTATAAAGGCTATTAATGGCTCAACAATAATCGGACTAACACGAGAATAAAGCGGTATAGAAAAAATTAGAGGCAGATCTTGTTTGTCCACCCAAGCAATGTGTCCATGTTTAAAGAGTCATCACTAAGGTAACAGTTTGAGGGCGAGCAAGGGAACTGACAAAGTAAGAAGAAGGAATGATTGAGCAAATTCACCAAATAAACGTAATGGAAAATCTCATTTAAGCGAATAAGGCAGGTACACATAGTGTCGGAAAACATTTCTCCCCATCGTTAACCCTAATTCGGTGCTTAGAAATCCACGAGTGCAAAAATTTCATCAGCCCTATTCTCATACATTCACTCAACCGTGCCATTAACGCAAGTTGACTTAATTGTTTTTATCAGCTAAATGCTCTTACAGGTTGCATGTTAAATATCCTCATTTGAAGTTAGTTTTTGATAACCTGAGGTGTTCGCTTCCATGGTGTGGGATACGTAAACGTAAAGATGTTGAACCACAGACGTGTGCAATATCGAGGTAGGTTTATCGCATAGCATGCATCATACAGGAAAAATTTGTGGAATACAGGATTCTAGTAAATGGTGTGTTAATCGATGGAAAATTATGAATAATGGGAATTGACACTGCCTTACTCTTTGAAGCTATAGCTGTGCGATTTTATCGGATTGCATCCAAGTTTATACTTGATTGTGGAAGTGCAACTTGCAGGTCTTTTTGTTATGGACTTAAGTGTTACTTCGATTGCACGCGTGTGACATCTTCTAATACCAATGAAAGTGGTGACACGTTATTCTAATAATGGCCTAGCATTTAGTTTGAATGACAGGCATTTAAATTTGTTAGTTATAAACTGGCAACCTATTATTTCAATAGTGTGTAATAGTTTATCCACCGTATACTAAGCTACTTAAAATTCAACGAGTAACGGAGGCCTAATTCACAGATCAATTCATTTAAAGAAAGCGGAATATTACATGGCGCTATGCTCCTTCCAGGTAATCGGGCAGCTGACGCATATCATTCTGGTGATATCGTCTTCCTGGGTGAAGGTCCACATGCCATCCAACTTATACTTAACCGCTTGCCGCTTAAAGTGTTAAGAGATGGCATGCATTTTTCTCCACCCAATTTCAAAACTAATTCTGCAACGCTGGCAGATGCCTTTACTTGCACTCACGCTTAGTGTTGAACCGCTGGCAGTTGTGGAGAGACTTGTTCTGCCTGGTAACCTGCATCAATACTGGTGGGGTGGTTGGAGACGAGACTACGATGCGGAGCATAAGATCTTGTTTCGCTGTATCCAAGCTAATGTATTGATAGCGCCGACATGACATCCTTCTATCCATCAATGTGCAGGTTTACAGTGCAACTGCCCGCGCTGTGCTGTTGCACGGTTTTTGTACTTGGCATATTAGTAACGGACTTGCGTCGACTCTTTGTATTCGATTACCGATGTTTCCGGTCCATTGCAGGCGTGTAGTGGCTACATCACGTCAACAATGGGGAAGTTAGTGTTATCTTGCTGGAGCCAGCCACTCGCCTGAAGGGCTGGTCTTGCTGAGTCAACTACAATGGCTTGGGGACGTATTGCGCATGCTAGCCCAACGTCTTCCGCGTAGGCATCGTTCAAGTTTACTGTAGAGGGGTGTGAGAGGCGAGGTTGTTAACAGGCTACAGCTTAGAGCTGCAGTATGAAAAATGTTGGTCACTGTCGGTTATTCTCGTCTGAAGAGGGTCGCAGACAGGCGGGGTGCCGTTGGTTGGAGAACCTGGAAGTGGTGGCTCAAAACCGAAATCCGTAGCAGTAGAGTATCTGGTTTTAGGTTAATTCCCTTCCTCTACCCTAATATAAACGATCAAAACCTCAATATTATGAATGAGAAAACTGCACAAAATACCTAGCTTGTTTTATTAGCATTAACTTTATTATTGTGCTTACTTTGGTGCTGTCTTTCTATTCCGCTGTGATCACAATGGCGCAATATGTGTACCACGGTTTGTAATATATATATATATATATATATATATATATATATGGCGGGAGAGCTTATAGTGCACTGAGGCTGGTGGTGGGTAGATCCCGACAGATGGTCTACCCAATGCTGCTACTTTTGTGTCCTAGACGCCTCGTCGTGGCAACGGCTGGGTGGGAGTTGGGTTGCACCCTTCTCCCTGTTAAGATCCAGTATACCCATCCGCATGAGTCAGTGAACTGACCATGTGCTAGACGTGCTGCCTTTCGGGTGTACATTTAACCGAAGGCTTTGACTGAGGACGCCAGTCCTTCTCTTGTCAGGTGTGGGCGCGCTGCCAGTATCCTAGTCCATCCTCTTAGGAGGCTAAGAAGTGGGCAATGGACTTCCTTCATTAAAAAACATAGTTGGGAGACTACACGTTCACGGGTTTTAATATCACAGCCCGTTTCGCGATGGGTACGATCGCCACGCGTTGTCTCTGATGGTGAGAGCGCACATCCAGGTGCTTAATGGTTTGCTACTGCCCGCTTCAAGCCATGCAGCTCCTGGCCAAATCGATGCAAACCCGCCGAAACCCTCCTACGTTTGGCATTGGTCGCAGGTGCGTACCATAATACGGTTGCAAAACATAGACGAATCGTTCCAGCACCTCAAAGGCTGCGTGTGACGGACCTCAAGCAGATCCTAATCTGTTTCTGAAATCACACTCCCGAGCTGGCTCTGCTCCCCACTGCCTTGTACGTCAGACAACAAAGCCAAATTCTCCGGACGGAGTTCCTCAAGCAATTCTCCACTGCCTTGTGTGTCAGGCTATTGAAGCAAAGGCTCCAGGCGGAGTCCCTCTAGCAAATCTCCGAAGCAAAACCATCACCAAGTGCGCGATCGCCCGCCAATACAATGGTATGTCTGCGCGCAAACCACAAAACATCGGGTGGTTGAACCTACGCACACTACTGCACCGGAACTCGCGTGAGCGCGTCGATCGACGTACTGCATTGCACTGGTCGCGATGGAACTGGCGCGCTACCACATAAATATTGCGATGCTCAGCGAGACCCGGCGCGCTAAGCAAGGTAAGTTGCATGAATTTTGTGTCTGCTGTAGGTTTTACTAGGTGTGAAACGTCACCTCAGCACCAGGTGCACATGGGGTTGTATTTGCACTATCCGATTGCCGAAATGGCCAGTTGGTGAGTGAACCAACAGGCATCAACACGTGACTGATGACTGTTCGCCTACGACTCGGTTGCCACTTTTATAAACACGTAAGACCCGATCACGTGGTACCGTGATGACACGCGTGAGCAATTCTACACTCGAATATCCTCGGTGATACGGTCTGTGCCGAGGAGCGACCGACTATTTCTGCTGGGTGATTTTAACGCGCACGTTGGGTGTGATTCATCGGTGTGGACAGATGTCATCGATCTGTATGGCATTGGTTCAGCGAATGCGAACGGTGACAGGCTGATCTCATTGTGTGCCACCCACGGCCTAACGATTACGAACACTCGGTTTGCACTGAGTGCGAGTGATATAGCAACTTGGACGTACCCACGGAGTGGTCACGCTCACCTGCTCCACTATGTCACTACGTCAGCGTGATATGCGTGAAGTGCGCATGACAAGTGTACTACGTAGAGCTGTGTGTGGTACTGATCACAAATTGGTGCGCACCAAACTGTAAATATATTTTCACTGCACATATATTTTCCCTCTAGCCGTGAATCGGTGTAAATTTAACATTCTCTCTCTCGGTACTGTGGCGAAACGTACTGAGCTGGAGAAGGCGATGGCTGCACGCCTGTGTGATGTGGACTGCATAGCCACAGTGAGCGACCTGTGGCACCACATTCGTTACTAGGTGACAGATGCTGTTGAGGAGACCATCGGGCGCGCAAACTGTAAGTGGCTTGATTGGTTTGATGACAACAATGCGACGATTGGCGCACTGGTGTGTGAGAAGTATGCAGCATTTGCTGCACATGTGGCAGACCTCAGTGACTTGGGTAAGAAGAGTCAGTTTCACAAACTTCGACTGCGACTGACCCGAGAGTTCCGTCGCATTAAAAATGCATGGTGGACAGAGAAGACGAAGCAGGTAGAGTGCTACGCCGAACGCCGCCAACATAAGGAATGCTTTGATTCCTTGAATGCGGTGTATGGGTCGGGATTGGAGCCGCTGAGGACTCTGATCGATGGTAGTTCAGCCGCTGCCTGCACACAGACTACAGGCATAAGGCAGATGTGGCGGAAACACTTTGACTGTATCTTGAGCATCCGTTCAGATATTGAATGGGTTTCGTTGCACTGGCTGCAACAACACGAGCTGCAAACGTGTCTAGCGAACACACGGACTCTAGATGAAACTCACAGAGTACTAGCCCGGCTGAAGAACAGCAAGTGTGCCGGGGGCCGACGGGATCTCGCCTGAAGTATTGAAACCCTACGGACCTGCGTTGTTTACTGCTCTGCTCCACTTGGTACAATGCGTGTGGATTGAGGAGGAGATGCCTCCTGAGCTGAACCATCCCCTTTCGCTACCACTGTATAAAGGCAAAAGAGGCAAACAATATGCTACGAATCATGGTTGTATCAGCTTGCAGAGTTGTGTTTGTGCAGGGGGATTGCCCGAATCCTGCTCAACCGCCTCGTCATTCAGGTTGTTGAACCTAACATGGCGGAAGTGCACTGTGGATTCCGTTTGGTTCGTAGCAACATCGAAGTGGTGTTTGCGGATTGCCAGTTGCAGGAGAAGTGCAGAGAAAGACGTCAGCCTTTGTACTCGCTGTTTGCTACGGTGAACCGCGAGGCATTGGGGCTGGTGTTGGGTAAGTTAGGTTGTTCGAGTAAGTTTTTAACTTTAATCAAATATCTGCTCAGTGGTATGCGGGCGAAGGTGCAGCTGAGTGGACATGTCTCGGATGACTTTGCAAATGTCTCTGGTGTGAAGCATGGCTGTCTTAGTTCCTGCCCTGTTTAATATTTATCTTCATACCATGTCGGCGTTTTCGTTTGACACGGCTTTTGGTTACGGTGTTCGTGTGCAGCACCGTATAGAGAATGGGTTGTTGAACGTCCATCGCTTTTGTGCGGGATCCTTAGCCTGTGAGACAACAATCCGTAGGTTGCTGTTCACTGAGGAATGTGCGTGGTTTGCATACAGCGCGGATGAGTTGCAGCACATGACTAGTGCACTAGCTTTGACAGCGGCCAAATTTTGGCTCACCATCACCATAAGCAAAACTGTGTCTTTTTTAGCCTTCACTATATGTGCAATCTGCAGTGCGACGTACTAGAACCCACCTGTTTCTGCTACCTTGGGAGTGTGGATTCGACTGGTCAGCAAATACTCTTTGGACTGCGTTTCCGCATATCGAGGGCAGCAGCGGCTTTCTCGAAGCTTGAGGACGGTGTGTGCAACAACCGCCCGCTTACCGTAGGCGCGAAGTTGTAGGTGTTCAAATCCATGGTGCAGTCCATTCTTCTATAAGGCAGCCAAACGCAAACCATGTATCGGCGAGGCGTGAGCTGAATAATGAAAATGATTTATCAAGGGTAAAATAGCATGTGCTGGACAAGTCGCGTAGGATAGCTGGTGTAAAAAATACAATCTGAAGGATCATCGGATAAGTAAATCGTTACTTCAAGCACCACGGAAATAAATGTACTACTGCTTAACGATAATTTGAAGTGGGAATGGGATGTACACGCACAAAATACTACAGAGAACTGTTATAGTTCAGCAAGTGTGTGGGAAATAAAATAGGTAACGACAACGCTCACTCGTTTGTTTACTCATTTGACAGATGTGTTATGTTAGTCCAGTTTAGATGCATCCAGGCTAATCACATGGACACTTCTGCATGTATCCTCACCGCCACATTGCGGAGAAAGCTGTTAAGCACATGCCTAGTTTTGCGTTAAATCGTCCTCCAAGTGGAACGGACTATATCAAGTAGTACAAGTTTGGAAGCGTTTCATCAAGGCGTGTTTTGGATAGTTTTAATGTAGGGGCAAGGATAACGGAAGTCGGAAGTATATTTCAGGAACAGAAAACACGGAGGGAGAAAACCTTTCCTCGATAATCAAGTCGACTGTAGTGCGCTGCAAGTTTGAGCTGATGACCTTTCAGGTTGGTATTTTGGCTCAGCTGCAGTAGATGGCGACATGGGTGATTTGGGTTCGTCAGTATTAAGTCAAGCATGATTAGGTCACCTCGCTGAGGTCGATATTCACCACTGTACAACCTCAGGGACTGCACTCTGCGTTGGTAGGAGAGATGAATCAATCTTGTAACGAGTTTGGTCGCTCTAAGTTGTGAAGTTTCAAGTGCATCGACGTCGCGCTTGCTTCAGGGACGCCAGGCCTAGATCTCATATTCCACGTGAAGCCTCATGTAGGCGTTCAGCATTTGCGCAAACAGTGATGGCTCAAATCGCCGAAAGCCCTCCATAAGAGTTCAAGATGTTGACTGGCTCTTTTGATGCGTTTTCAGCCTGCTTTGAGCAACTAAATTCGTCCTGCACGATCACGCCGAGGTCGTTTTCTTGGGAAGCACGTTGTATCTGCTGGTCCCCAAGTCTATATTCCTAGATAAGCTGAAAACCTATACTTACGCCTTTGCCCTTTGTCACATTTAATTTTTGCCGGTTATCAGATGACCACGCATAAGCCCCGTCAAGATCTCTCTGCAATGCCATGTGATCATCCGCTGTCCTCATATCATGCCAAATTTTGACATCATCTGCAAATAGTAAGAAATTTGATTGCAGTACACTGTCAAGATCGTTAATGAATGTGAGGAATAAACGTGGCCCCAGTACCGATCCTTGAGGCACGCCACACTGGACGTTAATTGGATCGGAAATGGAGCCGCGGACTCTCCCATTCAGCGGACTTTGAGCGAGGAAGTTGCAGATCCAACTGAGGATAGGGTCACCGATTCCATAGTTTCCAAGCTTGTGAAGGAGAATGCGGTGGTACAAAAGATGGAACGCTTTCGAGAAGTCCAGGTAAACATCGTCGACTCCCAATCTGGCATCGGCTGACTCTGTCCAGCTTGCTCTGACTAGCAGCAATTTTGTAGTGCAAGATCAATTTTGGCGGAATCCGTGTTGCTCTCAGGATATCCCATGAGAAACCCTGCAATTATACCTTCCATTATTTTGAATAAAACTGGGAGGAGAGTGATTGGACGTTAGTTCGAGGGCTCAGAACGATCTCCACTTTTGTAACTAGGATTGATTAGTCAATGTTTCCACATTATGGGAACCTGCATTTCGTCGAGGCAACGTTGAACCGAGCTATTGGTTCGGCAGGGTTCATGACCGCTCTCTTCAAGACCTTCGGTTCGATATCGTCCACGCCAGGTGAGCTGTGTATGCCCAATGACATTAGCCTTTTTAGCACATTAGCTGCCGTGGACGATACATGGTTTAACCTGGGTGGTAATAGAATATGTGTGAAAGCTGATGAAATGATGTTTCACTCCAGAAAGTATGGATGAAGTGTTGGCGAAGCACGTTGGCTGCATCATGTGCGGTTTGCGCAAGACCATCTGTTGCACGTAAAACCTGGATCCCGCGCTGCACTTTGCGAAGCTTGTTGACGTGTCTATACAGCAACAGTGGATTTGTACTGAATTTCGTCGCTATGTTCCATTGGTGCTGGAGTTTGCCTTTGCGGATCAAATTGACGCAATGGTTTCGATGAGTTGTGTAAGCACCCCAGGTCAGGTTACTTGGACAGACTTTCTAAGCGCGGCAAGCTGAATCATTTAAGGTCATGCTTCGGGGTAAGGACCTTACTTTTTGAAATGGGTGTTGAACAACATCCAGACGACATCGGGCGGCTTTATGGCCAGGAAGGATCAGTCGGTTTCTTGAACGAAGTTTGACAGAATATCGTAATGTATAACGACATAGCATTCCACGTTTTTCTCGCTGATGTATTCCGAGTAACAGATGTAACCGAAGAGCAAAATCGCGTGATCGCCACGGCGAAGTGGTGCGTCTATGGTTACCGTGTCAACCATTACTTCCTCGTTGGAGATCACAAGGTCGAAAACAGAGGGTGTGTCACACGTTCGGAATCGCGTGGGAGAGGTGACATGGTTGTACAGAGGTACATCAGCGATCAACTCTTGCAAATCATCTTTTTATTGTTCGCTGTGCGATGCTGGAACTTCGGTTGCGTGCAGGTTGAATTCCCCCACCAGAAGGACGTGACTGTATGGTCGTGCCAGGACGCGTTTCATCGCAGAGGCTAGGCATTGATCCATTTCCAAGGTGGACATTGGACGGCGGTATACTATTGCTAATAAACAAGCGTCACCACGTCTTAGGTGCATACGACACCAAACAGAATTGATGAATTTCGTTTCTGGGTCCTCAATGACATGAACATGCAGGTCGGATTGATAATACAGGAGCTTTGCCCTTCCTCTGCAAGGTTAATCGTCTCGTATGGAAGTCATACCTAGGGTAAAGCGATCTCAGCTTTCGTGATCGCCATGTTCAGCCAAGTTTCGGTGACCATAACTAGGTCCCAAGACGTGAGGATCTGACGCATACGAAGTTCGGTTAGCTTGCTGAGAAGAGCTTGTGCATTGGTATACAAGCAGTTGAGGACATCGGTGGTCAGAAGCGTGTTTGTGAATGCTGGTTTCCGGTGAGGGTCTATGCCGACGCTTGTGGGGTCGGCTGCCGGTCACTTTTTGGAGCACCGATGACGCAGGTCCTAGAGCCAGATCAGGTTGTTGTATAGAGTTCTCAGTGCCAACAAGAGGGTGAGCATGCTGTCCTCCTTCAGCTGTCGGTGTGTCTTGGCATTGTTTACGTTCTGAGCTACACGGTGACAGAATTGTATTGATAAGTTGCTTGCTCAGTGTTACATTGTCTATCTGTGGTCCGTTGCCTATTGCCTTTATACATATTTCGGATGTCAGCATTTTACGCTTTTCGTGCCACATTTTGATCACATGTTCTACCATCACTTCGGAGTGTAGTGATACTTTCATCACTCGGGGAATACGCCCTCTGTAGGTAGGTGGTAGCGGTAACCTTGATGTCGAATTAGCGATACCGTATTCGACTGAGCGTACTTCACGAATAAAACGCCATTCATCCCAGTCATGCGCTTTGACCTCTAGCTCACTTAGTGACTGGAGCTCGGGGACACCGTGAACAAGGATAGATTTTGCTTTTTGTTGTTTACGGAATCATCCGGATTTCGTATGCTTTTCTGGCGTTCGCTCCAAGGAACATCTGGAAATATGCAAACAGTGCAGGTTGTGGTACGGAGGCTAGTGGCTGACAAGAGATCTGCCTCTGCATCATTACCTGACTGAAGTGTTACCTTTTGGTAATTGCGGTTCACCGTAGTTTACGGAGTTTGGGTAATGGACGAGGCGCATCACACTGACTGGTTTAGCTTGAAGCTTTATAAGTTGACACAGGGAATTCCACTGCTTCTTGTCGTCCAGTATCTTATATTTTATGGAGTTTCTCCTGGATTCAGTCACATTACAGCATATAACTATTAGAGAATTTTGCTAGTGCTTCATTTTCTTTTTGGAGGGACTAGTGGCTGCCTTCTCCCGTTGGACAAATGATGGGGTCTTGAGTCCCGTGCTGGTATTGACAGTAGTAACTCGTTTGGCAGCGGGTTGGGTTGCAATGTGTTATGCTTCCGTCAAATGTGTAGCAACAACCGACGCGTTTGTGGTCGGCCCTTTAACAGCGTTCAGTGTGGTGGGTGATTCTGTTGAAGAATGTGTGGCGGAAGCACCTTTATGAGCAGCCGCTAGTGTCGGGTTGGCTAACTCTGGATCGTTACGCTTACACTGTTCTGAATTAGAGCTTGATGTTGAGCATCGAGTTCAAAGCAATGATTTGTCTGGTTCATGTGTGACAGCTTTCACTGCTGTTGCCAGCTCTAAAATCTTTTTCGGCCTATCGCGCTTCTGCGCCAACACAGTTAAACATCTGACAAGTGAGAGACGCACAACCAGAGCAGAACCCGAAAGAATCGGTCTTACTACTAAGTTTTTTATCTGGCTAAGATTAAGATGAGCACAATGAGTATAGAAGACTTTTTGGGAGTTTCTGCATCCTATTCTAAATCGAGCAGTTCCCTTGACAGGGTCTTCGACGGATATTGTGCATCGGTTTGCTTGACATAGTTGCAGACAGGGAGGCTCTGCCCCGAAGTGGGTGTGTGCAGTGGATCGCACACTTTTGCTGAGACATTGAGGTGGCTCGGTCATGTATGTCATATGGATTCGACGCGGATACCGAAGCAGTTATTATATGGTCAGATGAGTGTGGGGAAAACGCATGTGGGAAACTAAGCTTTGTTACGAGGAGACGATTGAAGTGAACCTATCACGTTCTCTTAGGATGTTTCGAAATCAAGCGAATTTTTGCATTTCATTCCGGATTTTTCTCGAAGCTTTTGGAAGATTCTTTTATATGGGTATATACGGGCAAGCTGGAGCAATAATCTAATGTTGTTCATTTATTAAAAATTTTAGCAAGGACTGCGGTATTGGTTAATGATTAGCATGCTGTTCGCGGGCGCAACGCAATCGAGGCTTGTGGAAACATGAGTAACGTACTAGGCACGGGTGCTCCGAGTTACGTTATAGTGGCATTTCGGTTTGGCCGATTCAACTAGTCAACTACGATTTGTCCAACTTCGGAGGTCAAGGTCATAAGCCGGTAGATATTGATAGCAGCATCCAGGACGCTCTAAGGGAGGATCCGATTCAAAGTGTGCGTGAAGTCTCGTCACACCTTGGTCTTTTGAAAACCACCGCTCATCGACATCTGTGCCAATCCGGAATGCTTCCAAAGAGTGGACAACTAGTACCACATGAATTGACTGATGAGCAGCATTTGCACCGTTGTGCCATCGCACTTTCATTGCACACTCGAGGACGCATTCATCGACGGCTGAGCGATATGGTTACTTGAGACGAGAAGTGGGTGCTCTATGTTAACCTTAGCAGGAAGCGTCAGTGGTTCGCAGCAGATACAACGCCAGTGCAAGTCCCGAAAGGCAAACTGCAAAGAAAGTAAAGTGCCGCTGTCGGTTTGGTGGGATCGTCGTGACGTCATCCATTGGGAATTGCTACCTGACAACTCCCCTGTTACTGCCGATGGCTTCTGTCAACAACTGTAAAATATGGTCTAGGAACACCGAAGAAAGTGTCCAAAAGCGACCCGAATCATTTTCCTGCAAGATAACGCACGTCCTCACATGGGAAACATGACGCATCTCAAGATTTAGCAACTCGGTATCCAAACATTTATGGATTTAGCATGTAGCCCTGGACCTACTCCTACTGATTACCACATTTTCCGCCAGCTGCAGGATCACATCAAGGACAAGAGATTCCATGACGGCAACCATATCGAAACATGCCTTGCCTAATACTTTGACAGCCAGCCCAGCTCGTTCTAAGCGAGAGGCATCGACAAGTTGCGTGAGCGTTGGAAATGTCTCATCGACAACAATGGATGCTACATTAATTAAATATGCTTGTTTGTTTGAAATAAACTTTGATTGCGTGTGCTACAAAATTCGATTGCTTTTGGGACAACCTAATAATTTTATCTCAGACATTGGGAGTTTTAAGGTGGCTGATCGGCGTAAATTGCGCAATTTGATCCCGAAGACAGTTGCCGAGGTGTAAGAGGAAGCTCTCGTGTATGTAGAGAAGAAGCGGCAAGTGCGGAGGCAACAGTCGCCGATGGAGTGTACTCCATCTACGTCGACCGCGTGGTGCTGCAGCACACGTCTAGTGAGCCACGAGCGAGGCCACTTGGGACCAACATAGAAAATACGACGGTTGATGTTAAGAACGTAAACAAGACCGGCGCAGCGTTGGTAGATACGTTGCATTCGATTTGCCAACCGCGTGCTTGTGTACTGAAATGCTTCATTTCTGGTTGAGGGTTTGCTATCTTAATGCTACGAGGGTGTTCAACAAGAAATCATACTTTTGCTATAATGACTTCATTGCTGATTGCACAACAACAGTCAGATCGGAATGCGGCTAGTGGCAGTTCTTTGTTTAAGCAAACCTCCACATACACACAGTAGCGACAACGCGCTCCCTCTGCCGGTTGCCTCGCTATTTCAAATGTTCACTTTATTTTTAAACATACCCCGTATTTTTTATTCCAATTTAACCTCTACCTGAATAATCTTCTAGTAACTTGCACTTGTCGCTTAAGCTACTTGTTAGGTTCGTTAACATGCTTGCGCTTGTGGCAACTTTTAGAAGTATATTTTATGACATCTTGAACTTAGCGCGGATTTGTTGCTAGCCAAGTTATTATGTATTCTAATTTAGCGAATAGTTAAGTCAGCATATGCATAAGCCTTATCCGACTTCTTTCATTTGATATGGCCATTCCAAATGATTGGTTGACATTCCCGGTGTGGTTGCGCTTTATGTATAGGTTGACAATGTGTCTACCTGTATATGACCCACCATCTCGTCAATTCCGTATCCAGGAGACAGTTGGTCGTTGATGGAGTGGATGGGGTGCGTGGTCCTCATGACATCTTAGGTTCGAAGAGTGGTTCAATGAATATGGTTTTTGTGTGAAGCGGGCTACGGCCCGGTCATCGCCTTATGTGCGTTTGATCCCCAAACACAGCGTGCATGTTTGGGCCGACTCCGTTGATGAATTGTGGACCCCATCCTCATGCCTCCCGGTCTTATTCTTTCGGGTTTACACTGGATCTGCGTGTGTGGATGGAGTTGGGAGTAATGCAGCGTAAGCCACCCATTGTCCCTCTATAGGTGCAGGCATTCTGTGGCTCTGCACAGTGAAATGCAAATGCGAAACCGGATGCTGTCAAAGGTATATCGGTAGAACTCGGCATCCATAGCACCTAATTCTACAATTTGGTGTAGCAATCCCAATGGATGAGCAGATACACCATGCTTTTAGTGAGTCTGGGTCAATTTAAATATAAGAACTCGGAACGTGAAGTTGAGAATAGCTGGTGCAAGATATGTTGACATAATGGGAAACCAAGTACGTTCATCTTTTATTTATTACATGCAGAAGCTAAGTTACATTAATCAAGAAATGAAGAGGGCCGAGTACACTACCATGTAGCCTGACACTAGCAATATATCCTGTCCATGACAGGTAGCTGCCACTCTTGACTGTCCGCTTTTACCTGTGAGTTACGCTTCTAACCATGATATTATTGAACATACGCTATCGAATTTGCGAAGCATAAGCATCCGGTGTAAACTCTATTGAAAGCAATTTGTAGGTGTAAGTGAAGTAAAATGGAGGCCTCACTAGAACCCACCAATTTCATAAACCGTCCAAGTATATAGTTGGCATGTGGCACATGACCGAAATCAAGAAACCTGTACTGTCAAGGTAACAAAACAGTATTTAAGGTTAAGAATTTAACGATTTCAATTTTGTTATGGCACTCCATAAATCTCGAAATTAAACTCTCGTGACTTACGATCCGATGATAGCTTTCGATGTCAAATCTAAGCCAGGTTTTGTGGCGCGCTGTCCATGTCGTCATTTCCTACTGATAAACCCAGATGTCATTAATGTCATAAATGGGCCTACTGTTAAGCACGGAATATCATCTTCCCTTTAATTTAGAAGAACTGGAGAAAATCCATCTGCAAACGAGTGAAGGGTAATTTTGAAAATGTTGATATAACGATTGATAGAACCCGTTGCAACATATATATTAGAGATCAATATTTCAGAATACTGGCTAGGTTGGTCCCTTGTGCATGGGTGATAGTAGTAAAAACATTGGCAAAATAATAGTTTACATTTTAAGCTACAACCACAGAGCAATCAATAAGAACGCCCACAAGCACGACACTATATCATGGGGGGAGGTTCTGTTGTGTGCGGCTCGGCTTTTTTAAAACGCATTATCTCAAGCAGTGGATCAGCACCAATATGGTTATCTGTCTCTTCGTTCTTGAGAAGTAGTGGTCTCAGGTTTTTTGTTTTTATTAATATTTGGTGGAAACTGAATATTACTATAAAATCGTTAGTCTGTTCAAAACGTTTAGAAAGCAAACGTATCTTGTGTTGGCGCATATTTCATAGAGTTGCGACTTGTTTCAAGTTCACGTCCTGATGCGCTACATCATTTTAGTGCTTTGATTTTACTCCCGTAAAATGTTTGTTGGGACAATGATAAGTTAGAAGATTGGAACCAATTGGTTCAACCAGAATAAGGGTCCAATGCAGTAGTTTTCAGTCTTTTCCCACCAACACTGTACATGTTTCATCCGGGCTTTAGGTGTATTTGAAATGCACGTTTTAGCACTGAGGACATAACGCTCACTAACGTTTAGACAGTCTAGAATATATATGCCAACAAGTATTGAAAAGAATTTGAATATAAGATCTAGGTATTCGGTAAGCGTGTAGGATATGCTACCTGCAGTGCCCAGCCTCCACCATGCCAACGAGTCGGTGCATCTTTGCTCGATCTAATAAGTGTTTGGTCGATTACTATAAACTATGCTAAATACGGCACACTTTTCTACAATTATTAACGACAATAAAGGTAAATAATTTTTATTACGGTTAGGTAATTAACTACACCGTATCAACTTAGTAGCTGCTAACGGATTATGTGCGGTCCTCCCAGGTCCATGATCGTTTGGATTTTGTGGACGAGGTTTAAGCAATTTTGATGAGTTTCCACTAAACTAGTTAGACGTTTCGTTATCATATGTAAAAGCACCAGTCACAATCAGGATAACTCGTATAAAGAATTCAGGCAGATGCCAATTTTACTAAATTCTAAGTTTATTATCATTTCATAGTTAGGCACTTTAAAATCCAAAGCTCTGATTGCAACTGTTTACTGCAACTACTTGAAAGGAGTGTTCCGAAGTAGAGTTCATGACTGACTTGAGTGTGTTATTTTGATATCAGCGAAACGCTTCTTTTTATGGAATCTAGGCGAACGGTGACGCTTTGCAGAAGCTTGCGTAAATTCAAATGGCCTTGTACCCCTTGTATCGAACAGCTTGAAAGCAAGCTTCAAAGCCCTGATCGCCTAAATTCCAAAGGGTCCATCGCCAAGGCATTTATCACTGGTGCATCTAAGTATAACCCTTTCATTATATATCAAATGTCCACCGCGTCTATAATTAAGACAGTTAAATTTCAGTTCTCTTCTAAGTCTTGGGTATGGTAGAATGCAAATCCACATATGATGTGGCTTAAGCAAGTTGAATAATGGGAACTAATCCGCATATCTCAGCCCTAAGCTCGAGAAAATTTCCTTCCCGAAGACTCCATATATAGGATGTAAAAAATATACATTAATCTTTGGCATTTCAATACTTGCTTATTTGTTTCAGAGAAATTATACTTTCTGATTGCTTAATAGCTTGTACAAACCTTTGGATTTTCAGTTCTTCTGTCATGGCAACACGTGGGCAAGTAAATGACAGGTCAAGTCTTTCACTCACTTGCAGGCAGCTGGCCCAGGTGCTGGTCTAGGCTCTAGCAGAAATAAGTGTATCTTTAAAACTCGTCTATTAGATGTTATCCATGTCCCAGGCAACCCATTATTCAGAGCTAAGTTCCCTGAAAAAAAGAATTGGTGCGGTTGCACATCTCTGCCTATACTGAAAGTTAAACACATTCCTCTGCTTCATCCATAGGTGCACCTGCGTTCTAGTAAACCGAGATTTAACCCCCTTTCCGAGCTCAGTTGGAAACGTGATGCAAGGCTTGGAAACAGCTAATGCTTTGTTGCGCGTGTTTACTAAATACAATTATTTCGGTATACACATAACTCGTCACATACAGGACGGCGCACGAAATCCTATATTATTTGTTTTGTTCATTACGTGTAGTTTTATCGACGCAATGTTGAAAACGATCATTCGTATACCTTGGTTTAAGGAAAATCCGGTAGATGCCAGGAGCAATTTGGATGGAATATTTTCTTGACACCAAGCACATATTGCTAAATGGTACATAACAGCAGATTGAGTGTTGAACAGAAGGGAAAATTTGTAGTGTTTTTACAGAAAAGAAAGGGTTCAGTAGCGACACAGAAACGTTTTCGTGCACACTTTCGTGCAATATGAGCTCCATGTAAACAGACTATTCGGAGATTGTTTCGTCAATTTGAAATAAACTGGATTTGCAGTGAAGAATCGAAGGCTCAGACCGAGCGTCCGGATCCCTGCAAACGTAGAAAACGTGGAAGCTTGCAAGAGGATGTGAAACAAAATGTTGACCACATTGAACATATGATACATCGAACCAAATTTCTATGCTCATACAATTAATGATGTGCTCTTTTTGCCAAATATTGATGGTAAGTGCATGTGTAATGAACCAAACAAATGGTATGACATTTCGTGCGCCACCCTGCAACATCAACTGGTCTGATCCGTTGCAGTTTCCACTCAGTGAAGAAGAGTAGCGCATTTCGTACACAGATGTGAATGTTTGCTCACGCGTGTTATCATGTTGGTGACGTTTGCCTCAGTTCCAAACGAAGCACAAACTAATTCAGCTACAGTAGTGATGATATGTTTATAATGAAAAGCTCAGCCATCGTCAATAACTAAGCATTTTGCTTTCAAAAACTGTAAAAAGAGGATGATTTACGGAATTTCTTGCTAGTTGTTGTCAGTTTACCGTATATATCAGCTTGTATGATGTACCATCCTTTAATAAGTAAATTCAAATGTTTTCCACCATGCTGATATTGGAAGTGCGGTGTAGAGTAGCCAACACTAGGGAGGATTTATCGAGCACTGTCCTATCTGTAACGTCTGCTTTGGTAAAAACACCGAGAACGCTGCTATGCCGACGGCTATAAGGAGGCCAAGGTACATGTGTGCACAGTTGTTGGAATTATGAGTAGAGGGAAGTGGACGAATAGCAGAGACTCGATCACTACTTTCATTCTCTTCTAATTAAACACTTCCATACTGGAATATGTGGCAGTTACTTATCAAGAATAAGACGAGTGTATCCAGCTAATTGGGATTCATGTTACTAACTAATGAAACGTCATGATGAGAGAGAAGTATGTGCTTATAAACTCTTACACACCGGTCACGGAGGAACTTGTAGTAACAGGGATCATATGCTGATAAACCAGAACGAGAGTCAGTAGGATGACAGGAGGAAGACATTACAAAGAAAAATTAGATAGCACAACAAAGTGAAGCAATTTATGTGCATCAGTATAGTTTATAGTCCAAATTAACTAAGTCACCAGAATGCATTATTAAATGCCAATTCATTTAACACCATTCAGTGAGCTGTATTCGATGTCCAAACTGTATCGGAAGATGGCTAATTTGGGAGCACAAACAACAGAGATTGACAGGACTCTCTATGGTTCAAGCAATCGACAGAGGAAGTTAGCAAGTGCATAATTTCATAAAGAAGTAGGTTGTTCAGTTTCGTACACGACTTCATCTAACCAAATGACTCCCAGCATAGATTATTTTCAAAGTGCTCCTACTTGCTATCCACAGTTCTCCTTTTATGCGACTATGACTATGACTGTAGCGGAATGTCAGTCATCATAACTCTCCTGAACATGCAAAAGGCGTTAGACTGCGGGCCACACAAGTCAATGTATTCTACCTAAGAGTCCCATGGCACTGGAATGCCTTTGCTAAGCTGGTTCGACTAAAGTATATACGATCGAACCCAAGTGTTTAGGATGGACTAAGAATGAGCTATGCCAAAGAGAAAACAAGCGATGTCTTTCGGGGAAGCGTGCGCGAACCACTGTTTTACAGGCCACATAAACAAGAAATACAACCCAATCAAACAAGGTAGCTCTTTTCCTATTACATTTGAGGTCAAGCTGGTTTACACATTTCCACCGGACTAATAAGTGGTACGCCTATAAGTAAACGCGAAGGCCTACTTGCAATGTAGTGACAGCCTGTCAAGAATCCATAGAGTTCGTCACCTATGTACACCTTAACATACATTCGGCTGATTCGTTGCAGTTTCGATGCAATACACAAGAATATCGCGTAGCCTTCAACTTCCTTTTTATGCTCCTTTGACCTATGCCTCAGTCAATCTTTGTCTGCGAGTGATTTGCCTTTGTACACAATCTGCCCTCTTTAGTGACCGCCTACCTTGTTTATTGATTTGTTTTCTTTGAAATTAAACATTCTACTCAATACGCAAACATAACCCGCACATTTAGCACGTAATCGGCATCATGTAAAATTTGTGTCTGTTGAGAATTACTGAAAAAATTCTTTATTCAGAATCCGCCCCCTTTAATTCACGCTATTAGAAGGGAATTTTTAGATTGCAAAATGTTAGTACCCCCAATCAAGCTTTTAAATGAGTACCCTAATTTCAGTGCTCGGCATGAGGAGGCTGAGGTTAAGTTGAGATACTTCAACGAGAATGAGTGTCAACCGGAATAAGTTGTAGGACTAAAATCATCGAGATAACGTAAGGTACATAAACGAGTAATACTTTGGTCACTCACAAACATAGGAGGAGTGGTATTCAAAAATGAACGAAGTCCGTCGGTGTGTAGAAAAGAGTGAGCGACATCACAAACTTATTACGGTTAAGGAGAGGAAACAGTTTATCCAAGTCAAAAGCTCCTCTATTCCTCGTTGCCGTTTCTAAGATATCCCAAGACTGGCGTTTACGACGACGTAATCATCGTATTTACATCCGATGAGTCTGGTTAGTATAGGCAGACATTCAACATAGAGGGAAAACATAAAGATGAGCACAATAGGTCTTCCAAACCCGTTGTCAGCGTGTGCTTGCTAATCGTGCAATGCTGTGCTCTGTATTAAATTGGACTTATCCTCTCATATTCTCGTGCCACCTCCTTGAAAGTACGCTCGATCGATTCTGATCACTGAGCTCTATCCAACGGCGTCTATATTTTTGAAGTAAGTCCAACGACACGCTGGTACACCACAAACAAAATCTTCGGAAGTCTATTCATTAAGATCAACTTGAGTAACTTTGCTTATTTGAGTTTTATCGGTGCCTTTGGAATACCATTCGACAGAGCTTATTTAAGGCTGTCAAACAATATATCAGTACTGTGCACCACTGTATACCATAGGTACAAGCATTGTTGTTATCTCACCTTACCACAATATTTTATGTGCATTTCACTGCACAAAGCCTGTGTGATTTTCGTTACTCCTGTGCCACCAAACCCGCTGACCGGAGCAGACAACTGAGGCAGCCCAAACTGCATGACCAGCGCAACCTAAAAGTACATACCGACCATAGATTCATGGGCCGGGAATCAAGTGAGCAACAAACCCAAGGTCAACCGTAGGTCAGACAAGCGCGGAACTGAAAATGTGAAAATGTGAAAATGTGCGCAACAAATGTGAACATTACACTTAACGGAGCTAACAGCGTATCGACAGATAGGTTGTGGTTCTGTGACTTATGTTCAGATAGTTCGATAATTAAGATGGTTCAAAGGCTTACGATAAGGTGTGAAGCGTTGGCTGTTACGTCGGTAGACCAAAAGGAACTGATGGCGGTATGGGGAGGGAAAATCTCTGAACTCGAGTTGCAGATTAGTGCATTACGTAGCCCGAATCCTAGACCAGTTAAAAGGCAAAAGCTCTCTATCAACAGTGCTACCCATTCCAGGGAAAGCCAAACACCGTTAGTGAAAAACAGCAGTGAAAACAGGCCGATTGAACGGTCTCCCAAGTCTCACGTAGTGCTCCAACGCATGCAGAGTTACGCACAAATTGCACGATCACCTCCGTCAGTAGCTGGGAAACAACAATTGACCCCTGCAGATACTAACGACGTTGCACGTAAAAATTCTTGCTGTAGCCTTGGCCTATTGTCCACGGAAGACAAGCCAGACACCCCCACTCGACAAACCCGCGCTCACAAGGAACTGCAAAGCACACAATTGCTACGCAACCAAAAGGCGATGACAGTGATATATTCAAACATCCCAGAACCCACTAGCGAATCGCTAAAAGGTAGATAAGCCGATGAGCAAAACCGCTGAGCTGAAATAACCTGCGCAATAGGACTGAAAGTTCTCCCGACTAATCTTACACGCCTTTCACGAAATGCATCATCTCCACACTAAGGGGGAACCTCGGTTACTGCGAGTTACGTTTGGCAACACGCGCCACCTGGAAGACGTTCTCTTAGGAAGTCACATTCTAGTGAACTCTTCTGTCGGTGCCCGTGTTTTTCCTGATAGGCCATGGACAGAAAAACAGAAGCGGAAATCCAACCCCAGTTGGTCACGTCATAATGCGATGCAGAAAATGGCACTGGTTCATGATGTGCCCGACTTGAAACATGACGATGGCAGTGAACCACAGAAGCACGACATCGAAGAATGGAGGTACATCACAGAATTCCACGACATACCGAATGTCGTGTTGTTTGACGTCATCCGTCTAATTGCTTCCACAAACTACCAAGGCAGCGGGCCACGAATTTTGAAAGTTACCTTGGCTGCGCTCGAAACGGTATCAGTGGCAATCCAAGCATGGCATGACAACAGCAAACTTGGGTCACCAGAAGTACGGTTAAGACCATTTCTTCAATTAGTACAGATCAGCCAGCCTCAGTTTTACCTATCGCAAATCAGCCAATAGTGCAAACAACCGTCTCAAAATCTTCAGCAGACCGGCACTATTTGGGCCGGTCACTCACAGCGAACTGAGCTCCTGATGCGTCAACAAATTCAATGCTGCTATATCAACACTCAGGAGTTGTATTCTAAGCTTTCGGAACTGCGCCATCGACATGAAACAACAACTTGGGACCTCATAGCAGTTACTGAAATTTGGCTCTCAAAGGACATACTTGATCCAGAGATTGAAATCAGTGAGATGTCAGTCATTCAAAACGGTCGTCCATCTCGCGGTGGCGGTGCTGCTCTCTACTACCGAGATTACTTGAAATGTGGGGCTCATACCGAAAATCCCCTTGTTATTCCCGACGCACTATTTTGCCGACTGCACCTAGCAGGTCGAGATGTTGGTTCGCAGCAGTTATCTATAGCAGTTATCTATAGACCTCCGAACTCATCAACAGACAGCGATAACATTTAGTTAAGCGCCTTTGGCTATGCTGTTTCACAAAAGTACTGTCACTAGCTTATAATGGGTAACTTTAATGTTCCTTCACTAGCATCAATGTCCCCTAATGGGCCATCATTTACATCGAAATTCCTCGAAGTCATGGATATGGCAGTTTTGTAAAACCATGTGCATAGACCAACCAGACACCGCGGTTCAAACAAGCCATCACTCCTGGACTTAATCCTGACTAATGAAAAGTTAATGGTTGAGTCAGTAGCATACGATCCTCCACTGGGCCGTAGCGACCATTCAGTCCTAACATTTGGTTATGTATGTTATGCCAGTATTGTTGCTAAGTAAGAGCGACCCAACGAAATATTACGGACTACTTTAAGCTACACAACTTCTCAGCAACCGCTGACTGGGACCTACAGACGCACAGCTCAGCGAATGACGCGTGGAATGAATTGAAAGACAAAATTAACTGGGTCATACAATCAACATCGAAGGTTGTACCATTACGAGCATCGCGCCGGACAAATGCGTGGATCCGGAGCAGAACACGTAAATGGATCAACAGAAGCGATGAAATCTGGAGGCAACATTCGTTAGACCCATGTGATAACAAATAGCAGAATTACAAAACAACCAGAAACTACTGCACGTCGCTCATTAGAGTCGATAAGTACGAATGGCACGAGACCAAGGTGCTGCAATTTACGAATCGCAACAAACTACTATACAGATATGTGGATGGCAAAAGAAAGCCTAACTCTGGAATACCGCCTAACAAGACGGCCAATGGCCTAACAGCTGCTGATTTAGGTGCCGTGTACGCTCTACTGCTGCAGTTTGGCTCAGTAACTACAAATACCATGGAACCTTCGCCCTATCAACGCTCGAAAAATGTCGTTGGCTTATCCAGCGTCACCTTTACTCCAACAGCTATGGCAAGCAAATTGCAGTCTCTCCGAGAGTACAATGCCCCTGGCATCGACAGGATCTGCCCAAAAGTACTGAAAACCCTTTCTTCCATCATAGCAGCACCACTTGCAAACTTTTTCCAGGGTTTGCTTAACTCCCATCTAAGTGGAAAAATAGAATTATCACGACAATATACAAAGGAGGTAAGCGATCGGATCCTGCCAACTACCGACCTCTTACACTCCTTCCTGTTTTGTCAAAACTGACGGAATAGGTAATCGCAGTTTAACTGAGGCGATACTTTGAAACTCAACAAATAATTTCTAATGCCCAACATGGATTCAGACGCAGACGATGCTGTCACAACAATTTGCTGATTACTCGAAACTCATGGACTAGGGCGGCTGATGAAGCAGTCCTCACAGATGTGATTTCCTTTGATTTTTCTCAAGCATTCGACAGCGTCAATCACTTCTTTCTCCTCCAAAAGTTTGCTGCCTACAGTATCGACGTTTCCCTGCTCACCTGGTTAGAAGACTACTTACACGACAGAGCAATCAAGTTAAGAGTAGCCGATACACTCTGAAAGCCTGTGGGTCTCCAGTGGTGTACCGCAAGGATGCGTCCTCGGGCCTGCTACTGTTTTTAGTCTACATTAATGTGTTTCCAGCAGACATTCTATCTCCGATGCAAATGTTTGCATACGATGCTAAAGTATGGAAAGCAATTCGCTCAGCATCCGATCGTGTTTACCTCCAGGAAGATCTGACTCGGACTAACGAATGGTCAGAAAGGAACCAGCTCCCACTAAACCCTGCAAAGTTCCACCTGCTGACGGGCCGTAGCAGCTTCGTCAACATCTACCTTTTGGGGCAACACGTCCTGCAACACGTGACTAGTGAAGGCGACTTAGGTATAATCGTCCAAAATAGCCTTGCATATTCGCTCCAATGTTGGAAAGCAGCAAGTGTGGCGAAATTGAAATGGGACTTTTGAGGCGAACTCTCGGCACCTTTGAGAGACGGTTAGTACCATTGCTGATTAACTCCTACGTTCGCCCTCACGTTGAATATGCAATTCAGGCCTGGTGTCCATGATTAAAAAGAGATTCGCCTGTTGGAACAGCCCCAAGGAAGAGCCACTAATGCAACGTGTGGACTAACCGGTCTAAGTTACGAACTGCGTCTTCGTGTACTCGGTGTGTTCTCATTAGAATACTGACGGCTTCGCGGAGATCTTACTCTCACATACCGGATACTAACTGAAAGCTAGCATCCATGTACATTACTGTTGACTCTAGTCCCTTACAAACATAGTCGGGGCAACCACCTGAAACTAATGAAGCAGTACTCCCGTCTTAATTGTAATATGTATTTTTACTCACTTAGAATCTGTTCTCACTGGAATGTATTACCAAGATTTGTGGTGAGCGCACCAGACATGACTACAATCGAAACACGCTTGGACTTATGTTTTAGTGATAAACACTACAACAATAGTTTGATAAAATGCAATGGTTTAGCCACTGATACTTTACGTTCCACGCTGGAACATTTTGATTTTTATTTTCTGTTGCATATACATCCTGTGGGTCTTGTCAAGTCATGCTTTTTATCCCATCATACACTACCGAACTATTGAACAATTGGCTGGGATCGTGGAACTCAATCTACTGCATAACGGCACGAAGTGTGTACAATTTGTAAAGTAGTTCCGCATTAGATTGCATGTATATGCTGTACAGTACTTTTAGAGCCTAATGTACAGTAGTAACGACCCGGAAATGCTCCTATTGGCACTTGTGTTCTCGAAAAACAAAAGTGGCACAAGCCAGTAATTTTATCAGAGCAGATGAAGTGGCATACACATGATACGAAACGGCATCCAGAGTGGAGCGTTCTGGCTTGCATTCAAACTGTTTAGTATGGTCTATATGATGGTTGTTGAAGATGTGAAAATTCATAGTTTTCAGGCGCCTTCAGCGGGGATTCACGCTAATGGCTGATACTTCCGTGGTGTCACTATGGCTGCTTTCCAGATATGGAAGCTCGAACCAATCGTTAAACATTGGTTGAAAATATCTGTCGGATGTGGGTGTAATGCATGCGTACACACTTTCAGAGCGCTTGTTGAAAGTACATCAGGTGCAATAACTTGCCTGATTTCAGTGTTGCGGGTTTCCTGTAAACTCTGATGTGGACAAAGAAGATCCAGTGGTCATTGTTGGGAGAGGAAGATAGGGGGAATATGGTTGATGATAACACTGTGTAAAAAGGAATATCTTCGATAACGGAAATGCCAATATCCTTACCTTATAGAATACAATCCACTGGTCGTAGAAATGTATACCGATGGTACCTAGCACGTCAGGATACATTGTTATAAGCAAATGATTATTTTCAGTAATGTCAAAGTTACGTCGTACGAGTTATATGTGAATGTATTGAATAAGAACATATACAGAATGCATCTACGTGGCATGTAGGTTTAAAACAGCACGGCAACAATTGCCGCTAACTACTGACTGAAGATTGGCAATGGGAGTTGATGAATTTGTCGGGATCATCATCTGTGTGCTCCAATGCCCTCATGCCGCAGAAACCAGCAACAGGCACCCATCACGGAAGGTGTGTACTTTCGACTGTAGCGCTGCTTTATGAATGAAAAGTCTTGGTAAAAGCGCTCATCATGCTCATCGATAACAGATCCCAAGTCCTTAGGGAAAATTCAAGGTGATTATCTAGAAAGAAAACCTTGAGTGACATTCAAGCATCAATGTGCAATGAGTTTTATACTGTCTTTGAACTTCTCAGCTTTTGTTCTATCCAAAATCCTGTAAACCTTGCCATGGATGGTCACCAGGCTTCTAACTAAAATGAAGTAAGCTGGCATTCTATGCACTAACCGGCGAATAACAGGCTTAATATGTATCCTTCCTTTGATAAACTGATCCTGGGAAACCATTGTTTCAACTACCGGAACGCAATGCCATCTCGCTAGAGGGCTTTGACGAAGTGTTAATCAATCCAAGTATAAGGTGCGGGGGTGCCAGTTAGGTATGATCAAGTTGTCCAAGATTTGTACGCTTTACACTCATTTTCGTGCAGGATACTGCACTCTCTTTAACCATTTTCGGTTGTGTATTGCTGTTGCGTTGATGTACTGTACTATAAACAAAAGAAACGGCACTATTATATGTAGCTCACTTGTATGCACATTAGGGGTCCAACTTCGTTGAAGTCAGTACAGATGTGCCAAAAGCACTGATCGTGGTTCAATGAGTTGTTGCTTTTCAAGTCCCGATGGATAGCTGGTGGAGATATCAAGATAACAATAATGATATTAAAGATAGTAAAACAGTTAGTACTTTAAATATGAAAATAAAGACTTATTGTTTGCTCCGCCGTAGTCCTGAAATCCGCTTAGATTCACAGCACCCGCAATCAATACTAAAGAATTTCATGGTGAACTTTAGGTGTAGGATGGATACGTAGCGCTAAGTGATAAAGTGTAAGTGGATGAGTGCATCATACAACCGTCTTTTAAATAATGTCAATGTCGGCGCAGAGACGACTGATTCTGGGAGAGCATTTTACGGGTGACAGACGCGAATGGAAAAAAATTTCTGCGGCACTCCATGCGGCTATACTGTACAGCGGGATTCAATGAGTGACCCATCAGGGTTGTATCGGTGCTGAGTCCCATTAAAGGGCGGCACACATGATGTGCGTCTCGTAGAATCAAGTATGCCATAAGCAGGTCGCCTCGTACTCTGCGATAGCTTCCACTGGATACACCTAATCGTTGCAGCCTCTCCTGATAGGAAAGATTGCGAATTCCCATTACGTTCTTAGATGTCCGACGTTGTGGCTGCTCCAGTGTATTAAGGTCGTGTTTTAGCCATGGATGCCAAGCTTGAATTGCGAATTCAACATGAGGGCGAACATGCGCACTGAGCATTTGTCGCAATATGAAGCTATTTATTTGTCCAAACACTCGTCTCAACAGCCCGACGTGTTGGTTCCCTGTATTCGAGGCATTTTCGGATTGCCTGGATCAACCCAAGTAATCTTGAACCAGGACATTCAAGTCAGGTTCGACAGCTGATTGTTGCAGTACATCCATTCCGAGCCAGGAGAAGTAGTTGCTCTATTGTCCGATAGAAAGTACTTGCATTTGCTAAGTTGAAATGCAGTAAGTTTTGGATTGACCATTGATACACCGTACCTAGGTCATTCTGAAGCAGCTGCTGGTAGGCGTTCGCCTGGATCCTGCGCCAAATCTTGATCTCTTCAGCAAATATTGGGAAGGGTAAAGCCATTCCGTGTGCAAGGAGATGAATAAACATCCAAGACAAACGCGGACCTAGAACTAAGCCTTATGGCACACCACAATCGAATTGTAGAGGTCAGAGAAAGAGCATCGATCTCTGACCACTAATCGCCGTTGAAGTAGAAAGTTGGCAATCCAGCTCAAAATGGGTCGCCGATCCCATAATGCTGGAACTTCGAGAGTAGTATCCGATGGTTTGGACGATCGAAAGCTTTCGAAAAATCCAGACGGATCACATCAGCACATTCTCCAACGTCAGCTGACTCGATCCAACTACTGCGTGCGGGTAGTAAATTCGTTGCGCATGACCGCTGTCTACGGAAACCGTGCTGCTCAGTCATGATGATGTTACAGTTTTCCAGATAGCACACCAGTACATCAGCGATTATAGATTCCATGAATTTGGAGAGTATAGGAAGAAGGAATACTGGGCAGTAGTTGGAGGGATAAGTTCTGCTTCCAGCTTTGTGAACCGGGGTTTTATCCCAAGCTTCCACAAGGTGGGAACTTGATTCTGGTCTCCGCAGCGCTGGAAAAACAAACTTAAAGGCCCTGACAACTGGCATGCTGAGGCTTCCAGTGCCTCTGGACGAATGGTGTCGACACCCGATGAGCTGTGTTTGCCTAGAGACGTCAGCTTTTGCAATATAGACTTCGCGGTAAAAGTGATGTGGGTTAGTCATGGCGAGGAGAAGACAAATGTTGGAAGATCGCTTAGAGGCAAGACCCTATGTAATGTGGGGGCATATTGCATCCGCAGCGCGTTTGCTGCTTCCACAGCCGTTCTTGTTTAAGTTGATCACACAGTACAGTCGACTGGAATGTCGACGCAATTTCTTCTCCCTCCGAGTGTCACAACCTTGGAACGCCCTTCCAGAACATGTAATTAACGCTCCCACCCTATCCCTTTTCAAAAAACGCCTTGACGAAACTCTGACACGATTGCACTATGTGATATAACGTGCGACCATCGGATGATGGTATTAGTGAACAACGAACGTGGACGGAATCCACTTAAAATTCCTATTGGATTACTTGTTTATGTGCATCTCCAATCCCTTGGTGAGTCATGCATTTCACACGTACTTTCATCGATACGATTTTTTAATTTTACGATGTTAACTCTCATCATCCTACGGGACCTGTCAAGCATTGCTTTTATACCCGTCATAAACCATTGTTCCATTGTTTCATTGTTGAGCCATCAGCTGTCATAAATTGAGGAAATCCTTGCCTCAACGTTCGTAGAATACTGACGTGCTGTACAGCAGTTTGTAGTTTTCACCGAATGCTTTTGCGATGTTGTGCTGATAGGGGACTTTATCTTCTCCTATCAGTCGAGTACAGTGGTTATGTTAGGCTACGTAGGTGTTCCAAGTTTCTGGTCGTAGAGTTTCTCTGTACACTCGCCATGATGCGCTGCATACTGCCATCCATTTCTGAGTTCTGTTCCTAGCGAATTAACTGATGTACACTTATTGCAAACGCTTCTCTGAAACCTCATTGCAATCAGCTGACGGAATTTGTTGACGAACTTGAGCCACGCGACTTCCGGGGGTTCTTAGGCAAGGAACGACCAAGTTGTAGTGACGACAAACTGGGCTAATCGATCGTAGCTTGTAGTGTTTCGCACAGTCTCATCGTTCTTATTCCGATTTTCCCCATAGCAGACGAAGTGCAAACTGGTGACTGTGTGACCACTGCGACCCAAAGTACAGTTTGAAACCAACACATTAATCATCTGTTCCTTGTTTGTAAGCACAAAATCCAGTACAGATGGCCTGTTCCCCGTTCCGAACTGAGTGGGCAAAGTGATGTGATTGTGAAGTGGAACACTGGTTACGAGACTGTGTGACTCGGCTTTGAATTGTTCTCCTATCGTGACAAGAGTTTCTACATAATGCGCGTTAAAATCACCCATGATAAGTATGTGAGTGTAATTTCGCTGTAAACTGCATCTTAAAGCAGCCGCTAAATGGCAGTCCGTTTTGGGTGTAGAGTTACAGATGCGGTACACAAAGACAACAAGACAAGCGTTGCTGCCTTTCAACTACAAGCGGCACCAAAGAGAGTCGACAAACTGCGAGTCTGAATCCGCAACGGCTTCGCACTGTAATTCGCTTAGGTAATAGAAAATTACCCCTCCTCCTTTTATGAGCCATTCTTTCCGGATCAGCGACATGCCCAGTAGCGAAACGTCAAAGCCCGTCATTCCTGTGTGCAACTACGTCTCGGTGACACAATAACATCATATGACCCAGAAGGCTGGCGATTTTTCAGTTCTGCCAGGTGCGTATAAATGCCCTGAGTATTCGTATAAAAGCAGGATGGTTTCTCGGTCTACAGGAGCCCACAGAGTGATGAAGTGGTCAGGTGTAGGTGAATGCCGACCGGTGACAGATCGGCAATTCTTCGTTTTTTGTTGGGATAATGATACGTCGTCTGAAAATTGATTCAACCAAGGTGCGTCTCAATCTTCGTTTAGACGCACGTCAGAGTCAATTAAAGCAGCAGGCAATTTACGCATCTGTACATTCGTCGGTATGCTTGCTGATTCAGATGCTATAATATTTGCGTTGAACAAAGTTTATGCGACCTTTAACCGAAGTTCAGAAGGAAGACTTTTTCGATTTCTCCGCCATCGGTCAGACAGATCCGTTACTTGTTGCTCTGATTAAACCACCAGTTTTAAAATTCTAGGGCCGTATCCTATGTAGTTTGGGGAGAGAGGTATCCTGATGAGCAATAGTGCCACGATCTTCTCCACAGAATGTGTTTTATCAATGAACAGCCACAGTTCTAGATCGTGTTTTCCGGTCTCTTGAACATCGTTAGATAGATGTTCTGGCAAGCCATGTGTGAAGATTGTGTTTAGGCGGTGTTGTCTGCTATGTCCCTCTTCGGTGTTTCTTTTTGATTGTCGTGCGCTCCAAGGGACATCAAGTTAGACGCGTATCCTACAGGATCCGTGTTTTAGCTCGCTTGCCGAGAGCAAAACCTTTTCTACCTCGGTGGAGGATTTTAGTATTACTTGAAAAATTCCGAGTTCTCCATAGTGTGGCGAATTTAGTAATAGGTTTACGGGCTAGGATTTGACACTCATCAGCACGCACAATGAGTTCCATTGGACTTGGTCGTCCGATAACTTAACCCGCAATGTGACAGCGGTAGATTCAGGAGCATTTGAGCAAACAACAATCCGGGAACTATTGTTGATCTACAAGGTAGGGTACTCGTTTGTCCTGACCTGCTGACAAGTGTTGAATGTTTGCTCTTTGTCCCTCTATTCGCGTTAACGGGGTCTAAAACAGAAAAGGCTGCAACGGTGACCACTTGGCGGACCTTTGCAGCAATCTCTGCATGTGTACTTTATGTTCCGAGGGGTTTTGTTACGACAAGAGATATTTAAGCTACAGTTATCGAGGGTTGGTGTTCGGCTGCTTCATATTTGTTAATGCCAGATGTCCGGTCTAGTCAAATTTCCTTAACCAGACGTTTCGAGTGGTGCCTGAATTTCGTTGCCATGATTACTGTTCTTTGCTCGTAGGTACGGTCAGTTTTCGCCGGGCGTTCTACCAAAGTTGGAGAAGACAACGGAGATGGAGACGTGGCTGATAACGGTTCAGGAGAAGCGGATTATGCAGCATTCCGTTGCTTAGAAACCACTAGGCTTCCCTGATGCATATTTGCTTCCATTGAAGCAATCTTATTTTTTATCTTCTGCTCGGCTTCTGAGGGAAACCGGCCACGCTTCTGAGCTAGGATAAGCAAACACTTAACGAGGGGGATGGTGGAGCACGCAGTACATTGTTCATTGTTGAACGTGCATCTTGGGAGCTATTACGCTCTCGTACCTGTGGTTGGGACACACTTGCACATTTCCAAATAGTGCGAGCAAGCCAGACCTATATTAAGTAATCGATGACATTCTCTTAACCCGCAAATGCCTTTCGCTTAGAGCGTTTCCGCATTCGCATTCATGCCAGTCAACTTGGTGTCGTTATCTGACACATTGGGTTAGTTGGTCTTCTGTACTTTTCCAGCATTGAGAGCGGCGCACATCGGTCAAGCGAGCGTGGTGGATGCAAGGTATCTGTTGCAAACTTTAGGTAGTCTCCTTCAAATTTGTGGCATGCAACAGACGCACACTTGGGTACGCATTTTTATTGTGGAGCAGTATGGTCTTAAGTCTACTCTTTGACCTGTCAATGTACAAACGCTATTCATCACTTATACGCCTCACGCCATACTCCTTCATCAGTCCTTCCAAGTCGGAACAGTAAAAGTGGTTTCTCTCGTGTCATTGAAACTGGACAGTGTAGCGCCACTCGTTCTCTAAATAGCAACCATAGTGTCTGCAGCAAGTAATTGCCACTACTGCAGGCGAGATGCCAGCAAGTCGGCGTTTTTATTAGGCAATCCCAGGTCACGTAACAAGTCATTCAGCTCTGGTTGTTCAATAAGATGTGGGCTGAAAACATAAGCATCAAAGTTTTCATCGATGTCAGAATCAAGGGAATTTGGCGATGCAGATGCAATACTCATCATCAGTGTTATGTTCATTTTAGGCATTGGAATGGGCAAGGTGCAATCATGTGGAACAAGTCGAATAGCTGATTTAAGATCGGGGTAGTGTATTTTAGAGTTTCTTCTGTTGGAGATCCAATGACACTGGATAGGCAGAAGTGTGAACAATGAACAATGAACAATGATTTATAACGGGTAAAAAAGCAGGTGCTTGACATGTCCCATAGGGTGTATAGCGTGATCAAACAGATAGCGAAGGGATAATGGAGTCGTCAGCTTGGGCGATTACAGATCTAACTGCACTGTCGTATAAAGGGAGTTTGAAATGATAATGTACGCACACAAAGCAACAGAGGAGTGACTATTATTCACATCATAGGCGAGAACAATAAAAAAGATAGGAAGGACAATGCTCACTCGTGTGCAACTATCTTGGGTCGACAGAACACAGAAATCCCGTTTCTATAGTAGTAGCGTTTATCAAATTTTGTGCAAGGAGTTTGGAGTGACTCATTCTCGAGTAGGGTTATGGCACTATCCACTGTCTGTTTTGCATTAGTGCCAGCATCTAGTGGTCATTGGCTATAGCACGTAGTGTAAATGTGACAGAGTATCGTCAAGGCGTTATTTGAAGAGGGATAGGGTGGGTGCATTAATTACATGTTCCGGGAGGACTTTCCAAGTTTGTGCCACTCGAAGGGAGAAATAGTTTTGCCGACATTCCAGGCGGCTGTACTGCGTGACTAACTTAAACTGGTTATCTCTTAGCGAGCTTTTTTGACTGAGTATTAGAAGGGAATGGCGTGGGTGGTTGGGGTCTCTAAGGATTAGGTACACCATTATGAGATCGCCCCTTAGACGCCGATAACGTCCACTGTATATTTTGAGGGTCTTCAGCCTGAGTGGGTAGGGGAGGCTGGTCAAACCTCTGACGCGCTTCGTTGCCCTACGAGCGGTGAGATGGTGCTTTAGCCAGGGTTGCCACGCTTGAATAGAGTATTCCGCGTGCGGCCTCACGTACGCACCAAGCATTTTTGTAAAGACTGAAGGGTCAAACTTCCCGAAGACTCTGCGAAGAAGGCCGAGGTACTGGTTCGCTTTCTTAGCTGCCTTTTCAGTCTGCCTCGAACAACCAAGTTCATCTTGAAGTATCACGCCGAGATCGCACTCGTGAGAAGCCCGCTGTAGAATTTGTGAGCCTAGGCGGTAGTTGTGCATACTCTTGTGTTGTATACTGAGAACTTTGCACTTGGTGACGTTGAAATGTAGCATGTTCTCGATGGACCATGTGTACGCTTTGTCCAGGTCATCCTATCACACTGTGTGATCCTCCATTGCAGCTATGATGCGCCATACCTTTAGGTCATCAGCCGATAGCAAACAGTTAGAAGATAGCACACTGGCGAGATCATTTATGAAGACCAGGAACAGGCGGGGTCCAAGTACCGAGCCTTGAGGTACGCCGCAGTGAACTTCCATGGATTCTGATAGGTTGCTTCTAACCCTCACATTCAGGTGACGTTGCAGGAGAAAGTCTCCTATCCAGCCCAGAACAGGATCGCCGATTCCATATTTCTGGAGTCTGTAGAGGAGAATGCGATGGTTTATACGGTCGAATGCCTTTGAGTAATCCAAGTAGACCGCGTCGACTCCTACACCAGCGCATACAGATTCCGTCCAGTTTGCACGAGCAATGAAGAGACTAGATGTACAGGAGCGATTTTGGCGAAATCCATGCTGCTCCGGAACGAGAATTTTGTCGTTCTCCAGGTACCCCATTAAAGCCTCAGGTACAATGAACTAAATAACCTTGGAGAACACAGGAAGGATTGTTATCATGCGATAATATTTTGGTTCAGCAGGGCTACCACTTTTATAGATAGGCGTGATTATTCCGTGATTCCACATCGTGGGGACGTGCATCTCGTTCAGATATATTTGGAAGAAAATTGCTAGTGGTCCTGCCAAACTCATGGCAGCAACTTTCAACGCCTTCGGGCGAATGCCGTCCGCACCCGGGGAGCTGAACTCGCGCAGAGACGTCAGCTTCTTCAGTACAGCTGCGGAGGTGAACGATATGTCATTAAGCCTTGATGGCTGCGTTATCTGCTTAGGCAGGATGTCTGATGATTGCGCGCTTTGGAAGGCACGGCCAAATTGTTGTCCAAGGACGTTGGCCGTCTCTTCTGCGGTTTGGGCTAACCCGCATGCTGTGTGCAGAGCAGGAATGCCGCGCTTATCACGGCGCAAATTGTTTACGTGTCTGTATAGAAGTTTGGGATTGGAGCAAACTTTTCCACCAGACCTTGTTGATTCTTCAATTTATCCTCCCGGACGAGTTTGACACAATGGTTCCTTTGTATTGCGTAGGCATCCCAGGTATGGTCGTTCGGGGAGGGTATGTAGGTGTGCCATGTCAAGTCCCTTAATGCCGTGCACTTACGCGTCCTGCTCCTTACGAAAGACTTCATCCTTTTAGGCCGGCAGAGTTTGGTTTCAGATATCCTTGCCACGAGCTTGGTAAATATGTTGACGAATTCACCGCAGGCCACCTCGGGGGTTAATTCAGCTAAGAACGACCAGCTGGTTGCATCGATGAGGTCGGACAGGTCTTCATAGTTGGTTACGACACGATATTCCTCAGCATGCTCTTTAGGATAATCCGCGTAGCACATGTAATGAAACAATAGCGTCGGGTGATCACTGCGGCCCAAAGGAGTATCGGTTATCACTCTCTCGATCATTAATTCTTCATTGGTGAATATTCGGTCCAACGTGGATGGCCTGTCAGTTCCCCTGAATCTGTTGGGCGTAATGACGTGGCCATAAAGCGGGAAGTTTGAAACCAGATTTTGCAAATCTGCTTTGAATTGCTCCCCTGGTGTGGCCTGGGATTCTACAACATGTAATTTGAAGTCACTGGTGACTAGAATGTGACTGTACTTCTGTTTATCACTTGCCTCAACGCAGCCATCAAATTGCAGTCCATCTCAGGAATAGACGATGATGGGCGGTAAACAACAACCAATAGGCCAGGATCGTTCCCTCTTAGCTGGAAATCGCACCGAATGGCGTCAGGTACGTCGGTTTCCGAATCGTTTATGCGTTCGCATTGCATGTTGTTACGAAAATAAAGGGCTACCCACCACTTTTGCTGGTTCTATCCTTCCGGACAACGGACATGATGTTAGTGCAATTTCAGCATCGGTTATCTCGCAGCGCCACCACGTTTCGGTGACAGCGATGAGGTCCCAAGGTGCAGATGCGTGTCGAAGTCTTAATTCAGCTAATTTGCTGAGTAGACCTTGGGCATTTGTGTACATGCATGAGAGCTTCTCGGAGACCCAAATTTTGTTAGATTGGATGGATGAAGCCAATGAGTTCACGCCGACTATTAAAGGGTCGGCGACTAATGGTTTTTTGGATGGGTTGCATACTCTCGAGAAGTATTTGATATATAAGCATGTATCAGATGCCCCGAATCCTGGTGTTTTCTCGTGCTCTGCTGTGCCCCTCCGGATAGTATAGCTACTCTTGAAACCGTCCCCGAGTCGGGTCTTGCAGTTGGCGTTTTTATTAAGAGTTGTGCCTCTACTGAATTGCCATTAGAAGGTGTTGGTGTTCATGTTGCTTTCAAACGAATTTCTGCTGGCAATCTGCAACGGAATTTAATCCAGTTCGCTAGTAGGGTTTGTGCCATTAGTTCTGACTGTAACACAAGTTTGAATAGCCTGGGACCAAACCCTTATAGTTTGGTGATATGGAGATCCTTGTCAACGAGGCGACCATCACATATCCGAGAGTAAGAGCCTCCCGGATGTAGTGCCATTTCTCGCGGTCATCGTCGGAAGAGGAGTCAGTAAGCTCAGGAACACCGCGAGCAATCACTGTTTTCTTATCTTGACTTATTCTGTACCTATCTGTGTTAGCGGAAAGCCCTGAACGTTTTTTCCACGGGATTTCGGGTAGTATGCGCACTCCACTTGAGTCGTTGCGGAGACGACTGTCAAAAAGCAGAACGGCCTCAGTCTCGTCCGCCGAGTTTAGTGTTACCCGAAGTAACCGGGGTTAGCCGTAGTGCAACGCGTTTGGGTGGCGCGAGATTCTTCTTAATTTCGTGGGATTAACATGGACAACTATCGACGTACAGATGGAACCCCACTGATTTCGAACATCTGTCTACTTACCCTTGATTGTATTGGATTTGTACTCGGGGACCTTTGTGCATACAATGTTTAGGGCAACATGGTTGCGCCTGGTGGCTACTGGTTTTGGATTTCGAGGCTTAGTATCTGGTGTTTTTGGTAAATTTGTGAACAGCATTGGTGTGTGCCATCCGTGCTGCGGCAGTTTTGTTTTCTGTAGTCCGGGCACAAAGGTTACCGGTGCTCATTCCGGTGTTTGCTTGGCGGCAACCGATGCGTACGTTTCCGGGTTGTTCACTATTGCGGGTTGACTGTAGCTTACAGTCTCGAGTGTAGCGAACAGACTACTAGGTGCAGCACACAGTACAGAAGTTAAGGCAGGCGCGCTGCAGGCACTTTTTTATTTATAGGATAGAGAGAGAATAGAGTTGATACTGCTGGAGGCTGAGTTGTTGGGGTTAGGTTGGGACGCCTGGCTCGCTTCTTCGGCCTGACTAGGGAATTCGGGGTGTTATTTTCATTCACAAGTGCAAGTCCGTTTCCTCCCATGGGTGTAACTCTGGCGCTCAGCAGTTGCTCGACCGCTTCGGTTAGTCATTCACACCTCTTCAGTAGCAAAGGTAGACAGCTAACAAATGGGACAGAATTTCTTACTTGGCGGATCCAAGACCCCTCTGCGGTGTTTGCTTTCGGCGACCCCTTCCCAAGGCAGGTAGTGTGATAGGATTTCAGACACATGATACACACCAGACCACCTTTTACCACTTTGGCACATGATTCGCATTTGCTCTTCATACGAGACATGTTCACAGTAGGAGTGCTTTTTAAGGGGTAGAAAGAGGGTAGAGGTACTGACGCACCGTTGCGTGGCTATCAACGCTGGTTTGGGTCAGCGGGTCCAGGCGTGTTGTGGCCAGATGAGTCCCACGTTCTTTGTGGTAGATAGGCGACGTGTGTGCTATCGATCCAGCCGGTAGAGGGTAGGCAGCGATGCGACGTAGGACTGAGGCAAAGCAAAGTGACTTGGAAAATACTGTCTTATGACGAAAATGTCAGTTCCAAGGGCGGATCAAATTGACGATTATCGCTTTGTAGAGCGACTTGAAGGAATGGTAAAAAGCCGATCGGGTGACTCACAAAAAGATTTTAGAATAAGACCACAAGAATTCTTATGCCACGAGAGGAAAAATAAAACCTCCGATAAGGTTCAAATACGGTTGACTTCGAAGTTACATAAGCACAGTTTGCTGGTGATCCGTGAATGATAGATCCAATAGATGAACAGTGGTAGGAGGAGCTGGCGGAGCCAAATCGAATGATGGCACGTAGGTCTCTGTGAGAATAAATCCAAAGATTTGGAGGCGAATAACGCAGGAGGACAATTTTTTTGCGACCGCTCGGCATAAGTGACTTCGAGTGCGATCCTTCGGCTCCCTCCACACCCTGGGGATTGCAAAGAGCATCCTGCCTTTGCCGATGGGCGACTGAGTCAGATGATGACTACACAACACCCATACAATATGCGCCGCCCACTTCTGTTCATGGTCTCCCAATTTCATCCCGGAATGGGCGTAGTAAGCAGACATCAGTAGTGAAGAATGGGTCTGTACAGCGAATTGTATTAAACTGTCCGCAGACGTAACAAAAATGATTTGGGTCATTGACAAACTAGAATCTTTCAGTCATTACCAAGATATCAATAAAGGAAGCAGAACTATCAATTGAATTTCACTGTCAGGTAGAAACCACAGCAAAGAGTTCTTTTCCACCATTATAGGGAGCTAATAGACCAATCACAGGCGAGCTTTCGTTGCATGGAACGCAGTGCTTAGCTAAAATGCTAGATTGAAACTAAACAAAAACCTGACGTGATGAAAAAATTGGCTTTGCATATTGGTAATCAGCTTCTTTGGTACTACAAGAAAAGTCTTGTCATTTCTGTCATAAAAATGATATTGCACAGTGTAATGAGTTAAACCCTGCGTTGATTCGTCAACATCCGAAGTAACGTGGGGGTTACTGAAATTTTACCCGTGAGTTGATTCAAGTGACCCCTAAGTTACGGTAATACTGGTTTTCCAAAACGGTTCCAAGTTTTAGACTGTTCAGCCTTCTGGTCTCAGCTTTTATGGCAACGCGAAGACTTCAGACACCGACAATCAGCTTATATCAATAATCTTGTGCTTGTGCTGTGCAGTGATTTATATGGTGGAAATGACATTCTACGCCTGACACGGTATCAGTGGAGAAACAAATGCTAAAAGCGTAAATTAATATAGTCTGTGAGGTACTCTCATCGAGCTGACAGATCCGCATTGGAGAAAATTAAGAAGTCTATGGGATAGAACGTCGAGTTTATGTGCAATTGTTCCGTTTAAGATATGTCAGTTGACAGTTCCGAAATGCTTTCGGTAATTTTTGGGGCATAACTTCAAGATCAGTGGTCCGATTTGTCAAGCGGGCGTCTCTTTGTGTAAAAACAGGTTGTGTGTCTTAAAAAAACTAAATCAAAATTTGCTTCCATTCTGGTGGGGAATTCCATCTTAATGTAACTGCGTCACCCTATTGAAATCGCCAGCGATGATGAAGAGAAAACATTCTAACTTCGTTTGCAGTTATAAGACATGGTGATCTCAAACAGTGCTGCTTTACGCGCTAGATAGACGCCCAAATACAAGTGATAGAAAGCCACTGAAATTTTGGCTCACATTTCAACAGGTGACAGCTTATTGAAACCGTTGAATATGCGAATAGTTGTGAAGCCGATATGAACCAAACTTTGATAATGAAGGTGATCACGCAGCCGCGATGTGGTCGCATCTGATGTGTCGGCAGCCATTGCGTTTTACGACCAACTTCAATGTCGGAATTCAGTTTTCTTGTAAGGTCACTGCGCCTGCATTCAAGAATTCTCCTCGTGCTAAAAACCTCTCAAGATCAAAATATTTTCCGATAAGCGATCGGACATTCCTGGGCGGGGTAAGCGGATTTCGTGTGTTGTTAGCAGGAAAGCTTTCGAGCCAAGCTCGCCTGCATGAACACTGATTTTCTTCATTCCCAAATTGTTCTTAACAAGCATTTTAAATGCATTCCTGATTTCGCAGCTTAGTGGACTAGAGTTGAAATGCGGCCTAAAACACGGCGCCAAAGCAGATAGGTCAACATTACTGATTTTAACATTGGTTCACTTAAATGATGAAAAAACTTGCACGAACAAGAGGAGCAAAATTCGCAGTAACCAGCGTAGCACAATTACAGCGACAGCGACTGCATTTGAAAGACTTGCTACAGTAAGCTGATTTTCCCTGTCAGTTGTTTTTGAGCTCATAACGGTTTACTTTGTTGCTCTATAGCAACCGCCTCAAGATGTTTGAGAAGGTGAAGCTTTTGATTGCGCACATGGACTGTGAATGATGCGCACACAACATTGAAGCCATCATAGTTGCGCCTCGTATTTATCCGCTTAAAAGTACGAAGTTTTATTACTTTCTGTGGGTTTTTGGAAGGCACTGATAATAGGAATACAGACTGCGACAATTCAGTTAGGCCAAGTCTGGTACGTAGAACACCAGGTGTATTTTCTTACATTTTCCTTGCAGTAACAGTTATAGTTGTCATCCGATTGTTTTATACTGTTGTCTGAATGTAGCTCCAGGTCTCAGGTATGGACACGAAAATACTGCTTGGTACACACTTGAAGGGATTAAAAGCAGTAAAATTGTGAACGACTGGTCCATCTAAGGAGTGAAGATGGATGGGAGCGTTGGAGACTGAGAAGCTGAAATAAAATGGGGACGCTTGACTTTCGTCTTTGGTCTTACTAGATTATACAAGGGTGTCCATTGAAATAAAAGCGTAACTTCGTTTAATTTCAGTTGTATCCTTGACGCTAACTAAGTGCTTAACTGCTTACGCTCGCTTTTCATACTTTTGTTTTAGAACGATCTGATAACTAACAACCGGGATGTATTTGCACCCTTGTTGGAGCCAAAACACTACCGTTTAGACGCTGTAGTGCTTAGTTTCCCGTGCAGTGAAATGAGTTAGAGCGCTTAAAACATGGTAGCGTCACTTTGAGGAATCTAACATAGGTAATACTTATCCATTCGGTGGATCATCTTCATTGATGACTTGAAATTCGTGGTCACGCGCAAGTTGTAAAGTCAAACGATTGTCCACAGTTTAAACTCTCTCGAGGATGGTAGGATGAATCGTGCCTCGAGACTATGCGTACTCGTCAGAGTGCACTCGCTGGCAAGGTGAAAAACCGTCCTTTGTTAGCTGACGGCTCGATGGATGTCTGCTGTGATTAGACATGGGTCTGTATCTGAAGCTGAATGCAAGCAATTTGTACAGAGAAATGAAGAAATCACAAATTCCCTTACAGCAGCCTTAAGGAACACCCTACTGGAATAAGCTTGAGATGTTTGGAGAGCCTCGAAATCCCTCCGTCAGACGATGTTACATAAAGGATGATTGGACTATAAGCGAAAACTCGTATTTGTTGAGTTAAGCACGAATGCCGTTTAAAACGACTGGTGTTGGTGGAACCGGGAATCGTGGAGGATAATTTAACCGATGGTGCCTCAGTGAATAGCGCTAATACCTCCAATTAAAATGAACACATAATGAATAGGCTAGGAGAGACCAACGTGAATAAATGTCAGTAAGAATTGTAATGCAAGAACTATGCATCTGGCGTCAACTGAGTCAACGAGGTCAGACGCTGACCGAATAGCACTCCAGATTTTCGCGTCATATGCAGCAATGTACCTTGGAAACCGAATAGTTGCTTAGCGATAAGCGATACGGATTAAAAGCATTTACTGGAAAATGAATTCTGTTGGGTACACCACTAGAGGTGTAGAGAAAATAGGGGTGTTTCAGCCATTCTTACTGACAATTTCTCCCTTGTAACTAAGTACCAAACTGGATGAACAGAGCCTAGTTATTCCTTAGTTGCTAAGCTTTTGCAAAAGAACTAGCTGATTGCCTGTGTCAAACACTTTGGAAAAGTCCAAGGAAATCAAATCTAGAGGAAATCTTTTATCGGTTATCCTGCTTCATGAGTTGCAAGACAAAAACGTTTCCTTGAGACAGTGATGTCTGCGTCAGAAACCAAGCTGATGGATGTAAATAAATTGTAGGATTCATGATATCTCGTCAGTTCGCCTGAAATGATCGGCTCCATAACTTTACGTAAATCAGTTAGCCGAATAGTACGTCGATATTTCTCAGGATCTGATCGCTTACCTCATCTCTAGTTCAGTGCTGTATTTAAATTTTCCAGTAACATGGGGTTGTATAGGATGTAAGTGGACAACGAAAAAAGCTACAAAAGGTACTGCTATGGTCAAAGTAAGGATGTTACACAATTTTGGAAAAGGTTGGCAATTTCAGGCGTAATATTTTCTTGCAGGGACGGCAGACTGTTTTGTCTGCTGCTAAAGCAAACTGGTACTAGATAAACCGATAAAAATAGCTTGTTATTGATAGAGTGAAGTATCTAATGATTTTGTGGCGAGAGAGCTGAACTTTAGGTGTATTAGATTCGCAGCATCCACAGCCGTATTTGTTGGGTCACCCTCAGTCTTGGGTGGTAGTATTCTCACGTTGACCATTCTGTTGTCATTCACCTGCTTTTAAAGCAGCTTCGTAACGCTTGCAAACTTGGGTACAATCACCTACTGCCATTAGTGCGCGTCGGACCTAATATGGTAAGTGCAGTACTTTCTGATTGTTCGCTAGCTATTCAATAGTAAATCCATATATACGTTCTGCATCTGCTCCAATTGTTAAGCTTATATGATTCTCTTATTGGCACAAGTTTGTGACTGCTTGCTTAACCCTGTTGAGTTTGTCCACTAATTCGTTTCATATGTCAGTTGAAGACATTTACGGTGGAAACGGTTTTTACTAACTTTTAAAGATTTCAGTGGTCGGTAATAGTGGGTCAAGGTTCTCTTGCCTTATGCATGATGTTGTAACTGACGTAGCCAAACATTCTGATAATGTGTTCGCTACTATGTAGCGGACGGCCTTACGAAATTGACTCAATCATCAACTCGTCGTTCTTTAGTATTAAGTCTATTTATGTTGTTTGTTTAAACTGCGGTATCTTAGTGCTCTATCCGCTTGGTTATACAAAACCTCCTTGTCCATGAACTCACGAGGTTTTGCTTTGAAGGAAGATCCAGTGCGCAACGAAGATAATATTGAAGGTACACTGCTTTCAAAATAAAATAAAATAAATGCATATATTTACCGACGGTATACGGCTTTAGAAGCCGGAGCAATCACTCGTACACTGAATAGGTTTACGTGACATAAATATAAAACGGTAAAATGAATTTAAAGACTAGAATTTTGGATCATGAATTTTCCCTCGGGTTATATACCCGATCACCTATATGTAGAATGTGCCGATATTTGTATCAACAATTTCTAGTTTGTGAGACTCAGGAGTAGATAATATATATTATGCATAGTGTTATTATATATTATATATAATATACATTATATAGAAGATCTTCAAGACATTTGGTGTAGTGAAGAAAATCCGTAGGGAATTTTTAAAAGTATGATATAGTTTGCACTCCTGCGTATCTGTACTGGTAGTTTGTTGCACAGATCAGTGTATCTTACTAAGAAAAGATTCGAACGCATTTTGTGACCTGCAAGTTTTGAGGGTAGCAAGTAGCCGTCATTGTGTGTGGGGTAGATTGCATTCTTCCGTAACTAAAGTGCGGTGCTGTCTGCGTAGATTCGTTTGTTCATAACGTTGTAGCAGAGAAGGTTGTTTTTAAGCGTCACAGCCAAAACGGATCCATTTGTTGTCGACAGTGATCACAATAATTCAGGTTTGTGCAGCGACCCATAATCTGCTTGGTAAATGATTGTTCGGCACTTTTCAATGCTGCTCTGTCTTTCTTTCTCAATTGGCTGTAAACGATAGTACATTAAATAAATAAATAAATAAATAAATGATATATTTCTCGACATGCGAGACACAGGCAGACTACGAGCCTGATCATGTGGTACAACAATTCCAGCGTCGCTCGTACAATTAGCTTGAGTGACACAAGTCGTATTTCAAAGACAGAGAAGGTTCTGTTGTTGTATCCGCGTAGCCGTCTCGCTTTTGAAATCTGCTATAGCACATATTCGAATAAACTTAAAGGGTTGGAGTACCTAATTCCCAAGTTCGGAACTGAATCAGACTTTGGGATCACGTTTCTAGCAAGTGAGATAAAGCCTTACGGAATGCGGCATCTGTACCCAAGGACTTGGGATTTTATTGCGAAGTACCTCAGTAACATTCGCCAACAATATTTAATGAGGATAGATCTTCGTAGATTCTTCCCAGGAATATTTGTACTCGGTCTGGTTAAAGTGAGTCGACTAGTTTGAAGTCAACTGCAAACAAATTGGCGTCTGTGTTTTAACTGGTTGCACATATTTACGTAGCTTAAGAAAAGTAATAATCCGTTAAAACTTCCTATGAAGACGCCGTTAGGTATTTGTGTTTGCGCAAAGTATTGCTGCCCGATTCTAACTATCTAGTTTCGATCCTTCAGGTATAAGTAGAACCGGTTTAGCAGAGGATTTCCAATGCCGTATGAGTCTAGAACAGACAGCAGTGGCTTATGCGGTAAGCGGTCTAACGCCTTCTGCATGTACAATAGAATTATCATGATTGCTGTTCCTCTACAACCATAGTCGTGGCAAGATCGAAGAATTGTATCTTGTAGGTAACACAGGAACGTTTTGAGAGAAAGCCTTGTTGTGAGGGATCGATCAAATCCAGTCTTGTAAGGATTCGAACAATGGTCTTCTTGGTTATTCTCTCTATTGCTTTGGAAGCAACAGAGGTTTGACTCCTTAGACGGTAGCTTGACATTTCATTTCGCGGACCACCCTTGTGCTTAGGCATTATAATGGATTGCTTCCACTGAGATGGGAAGCGCCCGGCATTGAGAGAAAATGTGAGGACGTTTAATAACAGGAGAGGGATATCTTTTCCGCCCAGTTTTGTGACAGTTGGAGAGTTGTCATCTGCTCCTGGACGAGTTGATGATTTTATGCATGCGATCGCATGTTGCACCTTTCTCAACTTTACGGGAATATTACATAGTAGCTCGTTCATATTTTTGAAAGTGGAAGATAAAATGGCTGAGTGTTAGGGATAATGTGGCGGCATAACTAGAGTGGGTAGCCTCTCATGTGCAGGAGGTGTCGCCCCTTATTGAAATATCGCCCAGGGCCAACCCTTCAATTTCCCGATAATGTTTAGAGTTCCTACTTTTGAGTAGTTCTATCGATGTACATACTTCTTCAGGATTTCTAAGTACCAGATGTTCTCCTTTTATTCCGGCCGTTTGGGTTACAGGTTGCAGCTGTAGCAGAGCCTCGTGTATTTGTAACAATGTTACGAAGCTTTTGCTCTTGCGATATAGTGATTTAAGTTTTTTTCTGTTTGGTTTTGGCGTTCTGAAGAAGCTTGCGTTGACTACTATGTTTATGTCTTTCTGCATATGATAGGTTCCAGTAGATCCACACCAAGGACAATAGTGTCAATGAACTCATTTGTAGCCACAGTAGGATTTCGAGTTAGGTATGACGTGTTCCAGTTCATGGTTCTGAGAAGTTTATAAAATGAGTTCAAGCCCACATGATAGAGGTTGTGAATGCGTGTTAACATTTTACTTGATGGACTAGGTGAATCAATAGTTATAACCCAAACCGCTGTGTTAAGATCACAACCCGATAGTGGATTATCAATGAATTTTTAGACCAGCGATATCCCCATAGTGAGTACAAGGTCCAGGGTAGTGGCACTTCTGGTTGGCCCTCTAATATGCTGGGTCCAGCCATTAAGGTGGATACAGTGAATATTTCGTTTTCTCAGTTAGTAACAAGTCCAGGCTTGTAGATATCAACCAGAAGAGTTACACCGACTGCATACTGTCAGAGATAAATATAAATATCGCAAGGATAAATCCGCCCAAAATCAATTCGATCCTCTACCTTTGAGGGGCCGGACGGCATTCCTCCAATTTTACTCACGAATGGCGGCAAAGACATCCCCGTTTCACTTTTTAAAATGTTAAACCTTGCTCTAACATATAGCCATTTTCCACCCAATAGAAAGACTATAGCATCATTCTACAACACAAAAGTGATACACGAAACGAAGTGGATAGTTATCGACCCATTAACTCCCTTCCATTATTTCTAGAGTGTTTGAAAGAGTAATCAAAGTAACTCGTTTACTATCTTATGATACACCGACTCCTAAATGACAAACAACATGGATTTTTTGAGTAAACGCTCGTGTAACACCTTTCAGTTAGGCTTTCTAGTTTACACTACGTCAACTGTAAATGCCAAAAGGTCGGTACTAATCATCTTCATTGATACACACAAGGCCTTCGATTATGTTCCCCATAATCTACTTTTGTTAGAGATTAGGTCATTCGGAGTCCGTGACTCACTCCTGGCTTCGTTTAATTCCTTCTTAAATGGTCGCACTCAGAATTTTTTACTAGATACCTTGGAATCGCAACCACGTTCAAAAACGAGTGGAGTTCTGCAAAGTAGCGTATTTGATCCCACTCTGTTCCTCATCGACATCAATGATTTTTTCGATAAAAAATATAATTTGATAAACCGTTTCTATTTTCGGATGACGTGAAAATAGTGCACACCTTTGCTCCAGAACATCTGCAGATAATCATCAAAATGTTCAGATGGATTTGAATTCCCTTGAAATCTGGTCAAATGAATGGTTAATTAAATTCTCCAGGAACAAGTCCCGCGTACTCTGTCATGGATGTAGCATCCCACCATGAACTTTAACTTCAAATGGGGAACCAATCACTCTCACAGTCGGTCAGTGGCCTAGGCTTAAGCTACATTGAACTATTAGACTTCTCAACTCACGCTCGGCAACAGTTATCAGGCAAGACACGCATTAAGTGCAATCAATAACTCAATAGTTTTACCCAAATTCAAACTAGCTCCGTATTTGATTGGGGTACGCCCGCTTTTGGAGTACTGCACGATCATATACAGTCACATGCGCAAGAGTGATCTCTTATCATTGGAATGTCTGCAGCGGTCATTCACTAACAGACTTACGAGTGAATCGTCCCTAGCAGCATGTCACGGTAGATGTACATTACTGAGCATCGATCCTCTATAGTTACGAAAACTGAAGCTGACGTTAGTTTTCTTTTACAAACTGACACAAACTCAGCTTCAGCTCAAGCACACGGTTAATGTTTAAGGACGCTAATAAATACGACTTGTGGAACCGAGAATTTATTCTCTCTTAACAAAAATTCCCGTTGCAGCTTCGCGCAAACTTCTTCTTAGCTCGATACTCAGCTATCTGGAACCGACTGCTACACTCATAATTAGCAGCACCATTACACATTAGCTGGAGGTGGAAAACAATTCAGCTATTGTGTCGCAATACGAAAGACAAGAAAAGGGAAACAAACAGTGGCACGTCCGCTGAGTCCCCATTAACGGATGGACATCGTTCCAGAGAGCTAACAGCTGGCTGCCACAGAAGAGAGTCATCTTATGCCTAACAAGTGAGATAGTGCTTGGAGGAGGATGCCAAGCTGGAGGGGGATGGACAAAAGAACTTACAACACAAACGCCATTGGGGCCGGCTCCTAGCCATATCAGCAAGTGTGTCCAACCAAACGTGTTCACTGTCCTTAGGGCCCAGTCAGGCCGTCGGGATGCACCAACCGACGCCAACTTCGAAATGAGGGTTTTCATTTCTCTCGACCAAGTCATCGCCTGGCCTCCCCTCCTCCTCTTCCAACCGCACCCACAACGCGCAAACAATGCACGTAGCGGGAGTCGGTGTGCTGGCATGCGAAACACGTGGCCCAGCCATCGGAGCCTGGTGCGTGATATAATGGTGCTGAGCGGTTCACTCGCTCTTCTTGCACCAAATACGCGACGTCGAACACGCTCATTGCTCAAGCGGTGCTCCCACCAGACATTTGCTAAACTGCGAAGGCAACGAGGATCGAATATGACGAGCCTCTTTATGTCTCTCGACCTGATGGGCCAGGTTTCTGAACCATATAGGAGAGTTGAACGGACGGCTGCGTTGTAAACTCTGCCCTTCAGGGCGAGAGTAATGTCGCGTCAGCGCCACAGGTGGCGGAGATTGGCAAAGCACCTCGAGCTTTTGCTATACGGTTCGTAACCTCATCTTCAATCCCACGGCTGCTAATATAGCTGCCCAGGTACTTGAATTCCTGAACGACTTCTAGCAGATCACCACTAAGCGTTAGCGCAGGGTTGGGTCCCTGTTAATCTTGGAGAAGTACTTTACATTTCGATGGAGCAAAGCGTAGCCCCAAAAGGATTGACAGCCAGTACTAATCGGTCCAGTGCTGTTTGGCATGTTTGGGAGCTGTCACAGATTAGGGCAATATCGTCCGCATACTCCAAGTCAAGAAGTCGCTCACCAGGGAGTAGCTCCACCCCTTCTACATCGTGTCCAGCGAATGCTGTTTCCATGACTTCATCAATAGCGAAGTTGAAGAGGAAAGGTGACAGCGGGCATCCTTGTCTCACACCGCTGGTGATACTGAAGGATGACGAGAGTTTGCCATAAACCCTCACCCTGCCCGAACTATGCGCGTACAGCGCTTTGATAATGTTTACATATTTATCAGGCACACCTTTCCTCAGCAGACAATCCCAAAGGGCACATCGATCGACTGAGTCGAAGGCACCTTTTTGTCAAGAAACACGACAACGGTGGGACGCCAATAAACATGGCGGTGCTCCAACACTTGACGCAATGTGAAGAAGTGGTCAATGCAGCCCCGACCTCGACGAAATCCGGCTTGCTTTTCACGAATCTGGCTTTCACGAGTGCCAGTCAGTCTGTGGAGAATGATAGAGGCAAGCAATTTAGAGGCAATCGAAATCAAACTGATCCCTCTATAATTGCCGCATTCCAAACAGGAGCCTCCCTTGAAAATTGGGACAATGACGGAGCGGTTCCAGTTTGTCGGGACTGTCACCTGCTCCCAAAGTTTTACTAGCAACTCGTGTAAAGCATCCACTAGAGCAGGTCCTCCGAATTTGAAGAGGGCTGGGGGAATTCTATGTGCCCCTGCGACCTTATGCAATTTCAACAGCCTGGTCTCACGTTCGACTTCTGCGCGTGAGGGTGGATCCAAGGAAACGGCCCAAGGAGAAGGGCGCCCAATACCCGGAGAAGAAAGCGATAACTGCGGTTGGTCAAACTGCCTTGCAATGTGTTCAGCCCAACGCTCCAAGCGTTTTGACAGGCTGTGGATCGGCTGCCTACTCTCGTTAGGTATGGTCTCGCTAACATCAGGTCTCCTGCTGCCTTTTTCCCGTATCAGACGGTATAACTTACGATGATTACCAACGGTAGCGGCAGTTACCATCTCAGACGCGCGATGAGACCACCAGGCTTCGCGGTCCTTCTTCAGGCTAGCACATAGTTTTGCCCTGAGATTTTTCGCGAGCCTCATTGTATTGTTTATATGAGCGGTCTTTGCGGAAATGTTTATAGCCTAAGATGTTATGCTGGGAATCACTAATTTCTGATGTGCACCACCTTTGAAATATAATCAATGGAACAATGAAACAATGGTGTATTAAGGGTAAAAAATTAATGCTTAACAAGTCCCGTGAGATGGAAATTAATGCGAAAAGTAAATTGCATGGTTAAATTAAAAGCGTTTTGGTATACTCACCATAGACTTATGTAGAATGGCGTTAATGTTTGGTATGAAAAGTATAAATCCATAAATCCATTGGTTGGGAGTTTGCCAAAACACCGTTTGGAAGCCTTTGGCTAACAATTCATAAAATAGAATTCAAATGAGACAACGCATCGTCAACTCGTTTTCTAAACATCGCTAGATTGGGAGCGGAGACGACATAATTACAGAGGGCGTTCCAAGGCTGGCATACGCTAAGGGAAAAAAGTTTCTATGGCATTCTAGCCGACAATATTGTATTGTCAATTTCAGTGGACTACCTATAAGGTTAGTGTTGTGGTTCAATTCCAGCAGCGGTCCGCACATGTGGTTTGGGTTCTTCAGAATCTAGTAAACAATTATGAGATCCGTTCGCAAAAACCAATATCGACTGCTGTAGATTCTTAGAGATCTTAGTCTAAGCTGATTGGGTAGATGAAAGTGGCCCCTTACGTTCTTGGTTGCTTTTCGTTGAGGAGTCTCCAGAGCAACGAGGTCCTGTTTCTGCCACGGCTTCTACGACTGAATAGCATATTTCACATGCGGTCGCAAATAGGCGTTAAGCATTTGGGGAAAGATTGTGGGTTCAAACCGATCGAAGGCTCTGTACAGCAGGCCGAAGCGATGATTGCTAGTTCTCATCGCCTTCTCTGCTTGTTTTGAACACCCGACATCTTCCTGTAATAGTTCACCCAGCTCATGCTGCTGAGGGGCTTTCTCTAAGGTGTGGTCTCCAAGATTGTAAACGCTCACCGGCTGGTGACGCGGATGAATCACCTTGTACGTAGAAATGTTCAACTGGAGCAGGTTCCTCTTTGACCATTCATAAATGCAATCTAGGTCATGTTGGAGTAGATCATGTTCTTCATCGTTGCTAATCGCCCACCATATCTTGACGTCTTCGGCGAAAAGCAGGAAATCTAGGATAGAACTCTTGCCAGGTAGTTGATAAACACCAGGAATAAGCGCCGTCCCAGTATTGAGCCTTGTTGAACACCATATTCCACCTCAATCGGGTTAGAGAATGATCCCCTAACGCGTACTTGAAGCTTCCGTTGGTGAAGGAAGCTGCCAATCCAACCAAATACGGGATCTCCGATTCAGTAGCTCAGTAGGCGTTGAAGTAGGATGCGGTGATCAAGGCGGTCGAAAGCTTTAAAAAGTTCGGATAGATGACGTCGACTCCGACCCCATCATCGGCCACTTCCGTCCAACTACCTTGTGCAGTCAGTAGGTTGGTGGTGCATGACCGGGGTTGACGGAATCCATGCTGCTCCGGTGCCAAGATGTCGTATTTTTCCAGGTAGTCTATTAGAGCCTCGGCGACGATCGCTTCCATCACCTTTGCGAGCACAGGGAGGTGAGTCACTGGATGATAGTTTGCAGGATCTGAACGGCTGCAACCTTTGAAAATTGGGGTGATAATGCCACGCTTCCACATAGTGGGGACTTGTTGTTCATCAAAGCACCTTTGGAAGAACTGTGACAGTGGTTCAGCTAGCTTGTTGGTCGCAGCCTTCAGTGAATTCGGGCGGATCTTGTCTGCTCCCGGAGAGCTATGATCGTTCAGTGAGAGTAACTTCCTTAGCACAATTGCTTGGTAGAACATTACATGTGTAAACAATGGCATCGTTAATGTGCATGACATTATGGGAGAGGTAGAGGCTGCGCGTTGGAAAATAGTGGCGTATTGTAGCCGCTGTGCACTAGCTGCTTCTACGACGCTTTGTACTCTACCGCCTGTCGTGAAAAATGGAGGGATTCTATGCTTCAATTTACTAAAATTTTGACATGCCTAGACAGCAGTTTGTTGTTTGCCAGGTATTGTTTAGCTAGTCACGGTTGATAAGTTACTTTGTCCTCACGGGCAAGTGCATTGTAATGGTTGCGATGAGTCAGCAAATTGCCCCAAGTCTCTGAGTCGGGGTTCATCTTTTAGGCCTACCATGTTGCATTCCTTATCACCAGGCATTTTTGATTCCTGCTCCTTAGAACTAAAGACATTTTTTGCTGGAAGAAGGGGCTTGGTTTCTGGTGTTCTGTTGACGATGTCGCTGAGTCTATCAACGAACTCTGTCTAAACGTTGTCAAGGGGACTTTTGTTTGAGAATTCCCAAGCAGCTGCGTCGACGAGTTCTTTCCATACGTGGTAGCGTGTGATAATATGAGTTAGTTTCGAGTGTTCAGATCTATATTCTGCATAACACACATAGTTGAACGTGATTATTACGTGATCACTGTGACCTAATAGAATATACATTAATAACTTTTTATCCATGAACTCTTCAGTTGTGAGCACAAGGCCCAATATGGATGGTTTGTTCGTTGTCCTGAATCTAGTGGGCGTGGTGACATGATTGTACGAGGGAATAGTAGCGATCAGTACGTGCAAGTCTGCTTTGAACTGCTCACTGGGTGATGCCGAAACCTCCAGATCGTATAGATCGAAGTCCCCAGAGACGAGAATGTGGCTGTAACTAGTGCGTGTTACTCTGTTCAGGTCACGTCTCAAGCGGGAATCCATTTCCGGAGTGGATGTTGGGGGGGCGGTAAACAACAACGACGAGACATGCGTCGTTGTGTCTTAGTCAAAGACGGCAACAAAATGATTGGAGAACGTGCGTTACCAGATCGTCAACTATTACACATTGCAGATCGCTGTGTTAGTAGGGTAGGACCCCACCTCTGTTTGGGCGCTCGTTCCGGATGAGTGATATTCCTGCTATCTCAACCTCAGAATCAGTCATCACTTGGTGTAACCAAATTTCGGTAACGGAAACTAGGTCCCAAGCATTCGCAACCTGACGTAGCCCAAGTTCGGTAAGTTTACTGAGGAGCCCTTGGGCGTTAGTGTACATACATGAAAGTTTCCCAGATATTGGCAATCTTTCGGAGCTTATGCAATTCATGCGTGAATTTTCGCCGACCAGGGAGTAGCCGGCGACTAATCGTTTTTCCAGTGTGTACTTGGAGATGGGTGTAACATTTTATTCATCATTCGCGTAGTTGGACCCGTGTCTAATCTTCTATGTACAGTGTAAGGTATCTGGTCAATATCATCTGCTGAAGGTTGTATCGGCTCATTATACACTACTGATGCATTGTTCTTTCATAGATCCTGTCGCGTTTGGTTCTTTGAGTGACATCTCTGGGAGGCATATCAGTGACTGTCCTCAGCCGAAGCTCAGATGGTAACCTGCAACGGAACATGTTTCAGCTTGTTAGCAGCCGTGCTAACATGTGTTTTGACTGAAGGACCACCTTCAGCACTCTCGGGCCACTTCCTTTGTAGTTCAGTGAGGTACGCAGCCATGAGAAGGATTTTGCTAACACATCATCCAAGCAGTTTTTCATGAATATAACACCCATGTCCTTTATATTGTCTTTTTATTTCATGCCTATCACATGCTTCAGTTCCAGAGACCCCGTGAGAAGTATGGTTCTGCTTGAAGTTTCCTTCCTGTAATCCTCTAAGGTTCGGTTAACTCGATAACGTTCACCCTATGACATGTCTGGAAAGATACGGATGGAGCAGTGTTCATTTTTGAGTCTACCTTTCGACAGTAGTACTGATTCTACTTCAGTGATGGAGTTCAGCACAAAGTACAGATGTCTTGTATCTCCGAAATGATTGAAGTTGGTGTGCCGCGTAATACGCACTACGTGTACAGGTTTCAGTACAACTCCGATTAGTTTACTAATAATATCCCACTGGTTGAGGTCATCCAACTGCCTGCCTCTTACTCATGTCGACTTTGGTTCTGAAATATTATAGCACAGTACGCTCAGTACAGGTAGTTGTTTCTTTACACCTTTCGACATGTCGCGGTTAGTGAATGAAATACTCGGGGATGTACCGCAGGAAACCGGTGGTGATTGCACTAGGAAAGCACCGCTACGCTCCTCAGTATCAAATCCATTTGGGGTGATGTTAATTTTAATTTATGCCTCTACTTGGTAGCAACCGTAAGCCGACATTCGCTAGTATCGGCTTGCTTTTTATCTACGCTCTCCGTCGGGAGATTGGAAGCAGCATTACTTGTAGTTAGGCCGACCAAACTGGGAACCGCGTTAGTCAAATGTGAGGCACGTGTGGTATTGGAACAGCAGTTGATGTTCTGGACTCTAGGTCTCGTGTTGTTTACGGTGTTACTAGCAGTTCTTCTCGGGATAGGAGCAGAACTTACTGGGAAGGATTGGGTTGCACAATCCGCTATGCTTACCCGAACCGTAGTGATTTTGGTGTACACCATTTCCTCAAACTTGGCTAGTAGCTGGTCTTACTTTTGAGACAATAGAGGCATGCTTTTTATCAGTGGGATAGATGTGCATTCCACGCAGAACCATAGAGAGTCTGGTTTGTTTAATAAATTGGCCTGACTATGTCCAACGCGGGGACACCTCGCATGAAAAACCTGCAACAGTTAAGTCACAAAATGCCTCTGTTGAAAAGTTTAGTACATTATCCACATAGGTCTTTATACTGTGGAACACTGCGCATCGCGATTGTTGGGGAAATGTTACGAACCATTTGGATGATCCACCCTCTATTGTAAAAAATTGTTCAGTTCTTGACGTTGTCGGAAAGGTCACAGTGTTCACGTTGCTGTTGTGTGCTCGCAGACTGGTATCTGATGTGCCAGTCGAATGTATCCGCTAGAAGGTGAGGCAGAATACACGATGGTGTGATTGAGAATTTTCGTGGCTATGCATTTGGATCGCGCCGGATGAATTTGTCTTGAGACCTGTGGCTGCTCCAAGCAACGTTGGATTTGAGCGAGTGACAGTTCGTTCAAAAGCCTTTGAAATTGTCTATTGAGTGGGACCAAACAATGTCTCCGATGTTTGGAGTTAGACAACTTTTGGAGCTTGGATATCGGCGAAGCACTGTCGAGAATTTAGAATTCAGGGCAAATGTAGAATGCAATGGAGTGTACTTTAGAGATAAGTATCACGAGGATAAGCTTTTAAAAGCACGACAAATGAGTATAGATGCAAAGATTTGTGACAAAATGCCGCTAAGCCACAGTGAAAAAGCACGAGTGCACAAGTGATCGATTTGCGCGCACCCTCGCTCAAGGTCACGTAAGTGTTGAAAGTTGATCTAATTTAGGTAAACAGGTAACGAATAATAATAACGACAGATTTGCAAGACACTGTTAGATAAAGATAAAAGGGGTGCATAAGGGTTGTTTCTTGGTCCTTGCATATAAGAGCTGTGTGTTGTGAGATAGATGAGGCACACTGCGCTCTAAATGAACGAACATCAAGGTCATCCTCACACACGCGTGACGTGCGTGCTACTGGTTCATTTGGATTATTTTCCTCTCTCCTCTCTTCATCTTCTCGCAGCTTTGTCACTGTACGCTCATTCGAACCGGATTTACCAGCTCTACACAGTGATCCATCATACGTGGAAATATCTTCTACGATTAGAGGCTGTGCCATCACTAAGCGTTTTCACTGGCATCTGTGATTAAGCGCAAGCGTTTAACTCAATCGTATTGAGCCGATTGCCTTTCTGTGTGACACCATTCGATACAGAATTCTCGAGGCAAGTCGAAAAGCCTGAGCTTACTCCGATCCAGTGTTTCTCAACACAGCTGTGAAAGAATCTGTGTTCAGCGCTCTGTTCAGGTTGCAGTCACTCGCCATTCCTTGTGACCTTGTCAGCCAGTGTGGCTGCATTACCCATCGCACGGACCGCGCGACCACGCCGACCGCTCATTTGACCTTGCAACCACCACGCTCGCCTGACCGATGTGCGCCGCACTCAAAGCTGTAAAAGTACAGAACGCTAACCAACCCACTGGGTCAGGTAACGACACCCAATTGAGTGGCAGAAAGGCGAAACCGAAGAGACTCCCATCGAAAGGCATTTGCGGGTTAGGAGAATGTCATCGGGTAGTAAAAATCGGTCTGGCTTGTTCGCACTGTTTAGCATGGTACCATACGAAATGTGCAAATGTGTCCCAACAACAGTTACGGGAGCGAAATAGCTCCCAAGATGTATTTTGGTTCTGTACTGCGTGCTCCACCATCCCACTCGTTAAGTGCTTGCTTATCCTAGCTGAGAAATGCAACCGGTTAATCGCAGAAGCAGAGCAGAGGATAAACAATAAGATTACTTCAATGGAAGCGAGTATGGACTACAGAAGCGTAGCGGCTGCTAAGCAAAGGAATGCTGAACAAACCGCTCCCCCTGCACCGCAATCAGCCATGTCTCCATCTCCGTTGTCTTCTCCAAATTTGGTAGAACGCCGGGCGAAAACAGACTGTACCTACGTGAATCAAGCAGTACTCACAGCAACGAAAATCAGGCACCATTCAAAACGCCTGGTTAAGCAAATTCCACTAGACCTGACATCTAGTATTAACAAGGATGGAGCAGCCAAACACCAACCCTTGGTACCTGTAGCTCAAATATCTATTGTCGAGATAAAGCCTCCCAGAACACCGGTTACATATGCAGAGATTGCTGCAAAAGTCCACCGAGTGGCCGCCGTTGCGTTCTCTGCCATTGTAAACACCGTTAACGCAAATGGAGAGAAAAACAGCAAACAATCACTTGTCAACAAGTCAAGACAAATGAGTACCATACCTTGTAGATCGATTAAAAAGGGATCCAACAACAGTGCCCGGACTGTTGTATGCTCAAATGTTCCTGAATCGACCGCCATCACATTGCGGGATAAGTTATCAGACGACCAAGACCAATGGAACTCACTGTGTATGCAGATGAGTATCAAAGCCAAGCCCATAAACTTGTTACGAATTACTCGTCATCCGAACTCGCCACACTATGGTGAACCCAGACTTATTCGAGTAACTCTAGAATCCTGCACTGACGAATAAAACGTTTTGCTCTCCGCAAGCGCGCTAAAACACGAATCCTGTGGGATACGTATCTATCCTGATGTCCCTTGGAGCGCGCGACAACCAAAACGAAACACCGAAGAGGGGTACAGCAAGCAAGACCGCCTAAACACAGTCTTCATACATGGCGTGCCAGAACATCCTTCTAACTATGTTCAAGAGACCGGAAAGCACGATTTAGAACAGTGGCGGTTCATTCGTGAAACACTTTCTTTGGATGATGTTGTGGCACTATCGCTCACCAGGATACCTCTCTCACCAAATTATAGAGGATGCGGCCCTAGAATCCTAAAACTTGTGGTTCAGTCAGAGCAACAAGCAAAGGATGTTTTGGATCGATGGCGGAGAAATCGGAAACATCTTCCTTCCGAAATTCGGTTAAAGGTCGCAAACACTTTGCAAAGCTCAAATATTAAAGCAACTGAAGCAGCAAGCATACTGACGAATGTACAGAAGTGCAACTTGACTGCTGCTTTAATTGACTCTGCCGTAGGTCTAAACGAAGGCTGGGACGCACCTTGGCCGAATCAAGTTGCAAACGAGGTAGCATTGACCCATCAAAAAGAGCGAATAACTGCCGACCTCCCATCAGTCGGCATTTTTCCACACTTGACAGCTTCACCTCTCTGCGGGCTCCTAGAGACCGAGAAACTGGCCTGCTTGTTTGCAAATGCTCAGGGACTTTCTAACAAACTGGCTGAACTGAAAGATCGCCAAGTTTCCGGCTCGTATGACGTCATTGGTATCACCGAGACATGGTTGCACACGGGAATGACGGACGCTGAAGTGTCGCTACCCGGCATGTCGCTGATCCGGAAAGATAGGCTCACAAAAGGAGGAGGGGTAATCCTGTACTACCGAAACGACTGACAGTGCGAGGCCGTGGAGGATTCAGACTCGCAGTTCCCCGACTCTCTTTATTGCCGGTTGCAGTTAAAAGGCAGGGACGCTTGCCATATTGTCTTGGTGTATCGCGCCCCTAACTCAACACCCGAAACCGACTACCACCTAATGGCTGCTTTAAGGTGCAGTTTACAACAAAAGTACACTCACATTCTTATCATGGGTGATTTCAACGTAAATAGTTTAGAAGCCCCTGCCACGATCGGAGAACAATTCAAAACCGATTTACAAGATCTAGTAACCACTGTTCCTCTTTACAACCACATCACTTTGCCCACTCGGTTCAGAACTGGTAACAGGCCATCTGTGTTGGATCTTGTGCTTACCAACGATTGGACGTCGCACTGAGCGCCCTGCGCTTTGTTTTATGAACGAAAACGCTTGTATATATTTAGGCTGACCAGCCTCTTTGGATTTATACCCCAAATTCACGGTCGTAAATCTGTGCGAACCGGTGAGTACTCCATTTTGATTTGCTACCATCACCAACGATAACAATTTCTTAGCCAGTTTTGCGTCGTACCACTTTATCCCCCTAAAACTGTTATACTTCTACCTTTTATCTCACTGACACTCCTTACTTTAACCACTTATGTGGTTTGCCAATTTGTCAGTATTTCTATTGCCAACCTGCGGGACTCGTTAAGTGTATGCTTTTTTACCCGTCATATACCATTGTTCCATTGTTCCATTGTTCCATTGAACGAGGAGCATATGATTGATGCGTTGGTTTTAGACTGCCCGTTGGGTCGCAGTGATCACGCAGTCATCAGTTTCAACTTCGTCTGCTATGCAGAGTATCTGAATGATAACGATGAGACTGTGCGAACCATCACAAGGTACGACCGACTCGCCCAGCTAGTCAGCGCCACAACATGGTCTTTCCTCGAAGAAGAACCCCCGGAAGTCGCCTGGCTCAGGTTCGTCAACACATTCAGTCAGCTGATTGCACAGGCTTCAGAGATAAAAGCTTGCAATAAGTGCAAATCCGTTTCTTTCGTTAGGAGCAGAATCCGAAAATGGATGACAGTACGCAACGCAGCATGGCGAGTGTACAGAGAAGCTCCAGCACCAGAAACTTGGGACAACTACATAGCCCAACGTAACCACTGCACTCAACTGTTAAGAGAAGACAAAGCCGCTTATCAGCAGAACATCGCAAAAGCCTTCAGTGCTAATCACAAACTGCTGTACAAGCACGTTAATAGCCTACGAAAGGTGAGGCAAGGATTTCCTCCACTCAAGATGGCTGAAGGCCCAACAAGAACGTCTATGGAAGCTGCAAACGCACTGCAGATGCAATACGCCCCCACGTTTCAAAGGGTCTTGCCACCAAGCGATCTACCAAGCTTTGTATTCTGCTCACCAGGACTAACCCACATCAATTTTACCGCAGAGACTGTATTGCAAAAGCTGACTTCTCTACGCAAACACAGCTCGCCGGGTATCGACACCATTCGTCCAGAGTCATTGGGAGCAGGAGCAAACCAACTGGCAGGACCTTTAGCTCCGTTTTTCCAGCACTGCTTAGACCAGAACCAAGTTCCCACCATGTGTAAGCTTGGAATAATAAGCCCGATCCACAAAGGTGGAAGTAGAACTGATCCCTCCAACTACCGACCAGTAACCCTTCTTCCTATACTCTCCAAGTTCATGGAATCCATAGTTGCCGATGCACTGGTGTGCTATCTGGAAAACTGCAACCTCATCACTCCTGAACAGCACGGTTTCCGTCGACAGCGGTCATGTACAACGAATTTACTAATTGCACGCAATAGTTGGACCGAGGCAGCGGACACTGGAGAAGGTGTTGATGTGATCTACCTGGATTTTTCCAAGGCTTTCGATCGTCTAGATCATCGGATACTACTATCCAAGCTGCAACGTTACGGGTTTGGAGGCCCTCTTCTAAGCTGGATCGCCAACTTTCTATTTCAACGGCAATTAGTGGTCAGAGTTCGGAGCGCTTTATCGGACCCCATACAAGTCGAGTGTGGTGTGCCGCAAGGCTCAGTTCTAGGTCCACGTTTGTTTCTGGTGTTTATTAATGATCTTGCACAGGGAATCGCTTTAAACTTCCTAATGTTTGCCGACGATATCAAGATCTGGCGCAGGATCCAGGCGAACGACGACCAACATTTGCTTCAACGTGACTTAGGTACAGTGTATCGGCGGTCGACCCAAAACCTATTGCATTTCAACGTCAGTAAATGCAAGGTGCTTTCCATCCGACATCAAAGCAGCTACTCATATCGACTCGGAACGAATATACTACAACAATCAGCTCTCGAACGTGACTTGGGTGTCCTGGTTCAAGATGACTTGGGTTGCTACAGGCAATCCGAAAAGGCCTCGAAGACCGGGAACCAACACGTTGGGCTGTTGAGGCGGGCGTTTGGACAAATAAACAGCTCCATATTTCGACAAATGCTCAGTGCGTATGTTCGCCCCCATGTCGAATATGCAATTCAAGCCTGGCATTCATGGCTGAAACACGACCTTAATGCACTGGAGCAGCCACAACGCCGGGCATCTAAGAACGTAATTGGAATGCGCAATCGTTCCTACCAGGAGAGGCTGCGACGACTAGGATTGTTCAGTGGAAGCTATCGCAGACTACGAGGCGACCTGATTATGGCATACTTGATACTGCGAGACCCACATCATGTGTGCCGCCCTTTACTGCAACTCAGCAGCAATACAAACCTGAGGGGGCCACTCATTAAAACTCGCAGAACAATACTGTCGTCTGGAGTGCCGCAGAAATTTCTTTTCCATTCGTGTCTGTCACCCGTGGAATGCTCTCCCAGAATCGGTCGTCTCTGCACCGACACTAACAATATTTAAAAGACGGTTGGACGATGCACTCAGCCACTTACACTTTGTTACTTGACACTACGTCTCCAACCGATACCTGGAGTATACCATGGAATTATTTGTTGTTAACTGTGGGTGCTGTTAATCTAAGAGGATCGCAGGACTGCAGCGAAGCAAACGATAAGTCCTTATTTTCGTATTTAAAGTATTAACTATTTTACTATCCTTATCATCATTATTGTTGTGTTGATATTTTCACCAACTATCCAACGGGACTTGTAAAGCAACGCTTCTTAACCCGTATTAATTCATTGTTCATTGTTCATATTTTGCTTGATTGAATGGAGTACATATTCCAATAAATGGATTATCCTCTGATTCATAATGACATGTGTTAGTGGTTCGATTGGTAGGGGAGGATGTGGTGGCATACGATAGCCTAAAAATGAATCACACCCCTAGTATACAAGGGTGGGGATGCTGAAGTGTATAAAAGCGTTTTTTCGAATTGTACCGTTGCAAATTTAGCAATAAAGGCGGTGGTGGTGGGTGAGTTTTGACTTGAAGTAAATTTAGGTTGCACCCTCTTGCGTGCATCCGTGCGTCCGTAAGGTCTACCATCAATTTGACTGATATTTCGCGGTCACACATATAAGGGTTTTGCCAGCTGGAATTTGCTGAATTTTCCTGCGTAGTCTAAGGTAATGTGGGTACATATTGGGCCGGCTCTGTGACTTATCCAGACATCAGTAGCAGCATTGCATGCCGAAGCCTGAAGATGTACACATCACAATTGGTCTATCGGCATATCGCTAAGTTCTTGTCGTGGTTGTCTCAGAGCTGCTAAGCTTTGAGTGTTTCTGGGAGGGTACTTTTCGCCGTTTTACCTACTTAGCGGTTGGTCGGATGGCGTTTTGTCTTTCGTGAGCAGGTCAGAAAAGCTTTATGTACCCAACTGAGCATATTTCCAGCACCATTTGCACCAGAACTGGCTATAAAATTTTGGGTACCAGGAGTCTGCTCAAAAGAATGGGCAAATGGTTAACAAAAAACTAAAATATACATGCATTCACACAAGCAAACGTTCACGCGTAGCATCAATGATCCTCATAAAGTTCACTAGATTTCGTGATAAATAAGGCAAAACGGAATTGTAATCAGAAGCGGTGAAAAGATTTTGAACGTGTAGATGAGAAGGAACGAGTTTTCGATAACTCATGGTGGAGTGGGTGATACTTATCATTTTAAATCTATGAAGAAAGTTATGACGCGTCGAAATGCTTGGCAACAGTGAAGTCTACGAGCGACTCTCGTGGTAATCCACTGCATTTAAAGATAAGCTTCATCGAACGGACAGTCTTTGTAAAGTCTTTCTGAAGAAGACCAGGGAAAAAAACAGACGAGCAGTACAACGAATGAGGGAGAATACAGGTAGCTACGAAGTTATAGATAAAATATCGTGATACTGAAAGCACCTTGGGCCGCGGGGCATAAAATGATAGGTTGTTTACCTTGCGAAACTTTTCGTCGATTTGTGCAGACCACGTTGTTTTAGGATAAAAATACACCAAGATACCTACCAGTGAGTGAACTAGGTATAATGCATTCGTTAAGAACAATGGGACTCGAAGCATTGGACAAAGTTTGAAGTTCTTTTTAGCGTTGAGAATGAAAAAGGTTAGGTTTCGGTACTTTGAAGCGTTGATGACAAGAGATCGGGAAGATGACCAGCGTTCAAGCTCGTTCAACCCTTTTTAGGCAACAAAAATGACACCATGGTGGGAAAGAAGCTGCCTAACACTACGTCGTTGGCGTATTTACACCCAATAAAACCTGACGGTATAGGGAGTCTCTCGATGTACAAATAAAACAAAGGGGAGAGAAGATTGCCACCAGTAAAAGATCCCAGTCATTGTCAAAAAGGAGGAGGTTTTGCCGTTCGTTTGGACGAATTGCTAGCGATTTGTGAAGTAATTTCAGATTAGATTGCATAACGCAGGTTGGACACCGTTTATTAATAATAGGTTGAGAAGCAGTGACCTGTCGACACTTCCAAAAACGTTTTAATAATCTAGGAAATGCAGATGTAATGCTTTAAATTTAACGTCTAATGCAGCTGCTATTGAGTGAACGAAATAGGCCGCTACATCCAAGGTGGAGCGTTTGGATTTATAAGCAAAATGAGAGACGTTACTATCTGAGGCGCTTGTAGAGATCAAAGGAATAAGTAGTTGTTCTAAGACTCTCAACGTGACAGATGTACAAGCAATGGGGCGGAATTGCTGAGCATTTTTGGGACTGGCGGTTTCCTGACGGGTCTCCAAATGTCGGAAATAGTTCCACCCTGTAGCCAACAAGTGAACAGATTTGTAAAAGTTAAGGTGGGGGAGTCGGCACACTCCTTTAAAACGACGAATGATAGAGCATCAGATCACCCGGCCCTCCTTACATTCAGCCTATGAAATTCCTGGGAAACCTCGAGGTGTTTAAATGTAAATGTTACACCGACCGTGGAGGGTGATAGCAAGCGAAGTAAATGCAGAGAACAGGCATTTTGAGCGGCAGATCGGAGTTCAGTGTTTAGTTTATCAACATCTACTGTCTCTAGATGTTTGCTAGAGTGTATACCATACCGTTGTTACAAAGTTTGTCATTTCTCACAGCAGTTGTGATTGGATAAAATGGCATCAACTTACGGGCCATTCAGTCGTACAAGCTTAGTTTTTGGCTGAATAAAGTAATTTGACACGATCGAGCAGTTTCTATGTATACGCGTGTTCTTTATTCCTTCTAAGTGGTTTGAGTAATGGGCAGGAGTACCCGTCTGTCTTTAAATGAATGGTTCCAATTGGGGAGCTAAGGTCAAAGTAGATATTGAGCTAGTCGCTGAGATGCTCACATTAAAGGGACAGACTGTCGTTGAAAACATCAAAATCAGTGGAATACAATGTTGTTGGAGGTCTCGCGATGTGGGATATGGTACAGTTCCGTAGCCTGATAGTTTAGAGTAGTATTTGAGCCGATGTTGAAGGAAGCCGTTTTGCTCCAGGACTTTAACGTCACATGTTCCCGGGTAGTTCACTTAAACGTCTACTTGCAATATCCTCGACAACAAAAGGAGGGATTCATTGGACTTTAGTTAACAGGGTCTGAATGTCTGCCGTCTTAAAACTAAGGTGATAATTCCCTGCATTCATACGGAAGAGATTTGTTGTTCATGTAAGCATCTTGAGAAAAACAGTGACAGAGGCTAGTCTTGTTCACTAACCGCAATCTTCAGTGCCTTGAAGCGAAGATTTTCGCTGCTTGGCAACAATGTGCGCGTAGAGAACGCCAACTCTTCAGCAGAATATCTGAAATGAATCTGATGTGTGTCACACTTGGAGCGGGTAAAACGAATACTGTTATTTGACATGCAAAGCCGCATGTTCAAACGTCAGTGCGTATTGTAGTCACAAGGCGTTTACTGCGTTGTCGTTGTGTTGTGCCTTACAGTCTGTTGTGATCAGCTGGAGGAAGATATGAGTCAGCTAAATGTTGTTGAAGTGTCCGTACAGTAGCCCCTAGTTGAATTGACATTTTAAGGCTGGACATTATTAGTAAGTACCTTCGTCCTCACAGGCAAGTGTGGTACAATTGTTCCAATGTTAGGGAAGTACCCCAAGGGTTTCTGAATCAGAGCTGATGTTGTGTTGCGTGCCGCACCGCGCCGCACTCATATCGCCATGCGGTTCTGAGTACCGCTTCTGAGAAACGATGGTACTCATCCGAAAGGATGTAGACAATTTCGCATGTCCCTGTGATCACGTAATAGGGACTTTAAATTAATTCTGTTCAGATGCAATTAAGTGGACTGTTATCGAGTCCTCCCAAGTGGATTCCTTGAGAAATTCTATCGGGACCTAGTAACGTGTGGTTGTACGCATATATGGTGGGATATTCTGCATTGCAGACGCACTGGAATGTTGTAGATGCTGGACAGCTGTGATCTAATGGACTCTCCAACAATATATTGTGGACTACTAGCTCTACCTATGTGAACAAAAGGTCCAGTATGGAGGGTTTGTTCCAAAACCAGGATCTTGTGCTTGATGTGGTGTGGTTGTGCAAGTTACCTACTTTCGTTATCTTTGAAGTCAGATCAGTTCAGCACTAGGCAACGTAGGTTCACTGGTACTGTTTGCAAAATAAGCAGTACATTACGCGTGACTCGTTTGTTTCGGATAACGTTTTGGTTGTATAGGTGTCCAGGTGGGTATAAAATATATCCTGGTTGAAATAGAGACTATTATTTATTACCATAGCACAGACTGCATTGTAAGCCAAGTGGTGTGCAACTGCTTCACAGGTTTAGTCTGGTAGATGTGTTATAAAATGCTTATCAGGAAATATACTTTAAGCAGTTTAATTTCACGCATTCTTTTACCCATGTAAAAATTTTAACCAAATTCTAACCGATTCCAAATTTCAAATATAACGAAGAATATCATGTTAAATTATATTCACAATGTAAAAATTGGTTATATGTAGTACGATTATAAACCCAATTGATAATGTGTACTTCAATACGAATGAGTAAACTCCACGCTGAAAACAAACTATTTCACCCATAAGTTATTCATATCCTAGGGAAGGCTTAGTTGGATAGTTGATCCAAAATCTTCATTAACTCTATGATATGGGTGTCCAAATATTTTGCTAGGAGGACCATATTTTGGGAGGTAAAAATATGTCGGGGCATATTCAACCTCCCATCTAAATAATAACCAAAAATGATCTGCGTTAGAAACTTTTAATTGCAAGTTGTTAATGCGAATGGCTACACTGTGATCCGGACTGAGATAAACTGGTCAGGTCAGGCTCAAATGCACTCGTTTTTATACGCCAATTATCACATGAGTGAGGAGCATCTAGTCCCATCCTCACACTGCTTTGGTTGAAATTTACTACTGCGAATGTCTGCCCACACAAGTGTGTGGAGCCCAAGAAGCTGAGTATTTTTTCTTAGCAAATCTTCGAAGTACTTGAATCCGTTCTTATCCACCTAGTAGTAAATTTGATGAGACAGATTTTTTGTTGCCGACTACGTCATTCAGCATCACTTTGCAACTCAATGCATCCCGGCCGCAGGTGGCCTGCAGCAGTGTTAGGGTCCACAGAGAAAGGCGAAGAAAAAACCTTTATCCCATTTTCAAAGGCTACAAATCCCTGAAAGCAATTTTAAAATCGACTAGCCAGAGATACCAACTCTGCGACATACTTCTGCATTTATGTTGCCTTTTGGAAGACTTGTCATATTGTCCTGTCTTGATGGGAACTGTACGGTATGACGCTGCGCTTGAGACAGATGACTTTGGAAATGTTACAGCTTACTGCTAGTTTTGATTTGTGAACACCATTGGCTTAACACTACAGTTTGATCCTGAAGGCTCTTGTTCATGTTCAGGGCAGTGTAATATCAACCAAAAATTCATAGTCAGCAAGTCAAGCAGGAGTAGATAGTTCTGGCATTAATTGTTTATTATTTCTACGCATTGTTCAATTTCTTTTCTGAGAGAGTGTAAGCTACGAAGTACCCTCTCTCTACTGAGCCACCTTAGATCATTGTGCTACATAACATCTCCGAATTCACACTGGATATCGAGATAAAGCTGTAGGAACTGACAATGAAACATGACGTTAGAGCAAAGATAGTTTCTAGCTGGAGGGTCAATTCTGGAATACACGTTGTGTGATTGGATGGCGACGCGCAATCTCAAAGTGGACCGCGGCTCACACTGAATTGAACCTTAGTCACTGCGATCACTGGGACCGTAGTCAAAGCAGATGGAAATTGGGTGTGGCCCGCTCGAAATCACTGCACAACCACGACGCGTTTCGATGTCATTTCATCTCATCAGGTGGAGATAACAGGCTTCGAACCCGCGACTATTGGAATAGTAGCCGAAACTACTATTCCAATTTCCATCTGCTTTGACTACGGTCGCAGTGATCGCATTGACTAAGGTTCACTTCAATGTGAGACGCGGTCCACTTTGAGATTGCGCGTCGCAATCCAATCACACGACGTGTATTCCTAAATTGACCCTCCACTTAGTCATTTACCGTTGTGCTAAGCGTTGACCGCCGTGACTCGGTAGCCAAAGGGGTAGAGGTTTCGGCTACTATTCCAATGGTCGCGGGTTCGAGGCGTGCCTTCTCCATCTGATTAGATGAAATGACATCGAAGCGCGTCGTGGTTGTGCAGTGTTTTCGGGCGGGCCACACCTAATTTCCTTAGTTGCTAGCTTTTATCACTGGCTTCGTAACATGATCCAACTTAAGGCGTTTGTCGCAAATAATTTGGTGCATGATGCAGCGGAGTTTAATGACTTTACCTCCTCTTTAGCTGACATTGTTACAGACGTTTTTTCTTAACCCACTGTTCTAGCCTTTCACGGTTGGGGTACCGTCAGTAATAATTCCAGAGAATATTTCCATTCTAGTCTAATGTCATTGATTGCAGCAGAAATAGATTCAAAGAAATATATTTCTCTGGTTTGCTCCAAAAGACCCTGCAGGTCAAATAATTTCCCACTTACACACATGTCATCGTTAATTGCATTCTAAGAGATGAGAGGCGGAATAGTGTCAGATGGAAATGTTCTTTAAACACAAGCCGTGGAAAAAAGGCAAATTTGCTTCTTGCTTCCGATTCTTACTTAATATCAGATATGTCCTCAATTCTACGCAGCACAGTGTTGCGTGCCAGGTAAACCTTGGTAAGCTCTTGCTTTTCCTCAGGACAGATAACCCACAATTTTCCTTATTTATTCATTGACAAATCCAACTTCAGTAAATGGTCTGCAGTGTTTCGCTATTAGTCGTGTCACTATATTAATTGCCTTTGCCGCGTTTTCATCCAGCTGATCGATTCTTGCAAACAGGTTTTCCTGTGAGGTTATTCCAGCTTTCGCAACTTGTTCATTTTTAGTCAATTTGTCATAGTTAGCATGCTCCGTGTGGAAATGCCCCTTGTTGGTGCATTCCTTGAAAACAGCCACATGCTTTAAACAAATCTAGCACACATACATGAAAAAATACTCCATTTCCCATATTTCCTTCGTCATTAACCTTTTACTTTATTCGCACTCTCCACACTAGATTAGGAATGGCAACCATGTAAATAAAAAGTTAACGAACCTCTTTGTTAATATTTTCCAGTTTAGTTAGAACCTCTTTATCATGGGAGTTGTGAAAGTGGGGTAGAGGACACTTGTTTTCTGTGGAATTAAATTATCAAATTGTGAACCTGTGGTGTCCAGTGGAGTACCTTAAAGTAACTTATAGCACAATAAAAATTTAGAGTCTGAGATAACGTAGTAAACGGAATCTTGTTATTAGCACGGGCTAGCTTTAGCAAGTCATTTATATAGAAGTTTTTGATTAGTTATGACCCTTTTGTTAAATACACTAGGTTGACTTTTCCTAGTTGGTTACAAACAAACATCATACATATGGCCATCTCACGCCAATGAATTTTGTACTCATAACGTCCTTACTTTTTGTAGTTTATATAATTTCGTCTGTACTGAAATATCCAAGCTTGATTTCATTATTTCATTAGGAGGCCACGAGCAGGTTGAAATGTTGACGCAGGCCGCTTTTCGCCTGCGTGCCGGACTTTGGACTTCCCTGCTCTACGGTAATGTGATGAAAAGATAAAAACAGTAAACCAATTCCGGTCAACACAACCAATGAAAACTTCACTCAGAATTTTCCTTTTTGTTTGGTATTTGTCGCAACATCTGTTAATCGAACAGCCGTGCACCAGGCATGTACAGGCACATACTTTTGTGGAAATCAGAGGTAAACCATGAATATTCGAAATGTCGGAAACAACGTTATAATTGACAGGTATGCTCATTGTCCGTGATAATATCAAATAAAGATTCCCAGTTTTACATGGATAGATGCATCTTGGGCAGCATACAACTACGCATCTGCAGGATACAAGTACGCAGGAAATAAAATCTGTGGCAAAAATTTACGATATTCGCTCAGTAGAGCAGACAAATGTGAGAGGGAACACATAAATTCATCAACATCCATCTTATTAGTTTTTACATACATTGCCATGAACTTGCAGCCGACTGGGAATTAAAAGCTAAATGAACCCAGATTGGTTTGAGAAAAACGGCTGGTGTAGTTGGAAGGCAGCATGTTGCTTTCAACAACGTAGCAACGTCAGGCCAGATGAAACGGCGGATGCTAAGTGAGGCTTTATGGTAAATAGAAGAATGAAAGAGGCGACCAAGATGCAAGCAGGATGTTAACCCATTTTCTGGTGAAGTTTTAAATGCTTTTCATTTTCACAAATGCCTTAGAAAGTGGTGCAAAAACACAAAGTTTGAATGTTGCAACTTTAGATAAATGTAAGTAATGTGAGAATTGTTCTGACTGTCATTTTTAAAGTACGTCAGCTGGAAATGACTCCGGAATGTAAGTGCAAACATAAAATTGCGTTTTCTGAGCAAATAGACAATTGTTTTCAGATTTGATGTGACAGTGTTGTATAGTACTTTCAAAGCGATAACGTAACAGGCAGTTGCTCGTTTTAAAAGAATATGAAGTCAAATGTACACAAAAGATGTGTTGCATCATTCATGCATGGTATGTCACAGAGCAGGTCATGTATATTGACACATCACTCACATACTGGGCATAGTAGACTAGCCTTCTTCCCACAGGGCCGGCATCTTCCTTTTTTCGACATAGACTCTAAGTGGTGTCTTCAACCCTTTGTCGTTGTCTTCCGAGTATAAGGAGATTATGTGGGATATTATTCTCTGCTATATACACCTACAAGTGGACTTTTACGACAGGTCGTTTGAAGAAAAGCATGTCGCTGTTCTATTTTATGTGCTGGTGAATTTCTGTGCAAAATCCAAAAAATTATTCATTGCAGCACCAGGTAGAAAGGCAAATAGCGGCCACCACTTTTTGATGCAAAGCTTAATTTTCTACTGACTGACATTTTGGTCCAATCAATCCCCACCTTCAATCGAGGTGTTATGCTTGGCAGCGATGCTAGGTTGTTCAATAAGCATACGCTTTTGTGCTTCGCCGACCACCAATTCCCTTTTGTCGGAGGATATGCACGAACAGAGTTGGTTGCATGAGTCACAACGGAATTATCATTCCAAGACAAAAGGAACACGGCATCTCCTCTGGCAAACCTGTAGTCATAAGTACCCTTGTTTAGTTTTCCATGGGCATCCGTGTCGATGGGAAACTTTCCGTCCTATTTTCCCGAACTTTACCCGTTGAGTTTATTCTTTTGTTGGCTAAGGCTTTTATGAGCGGCAACCGTGTGAAAAACTGTCAAAATAGATGTGATAGATCCGCTGTTTCGAGAGCTTGTCCCCGAGGTCCATAACAACGCAATATCCCAACCGTAAATTTTTATCGTATTTGGCCTGAGCTCCTTGGTACAGATCCAGATATGCGGCACAGCCTAAAGGTGTTGCAACGACCCATTGTTTATGCCTTTTGCATTCATTTGGTGCACTACTGCCGTCCAAAAGGGCCGTAATATGGTAGCATGCTTTCATGCAAGCACAGAATGTCTTCCATAGGGAAGAATTGGATAAATGTGTCATTGAGTAGTTTGTAAAGTGGTCGAACTTCTGCAAATTTGTCATCTGCTTTCAGATTGTCACTATTTGTCAGATGGAGACATTTCAAAATTGTGTCAAATCTGTTTCGATTAATTGTTTAACTGCTGGCTTCATTGTGAATAAGGATCCCAATACATGTGTCTTCGTGGTAATGGATAATGGCCAGATAAACAGAATTACGAGATAAACACGAATTTAATTTGTGGTTATAATGAAAGAGTGGGACGTTTTTGAACAGGCGTGCTCAATTTGTTGCCTTATCATGCGTTCAACAACAGAGATCCCAACGAAGCATCCAAATAATTTTTACAATCTGAGCTCCTTCTTTAAAAACTAGGTTCACATTCAGACCATTGTCACTGAGTCTGTGATACTAGAAATAAGTCCTCTTTCTTCCATAGTCTGGATTTGGTATCGTTTTAGATTTTCATGAAGAGACAGGCCTAAGGGCAGAAACCATCTCTTGTAAACTTATATTACCACTTTCTGGTTCCTCTTCGACTGGTTCGCCATCCCCGTCGCAACCAGGCTGGACCTTAACATGGTGCGACGGTTTGCGTACCTCATTGACCCATTGAGCTATACTGCGTGATGCCTCCGGGCACCTTGAGAGCTACTCCTACCAGATTGGCCAATGACAAGTGGTCAGACAAACTCAGTCTCCTGGTCCTCCAGGTAGGGGATTTGAAATGGGATGGCGTCCATTTCTGTAAAACTAAAGCACTGCCACCTCCCCGCTGCCTTGCGGACAGGCTTTTGAGCCAAAGGCTTTGGATGAGGACCCTAATCGTCCTCTTGTCTAGGTCTGGGTGCCCTGGCAGTATTTCAGCCCACATACAACCATGACATGTTCTTCAAACATAAACTTCATCCTGCATCGGCCGTCGCGCAGATTATCAAGCGTCGCCTTATCTGCTGCATACAGCAAGGCGGATAAGCGAAAACATGCTACTGCTGGCGCCTCCCTTCTTTCTTTTCCACCTGTTTCTCTTACTCCCATCCCGAGCCCCATTAATAAACTTCCTTCTATAATTCCCAGCTTAATTGACAGCAACCGAAGTGCCACTGAAACAGGACCATCTGCAGCCACCATCCCACAGCACCTATCGGACGCCTATCGGCAAAAGTCCCTTATAAGGCCACGCTATCCCGTTTCCATGGCGACATTCAACGTTCGCACTCTAAGACAAACAGGTCAACAGGCTGCACTCGCACGCACCTTGGACACACTGGGTATTGATGTGTGTTGTGTGTCCGAAACTAGGATCTACAACCCTAACGGGGTTGTTGAATTAACTGCACCCGGCTTATCCTCTCGTTATCGGTTGCACGCATCCGGAGACGCCAATGCAGCACTCACGGGTCAAGCTGGTGTAGGTATCATTCTAAGCTCCAAGGCTGAGCCATCGTTGGTTGATTGGATTCCGGTGAACAGCCGTTTATGTGCAGCCCGTTTGACGACATCAGCCAAGGTTGATCCACGAAGTAATACAAAACGCTGTTTGTTTGTGATTTCCGCTTATGCTCCCACCGACTGCAGTCCTAATGCTGTCAAGGACACTTTCTATCACGAAAATGAACGTGCTACTATGCAGTGCTACTAATTCAGATATTATAGTATAGCAGGGGATATGAACGCACAAACAGGGCATCTGAGCTCTTCAGAAGCTCAGCTGGGTAGTAATTGTGGGCTTAACTCCGAACGGACTGAAAACGGTGAGCGCCTGCTGCAACTGTGTGCGGAGCACCAGTTGTTTCTTAGTAGCACTGCTTTTAGACACAGTGGGCGCCGAAGTGCCACTTGGCGTCCTCCTGCAGCTGAACAGCGCTGGACCCAAACTGACCACATAGCCATAAGTTAGAGGTGGCGTCGTTCCATCCTGGATTGCTGCTCATACTAGAGTACCTGTGTCGACTCTGATCATGCGTTGGTACGCTGTCGTTTCTCCATGAACTTTACGGGCAGGCGCACCAAGTGTGCCCTACGATTGGCAACGGAGAAATTGTCCCAGCCCTCGGTCAGGAAAGCCTATCAAGCAGCACTGTATACCGAGCTTCCGTTGTCTTGTCCTAATTACACTGAGCTTCAGTGGAATAGGATCTCGGCTGCCATGCACGACGCAGGAGCATCTGCTTGTTGCTTTATCCATGGTCACCACAACAGTCACTGGATATCCGAGAGGTCGGTGAACCCGTTGGAAGCTAGAAGACACCTCCCGGCTGGTTCTGAACGCAATGTGACCAGACGGGCTATTAGGCGTGAACTAAAGCAAAGCCTGCATGCTGACTAGGATGCCTGGTGGACCAGTGGGGATCAAGAAATGGAGGAGGCAGAAGCAGTAGGCAATTACCGCAAGCTCTTCCAGCTAATCCGCACCACTGGTCCAAGGAAACCAGGCGTCAGTGAGACAATCAGAGACAGCGCGGGTGCGCTGATACACAATAAGGAGCGCCGTATGGCTCGTTGGGCTGAACACTTTGAACATCAGTTCAATTGGCCCCCTGCTCCCGGACCTCTTCCTACTCAGGTGATGCAGGACGAGCCATGGACGGTTAGTTTAGAGCCTCCGTCGGAGGCCGCGGTCCGAAAAGCGATCACAGCCCTCAATCGTTTTCGTGCCGCTGGCCCGGATTCCCTCCCACCTGCGTTATTTAAGGATGGAGGTAAGGTCGTCTGCAAAGCACTGACCTCCCTATTCGAATGTATCTGGAAGGAAGAAAGTGACCCAACTAATTGAAGCGAATCAATTACAGTGGTAATATACAAGAAGGGCAGTCGCACAGACAGTTCTAACCACAGGGGTATTAGCCTAAAGCCAGTTGTGACATAATTATTGGTCTCGATTATCGTTCGTCGCCTCACTGCAGAACGGGAATCTCGAATTAGGGAAGAGCAGGCAGGTTTTCGCCCAGGACGTGGCTGTATAGACCATTTACTCACTTTCCTGCAGGTGCTAGAGCAGCGCCACGCATGCCGTAGATCGACAATAGCTGTGTTCCTCGTTTTCAAGAGTGCGTTCGATTCAGTCGGTCGATCGATTCTGTTCGAAATACTTGCGCGGAAAGGTGTTCTCACGAAATATGTGAACATCCTACGTGCTCTATACTCGAACACTACAGGCCGCGTCAGGGTCTACGGTTGCCTATCGGATGGCTTTCCGACCACAAGTGGCGTTCGTCAGGGTTGTCCGATTTCCCCACTTTCGTTCAATTTCGTCGTGGATTCTATCATGGAGTGTTCCCTGGGGGAATCTCACGATGTAGGCATTGAAGTGCTGCCTGGTGAAAGGTTAGTTGATCTAAATTATGCAGACGATATCGTCTTGCTTTTCGACGAGGTTGCAACGGCACAATCAACCCTGAATAGCCTGTCCAGAGTGGTCCCCATATTTGGTATGCACTTCGCGCCTTCAAAGTGCAAAGTGTTGCTGCAGGACCACCAGCCACTTGATGACCCCTTGACCCTTGCTAACGAGGAACTCGAGGTGGTTGATCATTTCACTTATCTTGGCAGCTGTATCAACAATGATGGGCGCATAGAAACTGACGTCAGATCACGCATTGCAAAAGCCAGAGCTACCTTCTTGAACCTGTGGCATCTTTAGCGACAGAAGGGAGTTTCCCTGTCTGAAAGGTCGGGTATACAAGGCCCCATTGAGCGCCGTTCTGCTCTATGGTTTGTGAGACTTGGCCCCTTCGGTCTGAAGAGCTGAGGCGCCTTCAAGTTTTTGATCATCGTTGTCTGTGAAGCATTGTTGGTGTCGGATAGCACCAGCGTGTCCGCAACGATGATGTGCGTAGGCGAGTACTAGGTGGTGATGATCATGCTAGCTCCCTAGAACAACGGTTAGCATTGAATAAGTTACGTTGGCTCGGGCACGTGCTACCTATGCCTGGTCACCGCTTACCTAGGAGGGCCTTGTTCAGCCTACCAGGTGTCGGATGGCGCAAGGCTCGAGGTGGACAGAAGTTGACTTGGCAGCGGGAAATGAAGTCACTGACGACCAAACTGGGTGCCGTTGGTCCGTCTCGCCTTCCGGGTTGGAGTCCACGTGACTCACCTTGTGCTTGGCTCGAGACTTTACAGGACATGGCTCGCAACCGACACCAGTGGCGCGTCTGCTGCCGTTTCCTAATCGGGTTGTCTATTTAAAGTGTGTTTGGTGCTGAGTTATCTGCGGGGTAATGGCTGATTATGACGCGGAGAAGTGAAAGCCGCAAGGAAGCTGTCTCGCCGATGCCGCCTTATCTTTGCACGATAGCCAGCTGTTTGTGACGGTATGTTGTCTACACAAGGTGTAGGCGCCTTGACCCTGAATGTTTGCTTATGGCATTAAGGTTTTCAGGTAAGTCCCCCTTCTCTCCCTCTTCTTATGCTTCATTTTATGGGTCATCATGGTTGTATGGCAGCGAAGTATCAGTTCAAATGGCTGATGGACTGCTGTTGATGGTAATGACGATGATGATGATGACGATGATGATGATGATGATGTTGATGATGATGGCTCGCCATCCATGGTGGCTGCAACTACGGATGCTACACTGAGTAACTGCCTCGCTGACAGATCACCAATGGATTAGCATCCTGATTCACTTCAGTGTTATCATCTTCATCAGAATGTTGTCCATCACCCAAAGGCGCAATGTAAACATTGGCTTCCAGGACACCGCCAGTTTCTATTATGAAGATTACATCTTGTGAGGAATAAATTTTAAGCTTCCCGTTGATGAAAAATGAGGTCGCAGGTCAGCCGTAATCCACATGCATTTTTAACAATGAAAAAGAAATTAAAACGGAGAAACCCTGTTACTGCAATTCAGTGTTTTACCATGTATTAGCCTAATATATGGGAACATTTTTAGAAAGCGTACACATTTGTCTATCATGTTACCAATAACCTAGTCAGTTCCAAGGTACACCTCACGGTATCGCTTCTTGCTGGCGTCCCTTAAAAAGGACAGTTAGTTGTTGCTCAAGCATATAATAAATATTGCACATTTTACCCAAGTACATGTAATAATGTGTTCTTGATATGAAAGTTAACCATGATATTGCAACAATTTGATGCTTTTCAATGAATACTTACTTAAAGTGCACTCACCTATTTGGACATCCCATTTTAATGGTAATTTGTTATCATACAAGAAAGGGAAAACATTTTTTTCAAAAATAAACTTCGACTGGCTAAAATGAGTTCAAAAACCAGGACTAGTGTGTTATCTAGTTTTGCAACCAAACAAATTACAAATAATAGATCAAGTCAACACCTTAAGGCATCTTTATGTAAGTGACCTTTAAAAAGTACTCCAGCAGATTACAAGTCAAAGTGATATTTCAAGTGGCATACTGGGGATGGTATGAACCCAGGATTTCCATTGTACCATGTCAGCACACGTAGGTCTCTGACAACGACGGGGGTAGTAGTGGTTTGATGTTCGCTACCTGCTTCAAATCTATCCGTCGGCGCCTTCAGACTGACCGGATTAAGACAACCCGCCACACACTGGATTGCTCCATTCCATCTACTCCATGTACTCTGTTTACGCAGCTGTTGGCTTTGGCTATTTCTAGTGCCTCAGCAGTCAGCCTTTGGGGTAAAGATCGCAACACTCTCTTAATGATTTCGACATTACCTAAGTCGATTTTATGCCCTGTGTCTGGCCAGTGCATTGCTAACGTTGAAATTCTCAGTTGAGCTCTGTGGACTGAGACCGTATGGATTCCTTATAAAGAGCGAACTTCAGAGGCTATCCGAAGGATATTAAACAAAGAAAATATCAATTCTTTTCTAGAGGGATCAAACGCCCCGTTCGCAACTGGTGCATTTTGATGGTCCACTCCCCGCAGATGGGACGAAGAGCTGCGTCTGATAAAATAGCTAGTACGACTGTGCACAATTGTACATAGGCCAAACCTAATGAACTGTGCACGGGGTTAGCAGAACACAAGAGGCGTATGTCACGGCCACCGCGGAATACAGAGCTCTAGGGAGAGATTAGACGGTGGCAATGCACTCGCTATACACAGGACATAACATCGACTTAGGTAATGTCGAAATCATTAAGAGAGTGTTGCGATCTTTACCCCAAAGGCTGACTGCTGAGGCACTAGAAATCGACAAAGCCAACAGCTGCGTAAACAGAGTACATGGAGTAGATGGAATGGAGCAATCCAGTGTGTGGCGGGTTGTCTTAATCCGGACAGTCTGAGGGCGTCGACGGACAGATTTAAAGCAGGTAGCGAACATCAAACTACCACTACCCCCATCGCTATCAGAGACCTACGTGTGATGACGTCGTACAAGTTAACACCTAATTTTTTGGAAGGCAGGTTCTTCAATTCGGTCTTGCCGTACGCTTTCCTCCCTAAAGGAATTTTTGTCACGCATGCTTTTGACGATGCGTTCTGTAAACCCACATTTCAATTACTTTTCCTTCTGGTAAATATCTTGCTAACAGATATGCGCTATATGTTGAAGTCGTTCTTTATTTCCGTGCAAGCCAACCACGAGTAGCCTTCTAACAGAAATAAATAAATTGAATAAACAAAAAACGGAATATACCTTTAAAACACCATCGGACAGGGTAAAAGTTTGCTCTGATGAATAAAAACTTGGCAAGCATGATCCTCTCCAATGTTTCTACTCGCGAATGTCTGTTCGCTCCTGGGAAACACTATTAACCGTCGTGAGTACACACAACTAGAAACCAATAAGCTGAAAGAGACGTGATTCCATATGGATGCTGAAGACGCCGTTGTTGCATTTTACCGTTTTACTTTTGCTGACTGATCTTTCATACAAATACCGGAATCATTGCGGCTATGTCATAACCTTTATTAACGCTTCTTGGTGCTTGTCATCGAAATGACCCTCCTGCTACTCAGCACAACTTATCGACAGCATGGCCACAACGTATGAGCCGAAATATCTGAATGGGTATTTCTCAATATCTACATATTCCACAGTTATCCCAAGCAAAAGCAGACCATTTTACACTGATTTTACGCTTGCTGTTATTGGGAAATTTGACCAGCCCCTGTGCACGTGTGCTGGAGATTTTAACAAATTTAACACCGCAGTCATTTCAACTCTTGGACTACAGGATAACGTAAAACGTCCCACCAGATTAGAGGCAACCGTGGATATAGTATTCGTCAAAAACCTAAGGATATTTTCGGTTTACGTGCGAGCAACACTTGGGAGTTCAGCTCATTCCAGGCTCACCCTAACCCCAGTTGTCTACAGTGACAAACTACATACAACCCGCTCGCCACGATAATCGTAAATGGAAATGGCGAGAATCGTTCTCTTCAACTATAACGTGGCTGAGATAAATGGTTGCTTTCATAGATTAGTTTGTTTTTCGTCACAGATATATCAACATACTGTGGTCAAGTGGCAAGTTATCTGAACTTCTGTTATGATCCCGGCTCTCCGACAAAACCATCTTCATCCGTGTTGATGGCTTTTGCCCACCCGAGCTCAAGGAAAGAGCTTCAAAGCAAAGATGACGCACTAGTCACGTCCCTTTTTGCTCGTGTAAGGGAAGAAGTGTACCACTTCAACCAAATATCCATCCAGACAATTCTAGGAAACAATAGATGTCGTAAGAATTGCTGGATGAGCAAACAGCGAGGCGCAGTCACTCGTCAAAGCAAAAATTTGGATGTGGACATAAATGAGTTATATCCACTACTAACGCACCAGCAGCGACCCATTCTCTTATTCATCGGCTGCACCGCTTCAGTGGTCCCCGGACTCACGGCTCCTGTGGACGTCGCAGAACTACGCAAGAAGCTAACCCAGCTGCACTCAGATAAGGCATGCAGTCATGACAGGTTGTCTCACATCGTCCCTAACCAAGCCTCTGGCCGAGTTAGACAAATGTGCCTAAAACAAGCAATAATCGCGAATGGTTGGAGAATTGACATCATAACGACGGTGCTTGTCACATGTGCAGCGAAAGTCAGACCCTAACCCACACAGTTGGATCAACAACACACATAAACGCACGCACACACACACAAACACAAAGCCTATCGTGCTCCTCTGAATGTATGCCGGATGTTTTGTCAGTCAGTAATTACCAGTGTCCTCTCCAGGTTTGTTCGCGATACCCTGGGTGCTGAGCCCTATAAGGCATAAGCTCTCTTACATTTACTTATTGACTAATACATATAATTTGGTGACGGCAATTACCATGTCAAATGTGAATACACCCATGCAATTCTGCTTATATACTGCAGAAAACCATCTATTGCCAGTTGGAATATATGTCAGCAAAACTGACTACCCGGAATTACTTACATCCTTGATTCCGTTAGTCTCGCTTACAAAGAAATGCAAATCACTCTGCGACAATTCTTGGATGATGAAGGCCAGCGCTACTTCGACGCTCTCCGGAGTGACGACGTCTGCGTAACCAAACTAGTGCCTTGGATACGTTAAGTGCACTCCGGAGTGTTCAACAAAGCTATGCATGACTGCAGATACAATGCATTTAATCCGGCGAAATTCGAAGAAACAATGTTACTTCAATGCCTGATAGATAGCATATCTGATCAGAAAAACTCCTCTCACAGGATGACAGTACGAGCAATTAACAGACGGCTTGTTCAATAACCCGTCAGAGAGAGAGTCTAAAGCAACAACTGTCCACATATAATCCGCCAGCTTCATCTGGAAGCGTACAGACGGTGAAAAGAGCATCACAACCAACAAGGACGCCCGTGGACCTAACAACATTTATATGTTACAGATGTGGTGCTCAACACGGGTTCGCAACAGTATATCGACTCAAGAAAAGGTTACGCAGAGGTTGTGGAACGGTGGGACACTTGGCGTCAGTATGCAGGTCAGTCAAGGAGAGTCCGAAAAAGCATAATATAATGCAAAAGCAAACAAAGCGGTGGATTTTCATTAAGAAAAGAAACGCGAATTACATTAGTAAGGCTAAATAGTGTGCTAAAGCTAGGCTCCGCGACATACACTCTGGATAGAATCGAAAAATGGTAGATCAGGTAGTTCAGATGGCGGTTGAAATGTTCCATGAGCTTGGCAATTTGCTTGCAAACGTTTGGTCACCAATCGAGGTGACATCACCAGTGCATAGTTGAGTGGCGTGTGGTAGCGTAGAGTAGGATAGAGGAGCCTCGGTGGGAGTGCGCTGGGCGTTGTGTGCGTGCGTTTTTATACCGCAGTGGTTGGTCGTGGAACCGAGCAATTCTATTGGTTGGGACTTCCATCCGCGTTCAGCTGGGCAGATGACCTTCGACCTCGCCTCCTTGTGTTTCTGGCCTTTGTCTGCTTGCTCTTGCGAGCGAGTCTGCCGTCAGTTCTGGTTGTCTAGTCACACCTTCCACCGGATTCAATCGATCGAGTTGGCGGTCGTTCATCAGTAGTGTGGCGTATACTGCGTCCAGTTCGATGTGTCGATTGATTGAATGTGTTGTAGAGTACCAGGGTTCCAAAAACTCCCTCGCGTGTTTTGTACTTCATGTGCTAGGGTCTTTACATTCTCCAGATCGAAATGGTGGCCTTCTTGATCTTTATGCGCAGAAACCAATGAGTGTGAATCATGCCTTCTGATGGCCGCGTTGTGCTCTCTGATTCGTATACATAGTTTTCTTCCAGTTTGTCCGACGTAGTTTTTATCGCAGTCGCTGCATTTATCTAGTAGATAACATTGTATTGATCGGCTTGGTTAGCTTTTCTGTTGGGTCTTGAGATCAATTACCTTAGGGTGGCACTTGGCTTGTGAGCCACGGAGATTCCATGGGGCTGCAGCAATCTTCCTGTTAGTTTGGAGACGTTCTTAATGTAGGGAAGCACTATCCGTTTGTTTGCTTGATCAGATGACTGCTGCTGCTGCTGTCGCTGAGGTATTCGTTTCTCTAAGCTTCTTCTGATGAAATTTCTCGGATAACCGTTTTTTCTAAATACTCGATATAGGTGCTTTTCTTCCTGTTTCCGCGATTCGGCTGTGCTGCAGTGCGTTTCCGCTCTTTTGAACAGGATTTGAATGCAGCTCTTCTTGTAATTCATCGGGTGGTTGCCGTGGTAGTTTATTATCTGGTTCGTATGCGTTTTCGTCCGATATAACCACGTTTCCATAGCTTCGTCTGTATTCCTAGTGACCAGTACGTCCAACAATGGTAGCTTCTTATCCCCCTCTAATTCAATCGTAAATTTGATATCCTCGAGTGTTCTGTCGAGCAAATCGTGCGTGGCCTGTACTCTCTTCCGTTTTACGATGACAAACGTGTCGTCCACGTATCGTATCCAAAGTTTTGGGTTGATATATGGCAGTGCAATGCGCTCCAATTTCTGCATTACGGCTTCTGCAATGAGTCTAGAAATCGGTAATCCCATGAGTGTTCCTCTCAGTTGCTGATACACTTGTCCATCAAAGCGGAAATAAGTGGTCATGCAGAGCTTCGGAAGTTTCCAAAAACATTCAGGTCGTATGGTTATCTTTGATTCTCAAGCAGTTCCAACATGGTTTCTTTGACCAATTCGTGACCGATTGAAATGAAGAGTGCGGTGACATCGAATGAAAGCATTATTTCATCGTCTTGTTTTCTGACACTCCTCAGTTTGTCGAGGAATTGTTCAACATTGTTGATGCTTGGATCAAAAACTTTCACGCCGCCACCTCACTGCAACTGAAGAGGATGTGTAGTGTACCGGAAAACAAGCTCCCTCATATATTGTAACATTGGATTTTACGGTTGTTTTCACCTTCGATACGTCCACTTGTTTTACTGGCTGCACGTCGGTTGACACAAAGTGTTTTGGTGAGTACCTCACTGCACGCTTCTCGCTCTGTCTGATTCACTTCCTATTCTTGTAGCCTGCACAATATACTTTGGGTTCAGTCGCCTCCGACTTCTATACTGTCGTATTTGACACGTATTACGTGTCATTGCTTACCGACTAGTATCCCAGGTTCCGCCCAACAAATGGTGACCCCCTGTCAGGAACAGTCCGCCCGCCATTTTGCATTTTCATTCTGGTTAGCTCGTTCCAGTGATTTTTGATTCATCACTTGTGATCATATTGTTTTCTTACCTACCACATTTTATATCTGCTCTTTGCAATGGATTATCTAGATGATAAGCCGTCTCCATGCGCGGTTAACGCCGTTCAGCCTGTCATGGTCAATTCTGGTGCCTTAGCCCCTCCCGCTTTTTGGGAGAGTGATCCTTTATTATGGATTTGTACCTGGAATCCGTATTTTATTTCCATAAGATTTCTTCTGAAGTCGCCATGTATAATCAGTTAATATCTTGCTTTACTCAGAGTATATTCTTGCAGGTGAGAGGCACCATACTTTGCCCCTCTGGTAATGAAATACGAGACACTTAAACAGGCTTTAATTCAACAAATCACGCCTTCTGACAAGGTCCGTCTGCAGCAACTATTTAGTGATCTGCAGCTAGGAGATAGGATGCCCTCAGCCTTGTTGCGCGAAATGCAACAGCTCATCGGCACGTCCAACATGGACGTAGTGATTCTCCGCGAGCTGTGGATGCAACACCTTCCTGCAAGCACTCAGGATATCCTTGTAGTAGCAAGTGACCTGACGATCACGGCAATTGCAGATCTAGCAGACCGCGTCATCTAACGGCACCAGCCAGAGACTGAAACCAAAGCACCTAAGCAGCTGTGCGCCGGCGCAACCACAACGACAGGCGCGACTAGCCCGCCGTCGACAATAGACGCATTATCATTGCAGATAGTTTCGCTTCAGCGCCAGGTCGAGGAACTCACTTTAAAATGTAAGCACCGCAACCGCTCTGGATCATCGCGCCGTCGTACAAAACCGGATACATCAGGTTACTGCTTTTAGTACTCGCGTTTCGGTACTAAAGCCCGTAAGTGCGTACAGCCGTGTAGCTACTCCGTTATAGGTGATCCGCCACGCCGGGCTGTAATGACCGCGAATGTCGGCAAAGCTCAAATTCATCTCATCTACATTAGGGATTATGACTCCGATACCCAGTTCTTAGTTGATACGGGAGCGGAAGTCAGCGTCATTCCCCTTTGCCAGGTGAGCCTATCACTTCTCTGCCGACAAGCCTCAGTGCCGCCAATGGCACGCCAATACTCACCTATGGTCATCGGTCACTTACCCTGGACCTAGACTCTTCGGCGCACTTTCCGCTGGGTATTCACTGTCGCTGCAGTCCCCTTCGCCATCATCGGCATTGACTTTCTCAGGCATTCCATCGCAATGAGGCTGGACCTTACCGTGGTGCGATGGTTTGCGTGCCTCAGTGATCCATTGAGCTATGCTGGGTGGTGCTTTTTTTGCACCTCCAGAGCCACTCATACCAGATTGGTCAATGGTTAGAGGCCAGACAAACTCAGTCTCCTGGTCCTCCAGGTTGGGGTTTGGAATGGGGGTGGCTCCTCATTTCATAAAACGGGCTCTATAGTCCAGAGCCAAAACCCGCTGCCTTGCGGTAAGGTTTTTGAACCAAAGGCTTTGGTTGAGAACCCTAATCGTTCTCCTGTCTAGGCCTGGGCAACCTGACAGTATTCTGCCCACGCAATACAATGAACCTTTCCTTAAACAATTTCTTGATGCTCTGGCCGTCGCAGAGGATAATAAACGGCGCCCTATCTGCTGCATCAAGCAGGGTGGATAGGGGTTTGGATGCTACTGCACAGGCCTTCCCGTCTTGTTATACCCCTTCTTGCGCTTCTTTATCCTTATCGTCCCACTCCAACTTTACTTATATCCCCTCCATTTTCAATCCCCCAATTCTTGGCCCTCCCCCAGCTTACTTCAATAGTCGCTTGTCTTCTAATTTCAAATCACGCACAATCGCGGGGCCTCGCTCCAATCCAGTCGACAAGTCCATGTTCATCCAAGCGGACAACGTCAGTTCATCCGTTTCCGTTTGGAGTCCTCGTGTCTCGCTAAGACTGGTATGCCTCAACGTGCGCACTTTGCTGCAGATTGGCCAACAGGCAGCACTTGCCCGCACACTAGAGACCCTATCGATCGATATTTGTTGTTTATCAGAAACCCGCCTGCAAGATTCGAGCTCCGTGCTTACCCTGAGATCCCCCACATGCGACACTGGCGGCACATTCTCATTTCGCCTGTCTGGCGATAATGCAGCTTCAAATGCCGGTCAAGCTGGCATCGGCATTCTTTTGAGTCCCTGAACTGAAGCTGCCCTGATTGATTGGATCCCAGTAAACAGTAGGATGTGCGCCGTTAGATTAGCTGGTTCGTTCCGTGCTACGAAGTCGCGCGCGGACAAACGGTGCTTGTTTGTCATTGCGGCCTAAGCCCCTACAAACTGTAGCACTGATTCGGTAAAAGATGATTTCTATCAGCAGCTTCATGAGCTCCTTCGTTACAGAAAAAGCACAGATACTGTGGTGTCGGCTGGCGATCTCAACGCCCAAGTCGGAAAATTGTCCTCTGATGAGCTTCATCTGGGCGGCCAACATGGTGTGCGCTCCCGTAATGATAACGGTGAGCGATTGCTACAGCTGTGTGAAGATGCTCGCCTCTTTCTCGCGAGCACTAACTTTTGACACTGCACCCGCAGAAGTGTGACTTGGCGGCCACCGGCGTCAGGCCAGTCATGGACGCAAATCGATCATATCGCGATCAGTTACCGCTAGAGAGGCTGTGTCCAGAACTGTCGCTCGATTTGGAGCAAGTGCGTGGAATCTGACCACGCACTTGTCTGTGCCGACCTCCTGGTGCGTTTCGGTGGACGTCCGCGACGTAGATGTGAACGGATTGACACCAGCCAGCTCGCGAAGCCAGATGTTCTGAATGTGTACCAAGATGCGCTGACATCTGGGCTGAGTAAGCGCCCAATAAACACCGTTGAAGATCACTGATCTCATGCTCGTCAAGCGTTGCTATTAGCAGGCATGTCTTCATGTAGCAAAGCAAATTGCCAAACCGGACATTGGGTCTCTACAAGGCTCTGGAACTTATGGATGCTCGCTGACGTATTCCGGCTGGAAGCGAATACAATGAGACTCGCAAAAACCTCAGGGCAAAACTACGTGCTAGCCTGAATAAGGACCGCAAAACCTGGTGGTCTCATCGTGCCTCTGAGATGGAAACAGCCGCTGCCATTGGTAATCATTGTAAGTTATACCGTCTGATACGGGAAAAAGGCAGCAGGAGACCTGATGTTAGCGAGACCATACCTAACGAGAGTAGGCAGCCGATCTACAGCCTGTCAAAACGCTTGGAGCGTTGGGCTGAACACTTTTCAAGGCAATTTAACCAACCTCAGTTATCGCTTTCTTCTCCGGGCATTGAGCGCCCTTCTCCTTGGACCGTTTCCTTGGATCCGCCCTCACGCGCAGAAGTCGAACGTGAGACCTAGCTGTTGAAATTGCATAAGGCCGCAGGGGCACATAGAATTCCCCCAGCCCTCTTCAAATTCGGAGGACCTGCTCTAGTGGATGCTTTACACGAGTTGCTGGTAAAACTTTGGGAGCAGGAGACAGTCCCGACAGACTGGAACCGCTCCGTCATTGTGTAGAGGGGCCGCTTCCAAGAATGGCTCTGGGGAGCTCTTCGGAGCTAGCTGAGAGCGGATCGCGAAAGACGGCTAGCGACGAGCCTGGGCCCGGAACTACGGAGCGGGAATATGTGGACAGCGCAATAAATCAGACAAATACGCCGCTAGCGCAGCCCACAGGACCGAGGCCGAGCCGATTGACACAGCCCAGAACAAGCAAATCGAGAGCTCTCGAACGACTCCTGGCCGATCCAAATCGGGTACAGAGAAGTGGGGATCGAGGCGAAAACAGGAAGGCGGATCTTCCAAGTCAGAGCTCCTGAGGCGAAAGGACTGGCTCGTCTCTAACATCCGTACCTGTGTTGCTTTGTGGGACGGAAATCTGGTCGATATTCGATGGCGCGCGCGAGACCCTCATGTGCCAATTTTCGGTGTGCAATAAACGTCTACCCCCTGTCGTGTCGTTCTCGCTACACTGGTGCCGTGACCAATCGTGATGGAGTTGACCCAGTTAGAGCAATTTGCGGCCGGTGACGTGGAGGCGTGGCTTGATGAGTTCGACGGACTTGCGGCTTGCACGGGGGTGAGGGGGGATGCAAATTTGCTAATTGCTTTGGGCACACGGTTGAGTGGACGAGCCAAGGCGGTGTATCTGCTCACTCGGAAGGCCAAACCCGGCTGTTCGTTCGCTGAGATGAAGGCTGCCTTGTGTGCAGAATTTGGGAAGGATCTGGAAAGGGAAACGAGCACTGCAACGATTTCACACAGCCAGATGGGACGAACAGGAGGATTTGATGGTGTTTTTCCAACAGCTGGACAGACATCTAACGATTGGGATCCCCGAGTTAGAGGGCAAACGCAAGAGAGCGCCTACTGAAACAGCAGTTTATCCGAAGTCTGCCCGATCCACTCCGTGATCAGGTGAAATTGGCGTCGATGGTGGGAGAAGCAAAGCGGTGGATCTGGTGACGGTCGCCCAGAATTTGTCGGAACGAGTGGTAGTGAGAAGCATCCAGCATGCTGAGTTGGAACAGAAAGTAAAGCGCCTATCCGAAATGGTGGAGCAGCTGTTGTCGATAGAGTCTTCAAGCACCGCTTCATAACGCAATGTACGGGTAATCCGGAACGGTCGCCGCTGTTTCCGATGCAACCAGAGTGGTCATGTGGCGAGATTCTGCACCAACGTCAATGTGCCCCATTGTTTCTCTCTATCCATGCCGAGTCGGTGGCGAGTACCAGTCCTCCAGGTAACTATAGAAGGTGTGTCTGTCCGAGCCATAGTAGACACAGGAGCGGCAGTGTCAATTACAAAGAAGTTCAACGGGGTTCCAGTAAACCCATCGTCCAATCACAATGCAGACGGTCGGCGGGCATTCTTTGAAAGTGACGGGGCACGCAGCGGTTACGAATCAAGATAGGAGAAACGCTCATCCCGCCATGACATGTTCATCGTGGAGGAGACGACCGAAACCATCATCGGAACCGACATCCTGAAACGGCTCGGTGTCACCATACACCTGAGAAAAGATGTGGTGATCTTGGGTAACGATACGATCGAGATAAACAAGGAGAGAACCGACCGGATTGGTGCACTGAAAGCCGTGCCTGAGTGTCAGAACCGTGCAATACGCAACGTACTGAGCAGGTATGCCCACTTATTCACAGACGCGGAAGATGATTACGGATTTTGGCAATTGGGTTGAACATCGAATACCATTGATCCCAGGAGGACAATGTAAGCCAATCTTCAGACGAATTCCACAGAACACCCTGGTTGAGATACAGAAGCAGGTAACCGAGATGGAATCGAAAGGCATCATTAGGCGACGCACAGCCCGTATTCATCCCCCGTGCTACTGGACGAAAAAAGGCCGACGGAACCTATCGATTTTGCATCGATTTCAGAGAACTAAACAGGGTGACGGTGAAGGATGCATTCCCGATGCCTCAGATGGAAGAAATTTTCTCAAGCCTCCACAGTGCCAAGCAGATATCTCTGATTGATCTCCGCTCGGGATATTGGCAACTGCCGATCGCAGAAGAAGATCGCCACAAGACGGCTTTCAGTGTCAATGGCCAGCAGTATGAGTTTTTGAGAATGCCGTTTGGATTGTGCAACGCCCCGGCTACATTCAGGCGTTTTGTTGCTGATGGTCCTGGCGAACCTGCAAGGCGTGGTTGTGTATGGTGGTGACATCATCGTCTTCTCTGAGACGGAACAGGAACATGTGACCAAACTTGGAGCAGTACTGCAGAGGCTAGATGAAGCTGGTCTGAAACTCAGTCGTAAAAAGTCGCAGATTGCCCAAAAGTCAATTGTATGCTTGGGTCACATCGTGGGCAATGGTCAAGTCCATCCACTTCCGGAGAAATGCGAGACGATCAAGTGCTTCGCAAAACCAAAATCCAAGCGTCAGCTCCGTTCGTTCTTGGGAGTGGTGGCATATGATTCAAAGTTTGTGTCCCCAGTTCGCAGAGAAGGTCAGCCCGTTGTTAAAGCTGCTTCGCAAGGACGTGCCCTTCGTGTGGACAGCTGAAGCGGATCAGGCCTTTGACCATCTAAAGGCAGGCATAGCAGAAGCCCCGACATGGTCTACGGCACCCAATCCTGGTGAGAGGTTCACTGTGGCTGTCGACGCAAGCAACGTGGCCATCGGTGCGGTTTTGTCTCAACCGGCTGGGGTGGTGGAGTACGCGAGCAGAGTGCTGACGTGGGCGGAACAGAAGTATTCAACAACGGAGAAAGAACGCTTGGCCATCGTGTGGGCGTTAGAGAAGTGGAGAAATTACTTACTCGGCGAATGAATTCCGGGTCGTCACTGACCACAAACCGCTCTCGTGGTTGATGACGGCGAAAGCCCCGCGGGGGACGGTTTGCGCGATGGGCCTACCGATTGCAGGAATTCAACTTCACCATTAAGCCGTGGATGGAACGCAAAATGTATTGCCAGATATGTTGTCACGCCGTGTTTGGACGACATCATGCCAGACAATCGCCATACCGGTGCGTGGCGATCGCGATGGGGGAGAGGAACCTGCTGGGAGATCAAAGGACAGATGAATTCGTGAATGTGTTGTGCTCTCACTTACGGGCTGGCACCAAACCAGAGGCTACATCGGAGGAGGTGGAGGAACTCCTCAGATCTGGGACAGGTTGAAGGTCGGAAACGATAACGTGATGGTGGCGATAGACGGACGGAAATTGCCTTTTGTTCCACCAAATCAGCGAGAACGTGTGATGCACATAACTCATGATGGCGCCCATATGGGATTCGAGCGGGTCTTTGAATTGCTGCGGAGGCGAGTGTTTTGGCCAACCATGAGGAAGGATCTCGCGGCAAACATTCGGGAGTGCCCCAAACTGCCAAACGATTCGGGAGATGGAGTCTCCGAGACCGCCGATGCGATCGATGGAAGGTGGTGAACCACTTCAGTGTTGGGGACTGGACGTCTTTGGGCCCTCTACCAGTGAGTCGAACAGGAAACAGATACATTCTAGTGATGATTGACCACTTCACTCGATGGGTGGAAGCCATACCAATCAAGGACCAAACAGGGCGAGACAGTGTCGCAAGTATTCGAATTCAATGTGCCTGCAAGGTACGGGATCCCACAGTGTATCATTACCGACCAAGGGCCCTGCTTCGAGTCAAGAGCGTTTAAGTCAGTGTTGAACAAGTGGGGCATCCAGAGACGGCGAACTTCACCGTACCACCCACAAACCAACGGCATGAACGAGCGGTTCAACCGGACATTGAAGACGTGGATAAACTGCACGAAGTTGGCATGGGAAGGTGCTTTGCCTCAGGTTCTGATCGCGTATCGGACCAGCATGCAATCAACCACCAAGGTCTCGCCATTCGAATTACTGTTCGGCAGAGGACCACGGATTGCGCTCGATACTTGTCTACCGAACCAGGGTGAGTGGAAACATCCAGCTGAGCATCAAGAGCGACTGCGATGGAAAGCTAGAAGCGAAACCAAAGCTCGACAAGCGCGGAAAAAGCGAAATTACGACGCCAGGCATGAGGCTCACAAGTGGAGGCCATTCAGGATTGGAGAACAACTCAAGTTACGGAACAACGATCGGCCGGATCATGACGGGCCGGGCGCAAGCAAGTTCAGAGAACGCTGGAAAGGCCCCTACACCATTATCGACCAGAAAGCGGGCAACTTCTTAATCGACTGCGGAGGAATGAAACGTTGGGTGAACGCTGCTCTCCTGCGACCATGGTACGAGAGGAAGAAAGGTCCTGGAGGAGGGGCGGGTGTAGAGGGGGCCGCTTCCAAGAATGGCTCTGGGGAGCTCTTCGGAGCTAGCTGAGAGCGGATCGCGAAAGACGGCTAGCGACGAGCCTGGGCCCGGAACTACGGAGCGGGAATATGTGGACAGCGCAATAAATCAGACAAATACGCCGCTAGCGCAGCCCACAGGACCGAGGCCGAGCCGATTGACACAGCCCAGAACAAGCAAATCGAGAGCTCTCGAACGACTCCTGGCCGATCCAAATCGGGTACAGAGAAGTGGGGATCGAGGCGAAAACAGGAAGGCGGATCTTCCAAGTCAAAGCTCCCGAGGCGAAAGGACTGGCTCGCCTCTAACATCCGTACCTGTGTTGCTTTGTGGGACGGAAATCTGGTCGATATTCGATGGCGCGCGAGACCCTCGTGTGCCCATTTTCGGTGTGCAATAAACGTCTACCCCCCTGTCGTGTCGTTCTCGCTACCATTGTCCCAATTTTCAAGGGAGGCTCCTGTTTGGAATGCGGCAATTATAGAGGGATCAGTTTGATTTTGATTGCCTCTAAATTGCTTGCCTCTGTCATTCTCCACAGACTGACTGGCACTCGTGAAAGCCAGATTCGTGAAAAGCAAGCCGGATTTCGTCGAGGTCGGGGCTGCATTGACCACTTCTTCACATTGCGTCAAGTGTTGGAGCACCGCCATGTTTATTGGCGTCCCACCGTTGTCGTGTTTCTTGACAAAATGGTGCCTTCGACTCAGTCGATCGATGTGCCGTTTGGGATTGTCTGCTGAGGAAAGGTGTGCCTGATAAATATGTAAACATTATCAAAGCGCTGTACGCGCATAGTTCGGGCAGGGTGAGGGTTTATGGCAAACTCTCGCCATCCTTCAGTATCACCAGCGATGTGAGACAAGGATGCCCGCTGTCACCTTTCCTCTTCAACTTCGCTATTGATGAAGTCATGGAAACAGCATTCGCTGGACACGATGTAGAAGGGGTGGAGCTACTCCCTGGTGAGCGACTTCTTGACTTGGAGTATGCGGACGATATTGCCCTAATCTGTGACAGCTCCCAAACATGCCAAACAGCACTGGACCGATTAGTACTGGCTGTCAATCCTTTTGGGGCTTCGCTTTGCTCCATCGAAATGTAAAGTACTTCTCCAAGATTAACAGGGACCTAACCCTGCGCTAACACTTAGTGGTGATCTGCTAGAAGTCGTTCAGGAATTCAAGTACCTGGGCAGCTATATTAGCAGCCGTGGGATTGAAGATGAGGTTACGAACCGTATAGCAAAAGCTCGAGGTGCGTTGCCAATCTCCGCCACCTGTGGCGCTGACGCGACATTACTCTCGCCCTGAAGGGCAGAGTTTACAACGCAGCCGTCCGTTCGACTCTCCTATATGGTTCAGAAACCTGGCCCATCAGGTCGAGAGACATAAAGAGGCTCGTCATATTCGATCCTCGTTGCCTTCGCAGTTTAGCAAATGTCTGGTGGGAGCACCGCTTGAGCAATGAGCGTGTTCGACGTCGCGTATTTGGTGCAAGAAGAGCGAGTGAACCGCTCAGCACCATTATATCACGCACCAGGCTCCGATGGCTGGGCCACGTGTTTCGCATGCCAGCACACCGACTCCCGCTACGTGCATTGTTTGCGCGTTGTGGGTGCGGTTGGAAGAGGAGGAGGGGAGGCCAGGCGATGACTTGGTCGAGAGAAATGAAAACCCTCATTTCGAAGTTGGCGTCGGTTGGTGCATCCCGACGGCCTGACTGGGGCCCTAAGGACAGTGAACACGTTTGGTTGGACACACTTGCTGATATGGCTAGGAGCCGGCCCCAATGGCGTTTTTGGTGTTAAGTTCTTTTGTCCATCCCCATCCTGTTTAGTGTCCGCCTCCAATCACGATCTCAATCGTTAGGCATAATATGACTTTCTTTTACGGCAGCCAGCTGTTAGCTCTCTGGAACGATGTCCATTTGTTACTGGGGACTCAGCGGGTGTGCCACTGTTTGTTTTTTTCTTTTCTTGCCTTTTGTATTGCGGCACAATAGCTGAGGTGTGTTTCACCTCCAGCTAATGTGTAATGATGATGATGATGATTCTCAGGCATTTCGACCTCTTGGTCGATGCGAAACGTCAGATGATAGTCGACGCTGCAACAAAACTCCGTGTACGGGGCATCATTGCCGGTGTCACATCCATATCCCCGGTCTATGCATTTCCCCAGACCTCGCCAGACTACGCTAATCTCCTTTCTCAGTATACCAAGCTCGTTCAGCCAATGAACGCAGCTTTGCCAGTGGCAGCTCAAGTCACGCACCACATACGGACGAATGGCCCACCTGTGTCATGTCGTCCACGCCGACTATCGCCTGAGAAACTTAAGGTAGCTAGGGCGGAGTTTGAGCACATGCTTGAACTTGGAATAATCTGCCCTTCCGACAGCCCTTGGTCCTCGCCCCTGCAGATGTTCCCCAAGAAATCTGGTGACTGGCGCCCTTGCGGTGATTACCGCGCACTCAATCGCCTAACCATCCCAGAGAGGTATCCCATCCCACACATGCAGGACCTTACCGCATGCCTCACAGGTAAGACGATCTTCAGCAAGATCGATCTGGTTCGCGCCTATCACCAGATACCTGTGGAAGACAATGATATTCCTAAAACAGCCGTCATCACTCCTTTCGGTTTGTTTGAATTTTTAAGAATGCCATTTGAACAGTGCAACACCGCACAAACCTTCAAAGCTTCATCCACCATGTTACTCGTGGCCTTGACTTTGCCTATTCCTACCTCGATGATATTTTAGTAGCCAGTTCATCGGAACAAAAGCACCTCGAGCAGCTTCGAAGTCTCTTCAAGCGCTTGACCCAACACGGTGTCACAGTGAACACGACTAAGTGCGAACTCGACAAATCAACGGTAGAATTCCTAGGCCACCTCGTTTCATCGTCTGTTATCGAAGTTCTTCCTGATAAGATCCAGGCAGTCAAGGACTTCCCAGCTCCGACTTCGTTCAAGCACCTACGTCGATTTTGTGGTTTGGTCAACTACTATCGACGCTTCATTCCGCGCTGCGCTCAGCTCATGCAGCCACTGACTGACTTACTCAGAGGTAATGAACGTAAGTTCGCTTTCCCTGACGCAGCATAGGCAGCCTTCGCCTAGCTAAAGGATGCTATCTCCAACATAGCCCTCCTCGCTCCTTCCGAATCGACTGCACCTCCTTCTACTACGACTGATGCCTCAGACGTCGCAGTAGGAGCCGTCCTTTAACAACACGTTGGTGGGCAATGGCAACCCCTTGGGTTCTTCTCCAAGCGCCTGCAGCCAGCGGAATCCCGCTACAGCACGTTTGGCAGAGAACTGCCCGCCATTTACCTAGCAATACGTCACTTCCGGCACACACTTGAAGGCCGCGCTTTCACGGTCTACACTGACCACAAGCCCCTTATCTTTGCCTACAACTCTGATTGCGACAAATACTCACCACGGGAAACAAGACACCTAGACTTTGTCACGCAGTTCACTGCTGACATACGTCACGTCTCAGGTGTCGACAATCAGGTCGCCGAGGTTCTCCCATGCTTCAACTTCACTCTGCAATCTTTTCCTACAGTCGACCTTGCTGCCATGGCATCGGCTCAGGCTCAAGACGAAGATATACAGCGCACGCTGCAGTCCACTTCGCTGCATGTGCAACCTATTCCTCTTCAAACCACGGAAGGAACCATTCTCTGTGACACTTCCACAGGTTGTCCTAGACCCCTCGTGCCTGTCTCCTTCAGACGCACAGTCTTTGACGCACTGCACTCACTATCACATCCCGGTATCCGTGCATTTTTGAAACTGGTCACCGAACGTTTCGTTTGGCCACGCGTAAACAAAGATGTTCGTACCTGGGTTCACACCTGCCTTCAATGCCAGCCATCAAAAATACATCGTCACACCCGCAGTCCTCTTGGTTCATTTCCTGCCCCGGACTCTCGGTTCTCGCATGTACACTTAGACCTGGTAGGTCCATTGCCTCCGTCACGCGGATTTGTATACATTCTAACATGTGTCGACCGCTTCACCAGATGGCCAGAAGTCATTCCGGTAACAGACTGCACAGCTGAGACTGTTATCCGGCCTTCTTGGACCGGTGGGTCTCGCACTACGGATGCACATCCACCATCACAACTGACCGATGAACGCCTTTCGAATCTTCACAATTCGATACGTTCTGCAACTTTTTATGCTGTCGCCGCATTCATACCACAGCGTATCACCCAGCAGCCAACGGGTTAGTTGAACGTTTTCACAGACAGATTGAAGCCCCTCTCTGTACCTCCTCCGACCCTAGCTGGAGCGAAAACATTTCGCTCGTTCTCTTAGGCATTCGCAGCAGCATCAAAGCTGACTTGCAATGTGCACCGGCAGAGCTGGTTTACGGTACAACGCTCAAGTTACCAGGAGAATTCATTTCATCTCCCGCACCGTCGGGTATGCCTCCGCCTAACTTTGTGTTCTCCCTAGCTCAACACATGCGTTTACTACGCCCGACCCCGCCCCGTGAACAGAATAGAGATATGCAAATGCACAGCTGACTCTCTACCTGCACACACGTCTTCCTCCGCACAGACGCAGTGCGGCGCCCTTTCCAGCCTCCCTATACAGGACCTTTCAGAGTTCTGCAACGGACTCCGAACACTTTACTTTAGACCAGAACGGTCACCGAACAACCATGTCCATCGACCGCCTCAAAGTGGCTTTGTTTGACGAGCCACTTGCAGCCCATCCTGATGCTCTCGCACAAGCACCCGCACCTGTGGTTACTTCCCCAGCACTGGATAGCCCGGAAGCCTCCGTAACCCTTGACCCGCAACCTATCCCGCCGGAACCCCAGGCAACCGACCGACGGGGTAGACAGATTAAACGTCCGGTCCGTTTTTCAGATTTTGTAAACGTTTGCTATTTCCATTAATACGCCTTTTTCGTCATTAGTGGTTATCCTAATTCTCATCCACAAACGTATTGCAAAATCGACAAAAAATCCCAAAACATATTGAAAAAGCGTATTTGCTTTAATCAAACATGCCATGTTCCCTCTTCGGCGTCAAGCCACTTCCCCGACCCTTGCCCACCCTTTCTGAGTTCTACCTTCTAGAAACTCAACCGCCGGAACTGCCCAGGCAGCATTGTTGTTGTTATGTTCGGATCCTGCAACCAAATGTTTCAACCTCCTCCACAAATCCTTCACTATTTTTTCTCATGGGGTTCCGTGGAGCTAGACCATTGATCGTAGAGGGACTCCATCTTTGTGTACTTTTGGTGGTTCGTAGCACAGTGCAGTGTTTGCATCATCAGCTGTCATTCTCCATCTCTCCGTGGCGATGAGCTCGTTCTTTGTTTGTAGTTTCTTCAGCGTTGCGTTGAACTGGTTGACCAGGTTCGAACCTGGAGCTTGATCGATCTGACGATATGTAGTTGTGTCGGCTAGTAGTTCTTTGGCCTTGTTAATGTACTCCGGTTTGTCTATTATCACTATCATGTGCCTGTTATCCGCTGGTAGGATTACAATGTTCTCCTCTTTCTGTAGACATCTGAGTGCATCCTGTTCCTCCTTGGCTAGGGTCTGGGTGACTTTATTCCGAGTAAACACTGGGAAAACGGTCTGCCGTATCAGTTGCTGGGACCCCTCCGACAGTAAAATTGATTCCAATGCGTGTTCCAAGCCAAGCAAATATTCTTTGGGGCAGGCATCTTTGACGTTGACGTTAAGCCATTAATCAAAACATCCTCTTCAGTTGCAGTGAGGTGGCGGCGTGAAAGTTTTTGATCCAAGCATCAACAATGTTGAACAATTCCTCGACAAACTGAGGAGTGTCAGAAAACAAGACGATGAAATAATGCTTTCATTCGATGTCACCGCACTCTTCATTTCAATCGGTCACGAATTGGTCAAAGAAACCATGTTGGAACTGCTTGAGAATCAAAGATAACCATACGACCTGAATGTTTTTGGAAACTTCCGAAGCTCTGCATGACCACTTATTTCCGCTTTGATGGACAAGTGTATCAGCAACTGAGAGGAACACTCATGGGATTACCGATTTCTAGACTCATTGCAGAAGCCGTAATGCAGAAATTGGAGCGCATTGCACTGCCATATATCAACCCAAAACTTTGGATACGATGCGTGGACGACACGTTTGTCATCGTAAAACGGAAGAGAGTACAGGCCACGCACGATTTGCTCGACAGAACACTCGAGGATATCAAATTTACGATTGAATTAGAGGGGGATAAGAAGCTACCATTGTTGGACGTACTAGTCACTAGGAATACAGACGAAGCTATGGAAACGTGGTTATATCGGACGAAAACGCATACGAACCAGATAATAAACTACCACGGCAACCACCCGATGAATTACAAGAAGAGCCGCATTCAAATCCTGTTCAAAAGAGCGGAAACGCACTGCAGCACAGCCGAATCGCGGAAACAGGAAGAAAAGCACCTATATCGAGTATTTAGAAAAAACGGTTATCCGAGAAATTTCATCAGAAGAAGCTTAAAGAAACGAATACCTCAGCGACAGCAGCAGCAGCAGTCATCTGATCAAGCAAACAAACGGATAGTGCTTCCCTACATTAAGAACGTCTCCAAACTAACAGGAAGATTGCTGCAGCCCCATGGAATCTCCGTGGCTCACAAGCCAAGTGCCACCCTAAGGAAATTGATCTCAAGACCCAACAGAAAAGTTAACCAAGCCGATCAATACAATGTTATCTACCAGATAAAATGCAGCGACTGCGATAAAAACTACGTCGGACAAACTGGAAGAAAACTATGTATACGAATCAGAGAGCACAACGCGGCCATCAGAAGGCATGATTCACACTCATTGGTTTCTGCGCATAAAGATCAAGAAGGCCACCATTTCGATCTGGAGAATGTAAAGACCCTAGCACATGAAGTACAAAACACGCGAGGGAGTTTTTGGAACCCTGGTACTCTACAACACATTCAATCAATCGACACATCGAACTGGACGCAGTATACGCCACACTACTGATGAACGACCGCCAACTCGATCGATTGAGTCCGGTGGAAGCAGTGACTAGACAACCAGAACTGACGGCAGACTCGCTCGCAAGAGCAAGCAGACAAAGGCCAGAAACACAAGGAGGCGAGGTCGAAGGTCATCTGCCCAGCTGAACGCGGATGGAAGTCCCAACCAATAGAATTGCTCGGTTCCACGACCAACCACTGCGTTATAAAAACGCACGCACACAACGCCCAGCGCACTCCCACCGAGGCTCCTCTATCCTACTCTACGCTACCACACGTCACCTCGATTGGTGACGAAACGTTTGCAAGCAAATTGCCAAGCTCAGTGAAATGTTCAACCACCATTCACTGCTGAGCTCCACATCAGAGTACAGAATTTACTGACGGAGATAAATATGGGAGCATCAGTGACAATAATTAGGACGATCGCTTTAATGCACCTACCCCCCGTCATCATGTACTTCCAACCCTCGGACATGCACAGGCGAGCCGATTCGTGTTCCCGGTAAAAGCCTTATGCAGGCACAATTTCACTGAGGCCCACAAACTACCCGTCTGCTTTATATATGAAGTGCATGGACTACTCGTAGGGGTCTGACTAGATGCATTGCCTAATACGTTGGAAGTTCTAAAAATGGTTACTGAAATATTTGGACTGGCATAATTCCTGAAGCTAAACGCATAATATTTTCGGAGCAGTTGGGGATGCTGAACGACTTTCTATCTGCAGTATGATTGCAGGGAATTGCCTAGCCCAAATTCATTAAAGCACGAACACTACCGTATATTTTAAGGCATAAAGTTGAAGAAGGATTAAATCGCTTCTAAATCAAGAAAATCAATATACCTTGCTATTTTCCAACTGGGGAATGCCAATCGTACCGGTAGCCAAACAGGATGACTCCGTGCGAATTTGTGGCGACTACAAAATGATTTCCAACCAGCCTTCTATGGTAGTCAGATGTCCATTACCTCGCATTGAAGACTTGTATGCTTAGCTGTCAGGTGGTGAAAAACTCAGCAAACTCGATTTCATTCGTACATATTCAAACTAGATCTCGGTGAACCTTCCAAAGAACATACTACTATTTCTACACACACAGGACTTTACCGTTACACCTGTTTACCGTTTGGCATCAATACTGTACCCGGAGCCTTTAAAAAGACTATTGATACTTTAATAGAGAATATACCTTTCACTTTTGGGCATATGGTTGATGTTCGCAACTCCCGACACTCCGACGCAGAACACCTACGAACACCCGCTGTTGTAGTTGAATGATTGGCAAGAAACGGACTTAAAGTGCGAAGGTCTATGTTGAGTTCCTTTCTTCATATGTGCGCTATCTTGGATATACGCTTGATAAGGTCGGATTACATGTTCTAGTTGACAAGTTGCAACCCATTTTAGAAAGCTCTGAAAGGAGAAACATGAATGAGAGCTGTACGTTTCTAGAAATTCTGTCTCATTAACGCCGTTTCTTACCTGATGCATCTACTATGTTATGCACTCTGAATAAGTTACTCCATAAAACGTACAGTGGTGTTGTGTCGTCGGTAAAGCAGTGCCTTAACCAAAGCCAAACAAGCCCACGCCTCGTCACTAATGTTAGTTCATTATGATCCTGGGAAGCCCCTATTTCTCTAATGTGACACATCTCCTTGGGATGTGGGTGCGGTCCTGTGTCACCGCATGAATGAACAAACCTTGCACTTGCATTACGCACTCTGCAAGCAGCGGAGAGAAAATATTCACAGATAGAAAAGAAAGCCCACTATATACGTTTCGGTGTGAGAAGGTTCCATATATACTACGGGGGAGTTATTTTGAACTTCATACACACTAAAAGCCATTGATATCACTGTTAAAAGAAACCAAAGGTTCGCAACAAATGACTTCACCAAGAATGTAGGTTGGCTCTGACGTTGAGGGCATATAATTATAAAATTGCTTACACTCCTGGTACCAATATTCGCATAACTGATGCCATAAGCCAAAGTGGCAAGGACGTCACAGGTGCCCGTTTTCCAGTGAGTTGATTCACCTGATGCAACATCTAGATAAGCGACTCTACGAAGCTCTACATTCCGTCAGTAGACATATCGAGATCCAGTTCTTGCAACAATCAAACGATTCTTAACAGACGGATGGCCTGCCGAAGAAACCACTGGTTTACACACAGAAATGAACTGAACCATAACGCACATCCAGGTGTTTCGAGAGTGAAAACATTGGCGAGGGGATACTACTGGTGGCCGAGAATAGATTCAGGTATCGAAAACATGATGAGAAATTGTGATACCTGTCAGGCACACCAATTCAGTAAACCCCCGGTCCAGTATATGCATGTCGCTGACCCGACAAGCCGACTATTTCGGCCCGATTAATGGGACCACATTTCTGTTACTCATCGATGCCCACTCCAAGTGAGCAACTTCCGAAACCACCATTGTTAAGAAGCATCCGTCATTCACCACACTCGGTATTCCAGAGACCCTATGCATGGAAACCGGGTCCCTTTCTTTTAGCGCGAAGTTCAACCGATTCCTCACTAGCAACGGGATCCAGCATATAAAATCGGCACATTATCATCCAGCGTCAAAGGAGTTGGCAGAGTGGACGATACAGTCAGTGAAACGAGGAGTTTTAAAATAGCGTGTAGGGACCCTACAAACAAAGCTGGATCGTTTCCTATTTGCCTATCGTTCCACACCCACTGAGGGTACGGGTGTCTCATGCAGTTCTGATGTTCCGCCGAAACCTCAGCACAAAACTGACTCTACCGTTTTCAAATCCACGGGTGGAGATAGAAGAGCAACAGAAAAGGTCAGTGACTTCAGCTGAGGTGAAAAAGGATGCGACTTTTGAGGAAAATGACTTTGTCTACGTTAAATTGCCTCAAGAAACACACTGGCAACCCGCCACCCTAATTCGTTCCTCGGGGAGACAAAACGACGTTCAACTTCCAGACGGCTGACCAATTCGTTGACACTCAGACCACGTACGCCCATGGAGTTCAGATACAGCAAACAAGATACAAGTCGCAGGCCGGATTGTGTGTAGACAAAGAACCAGGTACTGAGGGCGAATTGTACGCCCAGGTTAGTGAAACGTTGCCTAGGCGATGGACCCGCATTCCTAAACCAGTAGATCTTTTTCAGTCTGGAGTGTGATGATCTCTCTGGGTGTGAGGGATGTCACATATGCACTGAAGGTCAGCCCCTAACCCACTCAGTTGGATCAACAATGCACATAAATATACGCACGCACACACCAACAATATCGTGTTCCACTGAATGCATGCCGGATGTTTTGTCAGTTAGTAATTACCCACTGTCCTGTCCAGACTTGTTATCGATACCGTGGGTTCTGAGCTTTTAGAGCATACGCTCTCGTACATCTACTTACTGTGACTAATACATATCCGTATTGAAGACAGATTAAATAGCAACCAATCTCATCCACCACGGTGGTACTGAAATTTTTGAGAAGTTCATTGCTGACAAATATTGCTGGCTCATTCCCGTTTGGATGATGCATTTCTGGTTCCGTATAGAAGTTCAAGTTCCACACATGATACAGTCGCTTGTCTAGTTCATTTAGTCTTGTCGTCGCTGGCCAGGAGAAACAGAGAACACCTTTCTTCTTCTTCATCGGCTACAGCAACGCTTTCATCAGTATTAACAATAGATTGCTGCCGCAAGATCAACCTTCCCTAATAGTGTTGCTGAAGGATAATTTCGCCAAACCTACTCAGGTCACCAGGTTTGACGGCAAAAGCTCCTTAATACTGCCATAACGTCCGGCGTACTTTCAGGAGCTATTGTCACCATTCTTGTTCTCTAATGCGTTAGCTCTATACCTGTCCCAGAAGAAATCATTTTACCAAAATATGCACATGACGTTATCGTCGTAGTGAACAATGGCACAATGAAACAATGGTTTATTACGGGTAAAAACATCGCTTAACAAGTCCCGTGGGATGGAAATTACTGCTAAAATCAATTGCATAATAAAGTGAAAGGCGTTGTGGTGGACCCAACATAGACTTAGGTGGAATAGCGGAGATGTTCGTATACTAAACATATAAATCCATAAATCCATTGGTTAGGCGTTTGGCAAGACACCGTTTGATTGCGTTTGTAGCCCCTGGCTAACAAGTCATAAAATGAAATGTAAGTGAGACAATGCATCGTCAACACGTTTTTTAAATATCGCCAGATTGAGAGCAGAGACGACATAATTAGGGAGTGCGTTCCAAGACTGGCACACGCGGAGAGAAAAGAAATTTCTACGGCATTCAAGCCGGCTATAATGAATTGTCATTTTCAGAGGGTGACCTCTTAGTTTAGTGTTATGGTTCAATTAAAGCAGCGCACGACAAATGTGGTTTGGGTTCTTCAGAATCTGGTAAACCATTTTGAGATCCCCCCGCAAAAGCCGATATCGACTGCTGTGCATTCTTAGAGATTTCAGTCTAAGCTGTTAGGGCAGATGAAGTAGGCCCATGACGTTCTTGGTTGCCCATCGTTGAGGAGTCTCGAGAGCAACGAGATTCTGTTTCTGCCACGGCTGCCACGCCTGAATAGCATATTCCACGTGAGGTCGCACGTAGGCGTTAAGCATTTGGGGAAAGATTGATGGTTCAAAACGACCGAAGGCTCTGCGAAGAAGGCCGAAGTGTTGATTTCCGGTTCTCCTCGCCTTCTCTGCTTGTTTTGAACACCCGAGATCTTCCTGTACCAATACACCCAGGTCACGCTCCTGAGAAACCTTCGCCAAGGTGTGGTCTCCAATCTTGTAAGCGCTCACCGGCTGGTGACGCAGATGCATCACTTTGCACTTAGCCATGATCAATTGAAGCTTGTTCCTCTTTGACCATTCTTAAATGCAGTCTAGGTCATGTTGGAGCAGATCCTGATCTGCCTTGTTACTAATCGCCCGCCACATCTTGACGTCATCGGCGAAAAGCAGGAAGTTTGAGGAGATGACTCTTGCCATGTCGTTGATAAACACCAGAAATATACGCGGTCCCAGCACTGAACCTTGTGGGACACCACATTCCACCTCAATTGGATTAGAAAGTGATCCCCTAACACGTACTTGAAGCTTTCGTTGGTAAAGGAAGTTGCCAATCCAACCAAGTACAGGATCTCCGATTCCGTAACTTTGCAGTCTTTGAAGTAGGATGCGGTGATCAAGGCGGTCGAAAGCTTTGGATAATTATCAAACCCCGGCCTCCTCAGCCAAGCTGCAAAGTTGTTTGCATGAAATAATGCAATGGCGAAACTCTCGCTGCTTGACGCTGAACGCGTCCAAGTAAAATGACACCCTCTTGTCCCCATAGAAAGCAGCTCGTTACCAAGAACTTGCCACAGAATGTCTCACACTTCCGATGGAATGTCACAGTTTAAGCTTCTGTACGTCAGTCAAGTATCTTGGTTACACTGAGCCACGCTCTGTTGTGATCACTCCATGCGAATCTAATACTTCCCAAATTTAGGCGACTTTCGTTTTAAGTCGTTTGATTGCGAACATCCGGCGTAGCATAAAATTTTCCTCTGAAGTTCTTCAATACGTGCAATCTGCCACACTGGACTTATTATACTACTGTGATTATTCCAAATCTAATTTTTAATCATTTTAAGTTGTTTAACAGGCCTCTGAAGCACTTGTCTCGTTGCATTGGTATTCCAAAGTCTAATTTGACAAAACAACTCTATCTATCCACGTTAGTTTATGCACTAAACCTGCTTCAAAATTACTCACTGACATTAGTCTTCCGCATAACATTGTACTCTCCAACTGTTTATCTACTTCGTCGACCGGATAAAAATGAATATCAATGTATGCCCGCACGATGGCTTACGGCTCCTCGGTCATCGCCTATTTGGCCAACTTTCTACTTGACCAAGAGGCTATTATTCAAGAATTTATCGAAAACGCTGCCAGTGAGGTAATGTTTTTCATTGAACTTTTGCTCTTGTTGTTGTTCAGACGCTTTTGATTTCCCTTTTTGTCATGTCGATTGCATGATTGTCAAGGCTGCAAACTGACCCGGTATTGGTGTATAAAAGCGCATTCTTGACTTGACTAGACATGCCATCCTTTATGTGTCAACTGAAATAACATTTTGGCCTGTAACGTGGTTGCCACCCTACTTGCATCTCGGTCACCGTTATCATTGTCCCATTTTACCACAAAAGGAACGCCAGTCCTCAGCTGGTTCATTTCACCTGACCAGTTATTTTCAAACCCATCTTAAGTCATGAATTCTCGATCTGCTCTAAGCATATTTAAAGATACTGAGTAGTAATGTTGCCAATTTTAAAAGTATGCCATTTACTAATTTTGCTGTATTGTAGCCATTTTTCGCTCTAGACTCAAGGGAATTTCAATCTGATGTTTTTGTGTCTGACTAAATAGCAAAACCTGATTAGGCTACTTCGATCAGTTTCCAAATTCTAGGTAACAGGCATTGTGTCATTTATAGAAGTAGAGGGTGATCTTTATGTCGATTGGATCAAAATAGAAATCACCTACTGTATATTAGGAATTGTTTCTTGTGGTGTGTTTTTAGTACCTGTCTATCCACATAGGGGGTTACTACCTACCCTTCGCTGGGTAGATTGGAGGCAATGTCCGCTCACGGTAACACCTACTTGAGGCTTCCTCCCACGCAATTTTCAAAACCGAAAGGTAAGCAATTCGCTCAGTCTCCTCTGTCTATCTCTCAACGGTATGCTGTCGCTTATTTTGCAAAGGAATCCTCATTGAGAGCTCTACTCAAAATAACTTATTTCTGGCAGTAGTTGAGTACCAGGCTAATGAAGCGCAGTATCATGTGACGCCGTGCCACTAAGCAATGATTGCACGGTGTAGTTAAATAATAACAGAAATTATTAACTGAAAAATAGTTATCATTATCTAAACCCAGGCGACCCATACGAACTTGCATATTAGCGTTTGAAACATTCATGAGATATATATTTCGCAGCTCGATAAACTAAATTGCCGATAAAGGAAAACTGTATAAACATCAGCCGCTTTTTCGAGCCAGGAAAGATAAAAAAGTTTCTTCTGTGCAATGTACTACTTCGAAATAAAGTTGGTGGCTTGAGATGCCACAATAGCTCAAAAACATTTAAACTCTATACTTGCGTTTCGCCAATGGTAATCATTATGGTAACTTGCTTGTGTGACGTCCTTCTAAAGCAGAGTAACCATAAGTAGTTACTCAGATACATCCACATACACAGGAGAGCAGATGATGGTCATTATATTCTACCGAGTTATAAGTAGCCAACAACTGTTTTTAATCTTTTGGGTCTGACCTTATTGTCACTGTGGTTTCCCACCAGTGAGTTTAGCTACTGCTGATGGCAATGGTCGGGGTGTGTAATCCGAATACTCCGTAGACAGTAACTGCGTTCGATTTGTGTGCGTGGCTATGTTCATCACAACAGACAAATATGCTTTCAAGACAACCGCTTGTTGTATTAAATACTGAGCATAGTATGACTTAAGGCAGCCGACCCCATGGGTTCAACTGTTCTGTTGCATGCTATTGCAGGCATTTTGCAATGGGATCATATGCTTTGCACTGAACAGTGTTTATTCTATACTGTATGTATTAAATGTTTACACATGGCCTTATGTTATCAGTGGTTTCACGATTGATTGACTCAAAGTTATCGTCTTTGACCGTAATAAACCGAGTAGACTGTGATTATGGACTAGTAATAAGTCCAAGCTAAACAACAAGCTGGCAGACACACTTATGTAGCATTTAACGAAACCACACATAAACCACTAGAAGTTAAGACATAGTGGCGGTTGTTTCTCGTTTATCCCATCAGCACTGTTTTAACTCAACGGTGAGAAGCTCTTATGACCAAGAGGAATGTGCATGACACGCAATGTAGTTCACCAAAATAATAACTGTGCATTTACGAATAGGGGCTTGTGGATCTTAATTCTGTTCCGTAGGAACCGAAACGCATTCCCACGGTACGTGTGGTCAAAACGTACATGACTCAATGTACCTATAACCTAGAAACATGGCAAGACGATCAGTATGGGGGTAAAAGGTGTTTTAGCTAAACACGAAGGTATTTTATCTCTTCGCCATTTACGATATGTGCATTATGGGCGCTAACGCAGGTGATAACGAAGAACCGTAGGCTAAAGAGCGAGGAATTAAGTAAAATGTGCTTGATGCAATAGTAACGCCACTCCGCAGTTTCTCATAGGTATTTGTACCTCGTGGTCCCGCTTGTCTCAATCCCAACCATGTTATGAATCTCGTGTGCCCAAAGTTAAGAAATTCATAGTAAGAGTAAAACCTATCCATGTCTTTCAGTAAGGCCAAACAAGCAACGATGGTTTGTAAATTCGTTGTCCATCCGTTACACCGATGGTTTTCGTATGTGACAATGTTTAGAATGATTGCAGTGAAACAAGAGCATAAGGTGGTACGCGGATATCAACCTAAACTATTAGGGATGAACGAACGACTTTGATGGTGCATAGATCAAAAACCGATGGACTTAGCACTACCCAGCCTTTAGTTGTGGTTAAAAGTGACTTGTTAACGTACGTGCTTCTAAATTACACAAACAAAGTAGAATACGTTATAACTGATGCATTGTGGATCAAATGTATTTTTGGAAAAGTTCTTGATTGTCTTTAAAATTTGACAATAGTGATCTTGTAATCATCCGACACCTGTGCAGAAAACAACAAAAATAATCGATCGATAAAAAAGATCAGTTTCGATAAAGAGTAATCACCACGGGGACGAGAGATCACAGACGAAGACAAAGTTTCGACCAATAGAAACAAGTGCGGTTGGAATAGGAAAGTAATGTCGTAGCGATATTTTGTATGATGTAATGAAACAGGTCTCCAACGGTGACAAACAGAGAAGTAGAGGAAATTTTCAGACATTTAGTACACCAATGGCAAAGTCAAATGATTCTCTTTACCAGGTGATACTAGAAATTAGACATACTTTAGCTAACAAGTAACTCGTGATGCACATTTAGATAAAGGAGAAATGTAAGGTGAAAATACTGAACAGCAATAACTCTGTTCCGTTTTAGATTGTAACAAGCGCATTAGTTTCTGAGTGGGGCTTCAAACCCAGCCGCTTTGTTCGATCGGTAAATATTTCCCGTGTCACCTGTTGACAGTTGTTCAAATAGAGTGGAAATAACTTATAGAAGACAGTTTACAGGAACTGCATAGCTATCTCAAAGGAGATGTATTTCGGTATTACCACATGTCCTTTGTTCGCTGCATCCATGGTAGGGAGATTGTGCCAGTGTGAAAAACCGCAGTAATAGAGGATAATGTCAAAAATACAACAGTCGGTGTACACTGGCTTGAAAGACAGTGAGAACTATGTCAAATAAAGAGTTGTTTCCACTCCGTCAAACTTGTATCCGCCAACATGATCGTATGCACCGGTTTTCGATGGAAGTACATTGCTATTGCTTTCGATGACCAGAATTCGATTTCGAAAATGTGGACGGACTAGTAGGATGTGTGAATCGCATGAACCAACCCCAGAGCATGGTACATTTTATTTAAAGGAAGGACAATTTTGTACAAGTTTGTTAGGTCCGAGATAGAGGTAGCTCTGCTGAGTGGAACCAACGCGGATGCATTCAAGCGATAATGACACTGAAGTTGTTTCCGGAAGAGACTGGATCACTTTCGAAACATATGTAAACATCATCATGAGCGATGACCATGGGGAATCAGCCAAAGACGCACTGTGGACAAGATGAACCGATCACCAGAATGGAATTTGGTTTTGGCTGAGAATTGTCGCATGTGCAATAAGAGTGGGTTATGATGGGAAATAGTTGAGTACCAAAAAAGATGTGGTCCACGGATAAATTCTGTTGCTTGGCGAACAAATCGATGTTAAATGATAATGTCTGTGGTTGTGATTTCTGATTCAACTGTTGAATCAGTTGAATGATTATGTTCAGGGTTTGAAAACGCTCAAAGGACATTAAACAAATAGTTGACCCGCTTACGACGCGGTATACGGTTCTAAGAAAAAGGACCTTCTGATTTGTCTCATCTCCCTTAAAATGATTTTCGAGAAATGCTTCAAGCTTGCACTTTTGGCTCTTTAAGTCCTGAAAATCGATGAAGAAACGGGAACACATATAACGTTCCAGCGAACAGACGTCCATGCCTTCTGGTGACTGATAGCCATTCACCAACAGGCGGCAGTATTTCAAAAGTCCTCCTCCTCTAATCATTTCTGGCTCTTTAGTTGCAATTATTTTGTTCGTTAGGTGATGCAATGCAAGCGAGTACGAACAGGCAACTGACTCTACCACAACTGTGGGATAAGAATTCGGTGTGAGTTCTGCGTCGGGGTTCTGATATATATAGGAAAGAATGGAATCAAGGTGTATCTGGAAGCTGTCCACGGTAAACTCAAACTGGCGTCTCATACGGTCGACAAATTTGAATTCAACAACCTTTGACTGATTCGATGGCACGCCGATTGAAAGCAATGACCAGCAGTCTGAATCCTGAGGGCTGAATTTGCGGAATTGCTTAAATATGTAAGATTCCCGTAGATATATGTCATTTGACAGGATATTTTGGTTGCTAGCGGATCCCGGCAATGGTGCATATTTACTTAGATTCATTGAGCACGGAGTTTGGACAAGCGAGGAAGGTGAAGCAGCTGTAGATAGATGTACACCCTGTCCAGGTAAAATGTTCGGGGATTGTGACGGCTCACTGGTAGATACAATTGGTATGTCAAACAGCCTCATTGGTTGAAGAGAACATGAACTGTTGATAGCACTATCCGCCTGTTTAAAACTGTGCTCAATCAAATACTTTTGTTCTTGGGTCAGAGACGTTTGTGAATTTTCAGTAAAAGCTCTGCAAAAATTTGTCGCAATCACATACGAGGAAGAATATGGACGCAAAATCGTACCCTGGCCCATCAGAGAAGGTGAACATAAATGCGTGAGTTGCTTTGGGTCTCCTTTGTCATTATCAACAACACAAGGGTTGATGACTGGGTTTTTTTGTCCTTCTGGTAAAAATTGCATAAGTGCGTCCAAAACGGAAGATTTTACTCGTTGGCTGATAGAAGTGTGGGAACTTAAATCGACAGAGATAAGGACATCGATATCGTTGAATTCAATCGACGATTCATTACCTGTCAGTGAAAAAAGCAGAGTAAGAGAAAGTTACTAAAGGTTTATATTTGGTGCATGCTGATGTTATTCTTGGGTACGTTTTGGCACAACTAAAAAGTACCTGAAGCGATGCCTTAATTTACTTTAAGGAAGAAAAATGCCAAATGAATCATTTAAAATGTCTATAAACGGTTCTGAACCAATTGAATGAAAAAATTGTATATTCTAAGTATGTATTAACAAGTAAAATAATACAATTTCCGGTGAGCAAAATTTTTTGTATTCTTAATCGGCATGTTGACAAGAGTAAGTACCCACTAAATTACCGGATATGATTAATGGATAGCTTTCATTTAGCCATTTGTATGAATTAGTAGTGTGGTTTAATGCACTAACAAACCAACTGATAAAATTTGCATGCTGTTAATCAGGTTACAACTAGAAAGAAAGCATTCACAAACAGTCTCGGTTCTAACTCAGAATGATATTTTCCGGTTGCTAAAAATTGGGCGGACAGAGTGTATTATTAGGTTCTTCTTCTTAGACCTATGCTAATCTCGAATTCCCCTTAATTTTCAGATGTACATGTGATCCAGTGTCGAAGGTAACTTAACTTCAACTCCTATTGCTAATTCTGTTCACTAGCAGTTATCTTCCGGTTTGTGCTGATCCCAACAAATGAAGACTGAAGAAATGCTCAGTATGTTACCTACTGTAATCGATGGATACCGCTTTATCCACTTTTAAATCTGATTACTGCTTTTAAAATGCCACTAATCTTCTGCTCTATTCACATATGCGGATGATAGTCAAAACTGATGTCTCATGCTAAGGAATTAACTCACTGAAAACATACTCTTTAACATACATAAGTGAATAAATCTACGCATATCTTTGCGGTCTTTCACTCTGGTAACAATGGTCATGATAAACGAATAGGAATTGGTCGTCAAGTTTAGCCTTGCAGCTGGGAAGCACAAACGCTCACCTTCAGATGCAGCGATGGTGACCGAATTGACCAAAGCCTACTTTAAGGTAAATCGCGGTCGCATTAATATTGCGTGTTGCAATACATTCAAATGGAGCATGTTTCAAAACGATTCATTCAGCTTTTCATTGATATACTGTGCATGGAAAGACAAAAGAAAATTCGCTTTTTCGTATATCTGATGGACGGTTCCATTGTATCGCAAATCCTCCTAAGGTCCGCCACAGAGAGTGGGTGCTACAGAATAATCCAAAACAATAGTTGCACTGGAATATCGCAGCCGATGTGTGATAAGTAGTAGATGTGGTGCGTAACGTTTGCACAGTGAGACTATCTAGATTAAAGGAAATACGGAATGCAAACCAAAATACACCGCTATTAGCAGCAAACGATGTATCAGGCACTGATCAAACCAAACGTGGAACGGAGCTCGGATGGCTTTGTTTGCTTGATTCTGGTTGTTTGTTGCAATCCCATTCTACTATTCCATAGGGAATTATTCCATGTTGATTTGGGCTGTTCAGAACAAACGGAAAAGGGTTCAAAGACTGAAACCCAACACTATGGCATGCTACGGAGACATTCAAGCGGTTTGATACCTCTGCCTTTTCGCGGTTGCTCTACACATATGTGCGGCCTCATGTGGACTATGTAATCCAGGTCTGGCAGCCCTAGCACAAGCAAGACCTTGCAGCACTCAAGAGTCTACAGCGAAGAGCCATCGAGCGTGTCAAAAGGTTGTTCCGTCTTTATTAACAACTTTTCCTGAGGTCATTAACAATGTACAGCGACAAGTGTCGGCAACAACGGAGTATACCCTACTCAATGGAAAACTTCTGTTGTTATCCCGCGACATAAAAATGGCGCTGCCCACGAGGTTAAAAACTTTCGTCCATTAAATCACACACCCATCGTATCTAGAATAATGGAAAGGATAGTAAAAGATGAACTATTTATATTCTTGAACAAAGCTAACATTATCAGCAATTCGCAACACGGCTTCATGCAAGGTCGATCCTGCGCAACATGCCAGACTGACATTTTAAACCATACAACGGCTGCCATTGACAACGGAAACAGTGTCGTAATCCTGTTCCTGGATATGCAAAAAGCCTTTGATAGAGTGCCTCACAGAAGGTTACTGAAAAAACTGAAGGCTATAGGCATTGGAGAACCGATGTTCTCTTGGCTGTCTTCATATCTAACTGGTAGACAGCAGGTTGTGCGCATAGGCGACCATTTCTCTACACCGAAAGCAATCACTAGTGGAGTGATTCAAGGGAGTGTTCTTAGTCCTCTTCTTTTTCTAATTTATATTAACGATATATTCCAGAGAATAAGAAATGGTGTTGCATTTATCTTTGCTGATGACATGAAAGTTGTCTACTCACAACCACGTGCAAAAACGCAGGGAGCCGTACGTCTCATTCAGGATGACCTATCCGCCCTTGACTCCTGGTGCCAACTGTGGCAGATGTCATTTGCCGTGGACAAGTGTAATATTTTGTCGTACAAATGCCAAGTACCGCCAGACAGTTTATTACTACAAGGTGCCTATATCTCGCAATGCAGGACAATTCGCGACTTGGGCGTGCGATATTCAGTCACGTTTAACTTTTCTGAACAATGTGACTTCTAAGTTTCGAAAGCCATGAAGACCATTGGTTATATCTGCCATCAATTTTACCTCACGGAATCTCTCATATCCCTTTACAAAACATATGTATTGCCGTGTATGGAATACTGTTCAATGATACAGTCTAATCTACGGAAGTCTGACCAGCACGCTCTTGAGAGGGTCCAGAGACGCTTCACGAAAAAGCTATGTGGATATTCCTCAAAGTTGACATACAAGGAGCGATGCGATAAACTTGGATTTGACCCAGTTTGGCTTCGGATAATGAAACTGAACCTATGTTTTATTTACAGAATCATAAATTGTCAAATTCGCAGTCCTGAAAGCGGTGTTCACATATCTGTAAGCAACAGATACCCAATACGTAACAAAGAGGTAAAGGTCATGATTCCAAAATTTTCTACGAGAATCAGAGAACGTTTCTTTCTAACCCAATACTCAAAGATTTGGAACAAACTTTCAAGTGATATCAGAACATGCTATACTGTTTGCAATTTTAAGCTAGCTATTAGTAAGCATTTAACCGTCCAAAGCGTGATTAAGATGTTTGGGACATCACAATCCCTAGATAACGCATTCGAAAACGGTATCCATGGTGTCTGAATAAATTTCTGAAACACATACACATAACATTTCGGACAACAGCCCCTTTCATTACTTTTTTTTCTCTCGGCCCAAATATCTATCATGTGATTGTGAAGAATCCTGATTAAGTGGCAGGTAAAAATAGCAGAACGATTCTGATTACTCCGTGTAACATGATTTGCAATTGCATCCATGTTTATCTCTGAAAATGTATTGATGAAATGTCATGGAAGTTGTACCATTATTTGATCTGTTCCTTATAGAGAACAGCTTCTCGCATCGTCGAGGAATATACAATTTATTTATTTATTTATTTATTTAACTATGTGGCGATCTAATAATGGCTCATCAGATTTTGAGGAATCCAAACGTCTGCCTCCACCTGCTGCAACTCAATCACAACTGAAAGTTGAGGAGTCACCAGCTCAAGTTAACCATGCCAATTGGCTAAAATGTCGGCGAAATGTTTAATTTCTTTGTTTGTAGTAGATATGGAACGTTATTTATTTAATAATTACGTTGTCACGTTGTTAGTATTTATATTGTTTCCGTCTCCATTTTACTCGAGTTTACAAAACTCCTTGAAGCTGCCCTAATCCATCTACATTACGAGTTATAGCCCGTGTAACTCGACTGTCCATATACTATGACGAACGTTGCACAAGTATAATTAAGATGCACAATGGCGGTTAGCTCCTTTTTGCATGTCTCAGTGGAAACACTCTGGTGAGTCCATCAAAACGATTTTCATTTTATCACCTTGTTTTCTGTTCACCGCATTGTGGTTCTCATTCTGACCACCTTAAGGGGTTTGTTAGGCAAATGCCTTGTCACACGTAATATACCATTGTTCCATTGTATCAAGTTTTGTTGGACTGATCCCTAGATATTGTTCTTAAAAGTACTGGCAAACAAAAATTCCTACTGACTGAAAGCTACTCAGCAAAATGAAGGCAAAAGCTACCAATGCCAGTCTCCGATTTGCTTGATCAGCTTTTTCCTTTGTTGAGATTTTAATCGCTACAGCAAGTAGAAATCACACTGAAAGCTATAGAACTGGAGCTAGACTTATTGAGTGCACAGACCAGGATGCGGGCAAACTGGTAATGTGTAATTATACCTTATTTTGTTGCGCGTTTCCCAGCCATTAAGGCCAAAATTTATTGCGAACAAAAACCAAAGTGAAAGCTTTAACTAGAGACACATTAGTAGGAACGAATATGTCAGGTTAAAAACAGCAGTCGTATATACCTGTCACCAGTGTATATACTGTGTTGAGTGAAACGCTCCTTGCACGCGAGCTATATGCTGAAGTCAGAAGTACAAAATAGTGCAATTTCAAGCGTGAAGAAATAGAATAAGTATTAGCTCGGGGTAAAATCCTTCTTGCGTAGCTCCCTTGTAGAAATATGCTGCAGTTTTAGAACGGCAAATAACAGTGGGCGTTTTGATGAATCATGTTGTACAGAAATAACAGGTCACGCCTCAATCTACGTAGCCAAAACGGATCCAGCTGGAATTGTTCGAAGCGCTCCCGATAGTTCTTAGTGGAGATTTAGCCTAGCAGACGTTTGGTAAATGACCTATGTATACCTTCCAGAAATACTCTGTCAGATTTCTTCATGCTGCTGCAAATATTACTGCAGCATTGCAAAATGGGTCGAGTGCGGATTTTGAAGAGTTCTACTCTGGCTAGGGTTCTGTGGATCTTACACCGTTTATTAGCTACTGCTTTTCTTGCTCTAAACAGCTGGTATACAACTTGTTCAGAAAAGTTGAAAGTGCGAGAGTACCTGATGCCGTCGCGGGTAGACAGCTGTACACAAAGGTGATTTTTCGTTGAGTGTACTTGATCCCTCGGCTATCGAATAAACGCGATACATGATACTCGATGTTTTCGCCGAGAACTTCCTCATCCAGGTGTTACACCATTTATCTAGGGAGTGGAGGTCTTCCTGTATGTAGTAGTGTATCTTTTAGCTCAGGTCGTCGGAATTTGTAGCTTATCTTTATGTCATTTGCAAATGGGAAATGTATGCCATGTCTGATAATCGCACTGGTTTTCTTGACGTAGAGCAGTAACAGTATCGGATCAAATACATTCCCTTGGATAACACCACTAGTTATTGCACGTGGTGAATAGTGGTTGTCGGCTATGGTACCTCTCTGAGAAGGACCGCTTATACATGACAATAGCCAGCCAATGTGTGGGTCCTTGAGTCCAAATGAAACAACCTTTTCCAACTGTCGTTTGTGGGGCACGCAATCGAATGCCTTTACCATGTGCGGGAACAGAAGTTTGATTGCGTATCCTGAGTCAACAGAATCCGAAACACGGTTTAGATTATCTATTCTAAACGGATGCCATAGAAAATTCCAGGACGGCACTAGGGTGAAAAAACTTTTGGGGTGGCTAAGGGGGATCCATAGAGAGCCAGGATGTGAAAACTGGGTTGTGATTACAAACATAACAAAAGTTAATTATAACAGTTTTTGACAGTAGTTCTCCGCGCACTAATCTCTGGTAACTACCGGTCACTGAAATGAATTACGCGCGCGCAACTGGCTGTTTAGGAAGGTATGAAAGACAAAGCGGAGAGACTTTCACTTGCCGTGCTAGCGTAGGCCCGCGAAACTTGAGTAGATTTCGCCGGCCTTACCCCACATACAATCACCATTCGGCGACTCAGACTGTGTAGCTAACAAGCGACTCGTCCTAAGGAATTTGATGCATATCCACAGTGAACAAACTGTGCTCTGCTCAGGACATTGATGTAAGTACGGGGCAAGGTGTAGTGCACCTAGCAAACTTCCGTCAGAATACTGCGGCACTTACGGCACAAAGCCAAATGACACTGAGTTTTCCTCAGGACACAACTACTATGTGACAACTCAGATTCCGGTCAGTCCTTCTCGTTTCTGTCTCATTGACCTTGGGCTACATAACGCGCTGTTTGTCGCCAGTCTCAGCTTGCGTGTACATCTGGCGGCTAGGTCACGTTAGCCTGCAACTTTCTGAATTCGAGTTGGAGTATAATCACTGAAGAACGTTCGTGTGTTCCCACTAAGAGTCGAGACAGCATCATTATGCTTCATAACATTCAGTTCAGTTGAACTTTTCAAATGCGTGTGGGTATCTGACTTGTTTAGTAAGTATATATAACATACTGTGTACATGAGAATCGTTCTCCAACTACTAATAACGATGAAATGCACGCATTGGGCGCCATTTTTGGAAATAGCTGATGTACGTTATTAGTTTCGTTGCTAACTCTTACATGTCGGTTTCTTGAACTAACCGGCATTTTCTTGCATGTTCGTCTCCTCTGTCCTTTCTTTTACCTATTGGCACCATTTGCTACTACTTTTCTGCAATGCATGTGTGTCAAGAGATCATAGTCGTTTGCTGAGTTCCATTTCCTTCCTTCAACGATTTTTGTCGAACAAGTTAAGCTATTCATAATATTTTCAAAGTCATTCTCAGGAACCACCTTTGTCTTAACTCTAACCGTGTTTCAACAGTATGTAAAATTTTAAAATTGTAGCCATCAACAGATATTACAAGTATACTTACCAAGTGTATTGTAATCTCACGGCCAAGCAAGAATAAACTTAGTGCCACCAGTCATTCAATTAACAGTAAATTTGTACGGGTTAAGAAGCGGTGCTTTACAAGTCCCGTGGAATAGTTGGTGGCGATATCGACATAACAATGTGATGATAAGGATAGTAAAATAGTGAATAATTTAAATATGAAAATAAGGACTTATCGTTTGCTCCACTGTAGCCCTGCGATCCTCTTAAATTCACAGCAACCACAGTTAACAACAAATAATTCCATGGTAAACTCCAAGTGCAGGATGGAGACGTAATGTTGTGACAAAGTGTAAGTGGATGAGTGCTTCGTCCAACCGTCTTTTAAATACTGTTAGTGTCGGTGCAGAGACGACCGAAACTAGAAGAGCATTCCACGGGTGACAGACACTGATGGAAAAGAAATTTCTTCGGCACCCCAGACGACTGTATTGTTCTGCGAGTTTTAATGAGTGGCCCCTCAGGTTTGTATTGCTGCTGAGTTGCAGTAAAGAGCGGCACACATCATGTGGGTCTCGCAGAATCAAGTATGCGACATGTGTAGTTCGCCTTGTCGAATGATGTTATTTAATGCACATGGCATAAATGCATATTAGCACAAAAACAGCATATACATATTTATATATTACATAAGAACAATTTACAATGACATATTACAGAAATTATCACTTCGGCAATGAATACATTTTGGCAGTGTTCCGTGGAATACCTGTCATTTGGATTGATCGCATCGCTTCAAAACCCCACTCTATCTGTGTTTAAGTTGCCAGAACAATTTCAAATGAAAGTAAACGACCATGTAAACGGAAAATTATTCGGGAATTGTTCATAAGGACGAAATCGGAGTCTGTGGGGTTTTTAAGAAAGCTGCGTGGCAATCTCGAAGACCAAATTTCATAAAGGTTTTAAAACAACCGGTCGCTATAATTTGTGAGCAACGTCTCGCTTTTGACACAAACGATTCGTCAGGCCCAGTGAACCAGTCGACGATTGGTATAGCACTTATAGCGAACTGGGATGACACTCGTGACGATTGGGACGTAGGCAGAAGGTCAATAGCTTTACAGGTCAATTCATCCCTCCAAATAGTGCATGGAACGGTCACAATTGGTCCGCGTTACAAAGGCACACACGCAAGCCCTGTTAACGATGGGTTCGGGGATTATGTGTTGTGCATTCTCTGCCTTGTATCTGATCACCGGCGATCCTCAGATTTGTCGGATTAAGACGGCTCGCCACATGTTCGAAAGCTCTCCTCAATCCATTCTGTTCACGCAGCTGCTCACCCTGCTATTCGCAACCGCCTTTGGGGCGTTAATCGTAGCCCCTTCTCACGATTTCGACGTTATCCAAGTCGGTCTATCGCGTGCACGACACCGCCGAATCCCCAAATAGAGCCCTAGATTAAAGCTCATTTCTCGGCGGCCGCGTTATGCGTCTCTTGTGTTCTGATGTGTTTGTGTGAAGCTTTCTCACGGTTTGGCCGATGTACACGTTTGCGCAGTCTTTTCAACTAGTGTTCTAGGCGAAATTAGTTGTCCTATCTGCGGGAAGTAGGTCTTTCAAGTGCACCAGAGTCGAGCGAAGCGTTTGGCCTTTCTGGAAAAGCACCTTATGTTTTCTTTGGGACCCTTTGAATGGCATCCGAAGTTTCATCTTTATAAGGAATACCTACCGTCCCAATCCACTCCGTAACACGCCGTGGGTGAGGATTTAGAATTTGCTGCAAACGGCATTTCACGAATCGCTTGGGGTATCCACTACTAAACATTTGGTTCGTTGATTCTTTCCGGGAGGCCTTCCTATCTTCTTCCCTGTGCACAGGGTCTGGGTTCTGTGAAACAGAGATGAGGCGATTCCAGCATACACATGCTTTGGGTGACCTGAACTATAGTGGAGTACATCATATGTGTCCACCTGCTTAGGATATATCGTTGTTTTTAGACTACCTTTATTCATGTTTACTAAACAGTCAAAGAATTGCAATGTGCTAATGTAAGATTCCAATTCCATAGTGAAATTTATATCCTCCTCATGAGTGTTCAAGCGGTTTACAAGCTCGTCTTTCTTATCTCATTTTATGATACCAAATGAGTCATTCACGTAGCGAAGTGTCGCTTTTCGGTGAGCTACAAGAGTCAGTTAGCGCCCTCGTTTCAAAGTCTTCCATGTACAGATAGGCGATTCCATGGCAAGTCACTGTTCCTGAGTGTATAATCTAGATTGCTACGTGAACTAAGACATGTTAAGACACAGTGTCATTCCTTCCGTTATTGGACATACCGACAGCTTTGTCCTTTCTCTTACATTCCTGTCCCCAGTTTGACTGTGTTTCGCTATCTGCAAGACGTCAAATATTGGCATGTTGGCAAAGAGCGAACGGACGTCGAAATTGACCATCATTTCACCTGAGTGAATCTCAAGACCCGACACCTTGCGAGTAAAGTCATGAGTTCCTTGCGAACATAATCGTATGTCTTGTCGAGGATTACAATATGCTAGCAAATATCTAGATAGTTCATGCATCAGGGAACTGATGTCATATACGATGGGTCGAATGGGTACACCGGGCTTACGTATCGTCAGTAAGCCATAGAGGAAAAGGTCGTTGACGGGGAAAACAATGGAGAATGGACATAGGTTGTCTTATAAAATCAGCAAGTTGATTGCCAAAATGTGCAGACCACATAATGTTGAAGAACATATTATCTTACCTTTAGTGTCAATAATTGTTTGACCTGATTAATATGAATCTATAAGAAGCAGCTCAAGCCATTCCGCTCCGCAATCCGGTTATAGCTAATTAAATAGATGAGGTGATTCAGGACATAGAAACTATGTGCCTAACTTTACTACAATCCAGGAAATTTTCATTACATCTAGATAACTCTACTTTAGCTAGTAACCACGCACTTCTCGTGACGTATATCCGATCCTTCATTGATAATGAAATAGTGGAAAAGACGCCGTTTGCCTGCAGAGTAAAAGCACATGCAAATGGTCAGTCTATATTTGAGGTAGTCAATAGCTACCTGACTGAAGACTCCATTCAAACGCAGAACATAGTTGCATGTGCGACAGATGGTGCTGCCGCAATGCTCAAAATATCTAAAGGATTTATGGCCCATTTAGAAAAGAATTCCCTTCTGTTCATGCAATTCACTCCGTGACTCTTCGTGAGCACCTAGTGGCTAGGAAGTTGGGATGGCGCTTAAACGATTCACTTTGGTAGTCAACCATACTTAATCACATCATCTTCTTTTCCGGCAGCTGTGTGAGGAGAACAGTGAAAGATTTCCAGATTCTACTGTTGCACACAACAGTTACATGACTCTCTAGGGGCAACTGTTTTCGCCGTTCTGTTACATTTTGGAATATCATCATCACATTTCTTTCTGGAACTGATCATGAAAGAATACGGTGTACAGCTAAGCCAGACGTATTGTAACCGACTGATGCTTTTAAATACGCAACTTATTCACTAAAACACTTCAAGACCAGTTGAGTAATCTTATCTTGAGCAAAGAAGCCGTTGTCACTGTTCTTATAAAGCTGAAGTAAATGCTCAAAATAACGGACGTCAGGAATTTTCACATTTCCTAATTCTTGCTATAGTCACGGAGGAGCTAAGGAAAGAAGACTTGGTTGTTTATGTCAAACAAGTCAGACAAAAACTTAAAGACAGCTTTCTTGACCTGGCTGACACGCAAATGTTGCTTTTAGATCTATTTGATATACAGCCATGCGATATTCGAGATAAAATCCAATAATGTTTTATAGAGCTTCAAACGAACATACTAGCAAGATCGAAATTCGCGCAATATAAAAGGGATTTTTCGGTTAATGACAGATCCCCGTTACCGATATGCCTGACGGTGAAAAATAGCTGAAATATATTTCGCTGCTTTGCGCTCCACATACTTGGCTGAATATGGATTCAGCGAAGTGGGTACTCTGACCAAAAGTGCAGACAAAATGGGCAACGCAACAAGAAGAAAAGGTTCTGACTCCGTCACAATTCTGCTCTTGCTGTCAGTGTCAAAATGTTCCTTCGCCCATTGTCTCCTTTCAGTAACTTGTGAAACAACGGTCCCAACCAATAGATCTCATCGTGTACGCAAGTGATGACCGAACATTAACTCTGCCGGGCTATAACCAGTTGTCTCGTTGGTTACGTTCCGGTATGTGAAGAGGGAACATTCTAAGCACACACGTAGTGGAGCATTTGGTAGTTTTGGTCGTAGAATTTGTACTTTCTGTACCGCCCTCTCAGTCAACCGGTTGGAAGATGGATGATAAGGTGCAGTAGTTATGTGTCTAACGCTGTTAGAGAGAAGAAATGTACGTAGAAAACCCGGCACTGGAAAACGCTGGTCCATTGTCAGGCACTAGTGTTTCGTGGAGAGCACACTTGGTGAAGGTTGTGCGCAGTTTTGTTATGGGGCTAAATGAAGTTGCTGAGGCCAAAATGTGGCTTCAGTCCATTTGGAATAGACAATAACGATCAATAAAATCACCTGACCCTCGAAAGGACCGAAAATGTATAGGTGTACGCGTTTCGAGGAAGATTCCAGCCACCTCCGAGGCTGTATTGTCACATGAGGTGTAGCGTTCGGATTCTCCTGACCGAGAATTTATTGAGGTGCCGAAAAAGTACATAGGCTATTGTATGGTAAACTCCTCCGAAGGTACCTATGGCAAGGGAAGTCGACTAAAGACATCAAGTACATGCTGTGAACGTACTATGTTTACTATTTATATTCATCTAGAATGAGGTACCAACGAATTATTTTGGGGTAAGCCATTTGTTGAATCCCCTTCTGGTGGCCAAGGATGGGAACAAAATGTTCATGATCCGTAAAGATTACGAACGGTTTGCCAAGAAAATATTGGTGAATTCGGTTTGTGACAGTGACAACAGCTGCTGCGTCTCGGTCAAGTTGCCAGTAATTCCATCCTGTTGCGGTCAGTGTTCTAGAAGCATAAGCCGTCGTCTTTAGTAACCATCTGGTAAGTAGCGCAGTAAAACAGCTGCAAGAGCGTTAGGCGAAGTCTCTCAAGAGCGAATAAGAGGTTATTATGGATCGTAATGCACAACATCTGCGGATGCCTAAAGCTATTTAACCGCCGTGATATTATTATTTTTATATTACACGTTGGCTAGAGGTGGGAACCAACTCAGCTACTGTGTCGTAATACGTAAAAGAAAAGAAGGAAATATGCAACAGGTGCAAGCCAGTTGAACTGCCGGTAATGGTGGGCATGGTTCCGATAAGCTACCAGCAGGCTAGTAAGCAGAAAAAACCACAATGCAAAATTATATAGGGCTAAATAGTGAGATGGTGGTTGGAATGAGAGGCTAAGGGGGTGGGGTGGGACAAAGAAACTCACAGCATGAACGTCACTGTGGTCCGCTCCTAGCCATATCAGCAAGTGTACCCAGCCAAACGTGTTCATCGTCTTTCGGACCCCAATCAGGGAGCCGAGGCCAGCTTCGAAGTGAGGGCCTTTATTCCTCTCGATCAAATCACCGCTTGGTCACCTCTCCTCTTCTTCCATCCACACCCCCAGCGCGCAAACAATGCACGTCGCGGGAGTCGGTGGGCTGGTATGTGTAACACGTGGCCGAGCCATCAGAACCTGATGCGTGAAATAACTGTGCTGAGCGGTTCAGTTCCTTTTCCTGTGCCAGAAACAAGGCGTCGAACACGCTCGTTGCTCACGCGGTGTTCCCACCAGATGTGAGCTAAATTACGAAGGCACCGGTGGTCGAACGTAACTAGCCTCTTCAGGTCCGCTGCTTTAAGCGGCTAGGTTTCACGACCGTAAAGTGGAGTCGAACGTACAGCTGCATTGTACTCTCTACCCTTCAGGGCGAGAGTGATGTCGCGTCTACGCCATAAGTGGCGATTGTTAGCAAAAGCGCCTCTGACTTTTTCTATCCGGTTCGGGCGATGACAACATTCTACGTAGTTGTATTTTTGAACGACTTCTAGCTGATCCCCACCAAGGGTCAGCGTAGGAGGCGGTTCAGGAAAATCTTGGAGGAACGTTTTGCATTTCGAGGATGTGAAGCAAAGTCCGAAGTGACGGACAGTGAAGCTCGGCACATTTGTTGGCTGTCCCAGATTAGGGCAATATCGTCACCCTACTCCAAGTCAAGAAATCGTTCTCCTGGGAGCAAATCCACACCTTCTAAGTCGTGTACTGTGAACGCGAGTTCCATGACTTCATCAATAGCGAAGTTAAAGAGGAAACGTGACAGCGGGCATCCTTGTCTCACACCGCTGGAGATATTACAGGGCGACGCAGCTTGTCGTAAGCCCTCACTCTGCTCGAGCTACGCGCATATAACGCTCGGATAATATTTACATATTACTCAAGCACACCCTTCCTGAGTAGGCAGTCCCAAAGTGCACTTATATCCACCGAATCGAATGCACCTTTGATATCGAGGAACACGACAACGGTGGGCCGCCAATATATGTGACGGTGCTCCAACAACTGACGCAAGGTGAAGATGTGGTCAATGCAGCTACGACCTCGACGAAACCCGGCTTGTTCTCCACGAATCTGGCTTTCACGAGTGCCAGTCAGTCTGTGAAGGATGACAGAGGCAAGCAATTTGGAGACGATGGAGATCAGACTGATTCCTCTTTGGCTGCCGCATTCCGATCGTGAGCCTCCTTTGAAAATTGGGACTATGATGGAGCGGCTGCAATCGGTCGGGACAGTTTACTGCTCCCACAGGTTCACTATTAACTCTTATAAATCATCCACAACAGCAGGTCTCCCGAATTTGAAGAGCGTTGGAAGAAGATCATCCTTTCCCGCGGCTATATTTAACTTCAACTTCTGAGCGAGAGGGTGGATCCAAAGGGATAGTCCAGGGAGCGGGGCGATCAGTGGCCAGCGAGAAATATAACAATTCCGACCGATTAAATTGTATTTCAAAATGCTCAGCTCAGCGCTCCACGCGTTTTGACAAGTTGTGGATAGACGGTCCACTCTCGTCACAAATTGTTTCACTAACAGCAGTTTTCCTGTTGCCCGTTTCCCGTACCAAGCGGAATAACTTACGACTGTTACCAAGGGCAGCGGCCATTTCCATCTCTGAGGCACGATGAGACTACCACAACTCGCGGTCTCTCTCCAGGCTAGCACGGAGTTTTGCCCGGAGCTCTTTGCGAGTTTCATTGTGTTCGCTTCCAGCCGCAATACGCGGGCGAGCATCGATAAGTTCTAGAGACTGCGAAGAGACCCAATGTCCATCTTGGCGATTAGACTTACCACATAAGGATTTTCCTACTGCTAGTAAAGTCTGGTGAATATGAGACCATTGAGCTGCAATTGCATCCAGTGGCCGCTTATTCAACTCGCATGATAGCGTACTTTGATAGGTATTGAGAAAAGCTGGCTTCGCCAGTTGGCTGGTATCAATGCACTCACAACGTCGTCGCGGGCGTCCGTCAAAACACACCCGCAGTTTAGTACATGCAATTGCATGGTCGGTGTCCATACATGTGCTCTAAATCGAGCGACAATTCTGCACGTAGCCACTCCATCGGTAACTTATCGAAATGCAATCGATTTCCGTCCAAAGTTGTTTCGAGGCTGGTGGGAGCCAAGTCACCCTTTGACGGGTGCTGTGTCGGAGATTAGTGCTCGCAAGAAATAAGCGAGCATTTTCACTCAAATGAAGTAACCGCTCACCGTTAGCATTCCGGGAGCCTACACCATGATGGCCGCCCATATGCAGCTCCTCAGTGGATAATTTTCCAATTTAAGCGTTCAAATCCCCAGCCAGCACAATAGTGTCCGAGCTTTTGAGACGAAGGAGCTCGTTCAATTGGCGAAAGAAGTCGGTAAAAGATGACTCTTTTACCGACTCACCATTAGTTTGGGTGGTGAATAGGCAACGATAACAAACAGACACCTGTTAGTCCATTGAGGCTTCGAAGCTTTGAACAAGCCAGCCAAATGCACCGCACACAACCGGCTAATGATTGGAAACCAATCAACCAGAGCAGCTTCAGCACGGGCACTCAAGGCAATATCAAAACCGGCTTGCCCGGTGCTCGAAGCTGCATCGCTACCGCATAGGCGCAATGAGAAATTGCTGCTGATGTAACCTTAAGGGGATCGCATAGTGAGCACTCAGCTCGAGTCTTGAAGACAAGTCTCCGATAAGCAGCAGATACCGATCAGGAGTGTCTCCAATGTTCGTACAAGTGCTGCCTGTTGACCAATCAATAGCAATGTGTGTACATTGAGATATGCTAAATTGAAGGATAATCGAGGGCTCCAAATGGAAGCTGATGAGCTGGGCTTACCGCTTGCTTAGACATAGGCTTGTAGACAGGGTAGGAATAACGCTCCATGTTATTATATAAGTTGAAACTAAAAGGTAAAAGCCTACCAAAAAAGGTAAGGGAGGGCCAAGAATTGGGGTTGAAAACAGGGGGGATAAAAGTAAAGATGGAACGGGACGGTAAGAGTGAAAATCGTAAGAGAGGAAATAAGAAGATGTGTAGGCTTGAGCAGTAGCATCCAAACCCCTATCCACCCTGCTCGATGCAGCAGATAGGGCACTGTTGCTTATCATCTGCGTTGGCCAGAGTATCAAGAAATTGTTTGATAGCATTTTAATGAATCCTTCCCCAATTCCAAGTTTGCTTGTAACATCAGAATTGATGAAGCGGATGTAGATGTGTTGCTGCCGATAGTGCGAACCTTGTAAGCTAAACAACGGCACTCAAGAATGCTCACAGTACATGAATATTTTTGGGCGCTGCTGCTTCAAGTAGCGCTCTTGTCTTTCAACAAGCACTATCCTTCTAGTGATGACCGAAACGAAATTACTGTATACTGGGCACAAGGAATTCACAATTATCCGTTTTTAACTCAATCCGACATCTGATAATAATTACAGCACGGCATCTTGAGTGTGTAAGTGTTCGGTGATAGTTTATCCAGTAACGAAGATGCCATCCAAGTATGCACATGTGTTCCGTATATCCTTCATCAGTGTGTCCAAAATACACTAAATGATGGTCGGGGCCGAGCTTATTCCAAGTGGCACGCGTGTGTCGCGGAACAATCCAAGGTGAGTGTTAATGGTGATGTACGCACATGATTCCTCAACGAGTCCAATTTGTTGGTAGGCGTGGCTCAGACCGGGTTTGGTGAAAAGCTCGTCATAGGAGAGAGACACGTGTAAATTGCCTCAATTATTGGCAGCGGATATCTGTCTACCTGTAGCGCATGGTTGATCATAAGCTTGTAGTCTCCAAAGATACTTTGGCACCATCGCACTTGAATACTGGCAATATAGGGGCTGCCTAGACGGAATATTGAACAGCTTCAACAGTAACATCCAGCAGAGAACAGTGCAGCTCACCCTAGAATTTATCGCAAAGAACATACGGAAGTCGTTGGTCTGGCGGCCAGCCCTGACGTCTTCTCAATTATAACATGCAAGACAGTGGAGGATGAGCCGCGCTTTATCGCAGTTAGATATCAGTCATGGCGGTCCGCTGCCGTCGCCCATGGCTCAGTTACATAATTCGCTGAATCGAAAGAGTAAGGTCGTCGGTTCGGATCTGGCAGGATTCGCCAGCTGCGCGCTACTGACAAGCCCAATAGGACGAAATATCCGTCCAGCGCTTTCCTAGATGTGAGCTGTCTGTCTGCCTGTGTTTAACATCGAGGCATTTACATAAACAACATAAGAAACAGGTCTAGCTTTCCAAACCCTTTGTATTGCCTGTGGTTTCAATACTAGATGCGAGGCATTATATTTCGAAATGCCAAATCTATACTCATCGAATAGAACCGCTCGTTTCTGCAGGATAGCAGGTCAGTGTCTGTGAGTTCCAACATGTGGTCGTTCTACATGATGCTAGGAAGATGTTGAATTCCGTCGCGACCAAGTATGTTTGGACCCGGTCCTCCAGAAACTTACACGCACATATCATTCGTTTAATTATGGTAAGAGATGCGTGCAATAAATGCGCTCAGCACCTTCACTATCTGTCCGTTGTAAAATCGCAGTTCCATATTTGATGGATCCGACTTTGGGAGTTGTGTTAAGGCACTCTGTCATATCAGAGTAACTGCGGAAACGGTCTCAATTTCAAAATCCACAAGTTGCTCGTTTACATTGACAAACACGACATATGTCTTTTCCGACGTTATGATGCGATTAACCAGTTGCGGTAGTTATCCAGTTTTGTTGTAAGTTCTCGGTGATGCAGTTTGTAACTTTGTTGCTCAGGTACAAGTGATTTCCTCTTAGCAAGATAACATTTCTGAATATGAGCTTTCTTACCACTAAATCTGCACATTGAGTGAAGGTGCTGACAGTCAGATGGGGACGATTGAACTTCACCACAGCGATAACAACGAAATTCCCTCCGCTGCACAGGTTGAGTTGCGGTTTGGTCCCGGCTAGTCTGGGAGAATTTGTTTACGTCCTGTGAAGCAACTGATTGTCGGAGGAAAATTTAGCTGGCTCATAAACGAGGTTTGCGCGCTGTCGGACCATATCACAAGTCGTTTCTCAAATCAGGATCGTTTGGTCTTCGGATAAAGGCTGCTCTCGTGCGTTCTTATCGAGAACACTCACAATGACTGCCTGTAGCAGCATTAATTCTTCAAACTAGTTCGGTAAAATCTGATCATAGACACAATAGGTGAGGGCAGTATGAAGTCGATGGATAAAATCATTTACACTCTCATTCGATTGTTGTGGCCATGGTGTTGAATTTGTGGCAATATGTGATCACGTGTAGCTTCAATTCACCCCCCCACCGAAAGTTGGTCCCAGAAACAGAACATAGATTGTAGATCTCTTTGGTATGTAAGTGTATACTGTCGAAATATCGCTGGCCCTCATTACCAATGTGGTGGCGTAGTGGCTTGATTTTTCCTGCACCTTTAACCGTGTTGTTGTCGCCACGAAACAAAAGTAGATCAATGTGACTAAGGAAATTAGTTTTCTACTGTGTCTTTTGTATAATAATAATAATGATAATAATAATAAGCATGTGTCGCATCTAGTGAGAAACTGTGTCCATATTTGACCTATCTCATATTTTACAAAATATATCATGCTCAGGCATGAGTGGTAAACAGTGAAATGATCTTCGTTGTCTTTGCTGTTTCAAGGGCATATATTTACTCACAGGTGTTTCATCGTAATGGGCGCCAATTGGATTAGGGGTTAGTAACAGCACTAGGGGCGTACTACACCACGTGAAATGTTTTAGCTTTTTTGTTTCACCCATCAGATCTTGTCTGGTTCTTCTTGAAACGAATCCTTAAGTGATCTTCCGCATGGAAAATGAACTATGAATTTATACGGGTAAAGAAGCGTTGCTTTACCAGTCCTGTTGAATAGTTGGTAGTGATATCGAAATAACAATAATGATATTAAAGATAGTAAAATAGTTCGTACTTGAAATATGAAAATAAAGACGTCGTTCGCTCCGCCGTAGTCCTGAAATCCGCCTAGATTCACAGCACCTACAGTTAACACTAAAGTATTTCATGGTGAACTCCAGGTGTAGGATGGAGACGTAGCGCTAAGGGATAAAGTGTAAGTGGATGAGTGCGTCATCCAACCATCTTCTAAATACTGTTAGTGTCCGTGCAGAGACGACCGATCCTGGGAGAGCATTCCACCTCGACAGACATGAATGGAAAAGAAATTTCTACGGCACTCTAGGCGGTTATACTGTACAGCAGGTTTCAATAAGTGGCCCATCAGGGTTGTATCGGTGCTGAGTCGCAGTAATGGGCGGCACACATGATGTGGGTCTCGCAGAATCAAGTATGCCATAATCAGGTCACCTCGTATTTTGCAATAGCGTCCACTGAATACCACCAATCGTTGCAGCCTCTCCTGATATGAAAGATTGCGAATCCCAATTAGGTTCTTAGATGTCCGACGTTGTGGCTGCTCCAGTGCATTAAGGTCGTGTTTTAGCCAGGGATGCCACGCTTGAATTGCGAATTCAACATGAGGGCGAACATACGCACTGAGCATTTGTCGCAATATGAAGCTATTCATTTGTCCAAAAACCCGTCGCAACAGCCCGACGTGTTGGTTTCCTGTATTCGAGGCATTTTCGGATTGCCTGGATCAACCGAAATCATCTTGAACCAGGACATTCAAGTCAGGTACTACAGCTGATTGTTGTAGTACATTCGTTCCGAGCCAGGAGAAGTAGTTTCTCTGTTGTCCGATAGAAAGTACTTTGCATTTACTAAGTTGAAATGCAGTAAGTTTTGGGTTGACCATTGATACACCGTACCTAGGTCATTCTGAAGCAGCTGCTGGTAGGCGTTCGCCTGGATCCTGCGCCAAATCTTGATCTCTTCAGCAAATATTGGGAAGGGTGAAGCGATTCCGTGTGCAAGGAGATGAATAAACATCAAGACAAAGGCGGACCTAGAACTGAGCCTTGTGGCACACCACAATCGAATTGTATTGGGTCCGATTAAGAGCTCCGAACGCTGATCACTAATCGCCGTTGAAGTAGAAATTTTGCAATCCAGCTCAAAATGGGTCGCCGATCCCATAATGCTGGAACTTGGAGAGTAGTATCCGATGGTTTGGACGATCGAAAGCTTCCGAAAAATCCAGATAGATCACATCAGCACCTTCTCCAGCGTCAGCTGACTCGATCCAACTACTGCACGCAGGTAGTAAATTCGTTGTGCATGACCGCTGTCTACGGAAACCGTGCTGTCCAGGCATGATGATGTTACAGTTTTCCAGAAAGCACACCAGTACATCGGCTACTATGGATTCCATGAATTTGGAGAGTATAAGAAGAAGGAATACTGGGCGGTAGTTGGAGGGATAAGTTCTGCTTCCAGCTTTGTGAACCGGGGTTTTTATCCCAGGCTCCCACAAGGTGGGAACTTGATTCTGATCTCAGCAGCGCTGGAGAAACAAAGCTAAAGGTCCTACCAGTTGGCATGCTAAGGCTTCCAGTGCTTCTGGACAAATGGTGTCAACACCCGACGAGCTGTTTTTGCGTAGAGATTTCAGCTTTTGCAATATAGCCTTCGCGGTAAAAGTGATGTGGGTTAGTCATGGCGAAGAGAAGACAAAGGTTGGAAAACAGCTTGGTGGCAAGACCCTCTGAAACGTGGGGTCATATCGCATCCGCAGCGCGTTTGCTGCTTCCACAGCCGTTCTTGTTGAGCCATCAGCTGTCATAAATGGAGGAAATCCTTGACCCAACTTTCGTGGACTATTGACGTGCTGTACGGCAGTTTGTGTTTATCACTGAATGATTTTGCGACGTTGTGTTGATAAGCGACTTTATTTTCTCCTATCAGTCCAGTGAAGTGGTTACGTTGGGCTACATATTTGTGCCAAGATGCTGGTGGTAGAGCTTCTGTGTACACTCACCATGATGCGCTGCGCATTGTCATCCAGTTTTGAGTTCTGCTCCTAGCGAATTAACTGACGTACACTTATTGCAAACTCCTGTCTCAGAAGCATCTACAATCAGCTGACTGAATTTGTTGACGAGCTCGAGCCAGACGGTTTCCATGGGTTCCGCGGCCGGGAAAAATCAAGTTGTAGCGCTGACAAACTGGGCTAATCGATCGTAGCTTGTAGTGTTTCGCACAGTCTCATCGTTCTCATTCCGATTTTCCCCATAGCAGACGAAGTGGAAACTGATGACTGCGTGATCAATGCGACCCAAAGGACAGTGTAAAATCAACATATCTTTCATGTGCTCCTTGTTGGAAAGCACAAAATCCAGTACAGGTGGCCTGTTCCTCGTTCCGAACTGAGTGGGCAAAGTGATGTGATTGTAAAGTGGAACACTGGCTACGAGACCGTGTGACTCGGCATTGAATTGTTCTCCTATCGTGACAAGAGTTTCTACATAATGTGCGTTAAAATCACCCATGATAAGTATGTGAGTGTAATTTTGCTGTAAACTGCATCTTAAAGCAGCCGCTAAATGGCAGTCCGTTTTGGGTGTAGAGTTACAGATGCGGTACACAAAGACAAGGCAAGCGTTGCTGCCTTTTAACTACAAGCCGCACCAAAGAGAGTCGACGAACTGCGAGTCTGAATCCGCTACGGCTTCGCACTGTAAGTCGCTTGGGTAATAGAAAATTACCCCTTCTCCTTTTGTGAGCCATTCTTTCCGGATCAGCGACATGCTTAGTAGCGAAACGCCAAAGCCCGTCATTACCGTGTGCAAATACATCTCGATGACACCAATGACATCATATGACCCAGAAGGTTGGCGATTTTTCAGTTCTGCCAGATGCGTAAAAACGCACAGAGCATTCGTACACAAAAAGGCCAATTTCTCGGTCTATAGGAGCCCACACAGTGCCAAAGTGGTCAAGTGTGGGTGAATGCCGACCGATGGTAGGTCGGCAACTACTCGCTTTTTTGGGATAATGATACGTCGTCTGAAACTTGATTCAGCCAATGTGCGTCCCAATCTTCGTTTAGACGCACGTAAGAGTCAATTAAAGCAGCAAGCAAGTTACGGTTCTGTACATTCGTCAGTACGCTTGCTGTTTCAGACTCTATAATTTTTGAGTTATACAATGCTTCCGCGACCTTTAACCGAAATTCAGAAGGAAGACTTTTTCGATTTCGCCGCCATCGTTCAGACAGATCCGTTGCTTGTTGCTCTGATTGAACTATCAGTTTTAAAATTCTAGGGCCGCATCCTATATAGTTTGGTGAGAGAGGTATCCTGATGAGCAATAGTGCCACGATCTTCTCCACAGAAAGTGTTTTGCCGATCAACTGACACAGTTCTAGATCGTGTTTTCCGGTCTCTTGAACATCGTTAGATGGATGCTCTGGCACGCCATGTATGAAGGTTATGTTTAGGCGGGGGTGCTTGCTAAGTCCCTCTTCGGTGTTTCTTTTTAATTGTCGTGCGCTCCAAGGGACATCAGGATAGATGCGTATCCCACAGGATCCGCGTTTTAGCTCGTTTGCCGAGAGCAAAATCTTTTCTACCTCGGTGGTAGATTCTAGTGTTATTCGAATAAGTCCGAGTTCTCCATAGTGTGGCGAGTTTAGTAATAGGTTTTCGGGCTAGGATTTGACACTCATCAGCACGCACAATGAGTTCCGATAACTTAACCCGCAATGTGACAGCGGTAGACTCAGGAACATTTGAGGAAACAACAATCCGGGAACTATTGTTGATTTACAAGTTAGGGTACTCGTTTGTCCTGACCTGCTGACAAGTGTTGAGTATTTGCTGTTTGTCCCTCTATTCGCGGCAACGGTGTGTAAAACAGAAAAGGGTGCAAAGGCGACCACTCAGCGGACCTTTGCAGTAATCTCTGCATATGTACTTGATGTTCCGAGGGGATTTGTCACGACAAGAGATATTTGAGCTACAGTTACCGAGGGTTGGTGTTCGGCTTCTTCATACTTGTTAATGCCAGATGTCCGGTCTAGTCAAATTTCCTTAACCAGACGTTTCGAGTGGTGCCTGAATTTCGTTGCCATGATTACTGTTCTTTGCTCGTAGGTACGGTCAGTTTTCATCCGGCGTTCTATACCAAAATTGGAGAAGACAACGGAGATGGGGACGTGGCTGATTACGGTTCAGGGGAAGCGTATTATGCAGCATTCCGTTGCTTAGAAACCACTAAGCTACCCTTATGCGTATTTGCTTCCATTGAGGCAACCTTATTTTTTATCTTCTGCTCGGCTTCTGAGGGTAACCGGCCGCACTTCTGAGCTAGGATAAGCAAGGACTTAACGAGTGGGATGGTGGAGCACGCAGTACATTGTTCAGTGTTCAAAGTGCATCTTGGGAGCTATTGCGCTCTCGTATCTGTTGTTGGGACACATTTGCACATTTCGGATTATACCTTGATCATGCCTGCGTTGGTGTGTCCCTATGAAACTGAGAATAAATTATTTATTTATTTATTATTTATTCCAAATAGTGCGAGCAAGCCAGACCTATATTAACTAATCGATGACATTCTCATAACCGGCAAATGCCTTTCGCTTAGAGACTTTTCGGATTCTTATTTCTACCATACAAGATATTGTCGCAACCTAACCAATTGGGTTCGTTGGCATTCTGTACCTTTCCAGCTTTAAGAGCGGCGCACATCGGTCAGGCGAGCGTGGTGGTTACAATGTCAAATGAGCGGTCGGCAGGGTCGCGCGGTCCGTGTGATGGGTTTTGCAGGCGCACTGTCTGACAAGGTCACAAGGAATGACGAGTGACTGAAACCTGCTAACTGAATCTGAACACAGCTCTGAACACAGATTGAGAGATCACAAATTCCTTCACAGCTGCATTGAGAAACGCCGGATCGGAAAATGCTAAGGCAATCGGCTCAATGTGATTGCCTAATTCGCTTGCGCATAATTACGGATGCCAGTGAAAACGTCTAGCGATGGCACAGACTTTAACCGTATAAGATATTTCCATGCATGATGGATCACTGTGTAAGGCATGTACATCCGATTCGAATGAGTGTACAATGACAACGAAAAAAGAAGTTGTAGAAAGGATAAAGAGGAATAATCCAAATGAACCAGGAGCACGCACCTCACGCGTGCGTATGGATGAACTTACCACAGTACACAACCAAGTGAATAGGGTCATAATCGTGTTTTAGTCCATGTAATTGGCGAGCGCAACGCGAATTCCGTTGCGTTCTCACATGATCTGGTTGTGACTGGGAGCTTACTCCACAGCACAGCGTATCTGAAGGAAAATGTTGGACCGCAGATTTATCTCTGCACGTGGATACACTCAGGGTAAATTCCTTATTTCGTAGCTCCCTTGTTGAACTACGCTACAGTTTTAGGTAAATAACAGTGGGCGTTTTGATGAATCATGTTGTACAGAAACAACAGGTCACGCCTCAATCTACGTAGCCAAAACGGATCCAGCTGGAATTGTTCGAAGCGCTCCCGATAGTTCTTAGTGGAGATTTGGCCTAGCAGACGTTTGGTAAATGACCTATGAATACCCTCCAAAAATACTCTGTCAGATTTCTTCATGCTGCCGCAAATATTACTGCAGTATTGCAAAATGGGTCGAGTGCGGATTTTGAAGAGTTCTACTCTGGCTAGGGTTCTGTGGATCTTACACCGTTTATTAGCTACTGCTTTTCTTGCTCTAAACAGCTGGTATACAACTTGTTCAGAAAAGTTGAAAGTGCGAGAGTACCTGATGCCGTCGCGGGTAGACAGCTGTACACAAAGGTGATTTTTCGTTGAGTGTACTTGATCCCTCGGCTATCGAATAAACGCGATACATGATCCTCGATGTTTTCGCCGAGAACTTCCTCATCCAGGTGTTACACCATTTCTTAATGGAGTGGAGGTCTTCCTGTATGTAGTAGTGTATCTTTTAGCTCAGGTCGTCGGAATTTGTAGCTTATCTTTATGTCATTTGCAAATGGGAAATGTATGCCATGTCTGATAACCGCACTGGTATCATTGACGTAGAGCAGGAACACAAGTACACTCCCTTGGATAACACCACTAGTGATTGGACGTGGTGAATAGTGGTGGTCAGCTATGGTAGCTATCTGAGAACGTCCGCTCATATATGACAATATTCAGCCTAAGAGTGGGTCCTAAATTTCAAAGGAAGCAACCATTTTCAGCAGTCGTTTGTGGGGAACTCGATCGAATACCTTTACCATGTGCGGGAACAGAAGTCTGATTGCGTATCCTGAGTCAATAGAATCCGAAACATGGTTTGGAACCTACCAACGGACGTCACAGAGATCGTTGAGATGGCAATTGCCTTGCATTGTCACCGCTGGCAATGAGAGCATCTGTCACCTGAAATCTGCTGAATAAGAGTACCCGGTAATGCGTACGATTTACAACGACTTCTCCGATAAATCAGTGTCACTGCAAACTTCCGCTGAGGAAAACTGGCTGTAACATTTGCAAGTAGGCGGACTAGCTTTCGACGCGTCCACAAAATTCATAATGACATGGAACTCTGCTTATCCCAAGCTGCCAATAGGTGTAGTCACGTAAAATAAATTTGTTCTATAGAAGAAGAACCACAAAGTCCGACGGTGCACTCAGAAAGAAGTGAAAACGTGTTCAATGCCCAACGAAAGATATGTAGTAATGACACTCTCACGAGGAGTTAATCTTCATACAAAGCTTGTTCAAGATAAATGGCTAACGTTTAAATGGGATGGGATGGCTGAATCCACATCTAGAGAACGACTAGCTTAAGGCTAAGTTTCAGTTCAGTACCAATTCTGACTAAGCAACTTATGGACAGGATCCCACAGCCAAGCATTTCTTTATGTGCGTACTCATTCGCTTATGCGTGTCGATCAGGTTATATCGGAAGGACTACCGGGAGACTGTCCGAGCGATCCCGGGGGCATTTCCCAGTTTGGCTATATAGCGGGGTGCCCAGAGCACTTGCAAAGGCAGCGTCTGCACATTTGATTGATTCGAAACACCAGGTCAAAAAGCATGAGGTGTTCCAGTATATTTACTGCGTACCCAATGTCGCACACGAGCGGGTTGATGTCGCCTACTGCTAGCAGCCAAAGCAATTATCATTTGCTTTCATAACCTTGACCTATCTGCGCACAAAATATTTGTACGAGCACTCACGCTATCCTGGTCCTTTGAAACGCGGACATACGGTGTGTTAACACCACACACACACACACCCTTAACTCTGTGGGACGAATCACCTAGCTTAGTCACTCCGATTATCTTAGACTTTGAACTCGTAATCCTAACCTTTTAAAGTTTATGTCATTCCTTCGTAGCGTATTAGCCTGATGAGGAAGTATTGAAAATGAGCTTGCTCACTAACATATGCGCTGATGTGTACGCCTGAAACATTTTGTCAGCACATCATTTTGCTTAGGGCCATCCGGTTTGAGATATTTGCAGTGTTTGTCATCACATTAGTGTTGACAAATATTTATGAAGCTTTCTTACTTGTGATTTGTATTCCTTATTATCAGTGTGTTATAAAAAAGCTTTTATATGCTTAGACGGAAATATATTATTATAATCACGCTCTTTTCCTCCCGTGTTACCTGCACTCGATGTACACTACCTCTTAAACCCTATATCAAAATAGTTAAAATTTTAACCTTGGCTACATGTTACAGTTTATGTAGCTCGTGGTCGATGTGCATTTAAGTTATCTTTTTTATTTCGACTGAAACTACTTGCGCTGCCTGCACGGTTTACCGACCTTCGCGCCTACTTGTTATTTTGACCCAGCGATTGTTAAACTAACGAGGTGTAGCACACCAGTAACACAATTCATAGAGCACAGTCACTCATCACGGAGTAAACCGTATAATATGTCGGGTCGCAGTCATCAAATCAGTACGACGAAACTAATATGTGCACAGTAACGGTGCGAAGTGCTAGGCACAATAGTCAATGCCAAGGTCCAGCGGAAAGCTAATGATTGATTTATTTTTACTGGTTGTGCAACAGATGCAAGCAATGCAGATCCGGAGAATGGTGACTACTAGAGCAACGGAGTACTATATTAAAACAAGTAAAATTGCAAGCGTTCGATAAGTCCCGTGGGACGAAAGTTATAAGATGAAAACAGTGTTGACAAAACAAGGAACATGTAGCAGTACTCAACAGAGGTCTGCAGTGGCACACCTCCGTGCTAACACTATCCTTCGAAGGACACGGACCATGTAACTTACTGTAGATATGCCAGTGTGTCCACAATTTGTTTTCTAGAACGGGCTAAGTATATGGCAGTAATTACATGTGTTGGGAGGGAGTTTCAAAGCCGTGACACTCGGAGGGAAAAAATATTTTGCCCACATTTGACTAAGCTTTACTGCGTGGCTAGTTTCAACTGATTTGCATTGGCTGGGTTTTAAAACATGAAAATTGTGGTTGGGGTTTAGTTGTAGCTGATAAAAAATATAAGATTGCACGTTAGACGCCGATAAAGTCCAAGGTACACTTCCATTTTCCAGCCTTCTTTGGCATGGGTGGTATGACAAACGCTTAAGGTCACTCCTCGCTTTGAATTCAGCAGTATTGAGCACATAGGGACTACTGGCATTATTAAGCTGGATGGTTTACATACCGTAATGCGGTCTTCACTTATACCTATGCGCAAAATGTTACGTACTGACACGTTATTCGTCTTTGCTCCTAGAGGCTCATGATCTTTTATCGTAAAATACGGCAAATAAGCAAGATTGGATTGGTGCCCATCTTCACGTTTTGTCATAAAATAACTGGGTCTAGTACTTTCCACAATTAGGTGGAATTGCATACCGACACCTTTTCACAGTCTGCTCTGTGGTGGGCACAAGCTCGAAATAACTTACTAAAGTCTTTATGTAGCTGGTACAATTGGTGGGTGTATCGCCCGTAGTAGCTTCATGGCACGTAGCACTTGAAAACACACGCTTGTCAAACAAACGAACAGTTACCATTTAACAGCTTGTTGTTGAACTGCATGATACTAAAGCTTTTGCAGAACTGCTAACGTAATAGTAGAGTAAGCGTACTTTATTGAACGTTTCATTGGAGTCAGAATGCATACGCATTTCGTCTACTTGAAGGTTTAATATGGGCCCCCTAAATTACAAAACTGGACAACTATGACGCTCCTGCGTTACACGCCAGATATATTTTCTCGATCACGTCACGACTATGATTGGCAGATGAATGGCAAGTAGTATAATTCTGTTGGACATGCAAGAGGCGTTCGACCGCATGCCGCACAAGCCACTACTGTCTGCTCTAGTCATATGAAATTGGAAATCCGTTGCTTAACTGGTTCGACTCATACCTAAACGGTCGAACTCAGGTCGTTAAAATCGGTCAGCAACATTCTACACCGAAGCCAATAACTAGCGGTGTCTTCCAGGGAAGTGTGCTCGGACCACTACTTTTCTTAATCTACGTAAACAATATATGTGACCCGGTCAAACATGGACACCCATTTCTGTTTGCAGATGATGTCAAACTGGTTTACTCATTTCATCCAGACCAACTACATATGTGTTTGGGGAACATCTGTGAAGACCTATCCGCACTAAATATAGCTAGTGAGCGTTTATTAATGAAGTTCTCCGCAGTGAAATCCCAAGTACTTGGATATAGATGCCGCATCCTAGAAGGCTCCATCATACTTGCCGGAAACGTGATCCCAACATCTGATTCAGTTCGGGACTTACGAATTAGCTACTCCAAATCTTTCAATTTCTTCGAACATGTTCTTCATCAGGTTGCGAAAGCAAGGCAATTGTGCGGATATATCACCAGAACTTTTTCCCTACGTGAAGCACGACTTGAGTCATTCAAGATAATAGTATGACCGACTCTGAAATATTGTACTATCGTTTACAGCCAATTCAGAAAGAAAGACAGAACGGCACTGAAAAATGTCCAACGATTATTTACCAAGCTGGTCATGGGGCGCTGCTCAAACCTGACTTATTATGATCGCTGTCAAAAACTCCAACTGGATCCACTTTGGCTAAGACGCTTAAGGAAAAACCTCATTCTCTTCTACAATATTATAAACCAAGGAATTTACGCAGACAGCACCACACTTGAACTACGGAAGACTGCAGTCTACCCCACACGTAATGGCGGATACTTGATACGTCCAAACCTTTCAATTCATAAAACTCGGTCGAATTTCTTCTTAGTGAGATACACTGATCTGAGGAACAAACTACCCCTACAGATACGCATGTGTACAAGCCATGTCACGTTTCGAAATCTCCTTTAGACCTTCATCACTATACCAAATGCTTTGAAGATATTTGACTCACAGCAAACTCTGGAAACATTGACAGAAGTTGGCATAAAAAACATATGATAATAGCTTACAGCTAGCTTACCCACTACATGTCATTACATACCATACCAAATCTCGTGTCTTTGCAGCCTAGTAGTCCCTCCCTTTATTATCTACTCCTGATGATATAAACATCAGTAAATTTTACATATGAGGTGCACGGGTCTAGCACCCAAGGAAAAAAGATCATGATCCGAAATTGTATTAACAAACTTTTCTTTAATGTTATGAAACGTATTCACTATACAAATGATCGCTCCCACTTATGGGGCCGTGTACCGTCTGTGGTAAATATACACATTTATCTATTTATTTATTTAGTTACTTGTCGCTGAAATTCAAGTTTTAGCACACATTTATTATTCAAGGTAACTCCATGACGACCCAGTAAATGTGTCGTGCAAGGTAACTAACGAAATGGGTTAAAGGTGGCTGAGCACAAAGCATGATTACAGGCTGGCAACAAAAGGTTTTGCACCAGCTGCAACATCAAAAGAACAGAAGTTTTCGACGGATACTTGCTATAGCTACAACTCAGTCAGGCAGACAGTGCGCTTTTAAAAGTGTTGGACCCTCTTTTTATCCCTTAGGAAATCGTCGGCAATGCTCATTCCATCTAAGCTATATGTGGCCAAGATCGGCGACCTTACGTTTACACACCTACGTTTAAGACTACTGGGCCACGAAGTGTCCACCTCCAGGACTCGGTAAGGAACTGACATGACGCGTATACACACTCACCACTGCCATGTACGAATCTAATTTGCAGAGCAGAGGGAAGATTGGTGAACCTCTTCTTCTTGCCCTGCCGCTTTCGGTCAGGTCATTTTGGGTAACACGAGTTCCAGCACTCACTAATCGCAGAAAATAAAGCACCAAAGCACCGAACAAAGTTAACTGAACTCTGGTCTAGAATTAGATGAGTAAGCAAGCTTAAAAGCGAGGACGATAGCTGTATTTGTATAGGTTTGTGATTCTTAATGTAACATTTCTGCATAAGTTATATGGTTGGAGTAGTTTCTAGGAGAAAAATGGAAATTTGGTCCAAACTATTTAAGAACAAGGACCGAAAATTTGAGACTGGCACGTTTGGGTCACTAGAGCGTATCCAAGATCCTTGAGAAATAGATTGTCGAAATATGATATGACACAACACACTGAAATATAGCATCAAATGGAATGGTATCCAGCCACTTATGACCACAAAGTCATCTTGTATAAAACAAAGGACTAGGTGCAGTTAGCCATCACTAAATACAGCACTGAATCTTCTTTTCGACCTTATATAGGTTAGCCAAATGAACAGTCGTGTGACATGCATTACATAGCACAGTTTTCATTATGATGCATGCAGACTTTTAGTGAACATCGGTTGAGGTCTACAAGGTTTATGTTTTATGAAAATTTGTGGTAAATACACTCCAATTATGTTAGAAATGGTTTGCTGTCAACCATGTCAGTTTGGAGACCAGGTCAGCCTATAAGCCTTTTGTTTGAAAAGAGAGGGTGATTCAAAAAGACCAGACCAAGTCTTAAATTTGTACCGTAAAGCAGTGGCATATTCTAAAGCGCGACATAGAATGTCGGTAACCCGGATGAGATGGATTAACAATGAAATGAAATATAAGTGGTGATTGTGGGTTAGCAGCATGACAGGTTCCACTGTATAGGATACACAGGCGGACGGAAGTGAGATTTTAAATGGATTTCTACTCCGACATATATTTTGTGCAATTTGGACTATTTGGCACTGCCCTGAGGTTCACTAGATAAGGAACAGATAGGGGCTTTAGTAGCACTGCAACCGAACGAGTGTATTAAGTGAACTTCAAACGTGTAACACTAGTCAGTGCACTTTCCCATGTATTTTGGACTTTTTAAAACAAGTACAGGAGTAAGGGATTTCCAGCCGACCAGTTTCGGAGTTTACAACCCCCTACATGCACCACGCACATTGCAAGTAGAAAACATCACACTGATCTAACTTTCAAGCTCAACAAAAGTTTTGTCTAGCCGACTATTGTTATAACCACCGGATTTACTTTGAAATAACTGTGAACTCTACAATGCATAAGCAACTTCGTAAATCTGAGATAATAATGTACTCTGCATGTAACGCAGAAAGAGATAAGTTGGTTAATTTGGCATGCCTTACCACAGAGAGTCAGCGATAAAAACATTTACTGAAAGGTTACCAGTGATGGGCAGTGCTCCTAATCAAGGATCAGTTACAATCTTTGGATGAAGAGTTAAGAGCAGCAATGTTGATTGAGTGAAGTATAGTCTCGTAAACAATAGAGGATAACAATCGCATGCGCGTTAAAATCGGTAACGATGATGAATGAATCAAAATGCGAGAAATATTAGATGGGTAGAAGTAAATGTTAAATAACTGAAACTCCAGTCAGCGAAGCGAGTACAAGTATAATTCCAATCAACCAACCATTAGCTAACAGCAGGCCATACTGCTACATTAAAGAGCTTAAGAAATCGCCTGGAACAACGCTGCCGATTATGTATTCATCCACAAAACATATACCTCAAGATGAAAATAGTGGTTTTAGCCAAAGAACGAGGACTGCTGATGAAGAAGCAGGAACACAACATTGTCGTCTCTGTGACATTAAAACAAAATATGTGTCGTGCGCAATACAGAGTCCTAGCAACGTACAACAGCCTTTCGCGTCTTACTGAGGAAATGTGAGTATTTCAGAATCTTCGCAGGTACTATTTAGATATGGCGAGTGATCAGGGGGTCGGATGACCAGGGAAAACCCCAGCGCGACTTTAACATGACTTTGATTTGGCCACTTCAGAATACCTTACTATTCGAATGGTTCCACTACGCCTTAGGCATAACTAAACGTATGTGCATGGGGCAAACAGATTACGGACCAGTTCCCCAGAGCGCGACATTAGCGTAATCGTACAGATTGACCCTAGCTATTCAAACATTCCGAGGTAGCTACGAAAAGAAGCAGCTCGAAATTCAGGCTGCTGTGAAAATCAATCGGTAATTTTGCCCTATCAATCTTCTCAATGATGCACAGCGCTTAAGAGCACCCTCACGTTGAAAGTGCTATCCAAATTTAACAACCTCGGTTAAAGCACGACCTCAAAGTGCTAGAGACACCACAGCGCATGTCAACAAAGAATATCAAAGGTCAACGCAGTCTGTCCTGTCAGGAGAGGCTGGAAAACCACTGTGATGTTCCAGTGAAAGCTACCAAAGGATCTACTTTTAGTATACCGAAAAAGGAGAGACCCCGACCACATGCCACCATTTTCTGAAACATCCACGAAACTAAGCTCAGAGGTAACTGTGTGAACAATACAGCCGTCTAGGATGTAGAAGGATTTACTTTTATCTTTAGGTTTGTCAACCCTCGAACTCACCCAACCTCAGCTGTCTCCTCCTCCAACCTGTATATTTTCAAACAAAACGATTGGATGATTTTCTTAGCTCCCAGCACACCTTTACCTAAACTGTGTTACCGTCGAATATGTGTCCTGCCCTCATAGCATATTTATGTGTCGGATAGGCCCAAGGAGTCGATACATGGGTGAGTGATTTTATTTTTATGTTACTCAGGCAATACATCAACTAACATCGCGCTCCATGTTGTTTCGTAAGTTTGCATTCAATTCTATTTTACAAATTCGCTCTCCGACAATACACTTAAGTCGATAGACGATTAAACGTATAAAACACATATCTTTTGATTTTGCAGTCGTCATCTCCAATCATCCTACGGACTTGTCAATTACATGCGTTTTTAATCGTGATTATTTGTTCTTTGTTTACTACTGCTGAATGCCCGTCGTCGCAATCCCTACGCCAGAGGCACCGTCCATCGTCCATCGATGGCTAGAAAAACACAAGCAATTAATGCTGCTAATATCACCGTGGGATATAGGGTATGACTTGTCAGCCCAGAAATGAAGATAGCTGTGCACTGCTTCAGCAAAGAGGACACGCGACAACGTTATCATTGTGTGACTGTTATGTGCTCTGTGTGCCCGAATATGATACAAACTCGCTTAAGGACAAAATGCTAGATGATCAGAAACAGTGTGATTCCGTGTGTGAACTAACAGGAGTTCGAGACATAACGACCAGTACGAAGCGCCTCGTTTTTCATGTAAATTCGGTACACTACGGTTAGGCACGAGTACACCGCTTAACGCTACATTCAGGATTCGATAAAATTCAGATCGCCTTTGCACTACCCCATTCACTGTTTGTATGTTCTGGATGCTGTTTAGAGCGAATGTTAAAACAACCAACCAAAACCCGGATGAATGCCACAAAAAGGGGTAGAATATATCTTTGTTCATGGTGGGTCGGAATTTTCGACCCTAAACCAATAGAGGCGTTGACATATAGAGAAGATGAATGTTTTTTGACCGTGAACCGCTCACTCCCGAATACACAATCTACAGCTGAACCTCATGCTTTCCATTATCGCCTAACTACATAGGTTGTGGCAACAGGGTGATAAAAGTCAAACTACAATGTAAACCAAGGGAATAAAATGCACACGAAATGTGGCAAAAAAGGTGCAGGAAACTGCCTTCCAAATTACGTATTGAGGCAATGGACACATTGCCACAAAGAGACATGAAAACACCGAAAAAGCAGTGTTTGTTTGCGATCCCGTCAGAGTGCAGGGCATAATCAGGAGGCAGACAAATCCCCAGATATCCTAAGGAGGTTTGACAATCATTTGCTGACACTGCGCAATTTACACACCAAGCTGGAATGGCCCCGAAGCCTGTGTCAATGCTTAAACAAGCAAACAACGGACAGTCTAGGAAACAAGGGTTGGTATTAAAATCGCACCTGAAAGCTGTATTCAAAAATACGCTTGTGATATCTGAGGTCCGCAAGTGTCTGCCTAACAACACTCAAGGTCTTCTTAGTAAGCTAGCTGGGCTTCTCATCCAACAGGTTTTAACGACTTGGAACCTCGATTTGATAACCGAGACATAGATGAAAGTTGTGATTAATGATGCTCTGCTTGACGCGATTCGCCTACGAAACGACGGACACAGCAAAAGACGTGGAATAATTTTGCATAACAGATCTGGTGTACGTATAGATATTAGCGACGATTGGCAAACGCCGGTTGCTGATTCTCTGGGGTTCCGCCTACACCTGAGATCTAGCGACATACGTTTGGTAGAACCAGTTTAGCAGCCTACAATGTTCACCTCGGAAATGTGTAATTACCCTGTTTCTCTTATGTGATGCTTGTAATATACTCATGAAACACCGCCCTTTTTGAAAGCTACAACTTGCATGCTATCGAAAACAGCTTATTTTATCAAGCAGTTTAAGGCCGGTAAGGAAGAAGTAATTACAGCTAATCCACTATATAACCGCGCCGCGTCCATTACGCAAACCAGAACGGATGATGAATCAACTGTTTCAAACGTTGCAGTCACCGAAACGATGATAATGGCTGGTGTACCCTAGGAAAAATGATCACGCGATGATACCCTTACGTTACATATGCCATGCTGAATACATCAGTACAAATCCATCCTGAGGAGCCAGAATCGCAAAAATAGCAAGATAACGGTACCATAGTAAGTTGCAGTTTACCACAATGTGGAAACATGGTAATAATGGTGGCAATCGTATAGAACCCCAGAAATACCATGCAATGACTATCTTTAAGGTGCTATCCGTATTTATGAAATGTATTATTGCAGAGGTGCTCATCTCAGACCTTCAGAGTAAAAATATCATAGTGTCAAGTTAGAAAGACCCGTTTCAATCAGTCATGCTAGCCTGCTGTTAAACGTAGGCAGGTTGAACGAAATCTGTCGATGCCAGAGAAGGCGTTGACGTCATCCACTTCAGCTATGCAAAATCGTTTGACTTCGTGAACCCTTAACCTCTTCTCTATAAGCTTTGAAGTTATAAATAGGCGATCCTATTCTGGATTGGATGATCGACCCCATTGTCCAGTCAAAAAATATGATAGCCGCAGTCCTTTTCCGATGCCACAATATTCCAATGTGGTGCTCCCAAGGAATTTGTATTGGGCCAACGTTTTTACCTAGTCATTATAAACGGTCTCGTTTGTGTACTAAAGTCAACTTTCTAATATGTGCAGAACATTCGATCTGATTTGATAGAGTATTGGGAGAGTAGACGACCATACGGCGCTGCAAAGCATTCGCGGCGTTGACGCTGCGTGGTCATTTTAGAACTCGCTCTAGTTTAATATGGTAAAATGCAGAGTTTTGTATATCTATCATCAAAGTACCCATGAATTGCCAATTGGAGCATTGCAGTTGAAACGTGTTTCAGTGCAAATCGAACACACAGTGACTAGTTGGGATGACGTCGACTATGGAAACAGGCTGGAGAGCACCGAGATAAACAAGTCAGCATCTTGGCCACTCATAAAAGGGCATTGAAGAAGTTCAGACATTCTGTCTTTCCTCCTTACGATAGTCAAGAAATAAGAAAGAAAGATTTGGAACAGTGGTGGTTCAATCGAAAACATTATGGATATTGTTGTCGCGCGATCGTTCAAAAGGCTAACTCTCTCACCAAATTTTAGAGAATGCGGTCCAGGAATTTTAGAACTCCTGGTTCAGTTAAAGCACACGGCGACGGAAGTGTTAGAATCACGGTGAAGTAGAAATGTCTTCTGTTTCCACTATCGTTAGAGGTTGCTGAAACCTTGAAAAGAGCAGACATGTGCCTAACTGAAAAAGTAAACCTACCAGCTTGACTCTGCTGCTCGTTCACCCGACTCCGCAGTAGGTTCGCATGAGGAACGCAACGAACCTCGATCAGATCAAGCTGCAGTCAACGTTTCATTCGCCCGACAAAAACCTAATAACGGCCGACCTCATACTGATCGGTATTCTTCTACCCCTGAGTCGCTTATCCCCTTGTGGGTTCCCAGAGACCGAGAAACTATCCTGCTTGTGGGTAAAAAAAACCAGTAACGTTAAAATAATGCACATACAGCCCATGTACATCGATTGACGATATGGTGTGACGAAGGTTGAACAACATGCAGCTACCTACACGCATGAGGTTGACTCCTTTCTGCATGCAGCTATGTGAACACTGCAGTCAGTCAAAGAAAATGATTTTCATTTCATCTCTTTGCTTACTTTTTACTATGTTTTGATTCGCATTCTGGTCATCCAACGGGACTTATTAAGCACGCGTATTTTTAACCGTATTTTGCCACTGGTCCATTGTTCCAAGTGATTTAAATTATATAAAGGTGTTTTTATTATCTACAAGACAGTTGGTCCAAATGCCATCATCAATGTTGAGCGACTTGTATAAGTCATACGACTATATATTTTAGCTCTTCAGCTTGTCAACAGTCCAAACTTTGAAGATCAACGAAAAAGGGATCTAACAATAGTGCCCTGGCTGTCGTGCGCCATAACGTCCCGAATTTACCGCCATTAGATTGCGAGGTAAGTTGTCGGACGATCAAGACTAACGGTACTCATCGTGTTTTCTGATGAGCGACAAAGCCAAACCCATAAAACTAATAGGGTTTACTCCTCACCCGAACTCTGCACACGATGGAGAACCCAGACTTATTGGAGTAACAGTAGAATCCTTCAATGATATCGAAAACCTTTTACTCTCTGCAAGTACGCTAAAACACGGATTCTGTAGGATGCACATTTATCCTGATGTTTCTTGAAGCGTGCTACTATCAAAAAGGAAATCCTAAGGATGATACAAAAGCATGATGGTCTAAACACACTCCTAATCATGGCGCGTCAGGGCTTCCTTCTAACAATATTCTCGAGGCCGGTAAACGCAATTGAGCACAGTAACGGTTTACTTGTGTAACACTTTCTTTGGATAAGGTGGCGCGATCGCTTAAAAGGTTACCCGTCTCACCAAATTATAGAAGATGATTCTCAAAAATCTTAAAACTAGTGGTTAAGACGCGGACTACAACAACGAATGTTTTAGATTATTGACGGAAAAAGTGGGATAACTTTTTATTTGAACTTAAGGGGAAGGCTGCATTAGCTTTGCAAAGTCCAGATATGAAATCAACTAAAACGGCAAACTTATCGGCGACGAAACAAATGATTCACTTGACTACCCCTTAACTCGACTCTGTGTCTAAACGAGGATCACAACGCGCCTTGGCCGAATCAAGTTACGGACGAGTTATCATCATCATAACAAAAAGATCACCGGCCCACCACACACTGGTCGACATTTTCCTGTACCTGACCGCTTAAAATTCTGTTGGATCCAAAAGACCGAGAAACCATCCTGCTTGTAACAAATACTCAAGGCCTTTTCAATAAGCCAGCCAAACTGAAACACCGCTAATTTTCTGATCAATATGGTACCATCGGCTTCACTGAGACGTGGTTACACAATGGAATGATGGACGCTGAAGTCTCCCTGTCGGGCATGTCATTTATTCGCAAAGCGAGCCTAGGAGGAAGGAGGGGTAATTCACCATTACTGAAGCGATCCAAATTGCGATGACATGAGGGATTCAGACCCTACAGTTCCCCGATTCTCTCTGGTGCCACTTGCAGTTCTAAGGCGGAGATACTTGCTTTAATGCCGTTGTGTACCGCCGTCTAACTCCACACACGAAAGTGACTGCCGCCTAACGACCGCTATAAGACGCACCCTAAAGGGAAAATACACTCACCTTCTTATCATGGTTGACTTCAACGTACATTGTTCACAAAAACTGCCAAGATCGGATAATAACTCAAAATCGATCTTCTGGAACTCGAAAACAATGCTCTGCTCTACAATCATGTCACTTTGCCTACTCGGTTTCGAACAGGTAACCGCCTATCTGGGCCTGACTTGTGCTTACCAACCCCACAAGGAGACTTGTCAAGCGGTGATCCTAAACACCCACAAATTCGTTGATCATTGTTCTGTCTAAATGCTTATTCTACTTCATACATCCTTCTGATGCACTATCGGGGATGTACCAAATTTGTAAACGGCTACTCTTTTGGACTTTACTTTGACTTACTTAACCACTTGTGTTTTGTTTGCCATTACTTTTAAAGAGTGCGTTTATATTACCACCACCCTACTAATTCAATGTGCTCTTGTCACGCGGATTACGCTGCTCATGTTGTGACCCGGTCTTCAATCCTCCAGGTGAATCTAGGCATAAGGCGCTGTCACTGATACCATTACTAAATGCCCAGCCAATGATTGGTGGTTGGAAATCAATACAAATATAATGCAGGTACAATAACAGTTGTCCTATCCGCGTCATGCGAGGTGACACGAGATCACAGTTACGAACATCGATACACAGGTGATTGTGTTTTTGTTCAGTGGTGGCATCCTTAAGCTCACGCTTTAATTTGCTCATGAAAGTAAAAGAAATGTGGTTGAATCACTGGTATGCAGTATAAAAATTACCATGTAAATTTTCAGTTAATCAACACAACAAGCTATATCCCTGGTTTACCACTATTTTACCCATACACGTTTGCATCACCATCTGCTATAGGCTTGTGGACACATTTTAGGAAAATTATACTAACAGTTAAGTTAGCTTGACTCGTGTTGAATTCCGGTGCAGTTAACACATCCTCAGTAGTGATCACCTCTAACTGTCTCAGTTAAAGCTATGGTGCACACTGACAGCTACGCTTTTCTGGCCATCAAAGCCGATTACGCGCAGAGCTGTAGACTCAGTAATTTACAAAAATGTGGACCAGTCCAAAAATAATTGGATCAACTTCGTAGTTCGAATAGTCCAAAAATACATCTAAAATACACATAAAACTGAGATACATTAAAGGTGATCCGAATAGGAATATCATATTATGCTTTAATTATCAACCTGTTTTCATATCTTAGTGAAATAACCTGCATGCCTTAAGTGCGTTGAAAATGGACATTCAGCTTCAACCCTAACCTACAAGATACATTACATCTAATTTCTAGAAAAAAGTTATCGCAAGGGAAAGGAATAAATGTTATTTACTTCGAAGTCCATTACTCGCGAACTAGGTGTACTCGAGCTAGAGGCGTTTGGATGTATTTGGTAACGTCATACATCCCCAGAGTATAAAATGCGCCGTAAAAAGGCTATCCGTGGTCTTGACTCTGTTAATCATGCATCGTACAAGCTAAACCTGATGTGCATTATGATCAAAGTTTGAGGGAAAATCAATCAAGCAACATGTGGCCTTTACTGTTCATTTATTGAAGAATAATGTAAGGCAGGTATCGTATTTTCACTTTGGGTTTTCTGTCCCAGACCTTGCTTTAGAATGAAAAAATGCGATTATGGTTGAAAGAGAGGACAGAGCGGAAGTCAATCACTCTAACTTAATCTCCTTGACAGAGCCAAACCGTTCTATGCTTCAGAGCACTCGCTCTTGGATACTTTAGCAAAATACAAGTAGGCTCGCAAGATTAACCAACATTTGTTTGTAAAACAAATCTGGTTAGACAGTGCATATACAGTTTGCAGTCAACAAATGCGCTTACCGATTACGTATGAGGCAGCGCCGCCATTTAAACGGATGTTTCGCACAGGAACCCCAGAATTCTTCAAATTCTCTTGAACAGCATGAAACAGTGCACTTGGGCGGACCCAGACGGTTGGAAATCCAGGAAATCGGCTATGAATAGGTATCGATTCATTCAATAGGCTATATAACCGTGTAACTTGCTTAAATGATAGCACATGGAATCGATTGTCATTTTGCTGCTCTCTAGTTTGTGATTTGCACCGTCTGTTAGAGTGATGCACATCTCGAGTTGCTGCTTCACAGCACCCTGATGGTGAATGTTGCACTGCCTGTGCCACAGTACAAACATTATAAGGAGGCAGATCCCGATAGGTTTGGACATCTGGCGACCGGTCCAGCTGAACTTGTCGTACGCTGTTGCTTAGTGAGTTGAAGTCTTCCAAAAAATTGCTATCCTCAGAATCGCTGTCTGCTGGTAGAGGGGAAGATGGTGTTAGATTCAGTGTTCGATCTAACCCCGAGTCTTCAGAGTTGCAGACGCTGGATGATATCGATTTACTGAACTGTTTGGAATGTACATTTGTTGATAATCGTCTCGTGACTTCGGGGGAGAATGTATGAGGCGATATATTGTTCTGGGTCATCTGTAGTTGAATAAATAAATCACTGGGTCTCCGTCCACGCGGCATTAGTGACGTATTCCACTTCCTTCCACTGACCCGGCAGAAGGAAGCATAATAGTAAGCTCACAGCACCTACTACGGTGGCTGCTTCACATACGGAAGTCAAATGTCTGATTAAATAACAAGAGCATGGCGAATTGAAACTAAGGATCCACTCTTCTCGCTTTGTTGGACTTATCACAGTAGCGGAGATGTTCTTGGACTTTGTGTCTGTCTGTCTTGCTTGTCAATAGTTTGAAGCCGTGCCTAAACCGACTGGTTCATACATAGCCAATAATTACACCGTGTTTACGTGCCACATACGGAGTAAAGTATACGGCCCAAGAAACCAGTTACGTACCGGAACCGGTCTACAGCTCTCCACTCATAGGCTGCGCAGATTAGAACAACTACGTGTCTAGGTATGTGTAAACACACATGGGTACGCACGTATAGAATGACAAACAACCGTGGCACATGTGTGGGTCATGTAATCAATAGTCCAGTTGGTTAGGCTGTCTGAGCGGACAGCGGAAGTGCTGCTCTGAGGCCGATTGCGCAGACGCTCAACGCATACAGGCCAATGAGAGGGCAGATTACCACACATCAAAATATCGTTCACGGACCCATAATCCACCGACCGATCGATCAACCGACAGACAGCAGAGCCTGTGGAACACACCAGTATTTGCTCCCTACCTGCGCTCTCATTGGATAGACATACGGAACATGTGGATGTGTGAGAAAGGAACCAGCTGCGAACCTAGTCGATGCTCACATTCTCAATTCCTCACCTGTTCTTTGTATCTCTATCCCGCCATACCACATTAAGCGCGAGAAAAATAACTGATGCTGGCCGTGTGGAATACCTCATGTTTGTTTGCTAATTATAGAACACTCGGCCTTCACTCCCGACAGCTAATTTGTCACCGCAAAGAGCAACCGGTCTTATGAGTGTTGTAATCGTGTCTCCGAAGTCAGCACCGATTCCCCAACATATCCCACGCATTTTTGATTACAACTTCTGACAGCAAAGTTGAATGAACAGAATTCTTGGAAACACAATGCTATGCTATAGTGAAGCCCTAAATTATCAATGATGTTTAAACAAATCTCCAGCCCGATTCGACTCTAACAACGTATGGTTGCTGCTATGCAAACGTTTGCGTCCGGTAAAATGTTACTGGAAAATAACTGCTTTCTGATTTTACTAAATGAGCGTGGTCACTACAACGAGCCCGATCACAAAGCCCTTAAGTTTTGAGCATGTTTGATGCCTCTTTTAACTTTAACTGTATCACTCAATAGACGAAATGTAGGACAGTATATGAGCTTAGATCTTTTGATTCACTAGAATGACCTAAGCTTAATAACAAACCAGATCAACCAAATTGAAGGAAAATTAAAAATAGTCTTAAATTTCTGTTTTTATTTGGTCACACTTGTTGCAAAAGAAAATGTTATGTGAATGGGAAGTTCATTTTCTCAGCTACTCGGTTGTCATTTCAATACCAGAATTAAACTGTCGTAGTACGTAAGTCGCATATTGCGGATATTCCACTTTCCACCTAGTGTAGTACATATAACCTGGGTTTATGTTAGAACTGACCAGTAGGTGCACCATTATAAATTCAAGTTACTGCCCAGCCCTTTGCCTACTCAATGTTTTACCATGTGGGTTGTCCGGTACAGTTGAAGTGTACTCTTTTATTAACGCCAGCCATTGCAGCGCATCCGCGGCGGTGAAGGTTTTTCTTGGTCTTTGTGGTGACGTGATTTGTGTGTGATCAGTAATAGTTGACGCGGCGTTGTGGAGAAAGCAAGCAAACGGATGCCTAAGAGCGTTAGCCGCTCTTTGCGCTGCTGGGCCTTCCCACAGACGATATGTAAAGAAGGTATGCCTCTTTTCATTTGGCAAAATGTAATAGCATACCTTTAAACTGGCCTCAGATGAAGCAGAGCTTCTCCACTTTATCCTGTTGGTGCCTCAATTTGTCCTCAAAGACCAGTGTTACGCAACGGTCCTGCTCATGAGTAAATAAATAAAAGAAATGACGTACAACAATAATGCAAATCGATTTGCAACTTGATAACGCATAAATATTGTTTGGTGTTCAATTGAGTTACACGATGTGTCACAGGATTTCTATATAAGGATTGGAAGTCTCATAAAAATATTAGTGGTGACAAACGTTATTCTAATTATTCATGGCATATTTGATTTCTCTAACTTGTTGGAATGTACATACCTAGAGACATACTACCCCTCGCCGTAATTCACTCCCATAGCATAAAATCAGGCACAGTAATGGACAGAACGAACAATGTCACGAGGACAAGGCCACATCCCATCCCGTCTCACATGTGTGCAGCCTTTCTAAACACCCCACAGTAAGACCCCATTTTAATACAGGGTGGAATAGAGCCACAGCCATTCCCAACCTCGCACACCCGGCAAAAGCCAACTACCTGTTCCCACTGTTCCTTCAATATTCGCAGATGACTCGGCTAACCAATTGCCACGCCAACCGAAAATAAGACTTGCTCCGTTAACCCCTACCCGGTCCACAGCAATATCGGCACTCACAAATGACATATTACCAATACTACCACACCTGCTAAGAATAGACGTTACCGCACTACTCCAACTCATATCTCCTGGATCCTGATTACTTGACTAGACAATAACGCGTATAACAACAAACAGCAACAAGATGAATCCAAAACCAATAATCCGTTTTCTATACTTATACTTAATGCCAGATCTATTAACAACCAATTATACTTCCTAGGCACGCTTGCACATATCAACGACACACAAGCAATCCTTGTTACTGAAACGTGGTACTCCTCGATACATTAGACTCCACCTTAATGAATCCTAATTGTCAGCTTATCGGAACAAATCGCGACACTGACAAATGAAGTGGAGGCATGATATACATCCACGGTATATTTACAGCAGACCTTGTTGATCATCCAAAGATATCAATTGTCCCCGAATCTACAAAATTGTCTGTCTCAGGAAGAATTCCTCACATTTTGCTCGGTTGTGCTTACAACCAGCAAAACGGGTCAACTGCGAGTGTTACTACAAACACTTCAGCTTTCGAATTTGCTGTTGAAATGACGCACAGACCGAATATAATCGCTGGTTAATTCAACCTACCAAAGATTAGCTGTCCATCCCAACCATCCTCGACTACACACAGATTTGCTTTCCTCTCTCAGTATTGGTGGGTGTATGCAACGGGTTACTGAACTAAAAACAGCGAATAGTATACTCTACCTCATATTAAATTTGGGGGTCGCAAGTACATAAGCAGAGGTAGTAGACAAACTCGCTGGTAGTGACCACAAGGTGGCACAATTCAGTTTCTGCGTCAAATTGGTCAACAAACACGCTTTCATTCCGACACGTTATACATTCCTTTCTAAACGTCGAAACAGCGATCGGTATATTGCAACCTACCTTGACAAGTGAATCCCCATACGAAATAGGAGCAAGATGGATATAGTATCAACATCAGGGGATCTTTTCATTCTCCTGTTGCCCGATCTTACTGCCCTCCCCAAATTTGTCAGTAGCAATAACATGTTTTCCAAAGGCAAAAATATCCTGATTAACAATGAATTTCACACTCACCAAGACCGAAATGTGCCCTAGAGTTGCTCTCGAGCAAATTATTTCGCATTTGTTCTGCAACGCTAATTATTTTCTACTTATCGTTTCCCCTGGACCCCTCCCTTAAGTACGAGCTGCTGTGTTACGTGCTCAGCGAAATCTATGTTGATTTAATCCTTCTGCTTTTGGACTGGATCCATTTGATAACACCTTCCGAAAACCTACCATGATCTTCCACGCTTACGTTCACTCTGAACAAATCCACTCATCGAAATCAGCTTCTCCTCTTACCGCACACAGCTGAACAGTTGGAACGTCAGTTAACTTACTTTACTTTGCGTACAGTTTTCTCTCCCTCCCTGAAAAATACCATGCGTACATGCAGCATTTCTCAGTACCATACAAAATTATTTCGCATCACCAATTTTCCCATTTTGATCTCCGACAACTACCGGAGCTATCTTACTATTTCCTCCGAAAATTCTTCTCCTTTTCTGTAAAAAGCATGTATATTCCTGAGGTTATCAGTTACCAGTGAAACTTGTACAATCTGCATCGAACAACGTCGGACGAAAATCTAGCATTTCACGTTACAGTGCGTCCACCCACCTTTATTTGCTTATTTCTCTCCTTCCAGTGTTGGCCAGGATTGGGCCGATCTCCCGAGGCGATGGATAAATGCTTCCGAAAAAATGCAGCACACTCATGCAGTAGGAGTTATCACAAACTCACTGGCACATATTACAAGTGTTTGATTCGAATCAGCCAAATGATGGCTGTGCAATGGGGAGAGCTTAATATGAAACACAGGCCCCCACAGTACAGTGCTGGAAACAAATCAGATAAAAGTTAGCTGTATGATGGGGAGAGTTTTCATTGAACACAGGCCCCCACGACATAGTACTGGAAACAAATCAGATAAAAGATGGCTATACGATGGGGAGAGCTTAATATATATCACAGGCCCCCACATAACTGTATACATAGAACGCCACAATAGCACATGGCCAGATGAGATGTGGAAGAGAAGTGTGGAAGCAGGTCTCCGGGAGACGGTTTCATGATGGGTCGTATTACTCCAATCAAACTGACAGTTTATATCTACTTTTATTCTTACTCTCAACTTCTAATACCCTTACTCCTTCACTATTTTTAATTGATTTGGCACTGAATCATTCCTATGTGAACACACTCGATCACTGAGTATCCCTCTCCACTACCCGACTTTGTTATACCACATGATCAAGCTTGTAGTCTGCCTGTGTCTCGCATGTCGAGAAATATATCATTTTTATATTTATTCACTTATTATGTATCCCAACTGGATAAACGTAAAGCGATTACAACATTTTATCAGGTCAGCCTATTCGGACCCATTATTTCTCTCTAACAATGTGCGCAATGCCGTAGACTATTTCTACCATCGGGTCCATCAGGCCTTCGCTGTCCTTAAACCCCAAGGCAAAGGGACTACACGTGTCCAAAAAGACGGAATGGTGCGTTCAGTCAGCCGGAGAGACAGAAGACTGAATGCTGGATACAGAAAGACGGAAATTTCACCTTGCGCTTACAGTCGCACAAAATCACACAGTTGACGAAGAGGATACACATAAAAGATATAGCTCTAGGAATGACATGTAAACCTAATAAAGTTGTTATAAGTCTGTGACGCAGAATCAATTACCACTCTTCCTTGATCGGTGGACTTGTTAATACAGACGCACAGTCACATCATAACCCAGCTGACATCATTGAAGGGTTTCGCTTATTTTTCGCTAACACCATGAGCCTGGAAACGGCCCTTTTGAATGCAAGCAGCACGGTGCACGCAAGCAACCCCCTGTGTAAAACTGAATTTTCTGTCAAAACTGTCCAACATATACTGAATTCATGCAAACAGACTTCCTAGCTGGATTCCGATGGTATCCCACTTGCCCGTCTAAAACTGGGTATGAGTACGTGAAAATATATCCGCCCTAACAGTTTCTAAATGTATGTAGTACATTGCTACTGTTAGTGGACGTCATGTTTTTCGCGGTAAACCCTGTTATCTGCAACGTTCGTTCCTTGGGTAACACTGGAGGATAAGACCCGCTATACCGCAGTTACCTTGTAAAGCATGACGGTTCGAAGGTGTTCCTGTGGGCCAGTGGCATTTGCTGCTGACTGGCGGTTCAAGCTGCTGATGATCGTGGGATCGAATCCTTATGGATCCAATGAATGCGCAGTACTGACGATGCCCAAAAAGCTGAAACTGCAGTCTAGTGCCTTTCCTGGCACGTAAACGACTATGTGATTTGGAAGCTGGCTGCAAAGTAACTCAATTAATTTTTTCTAATTACAAGCATGCCGTTATTAATATTAAAATGGAATTTAGTTATTGTTGGTATTTAACTGTTCAGCACGTCAGAAACAAGGAAGTGCAGTAATTTCGTAACAATATGTTTGTCGAAGTATTAACGTGAGACTTGAGTCTGATGTTCTTGAGCAATCTTGCCTACCTTCCTTCATGGACTTGGCAAGTAGGATAGAGGATCTCCGCTTGCTTCAATGCAAAGCTGATAAAATTTTGGTCAGAGAAACCACTTCGCTGAATCCACATTCAGCCAAGTATGTGGAGCGGAAAGCAGGGAAATATATTTCAGCTATTTTTCACCGTCAGGCATATCGGTAACGGGGATCTGTCATTAACCGAAAAATCCCTTTTATGTTGCGCGAATTTGGATCTTGCTAGTATGTCCGTTAGAAGCTCTAGAAAACATTACTGGAGTTTATTTCGAACATCGCGTGGCTGTATATCAAATGGATCTAAAAGCAACATTTATGTATCAATTAGGTCAAGAAATCTGTCTTTGTTTTTGTCAGAGTTGTTTGACATAAACAATCAAGTCTTCTTTCTTTAGCTCCTCCGTGACTGTAGTGAGAATTAAGAACTTTGAGAATTCTTGACGTCCGTTGTTTTGAGCATTTACTTCAGCATTACAAGAAGGGTGACAACGGCTTCTTTGCTCAAGATATGATTACTCAACTGGTCTTGAAGTGTTTTAGTGAATAAGTTGTGTATTTAAAAAGCATCAGTCGGTTAAAATACGTCTGACATAGCTGTACACAGTATTCTTTCATGATCAGTTCCAGAAAGAAATGTGATGATGATATCCTAGAGTGTAACAGAACGGTGAAAACAGTTGCCCCTAGAGAGTCATGTAACTGCTGTATGCAACAGTAGAACCTGGAAATCTTTCGCTGTTCTCCTCATAGAGCTACTGGAAAGGACAGTCTTGAAGAGGATGCGATTTAGTATTGTTGATTACTACAGTGAATCGTTTAAACGCCATCCCACCTTCCTATCCACTAGGTGCTCACGATAAGTCACGGAGTGAATTGCATTTTCTAAATAGGCCATAAATCCTTTAGATATTTTGAGCATTGCGGCAGCACCATCTGTCGCACATGCAACTATGTTCTGCGTTTGAATGGAGTCTTCAGTCAGGTAGCTATTGACTACCTCAAATATAGACTGACCATTTGCATGTGCTTTTACTCTGCTGGCAAACGGCGTCTTTTCCACTATTTCATTATCAATGAAGGATCGGATATACGTCACGAGAAGTGCGTGGTTACTAGCTAAAGTAGAGTTATCTAGATGTAATGAAAATTTCCTGGATTGTAGTAAAGTTAGGCACATAGTTTCTATGTCCTGAATCACCTCATCTATTTAATTAGCTATAACCGGATCGCGGAGCGGAATGGCTTGAGCTGCTTCTTATAGATTCATATTAATCAGGTCAAACAATTATTGACACTAAAGGTAAGATAATATGTTCTCCAACATTATGTGGTCTGCACATTTTGGCAATCAACTTGCTGATTTTATAAGACAACCTATGTCCATTCTCCATTGTTTTCCCCGTCAACGACCTTTTCCTCTATGGCTTACTGACGATACGTAAGCCCGGTGTACACATTCGACCCATCGTATATGACATCAGTTCCCTGACGCATGAACTATCTAGATATTTGCTAGCATATTGTAATCTTCGACAAGACATACGATTGTGTTCGCAAGGAACTCATGACTTTACTCGCGAGGTGTCGGGTCTTGAGATTCAGTCAGGTGCTAGGGTCAAGCCGACTAACATCACGAGTGTGACGAGACATCCAAACTCCGTTTACTATAGTGAGCCCAGAATTCTGCGGATAACACTGGCATCCACTGACGATGTAGAGGCGGTGCTCTTATCGGCATATCACCTCCGAGGTGAAGACAGTAAGATCCGCATCTTTCCGGATGTTCCATGGAGCGAACGTCAGCGAGAAAGAAACAATTTAGACGATCGCAACACGGCCAACTGGCGAAAAACCATTTTAGTTCATGGTGTGCCCGAGCTACCAACAGCTAGGGACGAAGAGGCTCATGTTCACGATCTGGAAGATTGGCGTTACATCCGTGAAACTATCTGCAGGCGACGTCATCCTTCAGTCGATTTCTAGACTGCCCGTTTCACCACATTACAAAGGTAATGGTCCAAGGATACTGAAACTTGTGGTTCAGTCCCAGCAGATGGTGGCGAACTTAATGCGTAACTGGCATAAAATGCACAATGCACTGCCATCGGAACTATGATTTAAGGTACCATTTATTGAATCGAAGCCACCGGAGGATGTGACACCATCTGTGGCCAAATGTGATAAAATAAACGGAGCCGAAGACACTGCATCAAGATTATCAACCACTGAAAACGACGCTATTGAATAGCGTTCTGCGTGTGCAGGAACGATGTTAGGCGGACTGCAGGCCCGTGCAAAATGCTCATCGATAAACTGCGCAAAAAACGATCAGGTGCCGGCCTTTCATCGGCCGGCTTAAATCCAACTTCGTGTAATCCTCCACAAGCTCTTTTGGTGCTCAAGCAGCTGTCCTGTATGTACACTAACGCTCAAAGTCTACTTAACAAACTACCCGAACTGCGATTACGTCAAAGGGCCAAATCGTGTGACCTCATCGCTATAACGGAGACGTGGTTGCGCCCGGATATCACAGACACGGAGGTCGAGCTACCAGGCATGTCCGTCGTTCGGCGCGATCGATATAGTAAAGGGAGCGGGGTGGCTCTGTACTATCGCAGTGACCTCCTATGTGAGCCCATAGAAGACGTGTACAGTAACGTGCAGGATGCTCTTTGGTGTCGGCTACGTTTAACAGGCAACGACGTCTGTCGGGTGGCGGTCGTTTATCGACCTCCATCCTCTACACCCGAGATGGACTTCAATCTCGCGTCTGCGCTGAGGCTTGTGATCAGCAGGAGATACGGCCATATTCCTATCGCTGGTGACTTCAATATCCACACTCTGGATGCCCAAGCAACACCTACTGTACAGTTCAAAGCGGATCTACAAGACCTTGTCTCCAGTTTTCCGCTTTATGGCCATATCGACAATCCCACCAGATTCAGAGCAGCAGAAAGGCCGTCCATCCTGGACCGGATATTTACCAACGAAGAACTCATGGTCGAGAAAGTAATCATCGACGCTCCTTTGGGTTGCAGCGACCATGCAGTTTTACTCTTCGATTATATATGCTACGCAGAATACCCTGCGGATACTACACGGGAAAGCCGAGTTATCATACGGTACGATGAGCTGGCTCGACTTGCAGAGACAGCCAACTGGAACTTTCTGACAGACGAAGTACCGACAATCGCATGGCCACATTTCGTCAACCAATTTAGCACTCTCGTCGAAGAGGCATCCGAAACTAAGGTTGTCCACTCGAAGAAGACTGTTTCATTTGTGCGAAGTAGGACACGGAAATGTATGGCAGTGAGGAACTCGGCCTGGCGCATCTATAAGGAACACCCGAGCACGGAGAGCTGGACGGCCTATGCAATTCAACGTAATCATTGCACTCAACTCATTCGTGAGGATAAACTGACGTACCAGCAGCATCTGACGGAGCGCATGGTTTCGAATCATAAGCTGCTCTACCAACATGTAAACAACTTGCGTAAGGTGAAACGGGGAATCCCTCCTCTTCAAACGCCAGATGGCATGACGCTGACTACGGAGGATGCGGCGAACGCCTTGCGGCTGAAATATGCTTCGAACTTTCAATGCATTCCTTGGTCATCTGTTCCTTTGTCAGCAGCTGTAATACAACCAAAACACACGCACATAACTTTCACGGCGGGGATGGTATTATAGAAGTTGTTGTGTATGCGTAAGCACAGCTCTCCTGGAATCGACAACATTCACCCTAAGTCCCTTGCGGTAATGGGAGAAAGTTTAGCAGAGCCTCTGGCACGATTCTTCCAAAGCTGCTTCGATCAGATGTATGTACCCGAGATGTGGAAATGTGGGATCATAACTCCAATTCACAAGGGCGGTAGCCGTTCTGACCCAGCCAACTACCGTCCTGTAACCCTTCTCCTGGTCCTGTCAAAGGTTATGCAGGTTATTGTTGCTGACGTATTAACAGCCTATCTAGAAGAGTCTGCCTTCCTTGCACATGAACAGCATGGTTTTCGACGGAATCGATCGTGCACCACAAATCTCCTGCTAGCAAGATCGAGTTGGACCAAATTAATTGACAGCGGTACAGGAGTGGACGTGGTCTACCTAGATTTCTCAAAGGCCTTTGATCGACTAGACCATGGAATCCTGATCTGTAAACTTCAGAGCTTCGGCATTGGTGATCCACTTCTGGGATGGATCACAAGCTTTCTTCTCCACCGGAGCTTGGAGGTAAAAGTGCGTGGGTCCCTGTCCCACCCAATCCAAGTCGAATGTGGCGTATCACAAGGATCGGTACTGGGGCCACGATTGTTTTTGATGTATATTGACGACATAGCGGCCCTCATTCTTTCTAACTGCCTACTCTATGCCGACGACATCAAGGTCTGGAGAGCGATCAATACACCAGACGACCCCACAATACTTCAAGAGGATCTGGATAAGGTGTATGCGTGGTCAGTTCAGAACCATCTCCCACTCAACACAGAAAAGTGTAGAGTATTACACTTACGTCACCAATCAGCATTTTTCTATAAACTGGGTGATCATGTGCTTCACACAACTGCTGTGGAAAAGGATTTGGGAGTCTTGATTCAGTCCGACCTTGGTTGTTCATCCCAGGCAAAGAAAGCATCGAACGCGAGCAATCGAAATTTGGGCCTTCTCCGTCGCACATTTGGACGCTTTGATCCATCGGTTTTTCACCAGCTTCTAGGTGCATACATACGACCACACGTAGAGTATGCAGTACAAGTCTGGCAGCCGTGGCTGAGGAAAGACCTCTCTGATTTAGAGAAACCTCAACGACGCGCAACGAAGAACGTGAAAGGTTTAGGCCAGTTACGCTACGAAGACAGACTGAGATTGCTCGGGATATTTAGTGGTCAATATCGACGACTACGGGGAGATTTGATTTTGGCTTATCAGATTCTGACAGACCCCAATCATACCTGCCGCCATCTGCTGGAGCTCAGTAACAACAACAATCTGTGAGGCTATCATCTGAAGCGGGTAGTGCAGTACAGCCGTTTGGAATGTCGATGGAATTTCTTTTCCGTGCGTGTTTGCCAAGCCTAGAATGCTCTCCCAGAATCTGTAGTCAGTGCACCCAACCTGATCGAGTTCAAAAATCGAGTTGATAGTGCACTCACTTCATTGCACTATCTCCCATAGTACAGTCTAATTTTGACAGATCAAAATCCATACTTTAAAAATAATTTTCCCCCATGCAAATTTCAACAGTGGATTTATATTTTGACGCTTCAAACTCAAACACTTTTCCCCATGCGAATTTCAAGGGGCGGTGACCCTTTTAACCAAATACTCCATACCTCATGATCCCCTCCGGAGTTATAGTGGATTATTATTTTGACACTTCAAACTCGGTGAGTCCACAAGCTTGTAGTGACTCGTTGTTAAACGATTTTACTGAATTGGTTTCCATTGAATTTTTCACACTTCTATGATTTTCCCACTGATCACCCTACGGGCTTTGTCAAGCTTTAACTTTTATACCCGCATAAATCCATTGTTCCATTGTTGTTCCATTATGGTCAATTTCGACGTCCGTTCGCTCTTTACCAACGTGCTAATATTTGACATTTTGCAGATAGCGAAACACAGTCAAACTGGGGACAGAAATGTAAGAGAGAGGACAAAGCTGTCGGTATGTCAAATAACGGAAGGAATGACACTTTGTCTTAAGGTGTCTTAGTTCACGTAGCAATCTAGTATTGCTACAACAAAAAATCCTTGCTCAACTTGACAGACTTCGGCATATCAGCCTTATGGACGTAGAAAGATGGGCGCTAAATAGCATGAATAAAAACCTAGAACTCACCAAGCTGATGAAATATAGAAACAAGAATACGGAAACCCCATCCATCCTGATTTCTGGTAACCAAATAACTAACAATCCAGCTAAAATAAGCAGGGATTTCAATAATTACTTTTGTTCTAATTTTAACACCACTGCTGCGGCTCCCTCGCACATTATCCCTCTGCTTACTGATGACAAGATCTGCACAGTTGATTTTGAACTTCGTGATATAAATTGACTTATCACCTCTACGAAGTCATCATGGTATGCCGGACCTGATATATTACCACCAACGCTCATAAAATAAGATGGACCTGACTTCCCTGTACTACTTTTGAATCTTTTTTCTCTATCCATGAACACCGGTACCGTGCCATCACAGTGGAAGACGGCTGTAGTCATTCCTCGTTACAAGTCAGGCTCTGTGCATGAAATGAGCAACTACCGCCCAATAAGCCATACTTCTATCCTCTCTAAAATGATGGAGCGTCACATAAAGTCCAAAACTGTGGACTTCATGATGTCGCGAAATCTTATCAACACCTCACAACACGGCTTCCTAAGCACGCGATCCTGCATAACATGTCAGATAGACTTTCTCAGTCTCCTGACTACTTCGCTCGATGACGGTTCATCAGCGATAGTCATCTACCTCGATATGCACAAAGCATTTGATCGTGTCCCTCATAACCACCTCTTATCCAAACTAACTGCATATGGCATAGACAACCCTCTGCTTTCATGGTTTGATTCTTACCTAACTAATAGAACCCAGGTTGTTCAGATCGAGCACGAAACAAGCACACCAAAGCATGTCACCAGTGGTGTGATACAAGGTAGTGTTCTGAGACCCTTTTTATTCCTACTTTATGTAAATGATATTTTTGATGTCTTTGCCTCCGGCAAACATTTCCTGTTTGCCGATGACATCAAAATTGTTTACACTTTTAATCCAACTGAGGTCAGTGATACGCTTAGCGAAATCCAGCATGACTTACGTACACTGGACTCATGGAGTTCCAAATGAATGATGACATTCTCTACTGATAAATGCCACGTGGTATCCTACAGATGTGACATCACACCAGGTTCGCTAACTATAGATGGTAAACCATTGTCTCACTGCCACACTATCCGTGACCTAGGGATCCACTACTCGAGCACCCTTAACTTTTCCGAACACGCAGGACACACCGCAGCTCAAGCCCGCCGAAGCATTGGGCTTTTGTTCAAAACATTTAACTTAAAAGAATCCATTAACACCATGTATAGAATGAAAACGCGCCCGCTGCTTCAATATGGCTCCATCACCTACTGTAATTCTAGAGTGAGTGATCGTATGGCATTGGAACGTGTTCAACGATCATTTACTAAGCGTCTTCTAGGCTATTCCACCACCCTATCTTACATGGATCGTTGCGTTGCCTTAAAACTTGATCCACTGTGGCTGCGAAGAATGGAACTTAACTTTTTCATCTTCTTTGATACAATTACCCAAAAAAATACATTCTTCACGTCCATCGGTACAACGAGCAGAATTATCAAATTATCGCACCCGAAATAACAATCACAATAAAGTAAAAGTGAAAAGATCACGAACGAAACTGTCTGACAACTTTTTCCTAAATCGATACTCCATATTGTGGAACAGGCTTCCATCTGAGATACGTGCAATCCAGTCAGGGATGAAGTTCCGACACGTTATACATTCCTTTCTAAACGTCGAAACAGCGATCGGTATATTGCAACCTACCTTGACAAGTGAATCCCCATACGAAATAGGAGCAAGATGGATATAGTATCAACATCAGGGGATCTTTTCATTCTCCTGTTGCCCGATCTTACTGCCCTCCCCAAATTTGTCAGTAGCAATAACATGTTTTCTAAAGGCAAAAATATCCTGATTAACAATGAATTTCACACTCACCAAGACCGAAATGTGCCCTAGAGTTGCTCTCGAGCAAATTATTTCGCATTTGTTCTGCAACGCTAATTATTTTCTACTTATCGTTTCCCCTGGACCCCTCCCTTAAGTACGAGCTGCTGTGTTACGTGCTCAGCGAAATCTATGTTGATTTAATCCTTCTGCTTTTGGACTGGATCCATTTGATAACACCTTCCGAAAACCTACCATGATCTTCCACGCTTACGTTCACTCTGAACAAATCCACTCATCGAAATCAGCTTCTCCTCTTACCGCACACAGCTGAACAGTTGGAACGTCAGTTAACTTACTTTACTTTGCGTACAGTTTTCTCTCCCTCCCTGAAAAATACCATGCGTACATGCAGCATTTCTCAGTACCATACAAAATTATTTCGCATCACCAATTTTCCCATTTTGATCTCCGACAACTACCGGAGCTATCTTACTATTTCCTCCGAAAATTCTTCTCCTTTTCTGTAAAAAGCATGTATATTCCTGAGGTTATCAGTTACCAGTGAAACTTGTACAATCTGCATCGAACAACGTCGGACGAAAATCTAGCATTTCACGTTACAGTGCGTCCACCCACCTTTATTTGCTTATTTCTCTCCTTCCAGTGTTGGCCAGGATTGGGCCGATCTCCCGAGGCGATGGATAAATGCTTCCGAAAAAATGCAGCACACTCATGCAGTAGGAGTTATCACAAACTCACTGGCACATATTACAAGTGTTTGATTCGAATCAGCCAAATGATGGCTGTGCGATGGGGAGAGCTTAATATGAAACACAGGCCCCCACAGTACAGTGCTGGAAACAAATCAGATAAAAGATGGCTATACGATGGGGAGAGCTTAATATATATCACAGGCCCCCACATAACTGTATACATAGAACGCCACAATAGCACATGGCCAGATGAGATGTGGAAGAGAAGTGTGGAAGCAGGTCTCCGGGAGACGGTTTCATGATGGGTCGTATTACTCCAATCAAACTGACAGTTTATATCTACTTTTATTCTTACTCTCAACTTCTACTACCCTTACTCCTTTACTATTTTTAATTGATTTAGCACTGAATCATTCCTATGTGAACACAATCGATCACTGAATATCCCTCTCCACTACCCGACTTTGTTGTACCACATGATCAAGCTTGTAGTCTGCCTGTGTCTCGCATGTCGAGAAATATATCATTAATTATTTAATTAATTATTTATATTATACACTCAGACACAGTGACTTGCCTTGGAATCGCCTATTTGTACATGGAAGACTTTGAAACGGGGCGCTGACTGACTCTTATAGCTCACGGAAAGCGACACTTCGCTACGTGAATGACTCATTTGGTATCATAAAATGAGATAAGAAAGGGGAGCTTGTAAACCGCTTGAACACTCTTGAGAAGGATATAAATTTCACTATGGAATTGGAATCTTTCATTGGCACATTGCAATTCTTTGACTGTTTAGTTAACAGGAATGAGAGTAGTCTAAAAACAACGATATATCCTAAGCAGGTGGACACATATGATGTACTCCACTATAGTTCAGGTCACCCAAAGCATGTGTATGCTGGAATCGCCTCATCTCTGTTTCACAGAACCCAAACCCTGTGCACAGGGAAGAAGATAGGAAGGCCTCCCGGAAAGAATCAACGAACCAAATGTTTAGTAGTGGATACACCAAGCGATTCGTGAAACGCCATTTGCAGCGAATTCTAAATCCTCAGTCACGGCGTGTTACGGAGTGGATTGGGACGGTAGGTATTCCTTATAAAGATGAAACTTCGGATGCCATTCAAAGGGTCCCAAAGAAAACATAAGGTGCTTCTCCAGAAAGGCCAAACGCTTCGCTCGACTCTGGTGCACTTGAAAGACCTACTTCCCGCAGATAGGACAACTAATTTCGCCTAGAACACTAGTTGAAAAGACTGCGCACACGTGTACGTTGACCAAACCGTGAGAAAGTTTCACACAAACACATCAGAACACAAGAGACGCATAACGCGGCCGCCGAGAAATGAGCTTTAATCTAGGGCTCTATTTGGGGATTCGGCGGTGTCGTGCACGCGATAGGTCGACTTGGATAACGTCAAAATCGTGAGAAGGGGCTACGATCAACGCCCCAAAGGCGGTTGCGATTAGCAGGATGAGCATCTGCTTGAACAGAATGTATGGAGAAGATCTTCCGAAGGTGTGGCGAGCCGTCTTAATCCGACAAGTCTGAGGATCGCCGGTGATCAGATACAAGGCAGAGAATGCATAACACATGACTTTTGTACCCATCCTTAACGGAGCTTACGTGTGTGTCTTTGTAACGCGGACCAATGGTGACCGTTCCATGCACTATTTGGAGGGATGAATTGACCTGTAAAGCTATTGACCTTCTGCCCACATCCCAATCGTCGCGAGTATCATCCCAGTTCGCTATAAGTGCTAAACCAATCGTCGACTGGTTCACTGGGCCTGACGAATTTTTTGTACCAAAAGCGAAACATTGCTCACAGATTATAGCGACCGGTTGTTTTAAAACCTTTATGAAATTTGGTCTTCGAGATTGCCACGCAGCTTTCTTAAAAACCCCACAGACTCCGGCTTCGTCCTTGTGAACACTTCCCAAATAATTTTCCGTTTACATGGTCGTTTACTTTCATTTGAAATTGTTCTGGCAACTTAAACACAGATAGAGTGGGGTTTTGAAGCGATGCGATCAATCCAAATGACAGGTATTCCACGGAACACTGCCGAAATGTATTCCTTGTCAAAGAGATAATTTCTGCAATGTCTCATGGTAAATTGTCCTTATGTAATATATAAATATATATATGCTGTTTATGTGCTAAAATACAGTTATACCATGTGTATTAAATAACATTTGAGAAGTTGAGCTACACATGTCGTATGAATGACCGGTGACACTAAATTTATTCTTGCTTGGCCGTGAGATTACAATACACTTGGTAAGTATACTTGTAATATCTGGTGTTGGCTACAATCTTAAAATTTAACGTTGCTGAAACACGGTTAGAGTTAAGACAAAGGTGGTTCCTGAGAATGACTTTGAAAATACTATGAATAGCTTAACTTGTTCGACAAAAATCGTTGAGGGAAGGAAATGGAACTCAAAAAACGACTCTGGTATCTGGACACACATGCATTGCAGAAACGTTGTAGCAAATGGCGCCAATAGGTAAAAGAAAGGACGGAGAAGATAAATAAATAAATAAATAGTATATTCCTCGACGATGCGATAAGCGGTCCTCTAGAAGGAACAGATCAAATAATGTTACAACTTTTCTATGGCATTTCATAAATACATTTTCAGAGATAAACATGGGCGCAATTGCAAATTAGGTACAACAGAGCTATCAGAATCGTTCAGCTATTTTTTCCTGCCATTGAATCAGGACTATTTACCACCACATGACAGAATTTAGGACGAGGGAAAAATGTAATGAAAGGGGCTGTTGTCAGAAATGTTCTGTGTATGTGTTTCGGAAATTTATTCAGACACCATGGATACCGTTTTCGAATGCGTTATCTAGGGACTTTGATGTCCAGAACGTATTAATCACGTTTTGCATGGTTAAATGCTTACTAATATTAAGTTTAACATTGCAAAAGTATATAGCATATACTAATATCATTTGGAGGTTTGCGCCAAGGCTTTGATTATTGGGTTCGAAAGAAACGCTTCCTGATTCTCGTAGTAATCTTCGGAATCACGATAGTTGCCTCTTTGTTACGTCTGGGGTATCTGCTGTTTACAGATATGTGAAAACCTTTATCAAGACTGCGAATTTGATAATGATTCTGTAAAATAAACACAGCTTCAGCTTCATTATCCGAAGCCAAACTGTGTCAAATCCAAGTTTATCACATCGCTCTCTGTATGTCAACTTTGAGGTATATCCATATAGCTTTTTCGAGAGGCGTCTCTGGACCCCCTCAAGAGCGTGCTGGTCAGATTTCCTTAGCTTAGACTGTACCATTGAACAGTATTCCATACACGGCAATACATATGTTTTGTATAGCGATATGCGAGATTCCGTGAGGTAAAAATGATGGCAGATGTAAAGGATTGTCTTCATGGCTTTCGAAAATTGTAAGTCACATTGTTCAGAAAAGTTAAACGTAACTGAATATCGCACATCCAAGTCGCAAAATAACATGTATTGCGAGATATATGCCCCTTATAGTAATAAACTGTCTGGCGGTAGTTGGCCTTTGTACGACAGAATATTACACTTGTCCATGGCAAATGACATCTGTCACAGTTGGAACCAGGAGGCAAAGGCAGATAGGTTATCCTGAGTGAGACGTACGGCTCCCTGCGTTTTTGCACGTGGTTGAGATTAGACAACTTTCATGTCATCAGCAAAGAGAAATGCAACACCATTTCTTATTCTCTGGAATATATCGTTAATATAAATTAGAAAAAGAAGTGGACCAAGAACACTCCCTTGAATCACTCCACTAGGTATTACTTTCAGTTTAGAGAAATGGTCGTCTATGCGCACAACCTGCTGTCTACTAATTAGATTTGAAGATAGCCAAGAGAACATCGGTTCTCCAATGCCTATAGCTTTCAGTTAGTTTAGTAACCTTCTGTGTGGCACTCAATCAAAGGCTTTTTGCATATCCAGGAACAGGATTACGACACTGTCTCCGTTGTCAATGGCAGCCGTTGTGTGATTTAAAAACTGAGTCCGGCATGTTGCGCAGGATCGACCTTGCATGAATCAGTGTTGCGAATTACTGATGATGTTAGCCTTGCTCAAGATTATAAATAGTTCATATTTCACTATCCTTTCTATTATTCTAGCTAGGTTGGGTGTGTGATTGATGGGACGGAAATTTTTAACCTCATGTGCAGCGCCATTTTATGTCGCAGGATAACGACCGAATTTGTCCATTGAGGAGGGTATACTCCGTTGTTAAAAGAGAGTGTAAAGATGTTGAGCAAAAGCAGAAGGAAGTCACTACCACTGCTTTTTATTAAACATGGGGGAATACCATCAGGGCCTGCGCAAGTTCAGGAGTATAAGCGAGCGACTTGACCAGTGATTTTTGCTATAGTGAATTCTACTGTGTATAAAACTTCATTATTGTGCGGCATGATAAATGTTGGTGTATCCGATGACTCATTGAGCATTGATTAGCAAAATAAGCACTGAAAGCTTCGCAGATATTACTGGTGCGTCGCAGTATGTTCCATCAGGCGTGGTGATAAAACTGAGATTGTAGCTGCAATGCGAACACCTGGAACGGAATAGTTTGGCAAGCTTAGCTGTTTTGCTAGGGATATTCAGAGCTTTATACGCATCTAGAATGAGAGTTTTGTCAGTTTGGTGCCTCTGTTCTTCCACGAGCTTCGACTGCCGTAATAATAGCGCAAAGTCAGCGGTTAACTTGAATTTCTGACGAAGCTTATGAAGCTTTCGCGCTGCCTTCAATGCCTTGCGATCGGATTTATGTTTCCTTTGGTAAGCGCATTTGTGTGGTATTGCTGAATCGATGCCGAAGCCAACTATACTATAAAAGAGGTCCGTCGCATTTTGAGGCCATGGAGAGAGAAAGAATTTATCCCAATTCATCGAACAAACCAGGGTTTTGAAAGAGTCCCAGTTGACAGAATTGAACAGACGATAATGCTTTGTTTTATGTACATTGGCCATGCGCAGTCTTAGACGGCATTTGATTACGCGATGATCACTCCGCGAAAATACATCAAGAACGTTAACACTGATTGCAGGTATGCCCATTGAAAAATGAGGTCCAGAAAACTTTTACCTCTGGTAGGTCGGGAGACTTGTTGCTGCCAACCATTCATTTGGATACAGGAGATAAGATTGTGGTATTTCAAAGGAGCGGTTCCCATGGGTCATGAAATCGAAGGTAGCTTGTTATCACCTTCAATAATGTTATGTAAAAATGGTACGCTTACTGTGCATTCAAATGCAAGCGTCAAATGTTCTAGATCTTCTTGGCTGCAGTTTGGCGTACTGTATATACATCCCAAAAGCAGCTGCTGCTGGTTAACAGATATCGTAAGCCAGAGTAATTATTGAATACTGTTTAGCACTGGGTTCTCGAAGGGTGCTGCTGCGAGCGAATTTCGCAGACAAATTACACATCCATCACCTCGACGACCAAGCCGATTTCTCATAAACTTCTTATATCCGAAAATAGTTAAATGATTGTCAGACATACCATCATGGCACCAAATTTCAGTTATAAATAATATATCAGGATTATTCACCAAAACAAACGAGCGTAGTGTGTGGATATTAGAGTGAAGAGAACTAATGTATATCCAACTACTGAGAGTGATGTGAGATATGAGGAAGATTCTTTAGGTTGTGTTATAAACACTGGGGTTTCAAGCCGTGTGCCTGGACCCAGGTTAGAAATTGTTAGAAAAGTGCGCGTATTGCCAGCGGTGGAAAATCTTTTGGAGGTGGCCACAGCGGAGGGGGTTGAGACTGAGTATGGCCCTCTAGAAAATGGTTCGAGGGAAAAAGTCCATGATTACTGCAATAGCCTGTGGGAGCTGGAGTGTTAGGTTGTATCCTCTGCATCATGTCGCTAATAGGCTGTAGATTACGTAACACATTGCTAGGATTCAGTGGATTGCTGTTATTTCCATCTATGGGTGAAATCCGCTTACTTGCGCTCGATATACAAGAATTCACTAAAGTGGTGGAGGCACACTGGTGTCAATCCATACATCAACATCAGCATAATCCATGTGGTTCGTTGATGGGTTTGGAACGTCATGATACCCAATCACACCGTGCGTAAGTTGCAAAGGTGGCGGCACGTCTTCCACAACTTTATGACCAATGGGTGTACGTCTATCCAAACAAGATGACGATACAGAGTCGGTCAATGATGCTTGAGATAAATCTAGGTCAACCGTCCTTTTACTATCAATCAATTTGACCGGATCCATCGAGATTCTAGATGAGGTTGGACACTGGCCAAAGCAGACTTTAGGCGGGACATGCCAGTTCGAGGCTTGAGGCAGCGCTTTTGCAAGCAACTGGGATTTAGCAGGTAGTGCAGTTGTTATTGGCTGATCCCCAATGTTGTCACTTCGCATACAGGAAAGAGTATTAGGGAACCCTATATGACTGCTAGAACTGAGTATCCAAGTGGAAGCACCATGTACATCATTAGTTTTGTGGATTGTAGTTGTTTTGGGCATGGTCGGCTTATCACGTTTAGCCCTGAAACTGTGGCCTAGTGGAGGCCTTCCAGTAACTAATTAGTATCTGACGTTGACCTTAGCTTCGAAGAGCGAGAATTAGGTGTTCTACCGGACACAGCATCTAATGCAATAGAGTGGCCCGCATATTCTTGTGATTCCTGGTTAATTTCAGAAATCACTTGATCATTCACCCCTTCGTCCCTATTTGCAGCAAGCGGAGTATTATCCTCACATTTGTGCTAGCCATTAAGTGGAGCAATATCAACTGGGTGAGGTGCGCCATATGGCTGTTGGGTATTCTGTTTTACCTCAGACGTTCTCCTCCCTATCTCTCGTTGTAGCGGGGTTTTGTCCTCCAAAATTTGCAGACTTTTGAAAGTCGTATTAAACACAATAAGATTGCGCTTTCGAGTAAATTGTTCAGCGATAAGTTCATTTTGAAACTGGAAAAGTATGGGGCACGCATTACATTTTTTCGTAGTCTGATACAGCTGGACCAACAATATTGCATACCGCATGCAGTAAGAAGCAATTTCTGAACAGTTTTTAATGGTAATTTCTCTGGAACATTAAATACCACAGCATTGCGTGAACAGCGTACTCGATTGTGTACTTCGGTCGAAATGGAGTCTATCAATACATGCAAGAAAATGCCGGATATTTCAAGAAACCGACATGGAAGAGTTAGCAACGAAACTAATAACGTACATCAGCTATTGCCAAAATGGCGCCCAATGCGTGCATTTGATGGTTATTAGTAGTTGGAGAACTATCCTCATGTACACAACATGTTATATATACTTACTAAACAACTCAAATATCGACACGAATTTGAAAAGTTCAACTGAAGTGAATGTTATGAATTATAATAATGCTGTCTCGACTCTTAGTGGGAACACACGAACGTTCTTCAGAGATTATGCCCCAACTCGAATTCGGAAAGTTGAAGGCTAACGTGACCTAGCCGCCAGATGTACACGCAAGCTGAGACTGGCGACAAAAAGCACGTTATCTAGCCCTACTGCAATGAGACAGAAACGAGAAGGACTGACCGGAATCTGAGTTATCACATAGTAGTTGTATCCTGATGAAAATTCAGTCAATGTCAGTAAGGCTTTTTGCCGTAAGTGTCGCAGTGTTCTGACGAGAGTTCGTTAGGTATACTATAACTTTCACCGTAAGTGCATCTGTGACCTGAGTCGAGCTCAGTTTGTTCACTGTGGTTATGCATCAAAATCCTGAGGACGAGTCGCGCGCACAAAGTTAACTTCACTCACCGGTAGTTACCAGGGGAGATTAGTGCGCGGAGAACAAATGCCAAATAATTTTACAATTAGTTTTTGTTATTTGTTTAATCACAACCCATGTTTCACAGCCTGGTCAACTATGGACCTGCATGACCACCCCTAAAAGTATTTTCATCGCAGGGCCGTCTTAGAAGTTTTTGTGGCCCCCTTCTATAATGGATAAGCCAAACCATGTTTGGGATTCCATTGACTCAAAATACGCCATCTGACTTCTCTTCCCGCACAAACGATTGCTGAAAAGGATTGCTTCCTTTGAAATTTAGGACCCACTCTTAAGCGGGCTATTGTCATACAAGAGCGGCCGTTCTCAGATAGTTACCGTAACCGACCACTACTCTTCACCACGTCCAATCACTAGTGGTGTTATCCAACGGATTTTACTCGGTCCGTTACTATTCTTGCACTATATCAATGATATCAGTGCGGATCTCATATATGGCATACCTTTCCCATTTGCAGATGTCATAAAGCTAAGCTGCACATTCCGACAACATGAGCTATGAGATACACTACTACTCATACAGGATGACTTCCACGCCCTTAAGAAATGGTGTAACACCTGGATGAGGAAGTTCACGGAGAAAATATCTAGCATCATGTATCGCGGTTGTCCGACAGCCGAGGGATCAATTACACTCAAAGAAAAACGCTTTGTGTATAGCTGTCTCCCCGCGACCTCGAAATCAGGTATTCTTGCGTCTTCAACCTTTCTAAACAAGTGGAATGTCAGCTGGTTAGGGCCAGAAAATCAACAGCTAATATATTGCATAACATCCACATAACTCAAGCCAGTGTAGAAGTCTTCAACATTCTCACTCGCATCCTTTTGGAATACTGCATTATCATTTCGGGCAGCATGAAGAAATCTGACAGAATATTTCTGGGAAGCAAACAACGGTCATTTAGCAAACGTCTGCTAGGCCAAACCACTACTAACAACTATCAGGAGCGCTGTCGAGAATTCCAGCTCCATCCGCTTTGGCTACGTAGCTTGAGATATAACGCGATGCGTCTGTACAACATGATTCATCAAAACGCCCACTGCTATTTGCCCTTCCTAGAACTATAACATAGTTCGACAACGGAGTTACGCAATAAGGAGCATACCCTGAGTGTATCCAGGTGCAGATGTAAATCTGTGGTCCAATATTTTCCTCATCAGAAACGCTGTCCTGTGGAATAAGCTCCCAGTCACAATCAGATTGTGTGGTAGCGCGACAGCTTTTCGCGTTAAGCTCACTAATTCCTAGGTTTGAACACAATTATGACTCTGTTCTCTTGGGATGGATCACTTTAGTAGTTGTTCCAATGAAGGTCAAACAGCATCTGATAAGTGAATGAAGTAACTAAAAATATTTCACCCAGGGTGGTACGCTGCTAGTGTTGTTATTGACCCCCAATCCAACGAGTGCACATTAGGTTGAAACACGCCTTTAATATATACCATTGAAATAGGAAAGACAATGAAAAGCACACAACTACTTGCCATTCACGCATGAGCAGTATTTATGTGGTAAAATATATGCTGTGCTAAATATGGAGGCAGTTTCTCGCCCGATACGAACTATTCTATTTATTATTAGTATGATCCTTATTATTATAATTAGACATTCAACACAGTGCAAAACTAATTTCCCCAGTTACATTGATCTACTTTTGTTTCGTGGCGACAACAGCATGGTTAAAGGTGCAGGAAAATTCAAGTCACTACGCCACCACATTGGTAATGAGGGCCAGCAACATTTCGACAATATACACATACATATCAAAGAGATCTACGATCTATGTTCTGTTTCTAGGACCAACTTTCGGTGGGGGGGGGGAATTGAAGCTACACGTGGTCACATGCTGCCACAAATTCAACACCATGGCCACAACAATTGAATGAGAGTGTAAATGATTTTATCCATCGACTTCATACTGCCCTCACCTATTGTGTCTATGATCAGATTTTACCGAACTAGTTTGAAGAATTAATGCTGCTACAGGCAGTCATTGTGAGTGTTCTCGATAAGAACGCACGAGAGCAGCCTTTATCCGAAGATCAAATGATCCTGATTTGAGAAAAGACTTGTGATATGGTCCGACAGCGCGCAAACCTCGTTTATGAGCCAGCTAAATATTCCTCCGACAATCAGTTGCTTCACAGGACGTAAATAAATTCTCCCAGACTAGCCGGGACCAAACCGCAACTCAACCTGTGCAGCGGAGGGAATTTCGTTTTTATCGCTGTGGTGAAGTTCAATCGTCCCCATCTGACTGTCAGCACCTTCACTCAATGTGCAGATTTAGTGGTAAGAAAGCTCATATTCAGAAATGTTATCTTGCTAAGAGGAAATCACTTGTACCTGAGCAACAAAGTTACAAACTGCATCACCGAGAACTTACAACAAAACTGGATAACTACCGCAACTGGTTAATCGCATCATAACGTCGGAAAAGACATATGTCGTGTTTGTCAATGTAAACGAGCAACTTGTGGATTTTGAAATTGAGACCGTTTCCGCAGTTACTCTGATATGACAGAGTGCCTTAACACAACTCCCAAAGTCGGATCCATCAAATATGGAACTGCGATTTTACACACGACAGATAGTGACGGTGCTGAGCGCATTTATTGCATGCATCTCTTACCATAATTAAACGAATGATATGTGCGTGTAAGTTTCTGGAGGATCGGGTCCAAACATACTTGGTCGCGACGGAATTCAACATCTTCCTAGCATCATGTAGAACGACCACATGTTGGAACTCACAGACACTGACCTGCTATCCTGCAGAAACGAGCGGTTCTATTCGATGAGTATAGACTTGGCATTTCGAAATATATTGCCTAACATCTAGTGTTGAAACCATAGGAAATACCAAGGGTTTGGAAAGTTCGAGCTCTTCTTTACAATATTCGCGATAAATACTATTGTGAACTGCACCGATCCCAGCTGCAGTATACGGTTGAACCTGTCTAATATTCGGACTAGTTAGCCCCTATATTGCCAGTATTAAAGTGCGATGAGGCCAAAGTCTCTTTGGGAAATACAAGCTTATGATCAACCATGCGCTACACTTGTCTCTCTCCTGTGACGAGCTTTTAACCAAACTAGATCTGAGCCATGTCTACCAATTAATTGAATTCATTGATGAATCTCTTGCGTACGCCATGGTTAACACTCACCTTGCATTGTACCGCGACACACGCGTGCCATTTGGAATAAGATCGGCCCCGATTATCATTCAGCGTATATTGGACCCACTGATGAACAATGGAACGATGGAACAATGGTATATGACGGGTAAAAAAGCATACACTTAACGAGTCCCGCAGGTTGGCAATAGAAATACTAACAGATTGGCAAACCACATAAGTGGTTGAAGTAAGGAGCATCAGAGAGTTAAAAGGTAGAAATATAACAGTTTTAGGGGGATAAAGTGGTACGACGTAAAACTGGCTAAGAAATTGTTATCGTTGGTGATGGTAGCAAATAAAAATGGAGTACTCACCGGTTCGCACAGATTTACGACCGTGATTTTGGGGTATAAATCCAAACAGGCTGGTCAGCCTAAATATATACAAGCGTTTTCGTTCATAAAACAAAGCGCAGGGGGCTCAGCGCGACGACCAATCGTTTTATAAACGTATCTAATGTGCGGGGCATAAACAACTGAGTTTGGAAGGGCGTTCCAGGGCCCGCAGACCCGGAGGGAGAAATAGGTTCTCCGACACTCTAGACGACTGTACTGTTGGCTCAGCTTTAAACTGTTACCGCGAAGGTTAGTGTTCGGGCTGAGCTTCAAGATGTGGCGGCATACGTGACTGGGATCGCTCAATATCTGGTACACTAGTATGAGGTCTCCACGAAGTCGCCGGTAACGTCCGCTGAACACTCCGAGTATCTCCAGTCGTTCCTGGTAAGGAGTGTGGCGCAAGCCCTTGACGATTTTCGTTGCTCGACGCTGTGGGGTCTCAAGTGCTGCGAGGTCACGTTTTATCCAGGGTTGCCAGGCCTGGATTGCATATTCGACATGAGGACGTGATGAAGGACATACCGAACACATGTGCATACTTGGATGGCATCTTCGTTACTGGATAAAGTATCACCGAACACTTACACACTTAAGATGCCTACGGTAATTATTATCAGACGCCGGGTGGAGTTAAAAACGGATAATTGTACATTCCTTGTGCCCAGGATACGGTAATTTTGTTTCGGTCATCACTAGAAGGATAGTGCTCGTTGAAAGACAAGAGCGCTACTTGAAGCAGCAGCGCCCAAAAATATTCATGTATTGTGAGCATTCTTGAGTGCCGTTGTTTAGCTTACGAGATTTGCACTATCGGCAGCAACACATCTACATCCGCTTCATTAACTCTGATGTTACAAGCGAACCTGGAATTGGGGAAGGATTCATGAAACTGCTATCATGGGAGTTACAGATCTTTATGCATTTGCAGATGTTCTTGTGCAGTGCGACCCGTAAAAACCTCCTATTCGCTCTTGAAATACTTCGCCTATTGTTCTTGCAGATGTTTTAAAGCACTAATTACCGGAGGGTTACCATAGATCCTGCTTATTCTTCAAGAACGCTGACAGCAACAGGACGAAATTACTGGCAGCGTGATCGAGAGGCAGCAGCTGTTGCCGTTATTACAAACAGAAATCACAAATATTTTCTTAGCAAAGCGTTTGTATTCTTCATGGATCATAAACCTTTTATTCCCATCTTTGGACACCAAATGGGGATTCAACAAATACCTTACCCCAAAATAATTCGTTGGTCTCTCATTCTAGATTAAAATTACTAGTAAACCTAGTACGTTCACAGCATTTACTTGTCTTTAGTCGACTTCCTTTACCATGGGTGACTTCGGAGGAATTTACTCTACTAGAGCTTGTGTACTTGGTTCGACACCTTCATAAATCCCTTGTCGGACCAACGTGCTTACATCAGGAGACTGATATTAATCCAGTTTTATCGATAATGTAATGCTGCGTCATGGCGTCGACAAATAACACCCAAACAACTCATGCCTTTCCGTAATAGGAGATCTGAGCTCAACCTCCAGAACGAATGTTTACGGTGAAGCGCACGAATTTTAGTCTGCAAAATATTTCGGTCCCGTATCTTCGATGAGAAACATGATGCGCACCCAGGAATTTCCAAACTGAAGTCAGTAGCTTGCTTTTATGTATGTTGGCCCGAACTAGACTATGACACTGCAATGAAGGTTGCAAGTTACAGACTCTGTCAGTAGAAGCGGAACGCTGACCCTCATGAACGATGAAAAATGATATATTACAAGTAAAAAAAGATTGCTTTACAAGTCCGATAGGATGGTTGAAGTGAAAGCAAACATAAGTTTAAATAGTCAATTTAAGCGTCTAGCGGCTTAGATGCCCTTCTTCATATAAACATTTTTAAATGCGTATTTAATCGTTATTGTAGAGTAATATGGGGAAGTACTATGGGGAAGGTATGTCTTAACCACAAAAGAACTGACAACGCTTACTCGTGCGCCGCTTTCTTGGACTGATGTAATTGATGAATGTAGTTGCAGTATATCCGAACGACATTTCACAGCAACAGAGTGTAAGCAGTAAAACACAAAGCTTAAAATGAGCATCGTTTGTTCACGTTTGCATAACTTATACATCACTGATTATATAGCGCAATGTAAATGGATAAACGAATCATCCAGACGTCTTTTGAATACCGTTAGCGTGAGGGAAGAAACAACGCATGTGGGAAGAGCGTTCCAGTGTTGGCACACACGAAGGGAAAGAAATTTACGCGTCATTCCAACCGGCTGTATTGTGTGTCCAACCATAGTTGGTGTCCTCTGAGTGTGGTATTGCGATTCAGCTTTAGTAGGTGACGACAAAAATGTTGTGGATTCCTCAGGATCACCTAAGTCATTATCAAGTCGCCACGCAAACATCGATACTGTCCACTGTAGACCCGGATGGTATTCAGCCTCAATCGGTAAGGGAGATGAAATAGGCCCTTCACGTTCTTGGTCGCCCTTCGTTGTGGCAGTTCAAGAGCCATAAGGTCTTGCTTTTGTCATAACTGCCAGGCGTGGATGGCGTACTCAGAATGAGGCCGAATGTAGGCGTTGAGCATCTGAGAAAAGATGGAAGGATCAAAGCGCCCGAATGCCCACTGCAGAAGCTCAAGGTATTGGTTAGATTTTTGGAGTCTTTCTCAGCCTGACGGGAACAGCCCAGATCTTTCTGCACTATCACGCCTAGATCGCATTCCGTTGAAGTGCGCTGCAATATTTGATCCCCCAGTCTGTATTCGCAAGTAGCTTTATGGCGTATGCTCAACACCTTGCAATTCATAGCGTTGAACTGAAGCAGTTCTGAGTCGACCATTCGTAGACCCTGTCAAGATCATCCTGAAGTGCTGCATTGTCACTGGCTGTTCTGATGGCTCGCCATATCATGAGCGAAGCGTAAGGAGTTTGAGGTGATTAACGTCGCGAGATCGTTTATGTAAATCAGGAATAGTCGTGAACCAAATATTGTGCCCTGGAGCACTCCGCACTTAACGTCGATTGGGTCAGAGATGACGCCACGAACTCTTACATTCAGATGTCGTTGAAGCAAGAAGTTACCTATTCAACGGAGATTTGGGTCACCAATTCCACAACACTGCAGCTTGTGAAGGAGGATACCGTGGTTCAGAGGGTCAAAGGCCTTTGAGAAGTCCAGGTATACTGCACCAACAACTACGCCGCTGTCAACGGTCGCCGTCCAACCTGATCTAGCAAGTAGCAAGTTTGAAGTGCAAGATCGGTTCTTGCGAAATCCATGTTGTTCTTATGCTATGCTATTGCACTCTTCCAAGTAGTTCATGAGCGCTTCGGCAACATTCGCTTCCATAAGTTTGGAGAGCACCGGAAGTAGTGTTCTCGGGCAATAGTTGGAAGGAGCTGTACGACTTCCTTCCTTATGAATGGGAGTGACGATGCCATGCTTCCACATTGTTGGCACCCACATCTCATCAATGCATCGTTGGAAGAACTTGCAGGGTGGGTCCGCCAGGTTTACTGCAACCAACTTCAACGCTTTTGGACGAATATTATCAAAGCCGGTAGAGGTATGTTCGCGCAGGGCAATTAGCCTTTTCATAACATCCGCAGTCGTAAACGTGATGTTGCTAAGCCCTGGTGGTTGTCCAACGATCGGGAACAGTTTATGCAGCGATGTTGTGCTCTGAAAGTTCGGGGCGAATTGTTGACATAGGGCGTTGGTCGCCTCGGTTGCGGATTTTGCGAGTCCACACAATGCGTGTAAGGCAGGAACTTCTCGCTGTACTTTGCGGAGCTTGTTTGTGTGTCTTTACAGGAGCTTGGGATTTGAAAGGAAATTCTCAGCTTGATTCTGTTGGTGCTGTATTTTATCTTTGCGTACCAGTTTTACGCAGTGATTCCTTTGGATAGTGTAGGCTTCCCGTGTTTCGGCACTCGGAGACCCCTTGTATCTTCGCCAGAGTAAATTCCTCGTGAGCATACACTTCCGTGTCTTGCTGCGTATAAATGATTTTGCTGTCTTCGCTCGCGTAGGCCTTTTCCTAAAGGCACTAGTTACTAACGTGTTGAACTGGTGAGCAAAACCAGACCAAGCGACAGGGGGATCGTTCTACTAGAAATGCCCAATTTGTGGCATTTATAAGTCTGATTAGAGCGCCATAATCCGTAATCAGCTGACACTCCTCTGTGTTTTCTAAGGAATACTCTGCATAACAGATGTAATTGAACATGAGCGTTGCATGGTCGCTACGGCCTAAATACTCTATCGATACCGTTTCCATTATAACCTCTCCATTGGTGAATACGAAATCCAGGACACCCGGTTTGTTTCCCATCCTGAATCTTGCGGGAGATGTGATGTGATTGTAGAGTGGTAGTCCAATAATTATCTCCTGTACTTCCATTTTAAATTGTTCGTTGATTCAAGCTGGGGTTTCTGTGGTATGCATATTGTAGTCACCAACCAGAAGAATGTTGCTGTGTGACTGTGACAGCATGGTCTTCTTTGCGGTTGTTCATTTCCAAAGTAGCCGACGGAGGGCGACACCACACCCAACAAACAAACGTCCCCACGGCTTAGGTGAAGACGGCACCAAAGCGCATCGACAAGCTGAACCTCCCGGTCATCAATGAGGTCAAGGTGTAGTTCGCTGTGATAATAAAGTAGCACTCCACCTCCTCTACTTGGTTGATCGTTGCATAGAATAGACATCCCAGGTAGTGCGATTTCTGCATCAGTGGTCGCTTCATTTAACCAGATCTCGGTTATCATAACGAGGTCCTTTGACGTCGAGGCCTGACGCAGGCGAAACTTCGTCAGTTGGCTTAAAAGACCTTGTGAGTTGGTATAAAAACAGGAGAGTGATTCATAGGTTAGGAGTATGTTTGTGGATGTAGACAACAGTTTTGAGACTTGACCGGCCCTCTTGAGGTCGGCTGCTACTCGTATTTTTTAATAGTCTTCGACTCTCGAGAATGACTTGGAATAACTCTCTGCGCCATGCAGTTAGGTTCATGATAATCCTGATGGTCACTCGCCTCCCGCCGTGTCTCGCCGGATGACGGCTGTCAGATCATTCTCTGTGGTGGACTCTGTACTGAGGGTTGTTTCCATTGAGTTGTTGTTGGAGTAACCAGTAAACCTGCTGTTTTAGTCGAATTTCGGTGGGTAGCATGTTCCGGAAGTTACCCCAGTTCTCTAGAACAGTCTGTAAAGTTAGTTCAGACGGTAAGACTAACTTCAGCAACCTAGGACCACACCCATTGTAATTTGGTGACGCGAGAATCCTTGTCAGAGAGGTAGCAATGACATTTTTTAAAGATGGCGCCTCACGAATGTAACGCCATTGCTCCAGATCATGTTCCTGTGCTTTTTCAGGAGATGAAGCTTGCGACTCGGGGACGCCATGAATAATGATGATTTTCAGCTCGTGTTTTCTACTTCCCTGTTGATTGCTCATATACTTTGAACGTTCTTTCCACGCAATACCCGGTAAGATACATACTCCGTTGATTGCTCTGTGGTCTCCATTCGCGGCGAGCAAAATGGATTCCGTTTCGTCCGCGGAATGTAGTGTTACTCGAAGTAGTGGAGGCTCACCGTAGTGTAAGTAGTTTAAGTGTCATGCGATGCGTCTCAGCGTAGTGCCTTCAGCGTGCATGCTGTTGGCACTACAGAAGGAATCCCACTGACTACGATCGTCCATCAATTTACCCCTTATTGTATTGGATTTGGATTCAAGAACGTTAGTGCACACAAGACTTAAGGCACCATGATTCGGCCTCCTGGTTCGTGATTTAAGAGCACTAGGTTCTTTTGTTTCCTGTAGATTTGCGCATCGCAATGGCGATAGCGATCCATGATGAGGCGAGGTTTTGCCCTCTCCGGTAATTGGAGTCACAGGTGTCTTTGACGGCTTTTTCTTAGAAGCAGCCGCTGCGTAGGGTGTCCAGGTATTCTTTACCGTGGGCTAGCTGGAGTGTTGTGCTCCCAGTATGTCAAGTGAATAACTAGTTATCACACCCATGGCGAACCTAGAAGCAAGCGGGTTGTAAACGACTTTTTCACTTAGTTGAGTCATGAAACTGAAACGCCGTGATGAGGTTGGGACGTCTGGCCCACTTCTTCGGCCTAAACGGGCAGTTTCTAGGTGTCCGTTCAGATGCAAGTATAGTATTGTTTCATTTCACAGATGCGTTGCTAGCGTTCACCAGTTGCTCAACTGTTTCCGCCAACGTTTCACAATTTTTCATTAGGAAAATTACACAACTAACAACAGGGATGGATTTGCACACCTGGCAGAACCAAAATGCTTCGGTTTTGCTGCTGTATTGTCTAGTTTCGAGTGTACTCATCCCTAAACACTTCGAATGGTACGCTTTTTGGCAGTTAAAGCAAACTGGACCAGCATTAGCGGTTTGTACACATATGTCATAATATACTTTCGAATGGGCCATATCTACTTGGTGCGCGCACTTTGTTTTTGTGACTTGCACCAATTCCAAAAGGGATTGCATCGAAAAGGAGAGTTCAGATTCTATGTTGTAGATCTCTCAGTTGCAACTAGCTTAGAATGGAATAATTCTAGTGATATTTGTGGTCACGATCAGTAGTGGGGCAGCGAACTAGGAATGACCGCAGATGGTGGTGATATGGTGTAAAGATTCCACACTAACAATGCAGCCAATGCAGTCTTGGAAGTGGCTAGAATCTCTCTGGAAACACGTCCACATATGCACTTTAGGTCATTTCGAGGTTCTTTGTTGCCCATTGCAAATGGACTGAAGCCACATTTTGGCCTCAGCAACTTCATCTAACACCATAACAAAACTGCGCACAACTTTCGCCACTTGTGCTCTCCCCGAAACCCTTGTGTCTGCCAAAGAACCAGCGTTTTCCAGTGCCGAGTTTTCTACATTTCTTCTCTCGAACAGCGTTGGATATATAACTGCTGCACCTTATCATCCATCTTCCAACCGGTTGGCAGAGGGGGCAGTAAAGAGAATACAAATTCTACGATCAAAACTACCAAATGCTCCACTACGTGTGTGCTTAGAATGTTCCCTCTTCACATTCCGGAACGTAACCAACGAGACAACCGGTTATAGCCTGGCAGAGTTAATGTTCGGTCGTCACTTGCGTACACGATGAGATCTATTGGTTGGGACCGTTGTATCACAAGTTGTTGAAAGGCAACAATGGGCGGAGGAACATTTTGACACTGACAGCAAAAGCAGAATTGTGACAGTCTGATCTTACATACGTCCGCCCCGCGATTACTTTCACTCACTAACGACAGTCAGAACACGGACGACTAGAGACAAAGATTCAAGGGTTTCTTCATGTAGGAACACGACTTCGTTATTTGGCGTGACGCACCAGCGTGAAAGCCAACCAGAGTGCGGAAAGCGTGTGGACAAGTAAAGGCACTAAATCTTGAACAAATGGGGAACCAATCTGGTGCACACCAATGATGGGAGGCGAGACTGTTGGCGTCAGAATAGGCCAGCGTTCTAGGGGCAAAATCACGACTCCAAACAGCCCATAGATATAGCGGAATGATACGTTAAAACAAACGTCCGTGAAACACCACAGTAAAACGTAGGTCTACAGCCATGATCTACAGCCATGGATTTTTATTGGTCCTCCAACACGTTTACGGACAGACACTAGGTGGGAGCCAGCCGTCGTCAAAACAACTAACGCACAGATCGTTGAAGCGGAAACCGGGGATGGCCGAATCGTGCAGCGCCACTTGGACCAAGTGCGACAAAGATTACCTAACCGAGAAACAGTTGCTTAACGAGATCACCCATTTCAGTCACCGACCAGCGTGCAGTTGACTGACGCCCAACACCGAAAAGTCGAGTGCTTCGAGGCCGATTAGATTGCACTAAAAAGGGTGGGATGATTCAGTTATCGGCCCTACCAAATCCGTACACTGCCATTAAGTATTGCTGCATAGGATCGTTTGTACCTGGGTGTGTGCATGCTTGTTTAGCAACCAATCCGTGTCCGCTATTGATTCGCTTCCAAGTGGAAACTACCGTTCGCGGGATCATGTGAATCTCATCGCGGACAGGGTTCACGTACTCACACGTGCTGAGTGGAGTGTACCGCTTATGCTTGCTAATAAGGTTTTTCCTACTACCATACGTTGTTCTGCGTACTTATGTGTAACAATTATGAATATGGAAAACTTAAAAGATTACCTTAGATAATAGAAGAACGTGTTTAACACAAACAAGACATTTGTAACAACATTTTTCTAGCATATGATGACTACTCCCCTGCTCAGGTCTGTTCAGTAGTACCGAATGTTGGCTACTGCACTCACATAATACCAGAACGATAGAGACCCCTATGAAGGGCAAATTTAAGAGTAGACTACAATAAGAGTAACAGCAACATCGACACTGAACACCAAAATGTAGGTGTATTCAGTGGAATTTCTCCCTCACTACCCACTTGTTGGTGGCTGGCTTGCCGAACTACCTCGTGGTACCATCTGGGTGGTTCGGGTGTAACCCGTTCCAGCGAAGTGTTCGGCGACAGTGTTCCACATTGGTGGAGCACTTTAGTCCAGCAATTGTGTTGATTTCATGGGGAGTATTTGAAACATGTTTTGTGATCTACCAAACAAAAGACCTATGAACTGAAAATTCAGTCAGCGACTCCCAATGGGCGCGATTCCATTAATTCGCCGCACTGCCCTGCAGGTAGGTTATTTAACCAAAGAGTCGGGATGGGGTCCCCTAAGTCAACTGCCTAATTCGGCTTGGGCAACCGGGCAGTATCACACCCCCTCACAACATCATGGACTGTTCTACAACCTGCGCATCCGCTACCGTTTCTGCTTCGTACATTCATGCCACGTCATCACACAGCAATTGTTTGTTTACTAAAATTTCCTACATTCCGTTACCCGATTCATGTGTTCTAAAATCTAGCTGCGATTGCGGTTGCGCTGCGAACCGTGGTGTTCAACCTATGGCTCTACTTTGACGCCGATCTTCGTTTCGTGTATGAGTGTTTGGGTGTTTGAGTAGCGAATCCCTAGATCACGGATAGGGTGGCAGTGAGACAAAGGTTTACCATCAATAGTAAGCGAACCTGGTATGATGTCACATCTGGAGGATACTGCGTGGCATTTATCAGCAGAGAATCTTATCATCCATTTGGAGATCCATGAGTCGTGTGCACTTAAGTCACGCTGGATTTCGCTTATCATTACACTGACCTCAATTGGATTAAAAGTGTAAACCATCTTTATGTCAGCGGCAAATATGAAAGGTTTGCCGGGGGAAAAGACTTCAAAAATATCGTTTACTCTTAGTAGGAATAAAAAGGGTCCCAGAACACTATCTTGGATCTCGCCATTGGTGAAAGGCTTTGGCGTGCTCGTTTTGTGTTGAATCTGAACAACCTGAGTTCTATTTGTGAGGTATGAATCAAACCATGAAAGCAGAGGGATGCCTATGCCATGTGCGGTTAGTTTGGATAAGAGATAGTTATGCGGGACATGATTAATTGTCTTGTGCATATCGAGGTAGATGACCATTGCTGATGAACCGCCATCCAGCGCAGTAGTCAGGAGATTGAGAAAGTCGAGCTGACATATGATGCAGGATCGCGCACTTAGGAAACCGTGTTGTGAGTTTCTGCTAAGATTTTGCGTCATCATAAACTCAACAGTTTTGGACTTTATGTGATGTTCCATCATTTTACAGAGTATAGAAGTATGCCTTCTTGGGCGGTAGCTGCTCATTTCATGCACGCAGCCTGACTTATATGGAGGATTGACTACATCCATCTTCCACTGTGATGGCACAGTACCGGGTTTCATAGATACAGAAAAAAGATTTAGAAGTAGTACAGGAATGTCGGATCCACCATTTTATCAGTGTTGGTGATAAATTGTCAGGTCCAGCATACCATGATAATTTAGTCTAGGAAATTAGTCGATTACTATCACGGAGTTCAAAGGCAACTTTGCAACTGTGCATGCTCTTAGGTCATTTGGATTGTTCCTCTCTATCCTCTCTACATCTGCTCGCAGAGTTGTCACTGTACGCTCATTCGAACCGTCTCGAGATAATCTTTCCAACGCGCAGCGTATTTCGAATCCACGCATTACAGACGACTATCTCTCGTTGATTTTTACATTTTACATATTCTCTGTGAAGCTATACACGAAGAGTTTCTTTCGGTTTGCATCCTACACCACAAACTGTGACCTTTTTTGGAGGCCCAACATAAGGGCTCTTTAACAACTACACGACTGCTTTTATTGATGGCTACGTAAGGCAGATACAAGCAGAAATACACGGGATCTACCGCTAATCTTTCGGTTGTATCGCAGTCACTGAGGCTGCCACTTAAAATCAACTCACCTGACACGCACCACTATAGTGCCACACCAAGAAGCGCTTTGACCAGGTCGATAGCCTGTGCTTCGTTCCGAGACCTGTCTGGATTAACCTGCAACCGCTTGTGACCTGCTACAAAGAACGCCTGTGCTGACCAGACTGCTAACCGGTATGTCATTGGAAAGGTGACACAGCGATAACAACACGCTTGGAACTGGTGGAGAGGTCGCTTTTCCAAAGCAACAGTGTGTACAAATAGCAGGCGGAGATTAAAATAGTTCACTGCGATGTGTTCCTTTTGTTCGTACTTAAATCGCACAGTTTCTTGGAGCTGCCAATTGTACCAGCAGTATATTAGACGTGGATTTCCAGTTAAACATCAGAAGCTAGCATTCATTGTCTTAACACCTTTGATTTTGCCTCAGTGTATAACTTTTATTATCATTTCCCTATCACGTCTACAGTAAGGACATGCACAATGAACAAAAAAGAATTATAGGCCAGATTGCTTCCATTATAGTTCAAAAGCTGAGACAATAAACTAAGGTACTTCATACAAAGGCTGGAAGCAGCAGTAAAGAAGATACCAAAAGCAGTGTAGGCGCTGTGGGAAAATTCCTTGGACTACATGCTGACATGAGAAAGACACCTGAAAATGTCCATCCGTAGCTGAAACTGCATACGCTGCACTTACATTAAAAGTCGACATACTCATATCGATATTGCAACCTATGCAGAGTCTAGCTGTCTTGTGTGAATCGCCCATAAATATTGATAGAATGAACCTCATGAAGAGTAATGTGTTTATAGCACAACCTAAACAATCTTCCTCATATCTCACATCACTCTCAGTATTTGGATATACATTAGTTCTCTTCACTCTAATATCCACACACTACGCTCGTTTGTTTTGGTGAATAATCCTGATATATTATTTATAACTGAAATTTGGTGCCATGATGGTATGTCTGACAATCATTTAACTATTTTCGGATATAAGAAGTTTATGAGAAATCGGCTTGGTCGTCGAGGTGGTGGATGTGTAATTTGTCTGCAAAATTCGCTCGCGGCAGCACCCTTCGAGAACCCAGTGCTAAACAGTATTCAATAATTACTCTGGCTTACGATATCTGTTAACCAGCAGCAGCTGCTTTTGGGATGTATATACAGTACGCCAAACTGCAGCCAAGAAGATCTAGAACATTTGACGCTTGCATTTGAATGCACAGTAAGCGTACCATTTTTACATAACATTATTGAAGGTGATAACAAGCTACCTTCGATTTCATGACCCATGGGAACCGCTCCTTTGAAATACCACAATCTTATCTCCTGTATCAAAATGAATGGTTGGCAGCAACAAGTCTCCCGACCTACCAGAGGTAAAAGTTTTCTGGACCTCATTTTTTCAATGGGCATACCTGCAATCAGTGTTAACGTTCTTGATGTATTTTCGCGGAGTGATCATCGCGTAATCAAATGCCGTCTAAGACTGCGCATGGCCAATGTACATAAAACAAAGCATTATCGTCTGTTCAATTCTGTCAACTGGGACTCTTTCAAAACCCTGGTTTGTTCGATGAATTGGGATAAATTCTTTCTCTCTCCATGGCCTCAAAATGCGACGGACCTCTTTTATAGTATAGTTGGCTTCTGCATCGATTCAGCAATACCACACAAATGCGCTTACCAAAGGAAACATAAATCCGATCGCAAGGCATTGAAGGCAGCGCGAAAGCTTCATAAGCTTCGTCAGAAATTCTTGTTAACCGCTGACTTTGCGCTATTATTACGGCAGTCGAAGCTCGTGGAAGAACAGAGGCATCAAAATGACAAAACTGTCATTCTGGAAGAGTATAATCTCTGAACGGCCCTAGCAAAACAGCTAAGCTAGCCAAACTATTCCGTGCCCGGTCTTCGCGTTGCAGTAACCAGTTGAATTCTGATTACGGATTTCGGTATGATTCAATTCGGTTCATCGCAATTAGATTCCAAGCCGCATCGTTAAGCTACCAATCCGGAAAGGCACCAGACCCGCGTTTGGCCTTATTGGGACTCGTCAGTGGTGCGCATAAATCGACTTGGAATCTAACTGCGATGAACCAAATTGAATCAAAGCGAAATCCATCAACTCATTCGTAATCAAAAATCCAAGCCCTACCAGTATTTAAAATTGCTGTGTGGATTCACGGCGCTGACAAGGAAAGACCTGACCGTGACGGCCAACCAATGCACGGGCAAAACGTGCAGGCAGTGGAGCATGGGTCGGGCTGTATCGCAGTTAGGTTTCAATTCGTAATGTTCAACTGTCGTCCCCCATGGCTCAGTGGCATAAGCTGCTGTCTAGTTTGCGTTAATCTCTAGCATTCGTGGGTTCGATCCCCAGTAGGGGACCGATGGATGTCTACCACGGACGAGCCCCAATAAAGCGAAACGCGCGTCTGGTGCTTTTCCGGATTGGTAGCTTACCTATGCGGCTTGGAATCTAACTGCGATGAACCAAAGTGAATTTCAATTTTAGCATCACGACTGATGGAACATACTACGACGCACCAGGTTATATCTGCGAATCATTCAGTGCTTATTTTGCTGATCAATGCTCAATGAAACATTAGAGACTTATCATGCCGCAGACCAATTAAGGTCTGTGCACAGTGGAATTCTCTATAGCGAAAATCACTGATCCAGTCTCTCGCCTGTGCTCCTTAACTTACACAGGCTCTGATGGGATTCTCACTTGTTTACTAAAAAGCACTGATAGTGACTTCATTCTGCTTTTGCTCAACATCTTTACACTCTCTTTTAACAACGGAGTATACCCTCCTCAATGGACAAATTCGGTCGTTATCCTGCGACATAAAATGGCGCTGCACATGAGGTTAAAAATTTCCGTCCCATCAATCACACACCCAACCTAGCTAGAATAATAGAAAGGATAGTGAAATATGAACTATTTATAATCTTGAGCAAGGCTAACATCATCAGTAATTCGCAACACTGATTCATGCAAGGTCGATCCTGCGCAACATGCCGGACTCAGTTTTTAAATCACACAACGGCTGCCATTGACAACGGAGACAGTGTCGTAATCCTGTTCCTGGATATGCAAAAAGCCTTTGATTGAGTGCCACACAGAAGGTTACTAAACTAACTGAAAGCTATAGGCATTGGAGAACCGATGTTCTCTTGGCTATCTTCAAATCTAATTAGTAGACAGCAGGTTGTGCGCATAGACGACCATTTCTCTAAACTGAAAGTAATACCTAGTGGAGTGATTCAAGGGAGTGTTCTTGGTCCTCTTCTTTTTCTAATTTAACGATATATTCCAGAGAATAAGAAATGGTGTTGCATTTCTCTTTGCTGATGACATGAAAGTTGTCTAATCTCAACCACGTGCAAAAACGCAGGGAGCCGTACGTCTCACTCAGGATAACCTATCTGCCTTTGCCTCCTGGTTCCAACTGTGACAGATGTCATTTGCCATGGACAAGTGTAATATTCTGTCGTACAAATGCCAACTACCGCCAGACAGTTTATTACTATAAGGGGCATATATCTCGCAATGCAGGACAATTCGCGACTTTTCTGAACAATGTGACTTACAATTTTCGAAAGCCATGAAGACCATCGGTTACATCTGCTATCATTTTTACCTCACGGAATCTCGCATATCGCTATGCAAAACATATGTATTGCCGTGTATGGAATACTGTTTAACGGTACAGTCTAAGCTAAGGAAATCTGACCGGCACGCTCTTGAGGGGGTCCAGAGTCGCTCCACGAAAAAGCTATGTGGATATACCTCAAAGTTGACATACAGAGAGCGATGTGATAAACTTGGATTCGACACAGTTTGGCTTCGGATAATGAAGCTGAACCTGTTTTCTTCACTGAATCATAAACTATCATATTCGCAGTCTTGAAAACGGTGTTCACATATCTGTAAACAGCAGATACCCAATACGTAACAAAGTGGTAAAGATCATAATTACAAAACGTACTACGAAAATCAGAAATAAGTTTCATTCGAACCCAATACTCAAAGCTTTGGAGCAAACCTCCAAGTGGTACTAGTATATGCTATTGACTTTACAATTTTAAGCTTGCTATTAGTAATCATTTAAGCTTCCAAAATGTGATAAATAGGTTCGGGACATCATAGTCTCTAGATAACGCATTCGAAAACGGTATCCATGGTGTTTGAATAAATTTCCGAAACACATACACATAAAATTTCTGACAACAGCCCCTTTCATTACATTTTTTCCCTCGTCCTAAATATCTGTCATATGGTTGTGAAGAATCCTGATTCAATGGCAGGAAAAAGTAGCAGAACGATTCTGATTACTCTGTGTGCCCTAATTTGCAATTGCGCCCATGTATTAATGAAATGTCACAGCAAAGTTGTACCATTATTTGATCTTTTCCTTTTAGAGAACAGCTTCTTGCATCCTCGAGGAATATACAACTTATTTATTTATTTATTTAACGGTAACCAGAGGGAGGATTTCAGAGGTAACCTTAGTAGTCGCGTTAATTCTCGAACAAACGTAATTATTAAAACCGCTGTTTATTATAGTTGGATTGCTAGTTATTTGGTTACCTTGAATCAGGACGTTTGGGGTTTCCGTATTCTTGTTTCTACTTTTCAACAGCTTGGTGAGTTCAAGTTTTTATTATGGTTATTGAGCACATGTCTTCCAGCATTCATACTCCTGATAAGCCAAAGTCTTTCAAGGTTGGCGATGACTGTTTGCTTTTACAATATTAGGGAGAAGTCATTCGTTTTCAAATAGCAATTTTGTAGCCAGATGAGTTTGCATGCAAGGTTTTCGGGGGTGGAGACCGATTTTGTTTTACTGGGAAAACGCCGATCATTCAGTGGTATTAGATCGTCTGAACTACTCTCGAGATTCTTGTGGAATTCACCTGCAGCTAGTTGTAGACCATTCGCTAAAAAAATTTTTCCATTTCAAAGATCTAAGAAGGGCGGAAAATGATTCCAGGGTTAAGAAATCGTATGGTTTGTATTGGAATGTAGGTTGAGTCCGGGTGGGATCAGAAAATTGCTTCTCGAGGGAGAGTTGGACCATCTTGTAATCGCTGCCTGGGAGTTTGTCTAGAACAACAGCAGAGACATTGGATAAACCTTGTATAAGGAATAAATCGGTATGTTATTTCCCCTAGTAATTGAATGGATATGTTGTGCCCATCCATAGATTTGTATAGAAGACAACAGTGTCGAATATTTAGTAGGTGCGGCGCACGATGTCCAATCCACTTTAGGCGTATCGAAATCTCCTCCTTCTACTTTATATATAACGGGTAGTTCTGCTATGCGGCAAAACAAGCGTTCCAGGATTTAAGTCATCTCTACTGGGATCCGGAGGAGAGTAAATGCAACCCAATACCATCGAGGTTCTACCTAGAGTAACGTACAATATATTACTATCTTGAGGGGAGGCGCATAACAGCAATGCTTGGAAGCTATCAGAGACATGTATGATCCATCCACTACCAAGTGCCGAGATTCTACAAGCCAGAACACTGTGATATTGTTCAATATGGAACCAGGACTGTAGCGTTTCCCTTGTAAACCACGTCTCCGTCACTAAGATAAAGTCAGGTTTAAATAGAGTGGGTATTTTATTTCGAATTGAGCGGACCTTGAAAAGAAGCCATTAAGTGATTAGTGTCTGGATAGGTAGACATGCTAACTGGTTTAATATGTTGGGGTAAATATCTGGCAATGTGTCACTATAAGTTAAGCAGGAAAGGTTGGGGTAATTTCGAGCAGGAATTAAATTTCTCGATAGTGTAGGACTACTTTCCAAATCTACCTTTGAATCATTCTGAGTCAGTTCATTACAAGACTGTAGGCTTTATGGGGAGGGGTGACAATGGGCTTCCTCCCTAGGTCTCGAAAAAGACCGTTCATGAAGTCTATCAGGGATATAAGTAGGACTTAAATTGCGGAAAGAGCTAGTGGGCGTACATGGTTCACCCATAATGGAAGCTTCAAACATTTTCGGATGGATGGAAACATAGGGTTTAGCAGGTAACCAACAGAAGTAAACGTTTCATAAATGATGGACTTTTCGAATGGCATTTAGCTTGCTAATAAGAGTTCCCAAAGTGGACTGGCAGACAAAAGTAAATCTGACTGGTGCTGGGTAGGTCTGCATCATTTGAGCACCCTAGTGGCGTTTAGCATTTAAGGTTTCATATTCGCCACTTTACCGAAAGTTGTGACGATGTCATGGAGATCAGTTAAGTCAGGTATATTGAAAGCAATGACATTGAAAGCTATTGATTTCTTAGGCCGTATGGGTTAGTTGGTCATTTTTGGGATGATAGTGTTTGAGCTGGCCAAACCGCTGGAAATGGAGGTGTGGTTGTAAGTTTGTTTATTTACTAATTTGTGTGGACTGGAGTGGTTCTGAGTATCAGCCGACTCGGGTTTTGGGGGGTATGATCAATAGAAACCACGTTCAGAGAGGATGGAGTGCCGGATACCTGATTTAGACCCCGCAGTTAGTGGCTCGTTTGTTAGTGGCGCATCAATTGTACTTGGACTTTTGTCATCACGGAAAACAATCAGGTCGCACGGCACTGTAGTGGTCATGTTAAAAATCCACAATCTGAATGTTGATGCTCTGTAGCTGCGTTAAGAAACTGTCTCCTGGATGCGGTTTCACAGGTGTGTAGCGACAGTGGCACTGAGTTTTAAAAGTATGAGGTTTTGGAATGTCCGATTCACGCAGCGTCATCGGTGGGGAGTCGGGAGGTTTCACTTATTTGATGAACTGGTTATGGGTGACAACCTAGACTGATAACCTTAAGATAGGGGTGTCAGTTTGGCAGTTGGGATAGTTCCAACACAGGAAATGACAAAAACGAGAAAAATCGGCGAGTGAAAAAGTAACTAAAAGGTTTTGTTCTATTTGTTATAAAGTCTTACTTTTTTCCTGCGGCACAGCATTTGAAATGCTTTGCCCAACTTCAACTATGTGCCAAGATGATTATGACTCGGCAACTCTGTCTCTTATCTGCTAATCGCCATGGATTTTTAGGCACTATGTTTATTTGTTAGACTGTTGAGTTACTTTTGTATAACTCATTAAAAACGATAGCCATGGCACCGGAGTAAATTTTCGAAACACATACACATAACATTTCGGACTACAGCTCCTTTTATTACCTTATTTTTTGACCCTAACATCTGTCAAGTGATTATGGAGAATCCTGATTCAATGGCAGGAAAAATTAGCAGAATGATTCTGATTATTCTGTGTTACCTAACTTACAATTGCGTCCACTTTTATTTCTGAAAACGTATTAATGCAATATCATGACAAGGTTGTACCATTATTTGATCTGTTCATTTTAGGGAACAGCTTCTCGCATCATCGAGGAATATACAATTTATTTATTTATTTACAACTACCACTACACTTGTTGGTGAGAACTCTGTGATTGGCATCTTCGTGTAATAGGAAGAAAGAAGAGAAAGGCGGTAAGTATAGAGATCTTCCCACTTTGAAATTCACTGTCATAGACTGTTTTCTTAATCAGATGAATCCTCGACCTTGTTCGGATGCTTGACCATGTGTTATGTGATATCCCGATAGGTGGATAGTGCTTTACACGGTTAAATATTTGCCGGTGCTTTGACGCACTTCGCGCTCTGAATGGCGGACACGTATTTCGGATGATAAACGGTTTCAGATTCTGGTATATCTGTTAAGGATGATGTTCGCAGATCTGGTTGTCTTCGACCTGCTGGTGAATCTAGTAATACTGTTGTGATTTTTACATTGAAGTTATTCTGATTAGCTGAACCTCGTTTAATTCGAGTTGATCGATCAGCCGACATTTAAGATTTTTCCTCGTCGTTCGTTACAGTTGTACTTTCTTCGCTTACCTTTCACCATATACATCCGCTGCATCTGTATTTTGCTGCCATAAAATCTAGCATCTCAAGCCTAAAGATGAACTTTCTCATCTTGAATTGATTTCGATAGCAGACCAATATCTGATGCCTGGTTCTGTTGTAAAGCAACCTGTCAAAAACTACCTGGATGTACTCAGCGATTTGCGTTGTGCTCTTAGTTAGGAGAGCAGATTGAAGCTGTTTCGACATTTACTGGGAGATGAAGAGCAGCGGCAGCTCGATGATTTGGTTCACTAATGATGCGTATCGGTTAACCACGCTTTCAGTGCCCTCGATCGTGCCTTGGGTCACCAACTAAATGTGTTTACTGCAAGGTACGTTTTCTCCTGCCTGCAGCAGGAAACAAGTGGAGAGTGAACGATTTCATTGCCCGGTTGAGTCGTGCAGTATGACCATGTGGTTATTCGTATATACCTCAGAAAATGATCTAAGGTAATATTCTCACTCAGCAGCTGATTTCTGGAATCGCTGACAATCCTCTAAATGAGGCGCTGTTGCAGGTTGTGGCATGGACAGTAACATGGCATCGACCTTGTGATTAGCCGGAGGGAAAACTGGAGTAGTACTGCATTCGAATTACTTCCGTTCCACCAATCCAGCTGAGGTGGCAAAGGTGCAATCTTCCCCAGAATTACGAGCAGGCAAGCTGGTATCGCCGTGGAAGTACTTCTCACAAAGCCAATTTCGCCAGTTGTGCAGCACGCAACTTCAAATGCAATATATGCTGGAAAACTGGGCGCCACAACAGTTGTTGTCTGTCGCAGGCCATCGCACTCATCAACGAAGACGCTAAATCAGATGGCTATGGCCCTGATCCCCTCAGGAAAACATTCACTCTATCACCGCTAATATCAACACTTCAATAAGTCTAACAAGATTTTGCTTCCACTGATCTTCGCGTTGTGTCACTTCTTCCATGAAGCGTGCTGTTCCACTTGAAATTTAGCTGGATGCTGCTTCTCCAGTTAATAATTTTGTGAACTCCACCTATTCCAGCATACTTTACAGTCCACTTCGCATGCATTTTGGAGTTAAATTGAAAATCCTTTAACTGTACTTGGTTTTCATAAATTTTTATTTATAGCTGCGTTCGTAGCTGCGAATGTTTCAATGCACATTGCTTAAGACAAGAGACGCTTGGGAGCAATGCCATGGCGGCTTTGTAAGTAACACTATTTTCCAACAGCATGCTCGTCTCTTCCGTCAACGTGACATAGTGGCTTGAACATTATCCTAAACTCTTTAGCAAATTATTGAACGTATTTCATGTAGTGTGCACCGCATTCAGCTGAAGCAGGATGCAAAATCCATTGCCTTTGGTCAACCTTCGTCTATTCCGCGAGAAAATCTTCAAGCTGTCACAGTGGTCCTACAAGAGATGCTAGAATATGATATGTTTGAACCCATCGACTGCTCTGACTAGGTGCATCCAATGATAAGTGTCCCGAAAAAAGATGGCACTGTCAGGCTATGCAACGGTTTGCAGAGGCTAAATAATCAGGTCATATTAGAGCGATTCGTGTTGCCTTCCAACAAAGGATTCCCTGTAGGTTTAGTTGGTGCAACTGTATCTTCCAGGCTAGATATTAAAAATACATTATTTCATATGCCATTGGCCAACGATTCAAAGCATCTCATTGCCTTCTTTACTCCCGATGGCCTATTTCAGTATATAGTGTTGCCAATGGGTTTCATTGCTGCGCCCGCTGATTGGCAAAATGCCATGACTCACGCATTGGCAGGTATTGAGGGCTAAGATGCAAATATGGATGATACTTACTTTTCCGGCCACTCACAAGGAATGCGTGAAGAAAGATTCACAAATTTCTTAAGCGTCTCAGTGGTCTTGCTTTGTGTTTGAATGCCAAATAAGGTCTCCAATGCCTCTGAGATTCCATTTCTGGGGTACACCCTCTTACGTAGTGGCCTTCCTCCAAGCAATGAGAAGATCCGGGCCATCACAGAATCAACAAAATTCAAAAACGTAACAGAACTGCAGTCTTCATTTAATTATGCTTTCTTACAGTCTGCACTTAGCAAACTTTCACGACCCCAGGAGATCCATTACAACAACTGGCAAAGGAAGAGTCCTCGTTCACTTGGGGAAGCGAGCTGGAAAACCTTGTTGCTTAACTGAAAAATGGGTTGCATCTTTGTCCTTAGATGCCATTTTTGACGAATCGTGCAATACTTTTGTGTCGTCTGATGCGTCTGCTATTGTTCTCGGTGCTGTTCCTTCACAGCTAAAAACGAAGAGGAGAAAGTTATTGCATACGCATCCCCGCAACTCTCTGGTTCTGAGTGCCATTATTCAGGTTGGGAGGAAGTAGCTCCGGCTTATGTGTGGGCTTGTGAAAAATGGCATCTTTTCCTGTTCGGTCGTTGTTTCACTCTACGAACCATCCATTCTGCTCTCACCACCCACCTCAGGAATGGATCTAAAAGATTCCGACCGATGTGAATCAATCTTCGGTACGCCTGATACCTCAGCTACGATTACCAAACCGTTTACCGGCCAGGATGGTCGAATCAGATCGTTGATGGATTATCCCACTTAACTTTGGAAATAGGAGATGGTAAAGAAGCACTCAGAGGTTCGGAAAGGATGTATATTCTTGGATCCGATTTGTTTTCACTCAAGATTAATGAACCACAAATCAAGAATATGAGAGACGTGATGCTGCAACAACTCGTGGCTTATATTCAGTAGGAATGGCCGAGGTACAACAAATTTCCGGTGAGTCCGGTCCATACTATGCAATCCAAGAGTAAATTTTAGTCATAGATGTTTGTCTACCGCGAAGTACAATATTTGTACCTCCACCGTTGCTGGTTAGCGAAATAATTGCGTCTGTTCATGAAGGTAATCCGGGTAGTGTCCGAACCAAAAATAAAGTCCGATATTATTTATGGTGGCCACGTATGCCATCAAGTATTAAAACAGTTGTGATGGACTGTCAAGTGGATACAATTTATCTGCCTTTTGAGGCTCTCATACAACCGAGAACATACCCGTTGAGGCCGTGGGCCAAAATTGACATTAACATTGTGAGTCCCTTCTGCACTGCAACAGTGAATAAGAAAAACCTACTTGTTGTAGTGTTTTTCTACAGCATATGGGCTTCGATTCATACATGTGATCACGGGACCTATCCGGTAGTTTTGGGATGCTTCAAACATATGCTCATCTTTTCGTAGTACCAGAAGAAGGGGTCACAGATAATGGTGCAAAATTCCGTAGTTACAATTTTAAACCTTTTGCTCAACGTCATAATGTAAAGCATTCCCGGACTGCAAATTACAATCCTGCAGATAATTCCATGGTAGAGCTGGTTGGGCAGTCTCTCAAGGAGGCAAAACAGGCAATTCAATTAAGAGCGGTAGAGTGAGAAGATGCTGTCTTAACAGCGCTGCTTACACACAGAAGCTGTAAACATGGGGGGCCACAGAAGCGACGCCAGCTGATCTAATGCTCGGAAGGTCCTTACGCACAAACTTATGCTGCACACAATATGTCGTTTTCCACAGAGCTCGAAGTGCTGAACCACTTATGGCGGCATCCGTTTATGGAGTTGCCTATCAATGAGACCTCCAAAGGACTGCCACAGGACGCCTACGGAGGGACCATGCGGGGTTTGGGCTGCATCACTCACAGCTGCATACACACACTTCATATTCAGTGTAAACCAAAAGGAGTAAGACCTGGAGGCATGTGGATGGGAGCAAAGTTTCATCAACGGATCCCGCCTACATTCCTTCAAAAACTGGAGAAGAAGCAGACATGCCTATTTGGGGATCAAGCGTACCAGACCTACACAAAATGATGGCTGGGCCGTAGCCCGTTCCATACTGGATGCATGGAATGACTTATTGAGCCTAGCACGGCCACAAGGACCGTGCACCCCCGTCCCATCCGGCAACGAATAACTGTCTCCTAAAGCCAGTATAGGCGTGGTAGTGGGTATTATACGGGTAGGCACCTTGTCAACACTCACAACAAGTGCAACCACACCGGGAAAATCAATCAACAGCCAACACCTGAAATGCAAGGATATCAACACGCAGGCACACATACAGATCACATGCAACGACGATGCAGACGTAGATCAGCTACCGCTTTATTGACCTGGGTTAGAAAATTGAATCAGAAGCAGCAATCTTACCAAGTGCCGTGCTGATGATAACTACACATTTAGCATACTCCACTTCAGTTACATGTTGGCCGAACCACATAGCAAGCTATCAACAACTCTACACTGAAACCTCGATTCCCCTGCAGCCGTTATCCTTTGTTTGGCTCAAAAATAGGGATGCACAGCTGAGATTCACCCACCCATGTGGGCCTGGCGCGTAACGAATGGAAAAAGGCTTGAGTGCGGACGCCTAGCTGCTTAACAATGCGGATGGACCGGCCCCTCAGACCAGCCAATAAACCGATGAGTCAGAAGGGGGCTAATCCACCGCCGCACCAACTACGCAGGTTCAGACGGACTTCAAAGCCAGGTGATAATTAACAACACGTAGGAAACCAATCTCCCGACGACGGAGATGGTGCTTTGATTCGCCACCTTGAGCTTACTCTGACTGGCTGTAAGTTGCTCAATGCGGACTGATCGGTTAGCCGACTATTTCAACTATTTTCCGTGTCTTTCCTTACTGTTTTACGTCTTCTTTTACCTCTTAAAATGCACATCTGCTGCATCTGCGTTGTTCCGACATAAGAACTGTCATGATAATTTTGAAATATGCTTTTCGATGATTTGTCTGCGGGCCAGTATAGCGACGTGCTATCTGCCGTCCAAACATTGACTTACCTCCGAACCAGTCACCGTGCATCTCTTTGCATTGTAACTTTAAGTGATTTGTATTATCTAGTAAATTAATCAATAAAAACAATAGTTTAACTCAGCTTAGTGTTCTCTATGAATCGCTGAGAATGTTCCATGTAATTAAACTTTTATACTTGAAGAATATTACGGTATGCTTCATACGCCTCATCCAGAGAGAATCGCGTATGAGTGTCTCCCATCTTCTCATACAATGAGGTCGGGTTGGTTTGTGTTGTTTTACACCGTGGAGTAGTATCCCCATATGGGCAGCAGAAAGCTATGAATAGGCGCGGATTAAAGAGTTTTTCAAATTTAACGTTCCAGATAACATTCCATTGCTCTCTGACAATTGCAGTGATGTAAGCAACCTGTTCGGATAAGCTGAGCGAGCACGAGTATCTGAGACCCAGTTCACGAATGGTGTGGCGTCTATTAAGTGGCTTATCCTATGTGCTCGGACCACATTTGCAAGACATTCCCCAACTTGAGCACCAGCGTTCGAGCGCGAAGAGGTCAAGTTGGATCATATTGGTTGCTCCGTTTATGGTAGCATAGTGAAAAGTATAGACAATTTTTGTGTGACTGGCGAAAACCTATGTTGTTCCGAATTTCATTAACATATGACAGGGACAGCAAAGGACGTAGGGCACTACACTTTCACTACATTGCTTTTGCCTACTGGTGGTTCAGAGTTGTTTTCCTGAATCTAGATCACTTGCGTTCGATTTATAAGATTCGATATGAGCCACGTAAACACCGGTTCATCGATTCTACACACCATCAATTTGGATATCCTTTTTCCTTGAGGCACTGGATCATAGGTGTTTTACATGTAGAGGTAAATAACGGTTTTAGACACGCTGTTATCCCGTTAGATAGTTAAATGATGCAGAAATTCAAGTTGGCAAGTTATGCATGAACATGCACTAAGGAAGCCATGCTTAAAGTCCTTGATTAACTTTCATAACAGTAGTAACTACACATTTGTAGCCTTTATATGTCGCTGCGCCATTTGCGAAAAAATTAGTTGTATCACACATTTAGCGTTTATTATTTTTGGTTCGAAAAAAGTCTGATTTATGCTGCAGCATGCCAATCGCTCACTTCCAGTGTGGTAGTACTGTTCCAGACTACATGAATAAAGTGAATATATTCAATACCAGCAAGGGTATGTCGACAACCTCCAATTTGATAAGTGCGGGAGGTACATTACCCGGTCCATCAAAATAGGATAGTTTTGTGCTGTCTTCACTCACGTCATCACACCTGCCAAGTAAAGAGCTAACAACAGACCTTCGATACAAGACCTTGTCCTTAAAATGTGAAACTGATGGTTGACACGCCTTTCATAGACACCCCAGTAGGGTTACTATAATTAATACCTATGTGTGCTATGCTAAATATATGGTGTGACACAGAAATAACACGTTCTAGCATACATTACAGCATCCTAAACAACTTAGTTGCGACGACTACTTAGGGATTCCTGCAAGGTGGCGTACCTGAGAGCGCTTGGATCCAGTTGGTTGGACGCTTCAACAATCTACTAGCAACTGCTCCAGAAACAAAGACGATTCGATCCAAAAATCCCTCGTGCTTCTTTATAAGCATAACGCACAAACGCCTGTCACTAGGTAATGCAGTTTGGCTCGCTTACAGACCTCGTCTTGGTCCGGAAACCTGGAGCGACTACGTGACCCAGCGCAATCATTGTGATAGGTTTATCCGTGAGGACAAACTGACTCACAAGCAACATTTAGCTTGTAACTTTGCCAAAATAATATTTCTCCTATGTTAACATTGGGAAAGTGAAAGAAGGCACTCCCTACTTAATATGACAGTCGGAGTGACACAGAGTGCAGAAGATGCAGCAAACGCTCCACGGATACTGTCGGCCACTACCTCCAAACGAGACGCCCACCATTGTTACGTACATACATACATAGCCCCAATGACAGCTCTTAATAAAGTTGCATTTACTGCCATATCTGTGTTGAGGAAACTGTTCGCACTAAGCAACAACAGTTCTCCCGGATCAAAGCAGAAAGAAGACACAAATTGCGATATGTCAACATTTCGATTGTTCTCTTCAGTCGCATACACAGTACAAGCAGAAACCTATAGACAATTATATACATGGGAAAAAATCTTGGCACCCCAATGCAAACGTCAAAATCAAGTTCAAGGCAATCTGATTGATTGCCACAAGACTTTCTGTGCACATAGCACCGGTTGATAGGCCCTAATTAGCAATGCTTCACTGATTGAGAGCATTATCGGATTCCGGTTACGTAATAGCACTTTGAACGCAGTCTTGGGGGTCCACATTCTGACCAATTGCCACGAGGTGCTTGGTAATAGATGATGACGGTATCCGGTTCATTATGGGAGGTGCTCCATTTCTTGGTGTCTTTATTTGCTCCACCCAATTTGGCAAGTGTTCAGCCACCCTCTGAACCAACCGACGGTTAGTCCTGCCTATCTAAACTTCACTGTAACTGCAAGTGAACTGATAAACCACATGAGAGGGCGAACTAGCCGAAGAGTAGCTCTGACGGTAATGAAGAAGAAGTTTCCGAGTCGCGTGCATGAGGCGCAACTGGGTATTCGTGTACGTGCACGTTAGAGTGGACCTGAGCTTGTGGCCGATGTCGTTCGCCATATGGTCTCCATTGAAGGGCAGGAACAGATAAACAGCTTTTTTCTCTGCCGTTAGCACTGTCAGTTTCTTTTGGGGGAGTCTGCTGTGTACTTGGATGAACTTTGCAAGATAAGCATTTGACAACAAGGCCCTATGCAGGAACTTCTCTTCGGCTTCCAGTGTATCCGGACTACAAATACGTTTGGTCCTGTAGAATAGCGTTTACACTAGGCCGCGTTTGTATGCAACCGGGGCAAAACTGGAAAAGTGAAGGTACTGCATACTCAAGGTTATCTTGCGGTAAATGGTGCGCTGCAATGTACCTCCGTCCCGCCTCTTAATGAGGATATCCAAAAATGTCAGGGAGCCGCGTTTCTCCATCTCGTGTGAGAGCGATAATTTGAGGTAAAGTGAATACTCCCGGAATCGATGACCTTCACCTGAAGGTTCCGAACGTAGTAGCAACCATTATTGCATTTCTTCCAGATGTGCTTGAATGAGCAAAGTTTTTCTACCATGTGGAAAAGTGGCGTAATCACTTCGATTCCGGAAATTCGTATCGCTGGGAACCCGAAAAACTATCGCCCAGTGGTCCTCCTCCCTGTACCCTCCTAAGTGATGGAGGCAATCATAGCTGGGGCTAATTAGAATGCTACAACATAGTAGCACCCGAGCAACACAGTTTCTGCCAACACTGCGTAAGCTCAATCAAACTACTTACTGCACACAGTGGCTGGACGGAAGCAACCGATATAGTTTGAGGGACCGACCTCATTTACACCTGACTCATTAAGGCCTTCGACCGCCTAGATTACCGAATTCTGCTTTACCGGCTCGAAAGCTATGAAGTTAGGAATCCTATCCTTGAATAGATAAGGAATCCCCTGCAGAATCGGCAACCGTAGTTTAGAGTTCGAAATTTGCTCTCCAATCCGATTCATGTCGAATGTGGATTTCCACAAGGACCAGTACTGGGTTCGCGTCTGTTTCTCATGTTCATTAACGAGCTTACGCATTTGATTGCCTCAGAGTTCTGGCTGTTCTCTGATGATGTTAGGGAGTGGCGGATGATAGCCGATAAAGGAACTCACGATGCACTTCAGCGAAGTCTGGATAGAGCGTATAAGTGGTCACTCCACAGTCTCCTCCAGTTCAGTATGGGGAATTGTAAGTTGGCCTACATTCGCCACGAGCCGAACATCATATGCAAGCTTGGAGACCACGTCTTGCAAGCAGTCAGTTAGTAATGTGACCTTGGGGTACTAGTTCAGACTGATCTAGGCTGCTCTGAACAATCTGATTAGGCTTCAAGACTGGAAACCTACAAGTTGGTATGCTACAGACGGTATTCAGGCAGTTTGATCCCTCAGTGTTTTTGCGATTGCTTAACACATACTTGAGGACTCATGCGGAATACGCAATCCAGGTGTGGCAACTCTGGCACAAGCAAGACTTCGTAACACTCCAGACTCCACAGCGACCAGCCACGAAGCACGTCAAAGGGCTGTTCAGTCTTCTTTATCAACTTAGGCTAAGGACTTTAATGTCCCATCAGATTCTAAGGAACTCTAACCACATATGCTTCCACTTACTGCAACTCAGTCTCCACACAAATTTGAGGGGCTACCAGCACATGCTGGTAGCGCAATACAGTCTGTTAGAATGTCGGCAAACCTTTTAATCTCTTCGTGTCTGCCAGCCATGGAGCGCCCTACCAAATCACGTTGTATCCGCCCCAAGTTTACCTGTGTTTACTAAATGCCTTGACTTGGCCTTAAGCCGTTTGCAATATGAGATATAGCCTGTGTGTCTCGACTGACGATCTAATGTGACGAAAGTTGCACAGTCAGAATTAACCTACACAACTGATGTTAGCTCTTGCTGCGTGCCGCTGTGTGAACCCAGTGACGAGTTCACGAAAAGGATTTACATTTTATCCTTTTGTTTCTAGTCACCGTATTGTGATTCTCATTATGGCCATCCTACGGGAGTTAGTAAACATCTGCTATTTTGCTGTAATACACGACTGTTCCATTATTGTTCCATTACTGTTCCCTTGATCATTATGTTCAAATGGATTGCATAGGCCGGATGATGTTTCTTCGAGTTATAATTTTAGAGCAGCTCATATATTATGGTGCTGATTAATCGGCTGAAGCTTTAAAATATTTGAAAGCGGTAACAATAATACATGCAGATAAATCCAAATGCTAGGTTAAAGTAACTCGGAAAACTGTGCAGTCTTCTCCAGAGACTTGTTTCTATGCAGGCTAATCCCCCGAAAGGTCTTACCCCCCACTCCGCGTCTTTTCTGGTCGCCTGCAGGCGTGGCTTAAAAGCACGTTAGCCAACACCTATTGTACTCATCTTTAGGGCTCTTTTTCGTCGCACATATATGGACGCTCAGGCCATCTAGGCCGTAATGTCAATCAGTTTTTTGTGTCAAGCATCTTTAATGCTCGCCAGGGAGTCAGTGGTGTTGTCTTGCATGGTTTCATTTATAAGCTTGGAAGCTTTAATTCGTCATCTCAGAAGATCGACCCATTTGTGGCAAACAACCGAGTAAAGAGGAATATCGAACATGAGGAGATAGAAGGGTTATGGCGGTAATAACAATATGTAAGAAAATGGCGTATTTAAATACCGCCAAGAAAAGTCGAAGGGATTTCTCAATCAAACAGTGCGGCAAAGTCGACTTAATATATGACTGATTAAATTATTATGCAAATCTGTTTTAAATAGATTTTTCGGGTTCATTTAACAAGTACATACGTTAGAAAAGCACAGCAATTTAAACCACGGAGCACTGAGAATTGTGATCTGTTCCTGGGCCGTTGACCGCAACAAAGAAGATATATTTAACGTTCCAGTACGAATGTAAGGAGAATCAAAGGTGAAGAAATATTAAGACAGTTTTTAACTCTTAGTTACAGCCCATCGAAACGTAAAACACAGGGTTGCAAAGGGATCACTTTTCGGTAATTCAGCTCAGCCAAATACAGCTACAGGGTTGCTAAATGTAACAGTAAACTGGTGAAGGCAAAAGTGAGGACGGATGGGACGCTTTAAACAGATTTATCACGTTCGTTTGATGCTCAAATCGATTTAACCAGGTGAAGTTGTGACAGGGGTAACAGACAGCGAAACAACTTGGGTAAACAGAAGAGGTAATGATATTAAAAATTAAAATATAGCTAATTACATAAATAAATTGCAGCCGGTTATGCGTTATACTCCGGGAGCACAACTTCTTATCAGGATCATTTCCAAGTCAAGCGTTACACAAGCAGCATATGCTTGCATAGCTCTGGCTGTGTTAGCCTGATCGAGATGGCCTCAGCCGGCTACAAGAGGCGTTTCCTTAATCTTTTCGGGTACCGCGTCGGTGCTGTATAATAGACTTTGAAGGCACCTTTAGTCAAAATCTGATGCCCACTTTAAAGCAAATGTTCTAAGGTCGAACCTTTGACACTGCAGCGCGCCTCTCCACAGTGACCCTGGGCAGTGGTCAATCATTGTTACAGACAGACGTCTGGTCGTGTGCCCAAGATACTTGCCACCCAGGTGCAATTAAAATGGTAAACAATGTACTAGTTGGACGACACTGGAAGTCTGTATTCAAGACTTTGAGCTATAAAGGGTACAGTCTGTGCAAATACATGCAGGTGGGCAGACGGGTAGGTCTCTGCTAAGGCGTTAGGAAGTCTCCTGTCTAGGAGATCGAAGGTGATATCTCCCTTAAGAGGGGCAGTGATGAACACATCCTTCTTCGAAACTGTGGCTAAGGGCTTAAGGCTAGTACAAGTCATGGCGTGCTTTTTGAAGAAAGATAAGGGTAACTATTCGAAAAAATTGTTTTCACAATGCGGTCCTTCTCATCCTCGAATGTTTCAGGACTACACATTTTGGTAGCCCGGTAATACAACCAACGCAATAATTGGCGTTTGTAGGTTAGAGGAACGAAGCTCGAATAGTGTGTGTGCAGGCCAATCCATGTAGCTTTGCGGAAGACACTTCGCTCAAGTGAGCCGTCCTCGCGCCTCCTTAACAAAACGTCCAGAAAAGGCGGCTTACCTACATTATCTGTTTCACTAGTGAATTTTACTGTGGGCTGTTCACTGTTGAACTGCTCGAGCACACGTTTGACATCAGTGCGAGAATCACAGATGATAAAAGCGCCATCCATATACCTCCGATAAGCATCGAATGAGGCAATAACCGTTTGTATAGGACCACGCTAAATTTTTGCGAGAAAGATGTCGGCAAGGAGACCATTTTACCACGCCATCGATTTGCCTGAAATATATTCTGTCAAACAATAATTGTCTATTACACCTGCACACCCAAACGGCAAAAATCAAAGAAGGAAGTTGGGCACTTGGAAATCCTGAGAAAACCTATACGTTGATGCAACTGCTCGAAAGAAGAAACCCTAAACACAGCAGAAAATTGCTGCGTTGTTACTGGACGATGGTTCAATAACACGCAACATCTCCTGCATATGCTTGGCCCTCAACTCTAGTTTTTCCCCCTCCTTTATCCGTTGTACACAGCTGTTTCATCCTCCACTTCCAAAAATATCAAAAGAACTATGCGGTAATATCCCTGTGCCGATAATTGAGGTGCAAAGTGTCATCCCATTCATTAAAACGTCAACTCGTCCAGGCCCAGATGGCATCTCCCCAACTGTTATAAAACGCGGAGGAAAAATCATCACTCTACTGTTATTAAAGTTGCCCAAGCTTTCTAGCACTGCCAGCTACTTCACATCTCAATGGAAGCAATCCATTACAATGCCCAAGAACAACGCTGGCCCGCGAAATGAGATGTCAAGCTACCGTCTATTAAATCTCACCTCTGCTGCATCCAAAGCAAAGCGAGAAGAGTCAAAACCATCGTACAATTCCTTACAAAAATGGCTCTGATCAACCCCTCACAACATGGCTTTCTCTCAAAATGCTCGCGTTACCTGCAAGCTACAATTCTTCGAGCATGTCACGACTATGACAGAGAGAGAAATGACAATCCGTATAAGTCGGTTAGATAAGCAAAAAGGGTACGACCGCGTAAAGCACAAGCCGCTGTTTCGTGTTCTATGGAACAATGCCACTACGATATATTACGGAAAAAAAGCGGACGCTTAACAAGTCCCGTTGAATGGCCAGAAAGAAAACCACGACATGGTGAACAGAAAACAGTGATAAAATGAAAAACGTTTTGGTGGACTCCTCGCAGTTTTTAACACAGAGACACGCAGCAAGAGCCGACATCAGTTGTGTAGGTGGATTCTGGTTATGCAATGTTCGTCGCATTATATCGTTTGTCGAGACACACAGGCTATATCTCGTAGTGTAGGTGGATTACGGCAGCATCAAGGCGTATTTTAAATACAAATAAAGTGTAGGCGAAAACAACGTAATTTGGCAGGGCGTTTCAGATCTGACACACACAAAGAGAGTAGAAGTTACGTTGTCATTCTAGCCGATTGTATTGCGTGGCTAAATTGAACCTGTGGCTCCTCAAATTCTTGTTGTGGCTCAGTTGTAGTAGGTTACGGCAGACCTGGTTGGGGTTCCTTAGAATCTAGTAGGTCATAATAAGGTCGGCACGTAGGCGCCGGTATCGGCCACTGTATAATTTTAAGGTCCTCAGTCTAAGTTGATAAGGAAGACGGAACCACCCTTTGACGTGCTTCGTACCTCGTCTCTGTGGAGACTGGAGTGTTACGAAGTCTTGCTTGTGCCAGAGTTGCCACACCTGGATTGCGTATTCCGCATGAGTCCGCAAGTATGTGTTAAGCAACAGCGAAAACACTGAGGGATCAAACCTCCAGAATACCGTCTGTAGCATACCAACTTGTAGGTTTCCAGTCATTGAAGCCTAATCATATTGTCCTAAGCAGCCCAGATTAGTTTGAACTAATACCCCAAGTTCGCGCTCTATAGTCTTATGTCACCGGAAATCCTCTGCTGGTTTGACTTATCCCTAAACGGTCGAACGTACGTAGTTAGAATCGGTCAACAATACTGTAAACCGAAACAAATGACCAGTGGAGTCTTCACTTAAAGGTTGCTCGGAGCACCATATTTCTTTATCTACGTAAGCAAGATATGCGACCAGATCAAATACGGCCGCCCATTTTATTTTGCAGATGATGTCAACTGGGTCTACTCATTTCATCCAGACCAACTACAAATGTGCCTGAGAAACATACGTGAAAACCTATCCGCACTAAATATAGCTAGTGAACATTTGTTAATGGAGTTCTCTGCAGTGCAATCCCAAGCACTTGGGTACAAATGCCGCATCCTAGAAGATTCCATCACACTTGCTGGAAAGGTGGTCCCAATGTCTGATATAGTTTGGGGCTTAGTAATTAGGTACTCCAGCACTTAGGATTTCTCCGAACATGTGCTTTAAAAGGTTGCAAATGAGGCAACTATGCGGATAAATCACCAGAGCTTTCTCCGTGTCTAAAACACAACTTGAGTCATTTAAAATAATAGTACGGAATACTGTACTATCGTTTACAGCCAATGGAGAAAGAAAGACAGAATAGCTCTGAAAAATATCCAACGATTATTTACCAAGCTGGTCATGGGGCGCTGCTCAAACCTGAGTTATATTGATCGCTCTCGAAAACTAAAAATGGATCCCCTTTGGCTGAAATGATTAATGAACAACCTTGTTCTCTTCTACAATCATATTAACCAACGAATTTACGAAGACAGCACCGCACTTGAGCTACGGAGGACTTCAGTGTACCCCACACGTTATTGCAGCTACTTCCTACGCACAAACCTTGCAAGTCATAAAAGTTGATCGAATTTCATCTTAGCGAGATGCACCGATCTGTGAAAAAACTACCCATACTGATCGCATGGGTGCATTCTATGTCACATTTCGGAATAACCTACAGACGTTCCTCAATTTATCAAATTATGGAAGATCTTTGACTCAACACAAACTAGAAAGATTGACAGATGCCGGTGTAAACAACATATGAGCAGCTATTTGCTTACAATCAGTTTACCCACACCATGTCATTAGCTACAAAACAATATCCTGTGTCTGTGCAACCTATTATCCCCTCCTTTTTATTATCTGCTCCTGAGCCCCACAAACTAAAAAATGTTGATTCAAATTTCGGTACATTTTACTTATTATTTGCTCGGGTCTAAGACCGGAGAGGAAATGCACACTCCGAAATTCTATTAGTAAAATTTACTTTACTATGTTGAATTTACGTCGGCTATACCATGAAACCTATTCACTACACAAATGGTCGCTCCCGCTTATGGGGTCCTGTATCGCTTGTCGATAAATATACAAAGTTATTTGTTTCTTTATTTAAGTCTCTGAGTCCGAACAATGCGAGTTTATTTATTAGCTTGTCGTGAGTTACACGGTCAAAAACTTTCTGCCTGTCTGAAAAGATCACTACTGATGATTTCCCCCAGTCTATGGAGCGAGTGAAATTATTGTGAAAGCCTTGATGACCTGTTATACATGGGCATATGTTCAGAACCCACGGTTATGAGTTCTTAAGCATGCCACCTGTCTGCAGGAAATCCACTAGTTTTGGGACCATTAGTCTCCATCATTTTGTGAATTATGGAAGTGGGGTTGATTGGTTGGTGGTTTCTAACGTTGTTTTGGGGTTCAGCTTTGTGACGTGGTACAACTGCGTCTAGCTAATACTGTGTCGGTGCACAGACGTCCTTCACTGAAAGTGTGATTAAATTGAACAGAATATCTAGCATATCTGACTCTCCTGGTGTTAGCGTGACTGAAGGAAGAGCAGGGGGGCTTTGTATGTAGGCTGTCTTATAGCTCACTAATGATTTTTTATCTCAGAGTGAAAATTCTATTTTATAGCGTTGGTTGTAGTTTGCGGCGGGTAAGTCAGGCAAAGGGCCATCACTGACTGTCGGAAGATAAAAAGGGCCGGTTCAGAGTCTCTGTAAGAGTGATAGGGTTCTGCACGACGGAGTCATTGAGAACGGTGATAAAAGTTAGTTCAGTTGTCGTAAGGTTTGGAATTTTAATTGATCTGCTATTTGTTGTTACACTAAGTGCATGCCGTTCCTTCGCCAATTGTCTTGAGTGGCAAAGGCCATAGTAGTTGTCTAATTGTTGCTGTTGTACAACAAGTGAAATATCGTCCATCTTTCTACATTTTATAAATGATTTCCACTTTCGACGATTTTCTGTGGGAGGCTATCAGCAACATTTCGATTTATAGTGCATTTAAGTTTAAGCGGTGGGACTACGTCAAGACAGGTCCTGACGTTGCTATAGAACTCACTTGCAGTGATTTGACGGTCAGCAGTTGAGTAGAAGTGGTCCTATTGGGGCTATCTAATGAAATATGCAAATAACTCCCAATCGGTGAAAGAGCACTCACAGTACCATGTTGTGGGTTTGTAAATGTCAAGGAGATTTGGCGGCGGCGAACTAAACGAAAATGCGATCCACCTATGGTCACTGCCGGGAAAAGTACTTATTACATTGGTGGGTATATCTGGTGCGCCCTGCGGGATGATGAGATCGAGAATGTGGTCCTCTCAAGTTGGCGACCGCATTTGCTGAATCCAATCGTACGAGTGAACAGCGGAAGCAAAACTAACCTACTTTGTAGATGAAATTGGTGTTTCCCATCATCATCATCATCATCATCAACAGCAGTACATCAGCCATTTGAGCTGATGCTTAGCTGCCATACAACCACGAGGACATATGAAATAAAGAATAAGAAGAGGGAGAGAAGGGCGACTTACCTGAAAACCTTAATGCCCTAAGCAAACAGTCAGGGTCAAGGCGCCTACACCCTGTGTAGACAACATACCGTCACAAACAGCTGGCTATCGTGCAAAGATAAGGCGGCATCGGCGAGACAGCTTCCTTGCGGCTTTCACTGCCACGCGTCATAATCAGCCATTACCCCGCAGATAACTCAGCACCAAACACACTTTAAACAGGCAATACGATTAGGAGACGGCAGCAGACGCGCTCCTAGTGTCTACTGCGAGCCATGTCCTGTAAAGTCTCGAGCCAAGCACAAGGTGAGTCACGTGGACTCCAACCCGGAAGGCGAGACGGACCAACGGCACCCAGTTTGGTCGTCAGTGACTTCATTTCCCGCTGCCAAGTCAACTTCTGTCCACCTCGAGCCTTGCGCCATCCTACACCTGGTGGACTAAACAAGGCCCTCCTAGGTAAGCGGTGACGAGGCATACGTGGCACGTGCCTGAGTCAACGCAACTTATTCAGTGCTATATGTTGTTCCAGGGAGCTAGCACGTTTATCACTACCTAGTACTCGCCTACGCACATCATCGTTGCGGACACGCTGGTGCCATCCGACACCAGCAATGCTTCACAGACAACGATGATCAAAGACTTGAAGGCGCCTCAAATCGTCAGACCGAAGGGGCCAAGTCTCACTGATATAGAGCAGAACGGCCCTCACTGTGGCCTTGTACACACGACCTTTCAGACGTAGGGAAACTCGCTTCTGTCGCCAAAGATGCCGCAGGTTCAAGAAGGTAGCTCTGACTTTAGAAATGAGTGAGCTGACGTCAGTTTCTATGCGCCCGTCATTGCTGATGCAGCTGCGAAGATAAGTGAATTAATCAACAACCTCGAGTTCCTCGTTAGCAAGTGTCAAGGGGTCATCAAGCGGCTGGTGGTCCTGCAGCAAAACTTGGCACTTTGAAGATGCGAAGTGCATATAAATAACATGACCACTCTGGACAGGCTATTCAGGGTTGATTGTGCTGTTGCAACCTCGTCGAAAAGCAAGACGATATCGTCCGCATAATCTAGATCAACTAACCTTTCACCAGGCAGCACTTCAACGCCTACATCGTGAGATTCCCCCAGGGAACACTCCATGATAGAATCCACGACGAAATTGAACGAAAGTGGGGAAATCGGACAGCCCTGACGAACGCCACTTGTGGTCGGAAAGCCATCCGATAGGCAACCGTAAACCCTGACGCGGCCTGTAGTGTTCGAGTATAGAGCACGAAGGATGTTCACATATTTCGTGGGAACACCTTTTCGCGCAAGTAATTCGAACAGAATCGATCGATCGACCGAATCGAACGCACTCTTGAAATCGGGGAACACAGCTATTGTCGGTCTGCGGTATGCGTGGCGCTGCTCTAGCACCTGCCGCAAAGTGAATATATGGTGTATACAGCAACGTCCTGGGCAGAAACCGGCCTGCTCTTCACTAATCCGAGATTCCCGTTCCGTAGTGAGGCGCCGAACGATAATCGAGGCCAATAATTTTGTCACAACTGGCTTTAGGCTAATACCCCTGTGGTTAGAACAGTCTATGCGACTGCCTTTCTTGTATATTGCCACTATAATCGATTCGCTCCAATTAGCCGGGACACTGTCGTCCTTCCAGATACATTCGAATAAGGAGGTCAGTGCTTTGCAGAGGACCACACCTCCATCCTTAAATAGTTCGAGTGGGAGGGAATCCGGGCCAGCGGCACGAAATCGATTGAGGGCTGTGATCGCGTTTCGGACCTTGGCCGCCGACGGAGGATCTAAACTACCCTTTCATTGCTCATCCTGCGTCATCTGAGTAGGAATAATTCTGGGAGCAAGGGGCCAGCTGAACTGATCTTGAAAGTGTTCTGCCTAACGAGCCATACGGCGCTCCTTATTGTGTATCAGCGCACCCGCGCTGTCTCTGATTGTCTCACTGACGCCTCGTTTTCTGGGACCAGTGGTGCGGATTAGCTGGAAGAGCTTGCGATATTTGCCTACTGCTCCTGCCTCCTCCATATCTTCAGCCCTACTGGTCCACCAGGCTTCCTAGTCAGCACGTAGGCTCTGCTTTAATTCACGCCTAATAGCTCGTCTGGTCACATTGTGTTCAGAACCAGGCGGGATTTGTCTTCTAGATTCCAACAGGTTCACCGACCTCTCGGATATCCAGTGACTGGTGCGGTGATGATGTTCCCTAAGGAATATTCTGCTTTTTGAAATAATCGCGTAGGTGTTTATAGTCCGCAGAATGCACAGGAACGAAGTGAAATACATTAAGTAAACACAGTGTATTGGCTGTAGCAAATTTCGATGGGATGTAAACGCACCCGATTAAAAAATCGTGTTGATTTCTACGAGCAGAAAGGAGACCAAGTTTTCCTGCCTACTCGGAAAGGAGCCTTTATTGGGCAAGCATGGATGTCATTTTCGGGGTACGGTAGGCATCCACCATCATGGTTAGCGGCTGGAAAACTGCCGTAGCTCTTGGATCCGGCGTTCTGATAAACCCCAGACTATGTACTTCTCCTAAAGAAAGTTAGAGCAATCAAGATAACATGTGAAGGGAAAATAAGCTGATTGTTCGATGGATTGTATTTTATCTAAGCGTGAGCGGGCCTCTAGAATGATAACGTCAACGTTATGTTTATTGCGTGGTTTGTTTGCAACCTCCCTAAATATAGAGGGCACAGGTGAAAGTGGGCTGACGATGGGGTCGCCGCAAAGTGGGGGAGAGCTTGGAGGCTCTGGGCTTGACGTAGTAATTGATAGGAATTACTCAGCTGGTTCAGCTGGAGTGGACATGGTGGCAGTTGTGGGACCACCGCTGACAAAAATGGTTGTTGTTATAGGTAGCAAAAGGGGGAGTAGTTAAGGGTGGGCTCAAATTCTGATCGGATGATCTAGTGTGAATAAGAAGCAGTAGTACTGTTTGTTGTACTTCTGCTGCGTTAGTAGGTCTACACGACGCGCCCAAAATGGTGGTGGTAGGCACCCTCTGACGATTAAAATTGTTAGTACGAGAGACTAACCAATCGGAAAACCCATTTTGTATGTAAGAAATCTTTAGAATAGGATTGAGCACAGCTACCAGTACTTCTAAGGTGAGTTGATCTCCAGAAGCCAATTTAACCGGTGCCGGATAAGTATAAATCATTTACGGCAACCTAAAGACTCTGACTATATGAGGCTTTACACTAGTTGATTCGCAGAAAGCTTACCCGGTGTATTGGATGTCTGCGGAGTCGAAGACATTGAATGTAAACCTATTGTGAATACCCGATGTTCTGTTAGACCATGTTGGATACAAAGTGATATTCATAGGCGATTTTGAGTGAGCTAGCCACAGAGAAACGACTTTTGGCAATATACAAGTAGTTGTAAGTTACCCAGTAATAAGGTGTTCCTGTGGTACTGAAAAAGTTGCTTACGAGTGGCTGGATTAGTGGAACCCTCAATTAGACAGATTGAATTATGGGTATTGCATGCGGCCCACAACAAATCACCTGCCTGTTAGTTGTGTGTTAACTTGTTAATGTTCTACATCGCCGCGAAAATACATCTGGGTGTAAACAATCTGGCACATAAGTCTAGGTCAAGCACGTGGGTATTGGCGCTCAGCAACCGTGCTAAATAAAACTCCACAGGTTGACGCTGCAGTTGTCTATGAAGACTGTTGCGCAAAGTTTTATTAATCGGAAGCTGTTTCAATGGAGCAAATATCCCAGGTTTAGACACCAGAACAACAGTCAGCGAACAAGCTCGTTTTCGGTGGAACTTGTCAGGCTGGTACACCACAGCTAATAGGAATAAAGTGAGTTAAAACCTCAGATTGGAGTAAAGTTCAGAGTACAATAAAAGTCTAGGTCCCCTAAATGACAAGCTCAAGTGCTTGGTTCACAAACGGTCAATGATATGTCAGTTGCATGTTGCTCAACATTTATTACTGTAACAGGGGGCCAGGGAAGAGAGGGAATCTGAATGAATTGTTTTTTTTTGCACATAGGTCTGGGTTTTGGAGACGGATGGCGATCGCTTCAGCTGTTGTTAATAGGCGACATCTTACCGCTCGTGTGTAGCATCCGGATACGCGATAAATTGGCTGAAAACTTTGGTGCCTAGCGATCTGGTGGTTAAAATCAACTAAATGTGCCAATACGGCGCCTGTCACTGTTTTCGTTCTACCTGCACACAGCTAACTCGGGCAATGCTCACGGATTCTCTCAGACAGTCTCCTGGTTGTTCTTCCGAGATAACTTGCTCGACATGAAAGTAAATGCGTATACACCGAAAGAAGTACTTAACCGAGGAAGTCTGTCCTTGAGTTGAAGCCTTACAATTGGTGTTGAAGTAAATCATAATCGTAAGCTTGCTGCGTAGTACGTACGGTTTATGGCGTCGGATAGCCATCTAGACGTTGCCTGCGCTATTCCATCCCCTTTGAATGGCAATGACAGATAAACCAATTGCTTTTCGACTGAATCGGTTATAGCCCTCGATTCTCGGCACTCCATATTTCTCCGAACAAACTTTTCGGGATAGCCGTTTCTCTCAAGAAGGCTAGCTAAGAAATTCGGCTCGTCCGAAAGCGTGCCCTCACTACATATCATTCTTGCCCTTTCGGTTAAACATCTAATCGAGTTTCGCTTCTGACCTAGTGAGACAAACCTGGCAAAACGTATGTATTGCCCATTCCACGTGACTTTTCTGTGCACCCTGCGTTGGTTTGACCTATCTGATCTTCTGCTGATTTGGACGTCTAGGAAAAACATCGTACCATGACGTTCAGATTCCAAGGTAAACTTAGCGTTGTCGTGCGCTGAGTTAAAGAGAGATAGAATGTGCTCTGTGCAGCACTGACTCTCTGGCCCACAAAATATATCATCCACATATCGGCCCTAATACGCTAATGACTCCGCTCAGGTGGTTGTTTTCTAATTTGCTCATGAATACATCTGCCAGCAGCGGTCGTAGCGGTGAGTCCATCGCTACTCCGTCTTTTTGTCTGTATATTACCCTTTAAACTGCAATTGTATGTTGCTAGTACACAGCATGAGTAGCTGTTTCAACCGATTGTTCGAAAGGCCAACGTGCAACTGATGTGCTTGAATGGTGTCGCATACATAGTCTATTGTCTCTTCTAAAGGAACACTCGTGAAGAGCGACACCACATCTAACGAAAACTTCTTTCTTTCGGTTAGGTTAAGATGTTTTATAGTGTCTAAGAAGCTGAATGTATCACGGAGACTATACATGGATAAAACCTTTCTCACTGATTCTAAAAGTTTGACTAGCCGCTTGGTTGTTACGTGGTAAGGTGAGTTGCACATGTCCAATATTAGCCGATGCAAAATAGGGTGCAATGACTAAACATATTGTTTATTAAGCACATATTTAGATTATCCGTATATCCCAGAGCAACCTGTTTCAAATGAGAGTAACATATCCAACGAAAACCTGTAAACATATTTAGTGGGCTAGTGAGCAGCAATTGCCACTTTGTCCAAATTGCCGAAATGAGAAGGAAGTTTAGAGGTGACACGATTAATTACACAAGTTAGTATCCAAATTTTAGATCTAACACTTGCTAGTAGAATGAGTTTAAGATCAAAGATGAACAGCAAGATATGGGAGAGTAATCAATAAAATTGTTAAGCACCAGTGTGTGTGCAACCACTTTATGTGAGAGGTGAACACTAAACGTGTGGGAAAAGATCTGGACGAGCTAAAGATCATCGTGGAGCAAGTACAGGTGACGCACTATATCCCAATGGTATCACTAGGCAGGTTGTCAGTGGTCTGACAAACGGGGTTTTGGCAACTTTACTCCGGCAGACAACCCCTTCTTAGTTCACCGAAAGGTCATTATCTGTGAGCAGAAGTGAGAGGCAAATCAAGGTTGTGAACTTGAACAAACTTGCGTGTTAATCGCCTGTCTTTGAACTCGTCATTTTATTGTTGCTTCTCAGCTGCAGTAAGTCATACAAACTTGTGTTCACACTTATTCGACCCAGCTTGATCAGCGCGATTTAGCGCACCCTGCCTTGGCATCCAGCTTTTGTGGATCGCCTTTTATCACCACATTGCGGTGTTCGCACCATTCTCGCAATAACACAAGCGAGGAATTTTCCCATTCATGAACCACATAGCAACATTTTGGTCCCAAACGAAAAGCAACTCCACGTTTTATCCGTTTGCAGTGTGAACGATCTAGCCGCCTAAACTTGCCCCGGTCTAACGCGACCTTGAACCTACGACAATTCAGCGCACAGGCAACCAGCGGGATACCATAAGCGCTCGGGCATTGATGGAAATAGAATTTATCGACGCAATGGATTCTGGCGACCAATCTAAAGCGCATGTAACCGCATCCAGATCAACCGTAGTTCGTGGCCTTCCTGCATGCCACAAAAAGATTTTACTTGGAACCCAGTGTAGCAATTACCGCGGCAAGTGCGATCGCAAATGTTCTAAGCTCACTGTGAACAAGTTGAAGTTACACAATGGCAAACAAGACTCACCGTGGTTCTGTTCATTGTGTATAGTCATCCCAATGGTAAATATTATAGAAGAACCATCGTAAAAGCATGAGCGACTGGTGACAATCTTTGAACAAATGAGGAGCACCAAGAGCGATTTAGTTAAAAAAAGGCGTGACAGAGAATAAATCATAGTCATTCCCATCAGACCCTGCAGTAAAACTAAGAAAGAAGGCTGTGCAGCGCACTAACATTGCACCATCTGTGGGTTTTAACGTCAATACCAGCAGTTGCTTAAATATGTCCGAAACAACCACTGCCAATCCGACTGCAATGAGCACGGTCAGGACCTCGTCACCCCCCAAACGGTTCCAAAATGCAGAAGCACTTCGACTCCAGTAGGAGTTGGAACTTAGTTACTGCCAAGGTTGACCGGAACCATATACCTTCGGTCACTCCCACTGGACTCAGATTAAATGAAAAAGGTAAACTGCGCCCATATGGTCTTTTTTGGCTGTATACAGATCAGCTAGTCGCTTGACCTCAAGCAGAATTGCAGGTAGTATACTAACGGTAAACTGCACCAAGGTTCCAGAAGGAAAGTCAAATTCCTTAAAAGTAAAACAACTTGAAGATGTGAATCAGTGGAACTCCATATGTGACATTACAGGTGTTGTAGCTAAGCCCGTCAAGTTAACAAACGTCACCCGTCATGCAAACTCACAACACTACGTTACACGAAGACTGCACCAATTTGTGCTGAATTTTTTTAGCGAAGCAGAAGCTTTCTTGTTATCGACAGCTCGCCTTCGCAATGGACCATGTCTCATCCGACTACTGCCGAATATTCCTTGGATTTAGCGCAGACAGCCGTAGCGCTACATGGACGAAAGACCGATGGAACCCGTGGCCAGGACCATCCTTCTAAACAGTGTTCCCGGGGCTTGTGGTCATGATGAGTGCGAAGCATGCGCTCATGATCAGGAAGAATGGTGATACCTACGAATGAACCTGTCCCTGGAAAACATCAGCGCAATCGAGCTCGAGGCTGCTCCAAAAGCCAAAATACAAAGGATGTTGTCAGCAAATGGTGAAAATGATTCTTCAATCTAGACCATTTTCAACTGTGGTGCTGGAATGCAAGTGTGCGAGCCACAGTAGCCTTCTTTCCGAGTTCTGGATCATAGCGGCGTATGCTAAGCAAACACAAGAAAGCAAGCCGTTAGTTAGATTACTTCCCGACAAAGGTTCGGATAACCGGGACGTGTCAAGCACTTGCTTTTATCCCGTGATAAATCATTGTTCATTGTTCAACCTGAATCAACTAGTCAACGGAACTGGCAAACACACCCTAAACATTACAAACAAATAATGCAGCAAAGTGGAAATGGTGGGATAAATGGATCGGACACAAGTGAGTTCCTCATCGCCCTACCCAAAATAGTATTATTGTCTGACCTTACACCAGTCGGCCTAACAGCATACCCAAAACACGCATCCTACCATTCATTGATAAGAACAGAGCAACCTTCCTGCACGCACACTAACGGATAAGGGCGCTTGAACAAGCTTGTTGAACTGGGACTGACTCAGGCGTCACATGCCTGGACCTCATAGTTGTCAGGTAAACTTGATTGCACACAGAAATTACCAACGCCGATCGCTCATGTAAGGTCGGGAGGGTAATGTTATACTACCGCAGCGACCTGCAGTGCAAAACGGCGGACGATCTAGAAAAGCTGAGCATAGAGTCACTCCGGTGCAGCTTGCGACGGGGATGCAAGGACACTTTGGCCGTTGATTTTCGTCCCCAATGTACACTGCAAAGATGGACCCCGTGGACTATCACCCAAGTCAAACTTCCGTGCGGACCTATCCTACCGGTCAATCGCGGCACCCTTTGTCGGATTGAACTGTACGTGTACGCCCACCAAAACCGACGGATTGACGCGTCGGGACACGGCACAGAGTTAAACTCAGAGTGGACGTGTGCACAGGACGACTGACTAACAAAGAACGCCTTGGTGCACTTTGTGATTACCGACCTCGTTGGTTTGTATCGACCTTGTGACATAGTAAGCATTTTAGTCCAGTTTAATAACCGGTTTACCTTAACTGAGATCACAAGCCCTGAACTCCAGTGACTAATCACAAGATGCTCGTTAGAAAAGTTAAAACGAGAAGCTCCACCATTAGTACAATGAATGGAGAGAAATGCATTAAAAAGCTAGCAAATCTCCCAGCTTATAACCAATCTGTAAGCAATGATGAAACTAAAGTCTCATGTTCTGTTAGGATACCTGCCATCAAGTGTCGATTACCATAGCGTAAAGTGACTGTTAAAACTCGCAAAGCACCGACAACTTCTAAAACTGTGAGACCTTATAATTCAGCAGAAGGAAAATTATGCCCAGCTGCTCTGCCGTTTCAGCATATTAACTTGCAAAACATCCAAGATGAAGTCACCCAGCTTAAAGTGAAAATGTTGTCGATAGATAGTTCTCTGACTGTCCTCCGTGAACTGGAACCTATAACTGCCCTAATGCAAAAGACGTTGAGTCCCAAAGTAGAGCATATGTTACCCGCAGGTTCTCTTATCGATTCCATCGCAGCAGAAGTAGTCTCTAGGATGCATCGTTCTAGAAATGCAGTTGATTTTAATGTCCCGGATAATATTCCGCCTGCAGCCTTGCGAGATATATAACTTAAAGCTGTTAACATGGTTGGCACGGAATGCAGTTGCATAAGACTCAGAAAGAAAGTCCAGCGCTACTCGTGTCCAATCCTATTCAAATTTAATAGCGCTTTAACCGCTAGTGAGTTTATAAGCAGACGTGATCAAATTGCTGCCAACACTACCTTTAAGATCCTGAGAGTAATCGCTGACAGAACACCTTTACAAAGATTACTCCTGCACGGAGATTCTGACCTTATCTCTCGACGCGACTCGTTACCCTCAAATGGGGTCACATCTACAACCGTTGCTAGTCTCGTTCCCAACTGCCAAAATGACACCCCAACATTAAGGTTACCTACACACGATGACACCCATAACCAGTCCATAAGTATAATATGCCCCCTCGACTCTCCACTAACAACGCTACGTGCAGCGGATAATTTAGAGCCTATGATTTTTAAAACAAAGCGCCACCGTCGCTATCAACCTGCGACATCGCATCCAGGGGACAGTTATGTACAGCAGCCACAGATCACTAACTCCCTTGTCGATTTAGACTTGACCAGCATTGTGACCAGAGACCTGACTGCTTTCCTTGACTACGAAAGACCTAGAGCAATTGATACGCAGCAAACAAACGAGCCACTAGCTGGAGACAAAAATCCGGTATCTAGTAATCCATCTTCACTGAACGAGGGTTCTTCTGATCCTACCACCCAAAATCTTGACTCGGCTGATACTCAGGATCACCCTATTTCCCACAAACTTACAGCCACACCTGCAGTTCTCGTGGTTAAACCAGTTCAAAACCCATCGCCCAATAAAAATGCCGCCTGCCCCATAAGGCCAAAGAAACCATTAGTTTACAGTCTCCTTGCTTTCAACATTACTGACTACTGATCTCATTGACGTCGTTACAACTTTAGGTAAAGTGGCTAATGTGAAATCTCATATGTTTAATGCTATTAGAGTGCCCAAGAGGATACAGACCTACGCAGCACCAGTCAGATTTACCTCTGTCGACCAGCCCACGTTGGAATCGCTTGTTAGTAAGCTAAGTGCCATTCGAACAGTTCCTTACTTATCAAACATTTACTTCAGTAGGTTACTTGCTCGACCCTATGTTTCTGTCCACCCGAAAACGTCTGCTGCATCCATTCTTGGTGCACCATGTTTACCTATTGACCCTTCCCGCAATGGCAATCCTACTTATATCCCTGATAGACTGAATTAGCAGTCGATTTTTGTAGATCTGGGGAGGAAACTCAGTGTCATCCCTCCCCAACAAGCCTTCAACCTTTTTCTGAACTTTCTCAGAAGTATTCAGACTTCAATTTGGTAGTTATTCCTGCACCATCATCCATTTCCATTCCAGCTCAAAATTACCCCACTCCTTCCACCTCAACTTATGATGACACATCGTTAGATATTTACCCCAACTTATTCAACCAGTTGGCGTGTCTACCTATCCAGTCACAATACCCTAAATCGCTTCTCTTCAATGCTCGCTCACTTCGAAATAAGATGCCCACTCTTCGCTCCATGGTGTCTCTCTTTCAACCTGACTTTATCCTAGCTACAGAGACATGGTTCACAAGCGAAACTCCGCAGTCTTGCTATCACATTGATCAATATCATAGTTTTCTCGCGTGTCGAACCTCAGCACCTGGTGGCGGTTGCATCATTTATGTATCAAATAACTTCCAAGCATCACTGCTGTGCGCTTCCCTTCCAGACAGCGATATTGACAGCATAATTGCACATGTTACTCTAGGTAGAACCTCGATGGTTTTGGGTTGCATTTACTCCCCTCCGAATCCCAGTACGGATGACTTACGAACATTGGAACGCTTGTTTTGCTACTTAGCAGAATTACCAGTTAAATGTAAAGTATTAGGAGGAGATTTTAATATGCCTGATATTGACTGGAGATCGTGCGCCGCACCTACTAAATATTCGTGACTGATGTCTTCTTTACATATATATGGATGGACACAACATGTCCATTCACCCAGCAGGGGAAACCACACTCTCGATTTATTACTTACACTAGGCCTATCCAACGTTTCTGCTGTTGTTCTAGACAAATTCCCTGGAAGCGATCACAAGATGATCCAACTCACCTTCGATAAGCCATTTTCTGATCCTACCCCGACTAAACCTGCCGTCCTCTACCGACCATACAATTTGTTACACATGGAATCGCTTTCCGCCCTTCTGCGCTCCTTGCACTGGGAAAATTTCTTCCTAACCAATGATCCACAAGTGGCAGCCAATGCGTCCTACAAGAATATTGAGATGTGTCTAGATGCTCTAATACCATTGAATTATTGCCGTCATTCCAGAAAAATAAAACTAGAGTCCAACCCCGATAATTTTTCACTCAAACTTGCACGACTCCGAAATGACTACTTGAAAACAAATGACTTCTCCCTAGTATTGCTACAACAAAAAATCCTTGCTCAACTTGACAGACTTCGGCATATCAGCCTTATGGACGTAGAAAGACGGGCGCTAAATAGCATGAATAAAAACCTAGAACTCACCAAGCTGATGAAATATAGAAACAAGAATACGGAAACCCCATCCATCCTGATTTCTGGTAACCAAATAACTAACAATCCAGCTAAAATAAGCAGGGATTTCAATAATTACCTTTGTTCTACTTTTAACACCACTGCTGCGGCTCCCTCGCACTTTATCCATCTGCTTACGGATGACAAGATCTGCACAGTTGATTTTGAACTTCGTGATATAAATCGACTTATCACCTCTACGAAGTCATCATGGTATGCCGGACCTGACAAATTACCACCAACGCTTATAAAATACGGTGGATCTGACTTCCCTGTACTACTTTTGAATCTTTTTTCTCTATCCATGAACACCGGTACCGTGCCATCACAGTGGAAGACGGCTGTAGTCATTCCTCGCTACAAGTCAGGCTCTGTGCATGAAATGAGCAACTACCGCCCAATAAGCCATACTTCTATCCTCTCTAAAATGATGGAGCGTCACATAAAGTCCAAAACTGTGGACTTCATGATGTCGCGAAATCTTATCAACACCTCACAACACGGCTTCCTAAGCACGCGATCCTGCATAACATGTCAGATAGACTTTCTCAGTCTCCTGACTACTTCGCTCGATGACGGTTCATCAGCGATAGTCATCTACCTCGATATGCACAAAGCATTTGATCGTGTCCCTCATAACCACCTCTTATCCAAACTAACTGCATATGGCATAGACAACCCTCTGCTTTCATGGTTTGATTCTTACCTAACTAATAGAACCCAGGTTGTTCAGATCGAGCACGAAATAAGCACGCCAAAGCCTGTCACCAGTGGTGTGATACAAGGTAGTGTTCTGGGACCCTTTTTATTCCTACTTTATGTAAATGATATTTTTGATGTCTTTGCCTCCGGCAAACCTTTCCTGTTTGCCGATGACATCAAAATTGTTTACACTTTTAATCCAACTGAGGTCAGTGATACGCTTAGCGAAATCCAGCATGACTTACGTACACTGGACTCATGGAGTTCCAAATGAATGATGACATTCTCTACTGATAAATGCCATGTGGTATCCTACAGATGTGACATCACACCAGGTTCGCTAACTATAGATGATAAACCATTGTCTCACTGCCACACTATCCGTGACCAAGGGATCCACTACTCGAGCACCCTTAACTTTTCCGAACACGCAGGACACACCGCAGCTCAAGCCCGCCGAAGCATTGGGCTTTTGTTCAAAACATTTAACTTAAAAGAATCCATTAACACCATGTATAGAATGAAAACGCGCCCGCTGCTTCAATATGGCTCCATCACCTACTGTAATTCTAGAGTGAGTGATCGTATGGCATTGGAACGTGTTCAACGATCATTTACTAAGCGTCTTCTAGGCTATTCCACCACCCTATCTTACATAGATCGTTGTGTTGCCTTAAAACTTGATCCACTGTGGCTGCGAAGAATGAAACTTAACCTTTTCGTCTTCTTTGATACAATTACCCAAAAAATACATTCTTCACGCCCATCGGTACAACGAGCAGAATTATCAAATTATCGCACCCGAAATAACAATCACAATAAAGCAAAAGCGAAAAGATCATGAACGAAATTGTCTGACAACTTTTTCCTAAATCGATACTCCATATTGTGGAACAGGCTTCCATCTGAGATACGTGCAATCCAGTCAGGGATGAAGTTCCGACACGTTATACATTCCTTTCTAAACGTCGAAACAGCGATCGGTATATTGCAACCTACCTTGACAAGTGAATCCCCATACGAAATAGGAGCAAGATGGATATAGTATCAACATCAGGGGATCTTTTCATTCTCCTGTTGCCCGATCTTACTGCCCTCCCCAAATTTGTCAGTAGCAATAACATGTTTTCTAAAGGCAAAAATATCCTGATTAACAATGAATTTCACACTCACCAAGACCGAAATGTGCCCTAGAGTTGCTCTCGAGCAAATTATTTCGCATTTGTTCTGCAACGCTAATTATTTTCTACGTATCGTTTCCCCTGGACCCCTCCCTTAAGTACGAGCTGCTGTGTTACGTGCTCAGCGAAATCTATGTTGATTTAATCCTTCTGCTTTTGGACTGGATCCATTTGATAACACCTTCCGAAAACCTACCATGATCTTCCACGCTTACGTTCACTCTGAACAAATCCCCTCATCGAAATCAGCTTCTCCTCTTACCGCACACAACTGAACAGTTGGAACGACAGTTAACTTACTTTACTTTGCGTACGGTTTTCTCTCCCTCCCTGACAAATACCATGCGTACATACAACATTTCTCAGTACCATACCAAATTATTTCGCATCACCAATTTTCCCATTTTGATCTCCGACAACTACCGGAGCTATCTTACTATTTCCTCCGAAAATTCTTCTCCTTTTCTGTAAAAAGCATGTATATTCCTGAGGTTATCAGTTACCAGTGAAACTTGTACAATCTGCATCGAACAACGTCGGACGAAAATCTAGCATTTCATGTTACTGTACGTCCACCCACTTTTATTTGCTTATTTCTCTCCTTCCAGTGTTGGCCAGGATTGGGCCGATCTCCCGAGGCTATGGATAAATGCTTCCGAAAAAAATGCAGCACACTCATGCAGTATGAGTTATCACAAACTCACTGGCACATATTACAAGTGCTTGATTCAAATCAGCCAAATGATGGCTGTGCGATGGGGAGAGATTAATATAAAACAAAGGCCCACACATAACTGTATACATATAACGCCACAATAGCACATGGCCAGATGAGATGTGGAAGAGAAGTGTGGAAGCAGGTCTCCGGGAGACGGTTTCATGATGGGTCGTATTACTCCAATTAAACTGACAGTTTATATCTACTTTTATTCTTACTCTCAACTTCTACTACTCTTACTCCTTTACTATTTTTAATTGATTTAGCACTGAAACATTCCGATGTGAACACAATAGATCACTGAAAATCCCTCTCCACTACCCGACTTTGTTGTACCACATGATCAGGCTCGTAGTCTGCCTGTGTCTCGCATGTCGAGAAATATATCATTTATTTATTTATTTATTTATTCTGCTTTAGCCCAATCAAAGCTGTGTTCTTTTTCATCCACGTGTGCTGAGACTAGCGAAGATGCATAGTGTCTTTTGCATGCTCTTTTATGCTCTTGTAATCGTGTTAATTTTCTGCCTGTTTTGCCAACATAGTCCTTTTCGCAATTTCTACAAGATGATGCACCATTGCGACCGATCGTGTCACTACCAGGAACACCGACCTACAACTTGGCGAAAGAAATGTAGAGGCGCCTCAAACATCTGACCTGTGGATCGCGATATTCCATTAATAACTCCCAGCAATTTCAACAAAAGTTCAAAAACCTGCGAATAGATGATCATGAAAAATGATATCTTTCGATGTGACTGCCCTCTTTACGTCTGTAAACTTACAAATGGCAACAACAGTCATCACAGAACGCCTGAACAACAGTGAACAACCAATCGGGAACCTAAGGAGCGAAAACGTATGCAAACTACTGCAGTCGTGTCTGTCAACCTACTTCTCTTTCAAGGGGAAGATCTACGAGCAATTGAAAGGCTCACCAATGGGATCACCTATATTTTGACTCATCGCGGAGATGGTAATGCAGAAATTGGAGGGAGATGTACTCCCATTCATTAATCCGAAACTGTGGGTCCGATATGTTGACGACACTTTTGTGATCATCAAACGCAATCAAGTTACAGTCGCACAGCAGCTATTGAACAACGCCATTGAAGACATCCGGTTTACAATGAACAATGAACAATGAATTTATACTGGTTAAGAAGCGTTGCTTTACAAGCCCCGTTGGATAGTTGGTGGGGATATCAACATAACAATTATGATGAAAAGGATAGTAAAATAGTTAATATTTAAATACGAAAATAAGGAATTATCGTTTGCTTCGCTGCAGTCTTGCGATCCACTTTGATTCACAACACCCACAGTTAACAACAAATAATTTCAAGGTAAACTCCAGGTGTAGAATGGAGACATAGTGTTAAGTAACAAAGTGTAAGTGGATGAGTGCATCGTCCAACCGTCTTTTAAATATTGTTAGTGTCGGTGCAGAGACGACCGATTCTGGGAGAGCATTCAACGGGTGACAGACACGGATGGAAAAGAAATTTCTGCGGCACTCCAGACGACTGTATTGTTCTGCGAGTTTTAATGAGTGGCCCCTCAGGTTTGTATTGCTGCTGAGTTGCAGTAAAGGGCGGCACACATGATGTGGGTCTCGCAGAATCAAGTCACCCTTACACACGCGTGACGTGCGTGTTCTCGAGTCATCTGGATTATTCCCCTCTATCCTCTCTCCATCTGCTCGCAGCGTTATCACTGTACGCTCAAACGAACCGGCTCGACGTGCTCTTTCCAACGCACAGCGTATTTCGAATCCACGCATTACAGACGACTATATCTCGTGGATTTTTTAGTTTTTCCGTTTTCTCTGTGGAGGTTTACACGAGGAATTTCTTTCGGTTTACATCCTACACCAAAATTGTGACCTTTTTTTGGAAGCCCAACATAAGGGCTCTGTAACAAATACACGACTGCTTTTATCGACAGCTGCGTAAGGCAGATACAGGCAGCAATATCAGGGATCTACCGCTACTCTTTCGATTGTATCTCAGTCACTGAGGCTGCCACTTCAAATCAACCCACCGGCCACACACCACAAAGAAGCGCTTTGACCAGATCGATAGCCTGTGCTTCGTTCCGAGGCCTGTCTGGATTCACCTGCAACCGCTTGTGACCTGTCTGTGCTGACCCGACTGCTAACCGGTGTGTCAGTGGAAAGGTGAGACAACAACAACACGTTTGGACTTGGTGGAGAGATCGCGTTTCCTAAGCAACAGCGTGTGCAACTCGGAGGCGGAGATTCAAATAGTTCACTGCGGTGCGTTCTTTTTGTTCCTAATTAAATCGCACAGTTTCCGGGAGTTGCCATTTTTCACCAACATTATATTTAGACGTGGATTTTCAGTTAAGGATCAAAAGTTGACACCCATTGTCTAAGCTCCTCTGATTTTGCTTTAGTGTATCTTACTTCGGTTTCATTATCATGACTACAGTAAGGACACGCTCCATGAGGAAAAAAAGTATTATGAGCCAGGATTCTTCCATTTTAGTTCAAAATCTGAGACAACGAACTAAAGTACTTTGCACAAAGACTGGAAGCAGTAGTAAAGGAAATACCAGAAGCAGTGTAGGCACTGTGGGAAATTCCCTTGGACTACATGCTGACCTGAGAAAGACACCTGAAACATGTCCATTAGTAGCTGAAACTGCATACGCTGAACTTGCATCAAAGGTCGACATGCTCACATCGATATTGCAACCCTTGCAGAGTCTATCTGTCTTATTTGATTCGCCCCCAAATGTTGATAGAATGAACCTCATGAAGTGCAGTATACTGATAGACTCCATTTCGACCGAAGTACATAATCGAGTACGCTGTTCACGCAATGCTGTGGTATTTAATGTGCCAGACAAATTACCATTAAAAACTGTTCAGAAATTGCTTCTTACTGCATGCGGTATGCAATCTTGTTGGTCCAGCTGCATCAGACTACGAAAAAATGTAATGCGTTACGCTTGTCCCATACTTTTCCAGTTTGAAAATGAACTTATCGCTAAACAATTTATTCTAAAGCGCAATCTCATTGTGCTTAATACGACTTTCAAAAGTCTGAAAATTATGGAGGACAAAACCCCGCTACAACGAGAGATAAGGAGGAGAACTTCTGAAGTAAAACAGAATACCCAACAGCCAGTTGATATTGCTCCACTTATTGGCCAGCACAAATGTGAGGATAATACTCCGCTTGCTGCAAATAGGGACGAAGCGTTGGATGATCAAATGATTTCTGAAATTAACAAGGAATCACATGCATATGCGAGCCACTCTATTGCATTAGATGATGTGTCCGGTAGAACACCTAATTCTCGCCCTTCGAAGCTAAGGTCAACGTCAGATGCAAAATTGGTAACTGAAGGACTCCCACTAGGCCACAGATTCACGGCTAAGCGTGTTAAGCCGACCAAGCCCAAAACGACTACAATCCCCAAAACTAGTGATGTACATGGTGCTTCCTCTTGGATAATCAGTTCTGGCAGTCATATAGGGTTTCCTAATACTCTTTCCCCTATACGAAGTGACAACATTGGGGATCAGCGAATAACAACTGCATTACCTGCTAAATCCCAGTTGCATGCAAAGGCGCTACCTCAAGCCTCGAACTGTCATGTCCCGCCTAAAGTCTGCTTTGGCCAGTGTCCAACCTCATCGAGAATTTCGAAGGATCCGGTCAAATTGATTGATAGTAAAAGGACGGTTGACCTTGATTTATCGCAGGCATCGTTGGCTGACTCTATATCGTCATTTTGTTTGGATAGACGTACACCCATTGATCATAAAGTTACGGAAGACGTGCCGCTACCTTTGCACCTTACACACGGAGTAATTGGGTATCATGACGTTCCAAACCTATCAACGAACCACATGGATTATGCTGATGTTGGTGTATGGATTGACACCAGTGTGCCTCCACCGCGTATAGTGAATCCTTGTATATCGAGCGCAAGTAAGCGGATTTTACCCATAGATGGAAATAACAGCAATCCACTGAATCCTATCAATGCGTTACGTAATCAACAGCCTATTAGCGACATGTTGCAGAGGATACAACCTAACTCTCCAGCTCCCACAGGCTATTGCAGTAATCATGGACTTTTTCCCTCAAACCATTTTCTAGAGGGCCATACTCAGTCTCAACCCCCTCCGCTATGGCCACCTCCAAATCATTTTCCACCGCTGGCAATAAGCGCACTTTTTCAACAATTTCTAACCTGGGCCCAGGCACACGGCTTGAAACTCCAGTGTTTATAACACAATCTAAAGAATCTTCCTCATATCTCACATCTATCTCAGTATTTTTGATAAACATTCGCTCTCTTTACTCTAAGATCCACACCCTACGCTCGTTTGTTTTGGTGAATAATCCTGATATATTATTTATAACTGAATCTTGGTGCCATGATGGCATGTCTGACACTCAGTTAACTATTTTCGGATATAACAAGTTTATGAGGAATCGGCCTGGTCGTCGAGGTGGTGGCTGCGTAATTTATCTAAAAAACTCGCTCACAGCAGCAACATTTGATAACCCAGTGTTGAACAATGTTCAGGAATCACTCTGGCTAACGATATCTGTTAATCAGCAACAGCTGCTTATGGGATGTATATACAACGCGCCAAACGGCAGTCAAGAAGACCTAGAGCTTTTGACGCTTGCATTTGAATGCGCCGCTGGCCTACCATTTTTACATAAGCTTATTGGAGGTGATTTCAATCTGCCTTCGATTTCATGGCCCATAGGAACCGCTCCTTTGAAATACCACAATCTTATCTCCTGTATCCAAATGAATGGTTGGCAGCAACAAGTCTCTCGACCTACCAGAGGCGAAAGTACGCTGGATCTCATTTTTTCATTGGGTATACCTGCAATCAGTGTTAACGTTCTTGATGAATTTCCGGGGAGCGATCATCGCGTAATCAAATGCTGTCTAAGACTACGCATGGCCGATGTACAGAAAACAAAGCATTATCGTCTGTTCAATTCTGTCAACTGGGACTCATTCAAGGACCTGGTTCGTTCGATGAATTGGGATAAATTCTTTCTCTCTTCATGCCCTCAACATGCGACGGACCTGTTTTATAGTATAATCGGCTTCTGCATCGATTCAGCAATACCACTAAAATGTGCTTACCAAACCAAACCCAAATCCGATCGCAAGGCATTGAAGGCAGCGCGAAAGCTTCATAAGATTCGTCAGAAATTCAAGTTAACTGCTGACTTTGCGCTATTATTACAGCAGTCGAAGCTCGTGGAAGAACAGAGGCATCAACGAGACAAAACTCTCATTCTAGAAGAGTATAAAGCTCTGAATGGCCCTAGCAAAACAGCTGAGCTAGCCAAACTATTCCGTGCCCGGGGTTCGCGTTGCAGTGACAATCTCAGTTTTATCACCACGCCTGATGGAACATACTACGACGCACCAGATGATATCTGCGAAGCTTTCAGTGCTTATTTTGCCGAATCAATGCTCACTGAATCATCAGACACACCAACATTTATCACGCCGCAAAATAATGAAGGTCTATGCACAGTAGAATTCACTATAGCGAAAATCACTAGTCAAGTCGCTCGCTTATACTCCTCAACGTGCGCAGGCCCTGATGGACTACCCCCATGTTTAATAAAACGCAGTGGTAGTGACTTCCTTCTGCTTTTGCTCAACATCTTCACACTCTCTTTTAACAACGGAGTATACCCTACTCAATGGAAAACTTCTGTTGTTATCCCGCGACATAAAAATGGCAATGCCCATGAGGTTAAAAACTTTCGTCCCATAAATCACACACCCATCGTATCTAGAATAATGGAAAGGATAGTAAAAGATGAACTATTTATATTCTTGAACAAAGCTAACATTATCAGCAATTCGCAACACGGCTTCATGCAAGGTCGATCCTGCGCAACATGCCAGACTGACTTTTTAAACCACACAACGGCTGCCATTGACAACGGAAACAGTGTCGTAATCCTGTTCCTGGATATGCAAAAAGCCTTTGATAGAGTGCCTCACAGAAGGTTACTGGAAAAACTGAAGGCTATAGGCATTAGAGAACCGATGTTCTCTTGGCTGTCTTCATATCTAATTGGTAGACAGCAGGTTGTGCGCATAGGCGACCATTTCTCTACACCGAAAGCAATCACTAGTGGAGTGATTCAAGGGAGTGTTCTTGGTCCACTTCTTTTTCTAATTTATATTAACGATATATTCCAGAGGATAAGAAATGGTGTTGCATTTATCTTTGCTGATGACATTAAAGTTGTCTACTCACAACCACGTGCAAATACTCAGGAAGCCGTACGTCTCATTCAGGATGACCTATCCGCCCTTGACTCCTGGTGCCAACTGTGGCAGATGTCATTTGCCGTGGACAAGTGTAATATTTTGTCGTACAAATGCCAAGTACCGCCAGACAGTTTATTACTACAAGGTGCCTATATCTCGCAATGCAGGACAATTCGCGACTTGGGCGTGCGATATTCAGTTACGTTTAACTTTTCTGAACACTGTGACTTCCAAGTTTCGAAAGCCATGAAGACCATTGGTTATATCTGCCATCATTTTTACCTCACGGAATCTCGCATATCCCTTTACAAAACATATGTATTGCCGTGTATGGAATACTGTTCAATGATACAGTCTAATCTACGGAAGTCTGACCAGCACGCTCTTGAGAGGGTCCAGAGACGCTTCACGAAAAAGCTATGTGGATATTCCTCAAAGTTGACATACAAGGAGCGATGCGATAAACTTGGATTTGACCCAGTTTGGCTTCGGATAATGAAGCTGAACCTATGTTTTCTTTACAGAATCATAAATTGTCAAATTCGCAGTCCTGAAAGCGGTGTTCACATATCTGTAAACAACAGATACCCAATACGTAACAAAGAGGTAAAGGTCATGATTCCAAAATTTTCTACGAGAATCAGAGAACGTTTCTTTCTAACCCAATACTCAAAGATTTGGAACAAACTTCCAAGTGATATCAGAACATGCTATACGCTTTGCAATTTTAAGCTTGCTATTAGTAAGCATTTAACCGTCCAAAACGTGATTAAGATGTTCGGGACATCACAGTCCCTAGATAACGCATTCGAAAACGGTATCCATGGTGCCTGAATAAATTTCTGAAACACATACACATAACATCTCGGACAACAGCCCCTTTCATTACATTTTTTTCTCTCGGCCCAAATATCTATCATGTGATTGTAAAGAATCCTGATTCAGTGGCAGGTAAAAATAGCAGAACGATTCTGATTACTCTGTGTAACATAATTTGCAATTGCATCCATGTTTATCTCTGAAAATGTATTGATGAAATGTCATGGAAAAGTTGTACCATTATTTGATCTGTTCCTTATAGAGAACAGCTTCTCGCATAGTCGAGGAATATACAATTTATTTATTTATTTATTTATTTATTTATGTCATAATCATGTCGCCTCGTAGCCTGCGATAGCTTCCACTGAACAATCCTAGTCGCCGCAGCCTCTCCTGGTAGGAAAGATTGCGCATTCCAATTACGTTCTTAGATGCCCGGCGTTGTGGCTGCTCCAGTGCATTAAGGTCGTGTTTCAGCCATGGATGCCAGGCTTAAATTGCGTATTCGACATGGGGGCGAACATACGCACTAAGCATTTGTCGAAATATGGAGCTGTTTATTTGTCCAAACGCCCGCCTCAACAGCCCAACTTGTTGTCTCCCGGTCTTCGAGGCCTTTTCGGATTGCCTGGAGCAACCCAAGTCATCTTGAACCAGGACACCCAAGTCCCGTTCGAGAGTTGATTATTGCAGTACATCCGTTCCGAGTTGGTATGAGTAGCTGCTTTGATGTCGGATGGAAAGCACCTTGCATTGACTGATGTTGAAATGCAATAAGTTTTGGATCGACCATTGATACACCGTATCTAAATCACTCTGAAGCACAGGTTGGTCGTCGTTCGCCTGGATCCTGCGCCAGATCTTGATATCATCGGCAAACATCAGGAAGTTTGAAGCGATTCCCTGTGCAAGGTCACTAATAAACACCAGAAACAAACGTGGACCTAGAACCGAGCCTTGCGGCACACAACACTCGACTTGTATGGGGTCCGATAAAGAGATCCGAACTCTGACCACTAATTGCCGTTGAAATAGAAAGTTGGCGATCCACCTTAGAAGAGGGCCTCCAAACCCGTAACGTTGCATCTTAAATAGTAGTATCCGATGGTCTAGAGGATCGAAAGCCTTGGAAAAATCCAGGTAGATCACATCAACACCTTCTCCAGTGTCAGCTGCCTCGGTCCAACTACTGCGTGCAATTAGTAAATTCGTTGTACATGACCGCTGTCGACGGAAACCGTGCTGTTCAGGAGTGATGAGGTTGCAGTTTTCCAGATAGCACACCAGTGCATCGGCAACTATGGATTCCATGACCTTGGAGAGTATAGGAAGAAGGGTTACTGGGCGGTAGTTGGAGGGATCAGATCTGCTTCCACCTTTGTGAATCGGGCTTATTATTCCAAGCTTCCACATGGTGGGAACTTGGTTCTGGTCTAAGCAGTGCTGAAAAAACCGAGCTAAATGTCCTGCCAGTTGGTTTGCTGCTGCTCGCAATACATCTGCACGAATGGCGTTGACACCCGGCGAGCAATGTTTGCTTAGAGTAGTCAACTTCCGCAATACAGCCTCTGCGGAAATATTGATGTGGGTTAGTCCTGGTGAGCAGAATACAAAGCTTGGTAGATCGCTTGGTGGCAAGACCCTTTGAAACGTGGGGGCGTATTGCATCTGCAGCGCGTTTGCAGCATCCATAGACGTTCTCGTTTGGCCATCAGCCGTCTTGAGTGGAGGAAATCCTTGCCGCACCTTTCGTAGGCTATTAACGTGCTTGTACAGCAGTTTGTGGTTAGCACTGAAGGTTTTTGCGATGTTCTGCTGATAGGCTGAGTGCAGTGGTTACGTTGGGCTACGTACTTGTCCTAAGTTTCTGGTGCTGGAGCTTCTCTGTACACTCGCCATGCTGCGTTGCGTACTGTCATCCATTTTCGGGTTCTGCTCCTAACGAAAGAAACGGATTTGCAATTATTGTAAGCTTTTATCTCTGAAGCCTGTGCAATCAGCTGACTGAATGTGTTGACGAACTCGAGCCAGGCGACTTCCGGGGGTTCTTCTTCGAGGAAAGACCATGTTGTGGCGCTGACTAGCTGGGCGAGTCGGTCGTACCTTGTGATGGTTCGCACAGTATCATCGTTATCATTCCGATATTCTGCATAGCAGACGAAGTTGAAACTGATGACTGCGTGATCACTGCGACCCAACGGGCAGTCTAAAACCAACGCATCAATCATATGGTCTTCGTTGGTAAGCACAAGATCCAGCACAGATGGCCTGTTACCAGTTCTGAACCGAGTGGGCAAAGTGATGTGGTTGTAAAGAGGAACAGTAGTTACTAGATCTTGTAGATCTGTTTTGAATTGTTCTCCGATCGTGGCAGGGGCTTCTAAACAATGTACGTTGAAATCACCCATGATAAGAATGTGAGTGTACTTTTGTTGTAAACTGCACCTTAAACCAGCTGTTAGGTGGTAGTCGGTTTCGGGTGTTGAGTTAGGGGCGCGGTATACCAAGACACTATGGCAAGCGTCCCTGCATTTTAACTGCAACCGGCACCAAAGAGAGTCAGGCAACTGCGAGTCCGAATCCTCCACGGCTTCGCACTGTAAGTCGTCTCGGTAGTACAGGATTGCCCCTCCTCCTTTTGTGAGCCTATCTTTCCGGATCAGCGACATGCCGGGTAGCGACACTTCAGCGTCCGTCATTCCCGTGTGCAACCATGTCTCGGTGATACCAGTGACATCATACGAGCCGGAAGCTTGGCGATCTTTCAGTTCAGCCAGTTTGTTAGAAAGTCCCTGAGCATTTGTATACAAGCAGGCCAGTTTCTCGGTCTCTAGGAGCTCGCAGAGAGGTGAAGCTGTCTTGTGTGGGAGAATGCCGACCGATGGGAGGTCGGCAGTTATTCGTTTTTTTTTGTTGGGTCCATGATACCTCGTTTGCAACTTGATTCGGTCAAGGTGCGTTCCAGCCTTCGTTTAGACCTACATCTGGGTCAATTAAAGCAGCAGTTAAGTTACACTTCTGTACATTCCTCAGGATGCTTGCTGCTTCAGTTGCTTTAATACTTGAGCTGTGCGAATTGTTTGCGACCTTTAACCGAATTTCGGAAGGAAGATGTTTCCGATTTCTCCGCCATCGATTCAAAACATCCTTTGCTTGTTGCTCTGACTGAACCACAAGTTTTAGGATTCTAGGGCCGCATCCTCTATAATTCGAAGAGAGAGGTATCCTGGTGAGCGATAGTGCCACAACATCATCCAAAGAAAGTGTTTCACGAATGAACCGCCACTGTACTAAATCGTGCTTTCCGGTATCTTGAACATGGCTAGAAGGATGTTCTGGCACGCCATGTATGAAGACTGTGTTTAGGCGGTCTTGCTTGCTGTGCCCCTCTTCGGTGTTTCGTTTTGGTTGTCGCGCGCTCCAAGGGACATCAGGATAGATACGTATCCCACATGATTCGTGTTTTAGCGCGCTTGCGGAGAGCAAAACATTTTCCACGTCGGTGGAGGATTCTAGATTTACTCGAATAAGTCTGGGTTCACCATAGTGTGGCGAGTTCGGATGACGAGTAATTCGTAACAAGTTTATGGGCTTGGCTTTGATACTCATCTGCATACACAGTGAGTTCCATTGGTCTTGGTCGTCTGATAACTTATCCCGCAATGTGATGGCGGTCGATTCAGGGACATTTGAGCATACAACAGTCCGGGCACTGTTGTTGCATCTCATTTTAATCGATCTACAAGGTATGGTACTCATTTGTCTTGACTTGTTGACAAGTGATTGTTTGCTCTTTTTCTCTCTATTCGCGTTATCGGTGTTTACAATGGCAGAGGACGCAACGGCGGCCTCTCGGTGGACCCTTGCAGCAATCTCTGCATATGTAACCGATGTTCTGGGAGGCTTAGTCTCGACAAGAGATATTTGAGCTACAGGTACCAAGGGTTGGTGTTTGGCTGGTTCACCCTTATTAATACTAGATGTTAGGTCTAGTGGAATTTGCTTAACCAGACGTTTTGAATGGTGCCTGATTTCCGTTATCGTGAGTACTGTTTGATTCACGTAGGTACAGTCTGATTTCGCCCGGCGTTCTACCAAAGTTGGAGAAGACAACGGAGATGGAGACGTGGCTGATTGCGGTGCAGGGGAAGCAATTTGTTCAGGATTTCGTTGCTTAGCAGCCGCTACGCTTCTGTGGTCCATACTCGCTTCCATTGAAGTAATCTTATTGTTTATCCTCTGCTCTGCGTCTGCGATTAACCGGTCGCATTTCTCAGCTAGGATAAGCAAGCGCTTAACGAGGGGGATGGTAGAACACGCAGTACAGAACCAAAATGCATCTTGGGAGCTGTTTCTCTCCTGTAACTTTTGTTGGAACACAGTTGCACATTTCGTATGGTACCATTCCAAACAGTGCGAACAAGCTAGACCGAATTTTACTACCCGATGACATTCTCCTAACCCACAAATGCCTTTCGATGGGAGTCTCTTCGGTTTCGCCTTTCTGCCATTCAATTTGGTGTCGTTACCTGACCCAGTGGGTTGGTTAGCGTTCTGTACTTTCACAGCTTTGAGAGCGGCGCACATCGGTCAGGCGAGCGTGGTGGTTGCAAGGTCAAAGGAGCGGTCGGCGTGGTCGCGCGGTCCGTGTGATGGGTAATGCAGCCGCACTGACTGACAAGGTCACAAGGAATAGCGAGTGACTGCAACCTGAACAGAGCGCTGAACACAGATTCTTTCACAGCTGTGTTGAGAAACACTGGATCGGAGTAAGCTCAGGCTTTTCGGCCTGCCTCGAGAATTCTGTATCGAATGGTGTCACACAGAATGGCAATCGGCTCAATACGATTGAATTAAACGTTTGCGCTTAATCACAGATGCCAGTGAAAACGCTTAGTGATGGCACAGCCTCTAATCGTAGAAGATATTTCCACGTATGATGGATCACTGTGTAGAACTGGTAAATCCGGTTCGAATGAACGTACAGTGACAACGCTGCGAGAAGTTGGAGAGAGGATAGAGGGAAATAATCCAAATGAACCAGTAGCACGCACGTCACGCGTGTGTGAGGATGACGTTGGACAAGAATGGAAATGGAGAAGGTAAACCAACTGCCTTTCATGGATGTCTTGGTAACCCGAAACATGGAAGGGAAGCTGCAGACATCAGTTTACAGAAAATGGACACATACGGACCAAATTCTGAATTTTAACAGTAACCATCCGAAATGCCACAAAGTAAGCTGTGTGCGGACACTATTTGGTAGAGTGCAAACACACTGCACTACCACGGAGGCAAAGCAGCAAGAAGAGAAGCATCTATTTAAATGTTTCCAACTCAACGGATATCCACGAAGTTTCATCCGAAGGTGTCTGAACCACAACAAACCAAACAGAGAGTCTACACCAACGACGGAGAGACGCGTTGTTTTACCTTATATGAAGAATCTATCCGAAATGGCAGCAAGACTGTTCCAACAACATCACTTCATCGTAGCACACAAACCAACTGCTACACTGAGAAAAACTCTGTAGAAACCGAAAGAGAAAGTGGAAGCTCATGAGCAAAGCAATGTTGTATATAGATTGCTTTGTAGAAATTGCGAAAAGGACTATGTTGGCCAAACAGGCAACACGATTACAAGAGCATAAAAGAGCATGCAAAAGACACTATGCATCTTCGCTAGTCTCAGCACACGTGGATGAAAAAGAACACAGCTTTGATTGGGCCAAAACAGAAGTCCTGGCACGAGGTGAAACAGGAAGATCAAGGGAATTCCTGGAAGCGTGGTTCTCAACACAAGACTCGATCAACATGCATATCGAGATTGACCCAGTTTACCAACCCCTCCGACGGAGAGAACTTAGAGAAATTATGAGACGCCGCTTGAATAGGAACAACCCAAGCGACGAACTCCGCCACGGGGAAATGGGTAGAGATCACGGGACACAGATCGAAGCCGTCACTTTCGAAATGTCACCTGCACGCCGTTCACGGGTCGACAATTCAATCAGCGAGATTAAACCCCACATCTCGACGCACTGATGATGCCGTCTCGCATGACGGTGAAACGTTTGCAAACCAATTTCGCAGCTCGGCAAACAAATGATCAACTGAATTATATGGGATTGTTTTGCAAGCAACTTCTTGCATACGCTCATTAACATGGGGTATATGTCATCGTTTCCTTATGCATTAATCGAGTTATTTTCTTTGTATCTCTCCTTTTAAGTGATTGGCTGTTGTTTGATATCCCCGGTGTGACTGCGCTTGATGTGCTTGTTGGCAAGGTGCCTACTTGTCTATTACCCACCACCTCGTCCATAATGGTTCCGGGAGGCAGTTTGTCGTTGCAGGAGGGGACGGGGTGCACGGTCCTTGTGACCGTACTAGGCTCGAAGAGTGGTTCCATGCACTCAGTGTCGAACGGACTACGGTCCAGCAACCGCCTTTTTTGCGCTTGGTTCCCAAATGCAGTGTGCTTGTTTTTGCCTGTGAAGGAGTGTGGGCCGGCTCCGTTGATGAAATGTGGTTCCCATCCTCATGCCTCCCGGTCTTATTCCTTCGGGTTTACACTGGATATGGGGTGTGTGGTTCGAGCTGTGGGTGGTGCAGCGCTAGCCATCCATGATCCCTCTGTAGGCGCGGGCGTTCTGTGGCTTGCCACAGTGACAGCCAAATCCGAATCCGGATACCGCCAACCGTATGTAATCTCAGTGCCCCTTGCTGAGGCTGATGTTGCATTCATGATGCTTCTTCACTGCAGTTGGGCTAAATTAACTTACACCTAAACTAGGTCCTTTTAATGTGGATAAAATTCATTGCCTTTTATTTAGTTTGTTCTGCGTACTTGATACTCTTCTCCTTACTTGCACACGTCGCTCACGCAAACTGTGGTAAAGTTGCGTAATTTTATCGCCTCGAATTTTTTAACTTACTTTCGGACATTTTGTACTTATCACGGATTCACTTATAACCAATTTCTGCTATATGCTCATTTAGCGAGTGTTTATGTTGTCATATGCGTTTAGTTTAATCGATATCGGCATTTCGAATGATTTGGCTGTTGTTTGACATCCCAGGTGTGGCTGCGCTTGATGTGCATGTTGACAAGGTGCCTACCTGTCTATTACCCAATACCTCGTCCATCTGGTTCCAGGAGACAGTTGGTCGTTGCTGGAGGGGACGGGGTGCACGGTCCTTGTGGTCGTGCTAGGCTCGAAGAGTGGTTCCATGCACTCAGTGTGGAGCGGACTACGGTCCAGCCACCGCCTTGTGTGTACTTGATTCCACAAATACAGCGTGCTTGTGTTTGTCTGTGAAGGAGTGTGGGCCGGCTCTGTTGATGAAACGTGGCTCCCATCCGCATGCCTCCCGGTCTTGTTCCTTCGGGTTTACACTGGATATGGGGTGTGTGGATGGAGCCGTGGGTGGTGCAGCGCAAGCCATCCATGGTCCCTCTGTAGGCGCAGACGTCCTGTGGCTGACCACAGTGACAGGCAAATCCGAATCCGGATGCCCCCAACGAATATATATATATATATATATATATATATATATATATATATATATATATATATATATAGTGTGTGTGTGTGTGTGACTGATACCATGGTGGAATAGGAAAACAGGGTTAGATTAAATGAAAAAACAAAACACACAAATTGTTGTCCATTTTTCTACTAGCATTTTTAAAGTTTTTTTATATATTTATTGGGAGGAGGGGAAAGAAATAATCCATTCATGGTTCTTCGATAGGCGAGATACTACCAGGCTGCCCATGGCAAAATATTGGGTTGTATTAGGCGGCCCACCCGGAGGTCTGATCCAGGATCTAACTTATAAACCAACAGGGCCAAATGAGGGTATCGCAACCCGTTGGGATCTGGTGACCAAACAAATGATTCATACGCATTTATTACCGCATAAGACTAGGGGCCCACAAACTTTTAATTACAATGCCACTCTGAGAGAGGCAAGGGGTAGTGACTATATTTAGTGGCGAGTCACATGCGCCACATCACAGTGTTATTAAACGGACATGTGTGGATTTTAAAGGGAGAAAGCTTGACAGGCAAAATCTCACCACGTACTGGAACACGGCAGAAGTAACATCCGCTGGAACGGGATAATATCGAATCACCCAGCAGACACCATGAGGAGGTTTCTCGGCAAGCCAGGCAGGCCATGTACTAACAATCTACTGATTACCCGTGGCAGACGGACCGAGATAGCGGACACTAATACTGACATTCATGTCATCTACATAGACTATTCCAAAGCATTTGACCGCACAGATCACCGCATACTTCTCCAAAACGGGCAGGCGTACGGAGTTGTAAACCCGGTCCTTGGATGGATCGGAAACGTTCCCTTTCACCAGTGCCTTCAGCTTCGAATAGAGGTTCAGTTTCTGAGCCAATTAATGTAGACTGCGGTGTTCCCCAAGTGTCCGTGTTAGGGCCTCGGTTATTCTTGATCTTCATTAACGAACTTTCGAGTGTCATAAAATCAAATCTCCTGAATTTTGCCGATGACATCGACATATGGCGGGCAATCGACTGTCAGGAATCTCACGATATGTTGCAACTAGAATTAGACCGCGCCTTTGAATGGTCAAGTTAAATCATCTTCCGTTTTACACAGACAAGTGCAAAACCGTGCATGTGCGCCATAAGCCCAATACGGAGATGACATGCTGAACACCGTTTCACAGGGGTGTGACTTTGAGGTGGTAATCCAAGAGACCTCAACTGTTCGGCGTAGTCCTTGAAAGCGTCCAAAACCGTGAACCAACATGCTGATCTGCTACGGAGAGCGTCCGGGAGGTTCAATCTCTCCATCTGCTCCCAAATACACAGTGCGTACGTGAGACCCCATGTAGAGTACGCGATCCAGGCTTGGCAAATCTGGTTAAAACGCGTCCAGGTTGCACTGGAGACCGCACACCGACGTGCAACGAAAAGGTGAGGGATTTGTTCCGCGTGCAATAGCATAGGCGACTGAGAGCCCTATGAGTGCACAGCGGACAATATCGCGCTCTACGCGGTGACCTCATTCTGACGTGATAGAACTTGAAAAACATCGGTCATGCCTGCCGCCACCTCCTGAGGCTTGGCTGCAACACAGAATTGAGGATTAATAAGTTGGAATTTGCCATCTAATAGTGTCGGCTGGAATGCCGCCGGAATTATTTTCGCTTCGAGTTTCTCAGCAGTGGGATGCTCTTTGTCTTTTGTCACTTCCGCGTCCACGCTATCCATTTTTAAAACGACTTGACAATGCTTCACATCATTTACATTACTTGATCTAAATTTCTATTCATTAAGTAACAACAAGACGCAGACAAACCTTGTGCACATCTGCCCAAGGAAATCGTGGTCGACGGATGTACCTTCTTGTTTACGTGGATAATACGATGAGTAGACAGATGTATATTTTACTTTTGTGCAACTATTTTGAACTAACATTATTCCCCCAAACCATCCCACGGAATTTGTCAAGCCCTTTTTTGTTCTTACTATGCCTTTGCTCCATTAATACTTTTTGGCTAGAAATTTTGCCCATGGTCAAGCCGACTAACATTCCGAAATCCTAAATTATCCTTTTTATGTTGAATTCGCAGTTCTATTATTTCTACTTGCATTGCCTGTGCGCATGACTTCGAGGTAGTAAGGTTTCTATGGCGATAAAAAAATATTTTAGTTTGGTTTGTTTAACCTATTCGTAAAAATTTGTTCGATGTATCATAATTGCCTCGTGTACTTACTCTAATAAATTCTAAATGCTATCTTGCTCATACCTATTGTTGTGAGAACTTGGGACTCGAAGGGACGGCCTCTTATTTCTTAACGCGTGTAACTTGCAGGGTGGTAGAAATGGGTAGGCTGTATCGCCGTCGTCTTGAAGCTAAGTCTGCTCATCGCTGTTACCTATAGTGCAGCGGCATGAGTTTCTTGCTAGTGGCTAGAGCCGCTGGAGTAGACAGACCATGGGTTTGATGCCGTTGCGCACAAGGAATGCGCATTACTGATGGGTACTCATAAGATGATTCGGCAATCTAGAGATTTTCCTGTAGTATAAAACACCGACTTATTTAGAAGACATTGTGACGTGTTTTGCAACTAAGTATAGATGGTATTATATGCTGCCTAAAAAATAAGTGAGTTGAAGGAGTAATAATTCAAAATAACCTCTTAAATGCAATTAAAATAAGTAGATGTCTTGTTATATGAGTAGTCCATGTGAGTAAAGCGTTAGGGCTAGGACCATACATATTACCAGAAACAAACAGACTGAGAACTACGTAAATGTGAATTACGCTTGCAAGTGAACGATGCTCTCTCTACAAATATGATTGGCGCCAAATACGAACACAGGTTCTCGTGAGTGAAATACACTGTCATTCGAACATCTTGATCGGGGTTGCCGCTGCAATACGGTGACAGGTAAAAGCTATGCTAATGTTATATCAGGGTATCGAACTCCTACTGAGGACAAATGTTGTAAATGGCTGATGCATTTTTTCACGCCATTAATCCATCAATGATTTCTACACCGTCTGCAACAGTTCAAATTGCCGTACAGCTACTAGAGCCGTTAGCCTACCACGCACATAAAAGATGATTCATAACATCGGAAAAGTTTGCTTTTTCAGTATTCGAGTTATTTAGGATGCATATAATGACGCACTGCAGAGTATATTTGTCCTAAATAACACTATGTAAGCTCTCTTAATAAAAACACAGACAGCTAATGTTGAGTAATTCCCGTTTCGGTCATAAAGCGACGGTGTATCAAACCAACTCACTTTCGGTGATCCACCTTCAGGCCAAATACAACATATATAACAATCAAGATAAGAAAGGATGTATTGAGTAGCTATATAAAAAGGTTTGAAATAGCACATACTTGGTGCGCTTCGTTTATACGGTAACTGATCATGCGACAGTTGGCCATGGTAAAGCCAAAACCTTGACAAATTGTTCATACACACAACGGGAGGTTGTTGAGACGAATCGCGCTCGCCTCAGCCAATGCTAGGATTCGGCGTCTGATAAACTTGGAATGCACATCCCGTACAGAATGGATGGGGCGAGATTACTAGATGGCTCCTGGCGCACGTTTGTTCATTCCCGGGCTTCGCCATGCTGAAAGATGCTCGTGACCTAACTTGTCCCAATGGAACAGGTACGTTGTAACACGTACGAAAGAGGTGGTATGCACAAACCGGCTATCCTTCAGATGTAGGTGCAGCATGGGCTTGGAATTGAAGATACTAAGTAGTTGTGCTGCTCCGTTTGTGTTAATGGCAGACGGTTGCAGTCTTTTGCTAAAGTGTTCGGAACTATTGTCTCATTTGAATAGCAACGACAAGATCCTAAACTGTCAGTACTGTAGCTAAGTAGAATTACAATTGAAGTACTGTCCTTAGGTTCAAAATGTTGTCGTCCTAATTCAGGACAACAATGGTTCGAGCTGGAATTGCAGTTTGAAAATATTTGCGCATAGGTGGTTTGAATTGGTACTTACAAGCATATTCAAGGTAGGAAAATTTAACGCGAACCTGGTTCAATCATTTTCCCAGTACTTGATCTACACAATACAGCCAGCAAGTTGCTGAAATGAGAGGACTTAGGCAAGCTGCCAACACGGAGGAAAATCGAGGATATCACACTTTTGTGGCCAGACAAAGGCGGAGGGATGGTTATTACGGACAAAGCCGAATAACAACATAAAATAAGTGTATCACTTGAGGATAACTCAAAGTTCGTAAAACCGTTAAATAAGAAGGATAAATGTTCGACAACTAAAACGGTCATATCCAATTTTAATAGATAAATAGAAGAGAAGGGACTGACCGATTCCACGACATTAGGGGCAATTCATCCTTTGGCACCAGCACTTCTAGGTTATATGGATTACCTTAGATATATAAGGAGAGGACTCCTATACTACCTATATTAGATATGAGTAACTCCTCGTATCATCCTTTGGCAAAGTGGTTGGCCGGACTATTGGAAACACCAAGCAGAAATCCAGCGACTCATAGTCTGCGTGATAAGTTCGAGTTCGTCGACAGCACGAGAACTTAAAAAGTGGACAATTATCGGCTACTTTCGCTCGATGGGACGTTTACAGATATCACCGTTAAAGAGACAATCGATTAGGTTGCCGGAAACATCTACCGCACAGACAAAGAAATTAGCTTGCCGGTGGAAGTTTTAAAGTTACTACTTCATCAGTCGATCCACAACGTCCAGATTTGCTTTGTTCGACAGTTGTACTGACAAAATGATAGGCTTGATATGGGGTCACCAGTAGGTTCCTTGTTCGCTAATGTGTTTATGGCAAAAGTAGAGAAACGTCCGCTGGGTGAAATGATTGAGCAGACGCCATTCTATTAACGCTACGCCAGTGAGGTGATGCACATAGATAACTGCTCCGTGGACCAGGTTGGACTATTACGGAACTTCAGTCGGGCCAAGAAGAACCTTCAGTTTATCATTCAATTCGAATCCATCAAAGGTTTTGCTTTTCTGCATTTTCAAATTCACGTCGAGCAGATGGATTGTTGCAGCGTAGAATCCACAGGAAAATGAGGTGGACTGGTCAGTATTTGCACCTTGAAGGCTTTCTACCACTTAAACAGAATCAGAAGTTAGTTCGGTGTCTTGTAGGAAGAGCGATGAAAATATGCTCGGAGGACACAAGTGGAACAAAGGGCGCTGTAATAAGAAATGTGTTCCTTAATAACGGATTTCCAGAGACCTTCATTAACAGGAATATGCAAGTTGACTGTGTGGTCGCCAAAGCACTTACAGTAGCAAAGAAAGCTGTCAACTTCTCGTTGCCACTCAATGGGGACAATATTTCCGAACTACTTAGCAAAAGACTAAGAGCAACCATCAACTACACCTATGGGGCCAACCAGTTACGCATTATCTTCACTTCCACGTAACTGCTACACCTCCGTCTGAAGGATAAACTGTCTGTGGCTGTCACCACCTTTTGTATGGGTATCAATGTAAATGTTCCTTTGAGACAAGTTACCTAGGTCACACCAGGAGACGTTTGACTGGAAGCGTCCGCGAGCATCATCCAGCCTGACTAGGCCGAGGACTGAAGAAAACCTGCACCGCTTCAATAGTCGCTCACCGAATCCAAACGAATCAGCCCGTCGTTAACACTAAATTCTTTCTCCTGATCTACCCTGTGCAACGTCCCCATTCCAAGTTTATCAGACGTCAAAACCTAGTATTCCCTGGGGAGCCCGTGATTCGTCTCAACAATCCCGTTGGGTGTGTAAACAATCCGTCAAATTGTTGGCTTTACCATGGCCAACTGTTTTATGAGCAGCTGTCATGTGAACGAATCACACCAGTTATGCGTATGTTGACCCGGTAGTTTGTTTAGTATATATTTTCCGCTGAGATTTATGGTCACGTCATTCTTCATGGGGACAAAGGTGTCGCCAGCACGGTGCTCCTTGGTCAGTAAGTGAAAATAGAGAAATCGTTAAGGTGACTAGAGCGCTCAGCTTAGCATTCTAGTGATGACCCCTGAAACTTGTAAGCTTCTGAGTCTTATTGCATGGCAGATGCTGCTTTTGAATCACTTTAGTGACCCGTACGATAGTGCAAGTTCAAAATGCAATTATGTATGCAACGTTTGAACCACTGTTCAATTTCACATAGAAAATTAGGGAGACTGAGATCAAGCCCCTACCAAAGCTATCAGGCTTGGATCACACAAGAAACGTGGGTCACAATTACATTCGGGTCGGGTAAGAACGTGGATTGAAAGCCGGCGTTACTCTTTGGCACGCATTCACCTTATGCTCGACTGTCCCTGATGTCATTTCAACATAAGTCGAACATATGAGTAGATTTAACGTGATGTACCTAAGATACTTTCACGGACCACATTTCGTAAAATTCATTCTTCCAGTCGACACTTGCAACTTATCTGCTGGTGCTAAGTGAAACCTGTGCAGTTGGCGTACCAACCGAGGGCGTAATTGGGATCGACCAAATGGATACTTTGTCACCTCCTACTCACGGTACATCGTGGTTGCATTCCGAGTTGATAAAACTCGTAACCTCGATAAGGGAGGAAAAGGCGCTTTGACATTTACGTTTGTGTAAATTTTTATCAACGCTGACAACTTATACCGCGTACCTCATGTTTGAGATACGCAGCATTAATGCAACTTTAATTGGGCAGTAAATAATATTACAAAAGCCGTCCTTCCGGCGATTTTTGAGAAACACGTCATATCAGTTGCTCGAAAGAAACTTGGAACCCATCAAGAATTTGGATCTGCGGATGGTTTAGAATACATAAGTGTCTCCTATAAGTTATTTCGAGGTAAGGTTTCGCTCTTGATGAAGGAACTTCTTCGAATTAGATGAACCAGTACATGATTTGCTTATTTCTCATGAAAATAGGATTAGTATCGTTGGAAATGATATGAACAATGAACAACCACTTTATACGGGTTTCAGGCACTGCTTTATAAGTCTGGCTGTGTGGGCTGGTGGATAATTGGCTTAATATTTCAAATAGACATAGCCTCACACACGTAGGAAAACATGTGATTCTAGTTCCTTCACTGTTTACATTACAGGTAATTCGCCTTTAAATCCTTCTATTTTTGTTGGTGCTGATACTGATGGCTATATTCCAACGTTTGTTCTCAAGCCTAAGTCCACCGGTCGATGCTGTTCAGGAGATTATTTGTTCATTCTAGCTCAAGATGTTCAGCTTTATAACTTTGAAGCAGATAAATATTGCGCGCTTCTCCATGTAGAAACTTTATGAATAGTCCATACTGTGATCTGACTGTCACAAGTCTCTTCCCTACTCATACCTTAAACTCTGTCATGCTTCCACAGATTTCAAATCCACAGCCGTAATGCAAACTGGTCTCACAAGGACTCAATCACCACTGCAGAACAGTACCGATTTCGTTCCTACCTTGCTTTCATTGTCCCACATTACACTACTTGAACACTGAGATATGTGTCGCGCATGCCTGTTACATAAGACACCCGATTACTAATTCCAACTTGCTTCTCTGCACCGTTTTAATATTTCTGTGAGTGCAGCTCATACCTGTTACTTACTCATCCGGATGTCACTTTCGTGTTGTTTTACCGGCAGGTAGGCGGCATTAGGTAAAGATGCCACGAACTGAGGCACCGTTATTTGTATAGTTGTTTTTTAAACCAATTTGTTTATTTTGTGGGGCAGATTACCGATTCCTGTTACTGAGTGTTGCTGAGAGAGTATATTGCTATGATACGGAGTGTTTTTTGTGATCTGACATGCAATTATTACTCTCTCTTGCACACGGTTTGGCTTGCACGCTATACAAAATTTACCTATGTAACTACACAGTTGTCCACATGCCATTTGTGATCTAATAGGGGAAATTAGTCTCTATCATCTATGGCTATCGATGGCTTCGGGTTGCCTGGTCGAATCTGAAGGGGTCGTTAATTCGACAATAGATTAGTTCTGCTTTATGGTAAATGAAAAGGAAGTGTCCCCATCCAAATTAGACCCATTGTCTCACAAACGACTATGAACAGCACTGCCAACGCTTCCAGAAAGCTCCAGTGTAATTTGGTGTGACGAATCCTTGCTGTATGTGGACCATATCATTAAATCAGTTTTATGTATATCATATATATATATATATATCCATTGGTTCGCCTGGTTTTCAAAAGCAGCATGCGCTGTTTACTACCAGGGCAATCAGTATTTTAAGACAGTAACTGGGTCATTCAAAAAAATAATCTTGCACCTACCAGTCAATAAGCATTGCACATCAGCCATTTTCTCTAGATGCAATAAAGATTATCGACTGTCAGCTAAACTGCTTTTAGGACAGATTACCGATCCAATTGATCGGGATATTGTCCCAAAAGTAATTCTAGGTACCGTGAAGGTCTATCTCATTGTGTGTTTTACTGGCTCGATAATTACTTGTATGTGTTAGCCCGTTTACATTTTCCATACACTTATCAAGCAGCGACGGCTATTGAAATCCATTTTACCTTCCACGCACACGCAGCCTTGGCAACATCTGTCATCTCGTTTTGCCTATGCGAATGACAAACATTCTGAGTGATCTTTCGCTTTCTATGACTTCAACATGTTTTAATTTTCCTCCGTTTCGCTTTGCCTGACTCTAATTCCGCAGCTGTGTGGGGTGGGGCGTAGTCTTTCGCTCAGGCAAGCTGTCCTTAGTGGCGTCCCGCAGGGCTCGGTATTGGGGCCACTGTTGTTCGCGATCTATGTGAATGACTTGCCAGGAGAGCAAGTAGTGTCATCACTAATGTTTGCTGACGACCTTATGATACGGAATATTGTGAATATCCCAGGAGGTCCTGAGGTAGTTCAGCGTGCCTTGGATAGACTCTGTGGATGGTCTACCTTATGTTGTGCCCATAAATAGTGCCAAGTGCTCTGTTCTCCGAATCGGAGCTGCTCATTCTCCCAACCGGTATGTTGTCGGCGGTAGTGAGCTCCCTGTTGTCACTAAGCAGGTTGATTTAGGGATCCTACACACATCAGCACTTCATTCTAATGACAATTGGAAGAAGGCTACTTGTCGGGGCTTTCGTATGATGTGGTTTATCCGCCGCTCTTCCAGAATCCTAAAGGCCAATTTGTTTGTGAAGCTGTTCTCGACGTTCGTCCGACCACGCCTGGAATATTGTATCCAGGCTTGTCCACCATGTCTTAATCGAGACTAAATGGAGTTGGAGAGGGTGTTACGTGTGGGTACTCGGTTAGTGCAGGGTCTATAGGGTGAGACATATCCTGAACGCTTGCTCAGCTTGGGGATGTACTCAATAAGAGGGGATCTGGTTCTCACTTATCGTATTTTGACGGGTAAGATCGGCCCGGACTTGTCAGGGCTATTTAGTCCCCCTACGTTACCTAATCTCCGCGGTCACCCACTGAAAGTGCATAAACCACGGTCTGATAGGATTAGGACGGAAACGGGTCTGTGGAGCCGAGTTATATACCGCTGGAATTCACTTCCAGATCACTTGGTTAGGGAATCTACGGTTAAGGGTTTTGCGCGCCAGCTGGATACGCTTGGATGGCAACACCAAACCTTTCCTTTTTCCTAACTGACTCACCTTCACTCTAAATTCTTTTTTAATGACTCAAATATATTGGGATTATACTTGCTTAACTCTTTCTACTTTCTCTTTTTGCCTTCTGAGTTTACTTTCTTCTCTTGCTAACTTCACGTAACCGGTCCAGCAGGGACTGCTATGGCAGGATACGTGGGATTAATTGGTTGGACATGGTGTGATGCTGTCTTTGTTTCAGGTCCATCAGTATCTCAGTCTTCAAACTCCTGGTTCAGCGACCCGCTGAAGAAGGAAGACTCACGGCATAATCCTATCGTTCCAGTCCCGCTTGAACTTGAAGTTGAAGTTGATACATGTGTCTGCTATATTTATATTGATTAGGAGCCAAGTAAAATTCCCAGACATGGCCTTGTTAGACAATTTCGTCCCATCTCATGCAAAAAGGTGGCTCATCCGTCCAATGCGAAATCACTAGAAAGCTCCGGATAATTTACTTCAGGCATCAGAGAAAGAACACAAAAGAGAAGCCGGGAGCAGACCGCAAATGACAGTCTTGAAACCATGAAATTTGAAAAAGCTATGCACAATGTGCAACGAAACATTTACTGAACTTGTTGTTTTTGGTCATGCAACAAATAGCAGTGGCCGCATGGGTGGTTAATTATGTCCTATGCAGAAACGTCAAAAGCCTGGCTACTGGAAGTAAACAACGAATTAAAAGAATGCTTTTAGCGATCTACCTAATCTGCAGAAAGATGGAGGTAGGAAGATAACAGAGGGCCAATGAAGTAGCGGCGATTAAATGGTGAATGCACATCAGGATATGCAAGGCCAACGCTCAACAACATGCGAAAAGAGTTAGTATACATAGTTAACTAGGAGAAGGGAGCTGAAGGAGGTACATTAATGGCAAGGCAGCGGAGTGCCACGACTCCGGGGTGCAGTGAAATTGTTCAATGATTTTGGACTTATGAAGTTAAGCCACAGTAGTTAGCAGAGAAGTAAGACGTGGTAGCTTGCTAGGATGTGAGAGATTGGGCAGATTTTGTAATACTAAATCTGGTGATGGATGTAGACGGCCATATGTAACAAGGGGTCGAAGACGGTAGCGAGTAAAAGATAACTGAGCATCAAGACATGTGAAGCTAAACAGCAACGTCGTGCGCATCAAGCAAATCATCATGGCTTACTATGAGGTTAGAGCTAAAACAGGTCTAGTAATGTAGTGCCATTGTTGGAGCTGGTCGCCCGTAGATAACTAAGGGTATACAAGTTGGGTAAGCAATGGGTAAGTGAACAACGGGATACCTGAAAATAATGCCCTGAGATGACCAGAGAATTAGCTCGTCTTAGCGTGCTACTAGTGAAGAGCAAACAATGTAATTAAAAAGATTGTGATGGATCCAGACGCTGGTATGAAACGAAGTGTCAACGTACTTGAGGCCAGTAAATGTAGATAGATGAAAAGAGAAAGCGGTGGGCGTCATATAGGAACTTACGGTGCAGACGAGTGTGATGGTATGTGGGCGGAGTTTGGACAGGAGTACAAAATGAACGAATATTGTAGATAGCTTAGTAATAAAACTGGCGTAAAGGATAAGCATTTTCTTTCGTAGCTCCACAAGTTCTTAACTTGCTCGTACTCGGCTCAGGGACTAGCCATTCCGACTTAATTCTGTGCGCTGTGTACTTGTTTTGCGCTTGGTTCGTCCTTTCCTCTCAAAATACATAGCTGCCATTACAACGAATGCCGGCCATCCAGTACGCACTTGTATGAAATCCATTTAAGCAACTTGCATGTATAATGCAAGGATTGTTACGGGGCGACCACCTGTGTACAGTCGTAAACTACATTTCTACATAGTACACAAGGTTCCTGTGGGCTATCAAGACTAAGGATCAATCTTTCAAAAATCACCCTTATGGTTGAAGAGATTATTTGGAAGTGTAATGTCGAATCACTTGTCTTGTCGACGTCAAACTTCCACTCTAATTGTTGACGTAAAGCATATATCAGCAAGGTGATCTTGTTTGGCCTTGATTGAGTGTTCTGTCCATGCTTATGCTGCAAGATAGCTGAAAATCTGCAATCATACTTTATTTGCATCTGAACCAAATAGCAAATGGTAAAGCAAAGTGAACAACGTGTACGATCTGCAAGTTCACTACTTTAAAAAGTTCACAGTTCCTACATTTTACGAAGTCACTTTTCATTAGTAAAATCTAAAGGGAATATAACGTTTGGCTTGATTATCTATCCACGACATAGATAAATTGAACTACAAGGGTCTATAACAAAATACGAGATTCATGTGAATGTTGCAGTTGAGAACACTTCGTACAGACGGAATAACGAGTCCATCTGTTTGACTATTGACTTTTGAATGTCTATTGACTATTGAATATTTGACTGTTGAATGTTTGACTATTGAATGTTTGACTATTGAATGTTTTGCAGCACTATGGTTGACTAAATACCCACAACAATTAAATGCAAAACCTTCGAGCAACATAAGGAGGTTTAACATGACCTGGCCGGAAAACGTAATCTACGTTATGGTAAGCATAACTCAAAATGGCATTTTGCCAAAAGCAAAAGCTACTGTAGGGGAATTTAGTTACGGTAATGACTTGCACTTTGCCACTGTACGAGATGTGGCCAGCAACAGAACGGCCGATTATACTGAGGCATTCTCTCCATAAAACGTCAAAATGAGTGTTTATAAATTAGCTGCATAAGACAATGTGTTCCATGTTTTAGCCGATGAACTGCAGTACAGATAACGAAGAACTAATGTTGCGTGCATGGTAATCGTGGTCTTCGATGGGCTTTTGTATTTCCTTTCATGAATTTCCCTATTCTAAATGAATGTATTACCTCACCTTTGGATAACGATTTATTTTACGACGGAGCAAATTCCGTTATAAAACTGCAACGTTATGTATCCTCGCTCTTTTCATATTTATCCATCGCGCCTTCTTGGATTGACCTTTGTTCGCCTTGAAGTAACGAGTGCTATCTGTCGAAATCATTCTCTGGGGAATAATAACCGTGTACGCCACATTTATCCTGAATTATAATTCCCGGACAGAGTTTAGTCAATACCTACTCGGATCTCATCTTGAAATGCCATACATGAATCAGTAGTAGTTTCTACGCCACACTAGCCCTATTAAAGTAGGTTGAATGATGCACTCGGCGCTTTACATTTTGTTCTTAAACATTCTCCCACCGTCCTACACTTGGGAAAAATCCCGGAAGTATGTAGCACCTATTGTTTTTGTAAAACTGCTGCATTGCAAGCGATGCGCACTTGGATGGTAAAAGTACTGAAGGTAAAATTATTAACAATTTGATAACCAACCACCAAACATCGTGCTTTGTAAACCAGTATTAATAAACACTTATAAAGTAATCGTTCATTGCTCATACTGATTAGCAGCAAATATCAAATCCAAATATTTAAAAAGTAGATTTTAATGCATACCAATGACCATATTTTACAGAACAAAGCAAAAAGTACCATAATGAAATTACATCTGTATTCGACAATTAGAAAAGCCTTTAGTGAAATGGAGGTCTTTCACAGCCAGCGTCCAAGTCGACTAGTCGTACAAATGCGCGGAAAAACACCCGACGGCATTTTCAGCATGTTAAGTATCGTCAGTTGTGCGCATCAATCGTCTTTATCAAGATTCTAAACCATGACCATCAGAGGCTCTAACCGACATTATCAGAATATACCACTTTGACAGCAGCAGCGACGGACCGTCATGATTTACAAGCTAACTGCGAAATGGCGCAACTTATCCTCCACTACCATACAAGTTACGAATGTAGCAGAGAACAGGGTTGGCCACGAGTCACACGTCCAATAACAATAGCTATGTACGACGTATCATATAAAAATCTGAAAGTGATTACATTTTGAAGACCACATGAATAAATTACTTTATATAAATAAATATGATTCCTCATAGTCAGCTTACATAACAGCTTTTCGCCCACATAGTAGGAAAAGCACTGTATCGCTTTTCTAACTTTTGTGCACCGTCAGTAGTGCGCATCTGTCAGAACCATCAGAAGTCGAAACAATGACCACCATCGGCTTGAAGCGAGAGTCAGTCGATTCTGTCACTCAGCCGCGGGGAACAGCTACGAAACATCATGACTTACAAGCGAACTTCCTAATAGCGCGTTTTATCTACCACTGCCATAAAAGTTACGAATGTTGCAGAGGACAGGGTTGGCAGTGAGTGACAAGAGGTTTACTATGTGCGACATAGTATTTAGAAAGTGCTAGAGCGGATATATTTTGAGGTTTTTTCAAGGCTAGCGTGTCTTTTGATTAAATTACTTGATGTACTTGGAGGCCAGCTTATAAAACAGATTGTCTTCCAATTGACAGGAAAAGCGCAGGACTGCTACTTCAGCATGATGAGCCTCGTCAGAAGTGCGCATCCCTCCGATCCACTAGAATTCAAACTCATGCTCACATGCGGTTAAACCGCCAGTCAGCAGATTATACAAACTGGCCATGGGAACGCCTTCATACCGTCGTGATTTAGCACCGTGTAAGTTACGAATGTTGCAGAGAACAGGGTTTTCCCCGAGTGACACGATTTCTTTTAACAGTTGCAATGTATGGCATAGCATTTAGGAACTCTCACGGTATATATATTATGCTTTATCCATGAGTACGGAAATTTGCTCAATTAATTAAGTTTTTCCCAATTAGATTCAAATTCTGATAATGGCCCACATGCCAAGAACAGCAGTTCGAATCCATCTGATCCATCAGGATCCGAACATATGACAACCAGCGGCTTATGCCACCTGGACACGAGAACACTTTCGGACCGTCATTATTTACAAGGTAGCTAGCTATAGGGGGCCTCCTCTACTGCCGTGCAAGTTAAGAAGGTTGCAGAGGACAGGGTTGGCCCCGAGTGACACGAAGGCACTAGCATAATGCTATGTGAGAGATAACATTTAGCAAACTTTTAGGGCGGATATATTTTGCTGTGCGCAAGAGTACGGGATTTTGATAAAATAAATCGAGGATCTTCTAAGCCAGATACAAAAGCAGATATTCGTCCACATAACCGGAAATATCACTTGACTGCTGATTCAACCTGTTGGGCATCGACGGTAGTGCGCATCCTCCGGATCCATCAGAATTCGAAAAATGACTACCAGAGGCTTGAAACGTCGAGCGGCAGATTATCCCACGGCAAAAGCAACACCTTAGGAATGTCATGATTTACAAGCTAACCGATATAGCGCTTTTTATTCGCCACTACCATGCAAGTTACGAAAGTTGCAGAGGAGAGGGTTCGCCCGGTATGGAACACGTCGCTAACATTTGCTATGTGCGACATATCATTTAGAAAGGTTTAGGGCAAATAACTTTTGACGTCCTCATATTTAGAGTGTCTTCGATTTAATTAATTTAGGATATTCGTAGCCAGCTTCCAGAACAGATGGTTGCCCACATGATCGGAGTAGTACTGGACTGCAGTTACCGCCAGTTCGGAATGCTCGGTAGTGCGTATCCATCGGATCCACCAAAAACGTAACCCATGGCACCAGCGGATTGAACCGCCAGTCATTAGCTTATGCCACCTGGTCATGAGAAGAAATTTGACCATAATGATTTAAAAGCTAACTTCAAGATTTAAAACAGTTAGTTCCCTTTGGTAACTTGAAAAGCACAATTAGAAGACGAAGCTCGGCAGATGCATGCATTTCCTATCGTCTCATCAGTGCCGATAACGATAACCGGTAATTTTATATAACTTATGTATATATAGGTATGAATATGGAATTTTGAGATGATTAGTTGGCGTTCTTCGCAGCCAGCTTTGTAAGAGATTTCCTTCCACATACCCGATAAGGCACTGGCCTGCAGTTTCCGCCTGTTGGGCATCGTCGGTTTTGCATTCCATCGGATTCACCAGAATTCTAACCAATGACCACAAGCGCCTTGCACCGTCGGGCAGGAGATTATGCAAAATGGCAACTGGGAACATAAACGGACCGTCAGGATTTACAAGCTAGCTTGGATATAACGTGTATTATCCTCCACTGCCGCGCAAGTTGCGAACATTGCAGAGGACAGGGTTGGCCACGAGTGACACGACGTCCACTGACAGTTGCAATGTACGACATTGCTCTTAGTAACTCTGACAGAGGATATATTTTGGTGTAGGCATGTGTACTGAATTTTGATATAATTACGTGCGGTTCTTCACAGCCAGCTCTCAAAACGAATTATCCTCCAATTGCCCAATAATGCACTGGGATGCAGTTTCAGCTTGTTGGGCATTGACAGTCGTTCGCATCCCTCGGATCCATCAGGATTCGAACCAATGACCATAAGCGGCTTGGACCGCCAGTCAGCAGAATTTCCCACTGAGCCTCGGGGAACACATTCGGACCGTCAGGATTTACAAGCTAGCTTGGATATAACGTGTATTATCTTCCACTGCCGCGCAAGTTGCGAACATTGCAGAGGACAGGGTTGGCCACGAGTGACACGATGTTCACTTAAAATAGCTATGTACGACTTACCAGTTTGAAACTGTTAGGGCGGATATATTTATTTGTCCTAATGCTCAGAATATTTTGAAATAATTAATTTAAGTTCGTAGCCAGTGTTCAAATCAGATGGTCGACCACGTGCACAGAAAGCACTTGACTGCAATTTAATGCTGTTGGGCATCGTCAGTAAAAATGGAGTAATGGAATAAGTTATAATGCGGATAAAACCGCTAGTGCTTGACAAGTAACTTATGATGGTTTGTGGCAATAACTTTGCTTCACTGATGTGAAAAAGCATTTTTGACTTACTATGTCATCCAGCTTAACACAGGTATATCCGTCGACCACGATTTCCTTGGGTTGGTGTGCACAAGGTTTGTTTGCGTCTTGTTGTTACTTAGTGAATAGAAATTTAGATCAAGTAATGTAAATGATGTAAAGCATTGTCAAGTCGTTTTAAAAATGGATAGCGTGGACGCGGAAGTGATAAAAAACAAAGAGCATCCCACTGCTGAGAAACTCGAAGCGAAAATAATTCCGGCGGCATTCCAGCCGACACTATTAGGTGGCAAATCCCAACTTATTAATCCTCAATTCTGTGTTTCGGCTAAGCTTCAGGAGGTGGCGGCAGGCATGACCGATGTTTTCAATTTCTGGCACGTCAGGATGAGGTTACCGCGTAGACCGTGATATTCTCCGCTGTGCACTCATAGGGCTCTCAGTCGTCTATGCTATTGCACGTGGAACAAATCCCTCACCTTTTTCGTTGCACGTCGGTGTGCGGTCTCAAGTGTAACCATGTCGCGTTTTAAGCAGGTTTGCCAAGCCTGGATCGCGTACTCTATATGGGGTCTCACGTCGCACTGTGTATTTGGGAGATGATGGAGAGATTGAACCTCCCGGACGCTCTCTGTAGCAGATCAGCATGTTGGTTCACGGTTTTGGACGCTTTCAAGGACTACGCCGAACAGTCGAGTTCTCTTGTATTACCACCTCAAAGTCACACTCCCGTGAGGCGGTGTTCAGCTAGTCGTCTCCAAGACTATATGCGTATTGGCCTTTTGGCGCACATGCACGGTTTTGCACTTGTCCGTGTAGAACGGAAGATGATTTAACTTAGACCATTCAAAGGCGCGATCTAATTCTAGTTGCAACATATCGTGGGATTCCTGACAGTCCATTGCCCGTCATATGTCGATGTCATCGGCAGAAGGCAGGAGATTTGACTTTATGACACTCGAAAGTTCGAGAACGACGATCACGAATAACCGGGCCCCAACGCGGACCCTTGGGGAGCACCGTGGTCCACACTAATTTGCTCAGAAACTGAACCTCTATTCGAAGCTGAAGGCACGGGTGAAGGAGAACGTTTCCCATCCACCCAAGGATCGGGTTTACACCTCCGTGCGCCTGCACGTTTTGGAGAAGTATTCGGTGATCTGTGCGGTCGAATGCTTTGGAATAGTCTATGTAGATGACATGAATGTCGGTCTTAGTGTCGGCTATCTCGGTCCGTCTGCCACGGGTAATCAGTAGACTGATGGTGCATAACCGACTCTGACGGCATCCGTGTTGCTCCGGTTTCTCTGGTATTAGACCTTTCGGAGTAGTTCATTATAGCCCATCTATGATTGATTCCGTCAATTTTGTGAACACCGGGAGAAGTCACTGGGCGATATTTGACTGACTGTGAACGACTACCCTGTTTGATGATAGGTGTAATTTTGGCTTGCATTCACGTGCTAGGGACCCGCTCTTCGTACAGGCATCTTTGGAAATCTCCTTACTGCTTCAGCTATCCTCGTAGGTGCCACCTGCGTTTCTTTCGGGGTAATGTTACCAACTCTGGGGGAGGTTTGGCTGCGCAATGACAGCAGCTACCTCAAAATGGTCTCTGAAATAAAACGTGACTTGTGTAAATACTGGCATCTGGGAGAATGAGACAGGTATGTTACGAATGCTGGAAGCACGTCGGAAAATTGGTGCATATTGTAGCCGTAGAATGTTGGCTGCATCTTCGGCGGGTTTAGCATATTTGTGCGCTGATAGTAGTGGGAGAACACCATGTTTCACATTCCGGAGACTGTTCACGTGTCTGTACAGAAGCTTTTTGTTAACACGGAACTTTTCCGCTAGACTCCGCTGATGTACTAAATTGTCTTCGAGCACAATTGTGGTACAGGTATCATGCATAGCATGATACCATAGCATAGTTGATCCATACCATTTTGCATGCATGTTAGCGCATTCTCCCAAGCTTTTAGCGTAGCAAATTTTTGAAATCGCGTGCGATGCTTTCAAGTTAGCGAGGCGAAGAACGCTGTTTTGGTGTCGTTGAGACTCTCATGGGTTATGGGACGTTACCCAATGGGACACCGGTTGGATGCCCAAAGCATAAGCGACAGACAGTCCAATGAAAAAGGTGGAACACCACCTGCTGTTCTACTTTGATGCCTATCCGAAGGAAACCTCGCTAAGTTGAAAGCACTGTACGCGAGTTCGAATATGTGCCACTCTAAAAGTTTGGTTCAATGCGCTAACATGCGTGTAAAATGATGTAGTATTCAGGGCTAGGGTTCGATCTATACACATGCCACGTAGCGTCCCTTACTGTCATGTGTTTTCGGGTTCCACTTCTGATGAATGATGGTGCCCTTGCAGAACGAAGGGGCCTGTTGACCGACGCAGATTTAATTACATCACTGAACTTGCCAGTAAAATCCAACAAAGCACAGTCAATGGAACAGTCGTCTGGATACTCCCATCTGGCATCGCCTACAAGTTCTGTCAGTATGTCGTAGTGGGTGCTTGTTGGAAAAAGTTAATATGTGCTTTTAGGTACTCTCCATAACAACCTATGGTTACGTGGTCGCTTCATTATAGACGGCACTCCAGCTTTGGTTTCTCAATCATGAGCTCTTCGTTCGTAATCACTAAAACAAGCACAGATGGTTACTTTCCGGATCTGAATCGGGTGAGTGCTGACAAAGCTGACGTGTGGAATGCTTGCAATATACTCTTGCAAGTCGGCCTTAAACCGCTCTTTGGGGGTGAGGAGCTTCCAAATCATGAAGTGTCCGAGGTGCCAGGGAAGTAGCACCTCTGTTAGGGGACCTACCTTACTCTCCGATATAGTCCGCCTATGATTTGTCTCCACCTCGCCCCCAGCTCTCACCTGTGGCTCCAAGAATCTGCTTGCACGCGGCTGCGGCGACACTCAGGTCAACCGTCAGGCCGGCGGGCTAAACTGTTTGTAGGTATCCGGGGTACTATTTCCGGTGATTTCGTACTCGCGTGCGACGTCAGTCCTGACAACTGCGTGGAAGAGATCGACCCTTTATCCGAAGGCCAGAAGTTAGGACAATTTCCAAGATCCCTGTTGCTTTGCACGTAGCACTTGGCTTTGCAAAGGCTGGAGGTGAACACTCGAACAAAAGCCGGATAAAGTTGGCTCCTCATAGGTACCCAGAGTCTTCGCGAATCTTCATGACATGTTCATTACCCGCGATTTTTCACATGCTACGGCGTTCCTGGTAGGCGACGCGCTCTGCGCTAATCCAGTGGCCAGAGTGACGAGTAAGCTAGCTGGGTCCGTCAATACCCAGAAGCCACTAGTACTTGGATTCTGGAATGTCCAAAACCTGTTGGATGTTTGCAGCCAAAGGTTTACGATGCACACAATACTTGACGACCAGATCGAAATAGTATGCCTATCAGAATCTCGAATACCCGGCTATGGCTTTAGACGAAGCCAAGTCCCTGGTGTAAACACTTCGTACTGGATTTACCACAGTGGGGCGAAAGATAATTCTACCAATCAAAGTGTCGACATGGCTATCATTTGCTAGGCACACTACGCTCTCCTTCCATGGAAGTCAGTATCAGGTAGAATAGCCGTCGCACGCTTTAAAGGTCACTCAATGAATCTGACCATAATCTCTGTCTACGCACCAACCCTACCTTCAGCGGAAAGTGACGAAGACGAAGTTTACCATACTCTACAGACGGTGGTGAACCATGTTCTAAACGCGACATCTTTGTTATTGCTGGGGACTGGAATGGACGAACTGGTCCCAGGAACGATCACACCCGCCACACATTTGGGAGGTACGCCCTTGTAGAACGCTGTGATTATGCAGAATGCTTGCTCATCTTCGCTGGCCTTAATCGGTTGTGCGCAACCAATACTCGCTTCCAGCTTCCCAGGAAGCATGTTCTGAAGTGGTACTCCAATGATGGCCTTACAGCAAGCCAGATAGAATACATCTTAGTCCATCCATGTGGATGTCCTCCATGGATGACTGTCGCGCTTACAGAGGGGATGAAACAGGCAATAAAGGTGGTTCAAATCATGTACCCCTGCGCGCCAAATTCAGACTCTGCTTGACAACGCGCCGAAAGTTCATACCACCAAAAGGTAATAACACCGCTCCACCAAATATATACTGACTGCTGCCGATCCCTTTTGGCATCAATAGAAGCAGAAAGTTCTGCTAGTGCACCACACCTCGTAATTGCAGAATATGAATCTGTAGATGCTCGTTGGTCTAGGCTAAAATCGCTAGTTCAACGAGCTGCCTTATCTAACCTGGGCTCTACCATTAGGCCTGTAAAAGGATTGGATCACCAAAGATACTATCCGCTTGTCCGCTAAAGCGAGAGAAGCACGTCTCACTATTTCCCCAGACTACCGTTGCTTGAAACGTAAGGCGACGCGCTCAGCACTGAATGATCGGTACCGCTAATAGTCTGATATCGCAGACAAGATGGAAGCGGCATCAAATTCTGACAACTTGGGTTATCTCTCTCGTCTCGTCAGTTTATCTTCCGGAAAGCAACGTTCACCACAGCCGCTATTGCGCAATTTGCGAGGCCAAAACATCCCCGATACTGAAGGAAAACGTTCTAGATGGTTAGAATATTTTTGCAAACTCCTAAACCGCCCACCACACACACGCATACCACTGCTTCCATTTCAGCATTAACTCAGACAAGATTTGACGCAGATTGCTCATCGCCATCTTCCACAGAAATTGCAGACATCTTTTGTTACCTGAAGCCGCCGAAAGACCCTGGAGCGGACGGGATTCCAGCGGAAAGCTACAAATCTTTTCTACCAGCTCTCCATGACCATTTGCAAGAGCTTTTCTGCCCGATAAGAGAGACAGAAATCTGTCCTTCCTCGTAGAATATTCCAATACTATTGCCATTTCCAAACGAAAAACGACCGAAATGTGTACAGCAATTATCGTGGTATTAGCCTAATCCATGTGGCTGCCAAAACCTTTGCACGAATCTCGCTTTCCCTCCTTGCCAATGAGAGGAACCTGCGAACTCGCTGTAACCAAGGTGGCTTTCTTTCAGCCTGAAGCTGCAATGATCAAATCACTACTTCGGTTACACGAACACCGCCACCAGTTCCAACAGCCCACGTTAGTGTGCTTTGTTCATTTTCGTGCTGCCTTTGACTCAGTAGACCGTGAAACAGTCTGGAGAATCCTGTTTGCCGATTGTCTGCCATTTAAACTTGTTAAATTGATGAGGTCATACTACCTTTGCACGAAAGCCCGGATTGCGGTTTATGTAGAAGAAACAGGGGAATTCGAATCAATACTGGGGTCCGGCAAGTTTGTCCTCTTTCTCCAGTGCTGTTCAATTTGCATTCGATTAAGTTATGCATCATGTCTTTGAGGGTCATCATAGTGTACAAGTTAGCCCTGACTTCTGGCTGTCAGATCTAGAATTTGCTGATGATATGGCTATCCTTGCGGAAGATGTTGTATCACTATATCATCATCATCATTAACAGCACAACATCAGCCCTTTAACTGATGCTTAGCTGCCATACAACTATGAGGACCTATGAAACAAAGAAGAAGAAGAAGAAGAAGAAGAAGAGAAGAGAGACTTACCTGAAAACCTTAATGTCCTATGCAAACATTCAGGCTCAAGGCCCCTACACCTTGTGTAGACAACATACCGTCACAAACAGCTGGCTATCACGCAAAGATAAGGCGGCATCAGCGAGACTGCTTCCTTGCGGCTTTTACTGCCCCGCGTCATAATCAGCCATTACCCCGCAGATAACTCAGCACCAAACACACTTTAAACAGACAATCCGATTAGGAGACGGCAGCAGACGCGCCACTAGTGTCTACTGCGAGCCATGTCTTGTAAAGTCTCGAGTTAAGCACAAGCCGAGTCAAGTGGACTCCAGCCCGGGGGGCGAGACGGACCAACGGCAACCAGTTTGGTCGTTAGTGACTTCATTTCCCGCTGCCAAGTCAAGTAATGTTCACCTCGAGGCTTTCGCCACCCTACACCTGGCAGAATAAACAAGGTCCTCCTAGGTAAGCGGTGACCAGGCATATGTAGCACGTGCCCGAGCCAACGCAACTTAGTCATTGCTATCTGTTGTTCTAGGGAGTTAGCATGATTATCACCACCTAGTACTCGCTTACGCACATCATCGTTGCGGACACGCTGGTGCCATCCGACACCAGCAATGCTTCACAGACAACGATGATCAAAAACTTGAATGCTCCGCAGATCTTCAGACCGAAGGGGCCAAGTCTCACTACCATACAGAAGAAGGGCCCTCACTGTGGCCTTGTATACACGGCCTTCAAGACGATGGGAAATGCCCTACTGTCGCCAAAGATGCCGCAGTTTCAAGATGGCACCACCAGCCTTTGCACTGCGTGACCGGACGTCAGTTGCTATGCGCCCAGCGTTGCTGATGCAGCTGCCAAGATAAGTGAAATGATCAACCACCTCGAGTTCCTCGTTAGCAAGCGTCAAGGGTTCATCAATTGGCTGATGGTCCTGCAGCAACACTTTGCATTTTGAAGGTGCGAAGTGCATACCGAATAATGGGACCACTCTGGATAGGCTATTCAGAGTTGATTGTGCGGTCGCAGCATGGCCGAAAAGCAAGAAGATATCGTCCGCATAATCTAGGTCAACTAACTATTCACCAGGCAGTACTTCAACGACTACATCGTGAGATTCCCCAAGTAAACACGCCATGATAGAATCCACAACGAAATTGAACAGAAATGGGGAAAATGGACAGCCTTGACGAACGCCACTTGTGGTCGGAAAGCTATCCGATAGGACACCGTAGACCCTGACGTGGCCTGCATTGTTTGAGTATAGACTATGAAGGATGTTCGCATATTTCGTGGGAACACATTTACGCGCAAGTATTGCGAACAGAATCGATCGATTGACTGAATCGAACGCACTCTTGAAATCGAGGAACACAGCTATTGTCGGTCTGCGTTGTGCGTGGCGTTGCTCTAGCACCTGCCGCGAAAAGAATATATGGTATATACAGCGACGTCCTGGGCGGAAACCGGCCTGCTCTTCCCTAATCCAAGGTTCCAGCTCCGTAGTGAGGCGCCGAACGATAATGGAAGCAAGTAATTTTGTCACAACTGGCGTTAGGCTAATACCCCTGTGGTTAAAACAGTCTGTGCGACTGCCCTTCTTGTATATTGCCACCATAATCGTGTCGCTCCAATTAGCCGGGCCACTCTCTTCCTTCCAGATACGTTCAAATGGGGAGGTTAGTGCTTTGCAGTGGACCTCACCTCCATCCTTAAATAATGCAGATGGGAGGAAATCCGGGCTAGCGGCACGAAAACGATTCAGGGCTGTGATCGCGTTTCGGACGTCGGCCTCCGATGGAGGCTCTAAACGAACCGTCCATAGCTCGTCTTGCATCACCTGAGTAGGAATAGTTCCAGGATAAGGGGGCCAGACGAACAGATCTTGAAAGTATTTTGTCCAACGAACCATACGTGGCGGTCGTGGCTCGCCACGAAATAAAGTAACTGCCCCGTGGATAGCTGGATCATCCTTTCCAACCCACGGACACCCATCTTCCACTCGCACATTGCTGAGGATAGCAAACGTTCAAGCATGGAACAGCACATTTACGAGCGCAACCTACACAGCTACATAAACACACACAACTACATACTTACATACCCCCTGCACAAAGAAGCACTGTTATGGCAAACGTATCGGATTTTTGCACACCCTTGATCACGCAGTGTTTTGTCAAAATGATCATGCCTGTAAAGGCGTGCCTCGCCTTGTCGAGAATAAAAGCTTTATTTATTTATACGGCGCTCCATATTGTGCATCAGCGCACCCGCGCTGTCTCTGATTGTCACTGACGCCAGGTATTCTGGGACCAGTGGTGCAGATCCGTCGGAAGAGATTGCGGTAATTACCTACTGCTCCTGCCTCCTCCATTTCTTGAGCCCTACTGGTCCACCAGGCTTCCTTGTCAGCACGTAGGCTCCGCTTTATTTCGCGCTTAATAACCCGTCTGGTCACTTTGTGCTCAGAGCCAGCCGGGAGGTTTTTCCTAGATTCCAATTGGTTCATCGATCATACATATCCAGTGGCTATTGCGGTGACGACTGATAGTGCCACGAGCAGATGCTCCTGCGTCGTGCATGGCGGCCGCGATCCTATTCCACTAAAGCTCAGTGTCATTAGGACAAGACAGCAAAAGTTCAGTACGCAGTGGGTCTTGATAGGCTTGCCTGCCCGAGGGCTGAGACAATTTCTCCGTTGCCAATCAGAGGGAACGCATGGTGCGCCTCCCGGTGAATTTCATGGAGAAAAGACAGCGTACCAAGGCTTGATCAGGGTCGACACATGTACTCCAGTACGAGCGGCAATCCAGGATGGAACCACGCCACCTGTAACTTTGGCAATGTGGTCAATTTGGGTCCATGGCTGGCCGGCTACAGGAGGACGCCAAGTGGCACTTCGGCGTCCACTGTGTGTAAAAGCAGTGCCATTCAGAAACAACTGGGGTTCCACCCACAGTTGCAGCAGACGCTCAACGTTGTCAGTCCGTTCGGAATTAAGTCCATAATTACCACCCAGCTGAGCTTCTGAAGAGCTCAGACGCCCTACTTGTTCGTTCATATCCCCTGCAAGTACTATAATATCTGAACTGGTAGCACTGCGTAGTAACACTGTCAATTCGTGATAGAACGTGTCCTTGATTAGAACGGCAGCCGGTGGGAACATAAACGGAGAACACGTGCAAACAGCATTTTTTATTACTTCCTGAATCCATCTTAGCTGATGTCTTCAAACGGGTTGCACATAAACGACTGTTCACCGGAACCCCATCAACCAACGATGGCTCGTCCTTGGAGCTTAAAATGATACCTACACCAACTTGACCCGTGAGTGCCGCATCGGCGTCTCCGGATGCGTGCATCCAATAACGATACAATAAGTCGGCTGCAGTTAATTCAATAACCCCGTTAGGGTCATTGCTCCTAGTTTCGGACACACAACACACATCAATACCCAGTGTGCCCAAGGTGCGTGCGAGTGCAGCCTGTTGACCTGCTTGTCTTAGAGTGCGAACGTTGAATGTCACCATGGAAACGGGACAGCGTGGGCTCATAAGGGAATTTTGCCGATGGGTGTCTAATGGGTGCTGTGGGATGATGGCTGCAGATGGTTCTACTCCAATGGCACTTCGGTTGCTGTCAGTTAAGCTGGGAAATATAGAAGGAAAGTTAGTAATGAGGGTCGGGATGGATGTAAGAGAAACAGGTGGAAAAGAAAGAAGGGAGGCGCCAGCAGTAGCATTTTTTCGCTTATCCGCCCTGCTGTGTGCAGCAGATAAGGCGACCCTTGATAATCTGCGTGACGGCCGATGTAGGATGAAGTTTATGTTTGAAGAAAATGTCATGGTTGTATTTGGGCTGAGATACTGCCAGGGAGCCCAGACCTAGACAGGAGGACGATTAGGGTCTTCATCCAAAGCCTTTGGCTCAAAAGCCTGTCCGCAAGACAGTGGGGAGGTGGCAATGAATTAGTTTTACAGAAATGGACACCATCCCATTTCAAACCTCCCACCTTGGAGGACCAGGAGATTGAGTTTGTCTAACCTCTCACCATTGCCCAACCTGGTAGGAGTAGCTCTCAAGGTGACCAGAGGCAATACCCAGTATAGCTCGGTGGGTCAATGAGGTACGCAAACAGTCGACCCACGTTAAGGTGCAGTCTCTTTGCGATGGGCTATATCACTACATCGCTTTGCTGAATCGGGTCGACCAATCAACCTCTATGATCAGCCCCGCAATTAATATAAGCAAGACGAAATACTTCTCATCTTTAGCTACCCAGTCCGCTCTGTCGCTCTCATTACATGGACAACTCATCGAATGTGTTCCCGAGTTCAAGTATCTTGGATCCACTATGTTCCCCAATGGTCATGCTGCATCCGAAGTCCGGAATTATATTGACAGAGCTAGAACAGCCTTCTTGCAAGTGAGAAACACATTGTGTCGAAGGACAGAAACTAGTTTGAGAACAAAGATCCCAGTATTCTTAGTAACCATTCCTGCCGTTTTACTCGCTGGTTGCGAAACATGATCGCTGCGATTCATAGGCACCCGGAAGCTGGAGTTTTTCCAATATTGGTGTCTAAGGATTAATTTGGAAACGCAGTGACATGAGCATATCACCAATGACGAAATTCGTAAGCGCTGTTACGGTCTTCCAAGGTTCACAACGCTCGTCCAACGTCGCAGACGTCAGTGGTTCGGTCACGTCCTCCGCAGACCAGACACTTACTGCAATAGGGCCGTGGTTTCACCCTGGCCTTGTCAGAGTTAGTGTCGTCGCCATGGTGGACAGTTGAAAACTTGGCTCACTGCAGTGAAATTGGAAGTCGGTCTTCTGAGACTCCATGTTGCTCATAGTGCTCGTCACTGCAGGAACCACTGGATCAGTATCTGCCTGGAGCTTGCCACCCACCGCCGCTCTTGGGCAGCTACAAATCGCGACATTCATGAAGCCGGCTCATCCTGCCGCAGCAGCTAGCCGCAATAAAGTAAAGTGCGTCATGAAGATTGAAGTCACCTGCGCTGAGAAGATGACTGTCTCATCCTCGTAAGACCCTTCCCAAAGATAATTTCAGGCGGAAGTCCATCTCTTGGATGGACATTGGGGGACGATAAACGACGGCCAAATGATAAATATTGTTGCCTCTCAGTCGTAGACTGTACCAAAGGTAGTCTATGATCAACGTTTCCGGATCGACCACCGGTTAGCAATGCAGGTCGTTGCGATAGTGAAACACTGTTCCCCAGTCTTTGCTAGATCGATCGTTACGGAGAAGGGACATATCATTCATCGCGACTTGGGCATCGGTAATTTCTGAGTGCAACCTGGTTTCATTAACGAGTATGGGGTCCTAGGCATGTGATGCTCGACTTAGCGGCAGTTCAGCAACCTTGTCAAAAAGACCTTGTGAATTGGTGTATGTGCAGGAAAGTTTCTGTTTTTAGCAATGAATCGTGGGATAGGTGCTATGGATAATTTGTTGTGCAGACCGGTAAAATGTGGGCAACGAATGCATTTTTAGGTGGGGGGGGGGATGACGAAATAATCTGCGTCCGATTCTTGGATCTTACCATTACCTATTTGCTTCCCTCTTTGTATGTAATGTATAAGGGGTGTTTACTAGTTTCGTTGGTTAGTTGATTGAAGTTATCCGAACTTCTGTCGGTGAGTGGTCTAAGTGGCTGCTTTCGTGCGATTGCTTAGTAGATGCTGCTTTGACTCGGAACTAGGAAGGAAGGCTGCTGCGGCCCGCATACCATCTCTTCACTACCATTTCTGACATGTGTCTAGATTGAAGACCTACATTCACAATACTCGGGCCATATCCCTTGCAGTTTGACGATCGTCGCAGCCTAGAGATTGATCGCTGTGAGATTTTCCAGGGACAGGGTCTCACAAACGTACCGCCGTTGCTCCTGGTCGTGAGTGGCCGCTTCGCACTCATCATGACCACGAGCCACGGGATCACCGTATACAAGAATGGTCCGGGCTACGGATTCCATCCGGTTTTCGTCCAAGTAGTGTTTCGTCTGTCTGCGCTCGCTCTAAGGAACTTCCTGGAATAGGCAGATGGAAGATGACCTTATTCCGGAGGCAAGTTGTCTATAACAGGGCAGCTTCTGCTTCATTGGCAGAAGTCAACATAACTCGGATAGATCTTGATTCACCGTAGCACTGTGAGTTTAGGTGACAGGCAACGAGTGTTAACTTGAAGGGCTTAGTTACAACACCTATAGGGTCACACATGGAGTTTTTTTCCTCCTAAGAATTTCGACGTTCATTCTGAAATATTGGTGACGAGTATCGCTGGTATACTAGGTACAACTCTGGTTGAGGTCAAACGACTACCTGGTCTGCATACAGCCGATGGAGTCTGTTTAGGTACAGCTTCGTCTTTTTCATTAAACCTCGGTCCAGTGTGTGGCCGAAGGTCTAGGTTTCCGGTTACCTTTGACAGCAACCAAATTCCAATTACCACTGTTGTGGATGCCCTTCTGAATCCTTGGAACCCCTTGGAAGGGGTACAAGTCTTTGACCGTGCTCATTGCAATCGGACTGGCGGTGGTTGTTTCAGGCATATTTTTGAGCAACTGTTGGTAATGGTGTTTAATGGCACTGAGGATGAATTTTTGCGCGATGCTAAGCCTTCTTCCTTAGTTTTAATGCGGGGCTTACTTGGAAAGACTGCGATTTACTCTCTGTCAAGCTTTCTACTAATGAATGGCTTTTGGCGCTCTTCATTTATTCAAACATTGCCACCAGTCGTTAGTACTTCTGCGATTGTTCATTTACAAGCGTAATCGGTGGGATGACTGCGCACACTGAACAGAGCCACAGTGAGTCTTGTTTGCCATTGTGTGACGTCAACTGGTTCACAGTGAGCTTGGGACATTTGCGATGGAACTTGCCTTGGCAACTGCTACACTGGATTCCGCTACGTACATTTCTTGGCATGAAGGTAGGTCACAACCTACTGTAGATCTGGGTGCGGTCACACAGACTTTTGTCTGGTCGCCACAATCCATTGAGTCCATCGATGGTATTCATAGAGAGGTCCCAGCGGTTATGGTTTCTTGCCGGACGCGTGTGCGCTGAATAGTCTGCATGTTCATGGTTGTTAACTTTAGTGCGTCCAGCACAAGCGGGGCAGGTTTAAGCGACTATCGTTCAGGCGCAAAAACAGAGCGAGTGAGCGATACCCATCAAACGTGTAGCATAGCCAAATGATGAACGGACCACAGCTGATTCGTCAGTTAAAACGTTTAATTGGATTTCGTTTGAGACCACAAAAATCGCTGTGTGGTTCGTTAATCGGAAAATTCATCGATTGTGTATTTGCGGGTAAGGTGTATCCAGCGGATTCATCAATAATAGAAAACATGACCACCAGCTGCTTGAACCGCCCGTCAGTAGAATTTCCCACCGGGTCACGGAAACACCTTTGGACCGTCTTGATTTACAAGCTAACTTCGATATAACGCGTCTTAACCTATACTGCCATGCAAGTTACGAATGTTGCAGAGGACAGCGTTGACCCTGAATGACACAACCTCCACTAACATAAGCTATGAACGACAGAGCATTTTGAAGCTCTTAGGCCGGATACGTTAGGATTTGATTAAATGTAAGAGATTTTGCTACAATTATTGGAGGTTCTTCGTAGCCAGCTTAACTATCAGATAACCGTCCACGTGCTCGAAATATCACTGGACCCCATTTTTGATTTGTTGGGCATCCTCAGTAGTGACAACCCGTCTGATCCATATAGCACGTTTTATCGGCCACTACTACGCAAGCTACGAACGTTGCCGAGGACAGGTTTTGCCCAGAGTGACACGACATACACTAAAGGTTGCTATGTACTCTGAGGGCAAATAAATTTTGATGTACTCATAATTAGAGTATATTGGTATAAGTAATTGTGGCTCTTCGCAGCCAGATCAAAAATCAAACATTTGTCTACATAACCGGAAATGTCAATTGACTGCAGTTTCAATCTGTTGGGCACCGACAGTAGTGCGCATCTATCGGATCCATTAGAAATCGAACACGTGACCACCAGCGGCTTGAACCTCAAATCAGCAGATTATGCTAAATGACCACGGGAACACCTACGAACCGTTATGAGTTACAACCTAACTGCGGTATGGTAGGTTTTATCCGCCACTGCCATGCATGTTACGAACCTTGCAGGACAAGTTTTGCCCCGAGTGGCACGTCCTTTAACAGTTGCTATGTACGACATAGCATTACGAAAATCTAGCGGTGTACATATTTTGATGTCCTCCTGATTAGAGTATTTTGATATTATTAACTGAGAGTATTCGCAACTACCATCCAAATCAAATAGTTGCCTAAATCATCAGAAATATCACTTGACTACATTTTCATCCAGTTGCGCATCGTCATTAGTGCGCATTCTTCGGAGACATCAGAATTTACAACCATGGAAATCTGCGGATGAAACCGCCGCTAAGCAGGTTATTCCACTGGACAACGGAGAAGAGCTTCTGACTGTCATTATTTATTACCTAACCGCGATACAGTACGCCGAATGCGCAACAGCCATGCACGTTCAGAACGGTACAGAGGGAAGGGCAAGCCCCGAGTGACAGGACGTCCACTAACGTAGGATATGAACGATCTAGGTTAGGAAATCTTAGGGCGGCTATAATTTGCAGCTTACAATAGTAACTGATTTAGATATAATTACTAATAATCCTTCCCATCCACCATTTAATTCGGATAATGTTGAACATGCACGAAAAAGGACTGACATGCAGTATCAACATGTCAAGCATCGTCAGTAGTGCGAATCCATCGGATATAACAAAATAAAAAAATGAAGAAAACAGCGGATGCGACTGCCGGTCATCAGGTAATTCCACTAGGCAAAACGGGATATTTCGGAACGTAAAGATTGACAAGGAGAAGAAGTAATGGAAATTGGGGGTTGCCACCCCCCGAAAACAATGCAAAGCCACGACGCGTTTTGACGTAATTTCATCTCATCAGGTGAAGACAGCGGGCCTTGAACCCGTGAGCAATGGAAGGGTAGCAGCAACCTCAAAACTTTGGGTTACCGGATCAAGACGGGCAACGCTTGGCGCAACGGTAAAAGACAAATTGGACGGTCAAGTTTGGTCTACATGTTGTGTGCTTGGATGGCGACACTCAATCTCATGTAATGGACCGCGATTCCCACTGAAGTGAAAATTAGTCACTGCGAGCACTGGAACTGTACTCAAAGCAGATGGAAACTGGGCGTTGCCCGCCTAAAAGCATTGCACAACGACGAAGCATTTCGGGGTAATTTCATCTCATTGTGGAGACAGCAGTCCTCGGACCCGCCACGATTTAAATAGCAGCCCAAACCTCTATCCATTCGCCATCGGGTCACGGCGGGCAATGACTGGCACAAAGGTAAATCATTAATTGGACGGTCAAGTTTGGACTGCACGTTGTGTGATTGGATGGCGACGCGCAATCTCAATGTGAACGGCCGTGATTCACAGTGAAGTGAACGTTGGTCACTGCGATCAATGGGTCCATTCTCAAAGCAGATAAAAGTCGGTTGTGGACCACACGAAAACACAGCACAACTAAGAAGCGTTTCGACGTAATTTCATCTCATCAGGTGGAGGCAGCAAGCCCCGAACCCGCGACCATTTGAATAGTGACAGAAATCTCTACCTTGTTGACTACCGGATCAAGGTGGGCAACGCTTGGCATAACCGTAAATCACTAATTGGATGGTCAAGGTTGGACCACACGTTGTGTGATTGGATTGCGACGCGCGATCTTAATATAATGGAAAATGGTTCCCATTGAAGAGAACCTTGGTTACTGCGATCGCTGGGACCGTACTCAAAGCAGATGGAAATTGGTTGTCGCTCCCCCCCGTAAACAGTGAACAACAACGACGCTTTTCGATGTAATATTGTCTCACCCGGTGGATAGGAGAGGCCCCGAACCCGAGACCATTCGAATAGTAGCCAAACCTGTACCCCTTTGGCTACATTGTCACAATGGACAGCGCTTGAAAAAACGGTAAATGATTAACTGGATAGGCACGTTTGGAGTACAACTTTTGTGACTGGACTGCGACGCGCAATCTCAACGTGAAGGACCGTGTTTCATATTGAATTGGACCTTAGTCACTGCGATCACTTGGACCGTACTGAAAGCAGATGGCATTTGGGTGTTTGCCGCACGAAAAATCCGTACAACCATAACCCGTTTCGATATAATTTCATCTCATCTTTTGGAGACAGTATGGCTCGAAACCGCGACCATTAGAATAGTTGCGGAAACCTCTACCTCTCTGGCTACCGGCTAGCGGCGTGCAACGCTTGGCATAACGAAATTTCCCTTATCGGACGGGCAATTTGAGAATCCACGTTGTGAGACTGGATTGAGAAGCGCAATCTCTTTGTGAATGACCGTGATTCACATGGAAATGCACCTTGGACACTGTGATCACTGGGACCGTAATCAAAGCAGATGGAAATTGGGGTTTGTGCGCCTGTAAACATCGCACATTCACGACCCGATTCGATGTGAACTCATCTCATCAGGTGCAGACATCAGGATTCGTACCCGCGACCATTTGAGTAGTAACCGAGCCCTCTACCCCTTTGGCAACCTGGTCAAGACGGGTAACGGTTGGCACAACAGTAAAAGACTAATTGCACTGTCAAGTTTGGTTATGCGCCGTGTGCTTGGATTGCGTGACGCAATCTCAATGTGAACGATCGTGCTTTCCATTGAAGTGATCCTTGGTCACTGCGATCACAGGAACGGTACTAAAAATTGATTGCAATTGCTTGTTGCACGACCGGAAACACGGAAAATCATGACGCGATTCGATGTAATTTCATATCATCAGGTAGAGACAGCATGCATTGAAACTGCGAACATTGGAAGAGTAGCCGAAACATCCACCCGTTTGGATACAGTTTCACGGAGGTGGGAGGACGCTTGGCACAACGGTAAATGACTAATTGAACGGTCAAGGTTGGACTACACCTTGCGTGATTGGATTGCGACGCGCAATCTCAATGTGATGGAAAAAAGAATAGCTCTGAATTGAACCATGGTCACTGCGATCAATGGGACCTTAATATAATCAGATAGAAAATAGGGTTGCTTTTCAGAAAACACTGCACAACGACGATGTGTTTCAATGTAACATTGTCTGATCAGGTGGATAGGACAGGCCTCGAACCCGAGACCATTCGAATAGTAGCCAAACCTCTACCCATTCGCTATCGGGTCACTGCGGGCAACGCTCGAAAAATCGGTAAATGATTAATTGGACAGTCAAGTTTGGACTATACGTTGTGTTATATGACTGCAACGCCGTTTTGTCTGCCCCATTTGCCTGCTCCGGTCAGCGGGGTCTGTGTTAGCGGGTTTGCTAGTGGTGTGTTACTACGCGCACGGATAGCCAACTCACACAGGCTTTGTGCAGTGAAATGCATGTAAAAATATAGTGGTAAGGTGAGATGATAAAAATACAGTGGGGCTCAGTACTAAGTTATTTATTGTCTGGTAGCCTTGAAGCTCTCTCGAATGCTATCTTAAAGGTATTGATGAAACTCATATAAGCAAAGTTACACTAGTTGGCCTTAGTGAGTAGACTTCAGAAAATGTCATTTGTGGTGTAATAGAGTGTCGTTGGACTTAGTTCGGAAATATAGATCCCATTGGATAGAGATCGATGATCGGAATCGATTGAGCGTATTTCCAAAGACGTAGCACAAGAATGTGATGTGATAGGTCAAATTTAACACAGAGCCCAGGATTGCAATATTAACACGCAAACACTGACAAGCAGACGTACTGCTTGCGGCAAAGGGTATTTATATAAATATAAATAGAATTTGGGCTCCTTATGGCGAGTGCCACTAAAAAACCAGGACTTGTTGGGCGGAGCCTGGGATACTAGTCGGTAAGCAATGACACGTAATACGTGTCAAATACGATAGTATAGAAGTCGGAGGCGACTGAACCCAACATATATTGTACAGGCTACAAGAATAGAAAGCGAATCAGACAGAGCGAGAAACGTGCAGCGAGGTATTCACCAAAACGGTTTGTGTCACGGATGTGCAGTCAGTAAAACAGATGGACGTTTCGAAGGTTAAAACAACCATAAAACCAGTGTTACAAAATACTGAAAGAGCTTGTTTTCCGGTACACTACAGACTCTAACAGCAATATTGAATTTCCGTTACCTTGTTGAATTCTATGTTAGAGTTACAGGAAATAAAGTCGTTGTAAACAATTCCATCTCAAATGCGTTTTTGTGGCACTGAGCGTATGGTAGCAATTCGGCGGTATTACCGATTCTGTTAGCTTCTGCGCAAACTTTAGAGTTAATCCACTCACCAGACATTTTCTATGAGAGTGCAGAAGTCCAACTGACCGGCAGAGATTGTAGCGCGAGCAACTGCTGTATGAACTGTGCCATACGCCCTTTTTACAGATTTTCAGATGGAGCCACCGCTAGATACACAAATAGCTTAAATGACCACAGCAAACAAAAAGATGTATAACAGATGTTCGTCTACGGTTTCTCGGAGCTTCCGGCGCCAAACCAACTAGTCTTTATCACATGCGGGGTCAATTGCTTTTCATTATAAAGAGCTCATTCCCGAATATATTATCTCCAGTTTAACCTCAATGGTTCAATTATTACCTAAATACCAAGGGTGTGACCCTCTAGTAATGAAAGTTACCATGCAACCCAAATTTACTTAATGAAGACACTCAAAATGTGGCAAAAAAAGCGCACAACACTACTATCCGAAATACGGAGGAAGGCTGTTGACACCCTATGATAATGAGACAAGATGACACCGAAATAGTGGGTTTGTTTGTGATACTGTCAGTATGCAGCGCATAACCAGGACTCAGTTCCATCCCCCTGGCGGCTGAAGGAGGCATGAGGAAAAAGCTATTTGTTGACGCTGAGTAATCTACAGGACAAGCTGGAGTAGTCTCTGAGCTTGCCAATAGTTTAACAAGCAAACGACTGGCAGTCTAGGAAACAAGGGCCGGCATGAAATTGTAACTGAATTTTACATTAAAGAATACTTTCCTGACTTCTGAAGCCTTCACATACTTTTGTAGTGGAAAGGCCAAACGGAAAGGGCTTAACTACATATAAGAACTCAGACTATAAATAAGAATGCTGTAGCTGACCTTAGGTAAAGCATAATCTGGTGGGAAGACGGAACTTAGTCGGCACAATAAATCGATGCGTTAGATCCGATGATCGATGGACGAGGCCAGTAGACAGACGACGACCAACAGCACGACACACTCAGCCGAAACCAGAAGGCAAATCGAAACCCGAAAAGTGTTTTATCGGTTGATGGTTAGTTAAAACAAAACTGTACAATAATAATGGAAATGAGAATAGAAAAGTGCAATTGGGAAGAAAGATATGTACAAGCGCTACAGCTCTCTGCAGGACCCGTCGTCGCTTCGGTAGTGGTCCCGAGTGGCCTCGCTCATCGCTCACTAGGCCAGTCTGACTCGGGTATTCGCGACTGCATGTGCTATAGCACCATGTGCTCGATGTCGATGGAGTACAACCCATCCGTGCCTGCCGCTTCCGCACTTGTCGCTTCTTCTCTGCATGTATTAGGTCTTTCTTTCGCACTTCGGCAACTGTCTTCGTGATCAGATCGCGCCATACACGCCAATCAACCTCTTTCGTTTCCAATGATCTGCAAATCAAGATTAGAACGTGTGAGGCTCACTTTGATCATGTCCTGGTAACGTAACTTTGGTTTCCCCATATGCCGCTTCCCAATACTCAGCTGGCCATGTAAGAGTTGTTTCGGTATCCGTGTCAAATGCATACTCCACACATGGCCGAGCCACTTTAGGTGTCTCAGTAAAATTATGCAGTCCACTTGATACATCCACTTTGTCGCGGTACTTCCGTGTCAGCAACTCTGTCGCTCCAACGGATGCGCAATATCCGTCGCAAACACTGTTGATGGAACGGCTCGAGATATCCCACATCTCGCCGGTACATCGTCCACGTTTCACTGCAGTATAGAACGTACAACGCCATGGATTTCTACACCATCAGCTCACAGACTCGAGTTCTCGCACCGAAACGACTGATGTTCAGCAACCCACCATCAATACGGTGCTCCACACGAACACCGTAAGCATAAGCGGCATCAAAATCACAAGGCAACACTACATGAAGATAACTATTCAACAGGGCAGGAGGTAAGACAACCTTGCTTCACACCAAAGACAACTGCAAAGTCATCCGAGGTCTGTCCACTCAGCTGCACCCTCGTTCGCATACGACTGTGCAGACATTCAATTAAACTTGCGCGGGCAACCAAACTTAACCAACACCAGCCACAATGCCTCGCGGTTCACCGTATCTAATGCTTTAGTGAAATCAACAAAAAACGAGTACAATGGCTGGTGTCGTTCTCTGCACTTCTCCTGCAACTGAAGAGCCGCAAACACCATATCTACAGTGTTGCGACCCGAACGGAATCCACACCGCTCTTTCGTCATGTTAGGTTCAACAACCTGATTGACAAGGCGGTTGAGCAGGATTCAGAAAATCACCTTGCCCACACAACTCAGCAAGTTGATGTCACGATAATTCGTGAAACATTGCTTGCTCCCTTTGCCCTCTTACGGTGGTAGCACAATGGCATCCTTCAACCCAGCATGCACCTAATCCTCAACCCATACACGTTGCACCAAGTGGTGAAGCGCAGTCAACAACGCGGGTCTGCCGTTTTTCGATACTTCATGCTGGATTCCTTCGGCCCAAGCACATTTGCAGTTTCGCAGCTGAGCAAGAGCTCACCGCCTCTCATCCAGTGTCGGTGTGTCCGCCAGACTCGTCTTCACATCGTGCTGCTTGAGGCTGTTCAATGTGGGCCATTGGAACTCTGAACGATTGTTCAAGAGACAGTCAAAGTATTTTCGCCAGATCTGCAGTCTGTGCAGTCTGTGTGCAGGTAGCACCAGAACTGCCATCGATCAGCATCCGCAGCAGCTCCAATCCCGACCCATACACCGCCTTCAAGGAGTAAAAGAATTCCTTATGTTGGCGGCGTTCGGACTAGCATTCCATCTGCTTCGCCTTCTTCGTCCACCATGTATTTTTAATGCGACGGAACTCTCGGGTCAGTCGCCGTCGAAGTTTGCGAAACTGACTCTTCTTCCCCAAGTCACTGGGGTCCGCAACATGTGCGGCAAATGCTGCATTCTTTTCTGCCACCAATGCGCCCATCGTCGCATTGTTCTCATCAAACCAATCAGCCCGTTTACAGCTTGCGCGCCGGATGCCTTCCGCAGTAGCTGCCACCTGGTCGCGAATGTGATGACACAGGTCGCCCACTCTGGCTACGCAGTCCACCTCACACAGGCTGCAGCCATCGCCTTCTCTAGCTCAATACGTTTCGTCAAAGTACCGAGGGAGAGAATGTTGGATTTACGCCAATTCACGGCGGGAGTACAGTACATAGACTTACGAAAATATGTGTACAGTTTGGTCCGCACCAATTTGTGATCAGTGCCACACTCAGCTACATGCAGTACACTTGTCATGCTCATTTCACGTATATCGCGCTGACGTACGATGAAATAGTCGAGCAGGTGATCGTGAGCCCTCCGTAGGTGCATCCAAGTTGCTATATCACTCGCACTCAGTGCAAACCGAGTGTTCGTGATCGTCAGGCCGTGAGTGGCACACAGTGACAGCAGCCTGTCATCCTTCTCATTCGCTGAACCAATGCCATGCGGACCGATAACGTTTGTCCACGCCGATGCATCAAGCCCAACGAGCGCGTTGGGTCGCTCCTCGGCACAGACCGTATCACGGAGGATAGCTCAGTGTAGAATTGACCACGCGTGTCATAAGAATAACACATGGTTAGACCGTACGTAATTATAAACGTGGCAAACTTACCTCTTCCGAGTCGTAGGCGGACAGTCATCAGTCGCGCACTGATGCCCGTTGATTCACCCACCAGCTGGTCATGGAGGAGATCGGAGATTGTAAATCCAACCCCATGTCCACGTGGCGCTGAGTCGGCGTTGCCCACCTAGTAGAATGAGTAGCCAACACCTGCTTCATGCAACTTACGTTGCTCAGCGAGCCGGGTTTCACTGAGCGCCGCAATATCGAGGTGCTAGCGCGCCAGTTCCATCGCGACAAGTGCAGTGGGTCGCTCGGGGCACTCACTCGAGTTCCGGTCCAGTAGTGTGCACGCGTTCCAGCACCCGATGCTGAGGGCTTTGCGAGCAGGCATACGATTGCATTGGTGGGCACTCGCATGCAATATGGTCGTTGTGCTTCGGAGGTTTGCTTGAGGGACTCCACCCGGAGCCTTTGGCTTAATAGCCTGACCCACAAGACAAAGAGGAGCAGATCCAGCTCGGGAATGTGCTTTCAGTGACATAGTGGGATCTGCTTGACGGCCGGCACACGCAGCCTGAGGTATTGGAATGATTCTTATACGTTTTGCGACCCTAGTAGGATATACCTGTGAGCACGACCAAACGCAAGTGGAATTTGGCGGGTTTGCACCAATTTGACCAGGGGCTGCCTGGCTTGAGGCAGGCAGTAACAAATCACTGAACACCCGGAGGTGCCCTCCCACCGTCAGAGACAACGCGTGGCGCTCGTGCTCGACGCCAATCGAGACGTGAGCTTATAACCCGTAGATCTGTTGTCTCCAATGGCTATGTTTTACGGGAAGTGGGCCATCGACCACTTCCTAACCTCCGTAGAGGATGGACTAGAATACTGGCAAGGCGCCCACATCTGACAGGAGAACGACTCGGGTCCTCAGCCAAAGCCTTCGAATAAATGAACACCCGTAAGGCAACGAGTCTAGCACATGGTCAGTTCAATAACTCATGCGGATTGGTGTCCTGGATCTTAGCCGAGAGTACGGCGCAACCCAACTCCACCCAGCGGTCGCCACGATGAAGCGTCCAGGACATGAGCCAATGCCACAACAGGAGCAACAGTGGGTAGACTATCTGTCAGGATCTAGCCACCACCAGCCTCAGCGAACCATAGGCTCTCCCGTCGTATACAGCAATCGGTACAAGCATAATGGCCAGCACAAACTTCACAACAAGGCCACAACCATAACAAAATGTTTTAAAGTATTATGTCGCAGGAGCAACCGCTTCGTTACCTTACTACATATAGGTGATGTTCTGCTGTAATTATAACGTTTGCTCCAGCCAGCAAAATCGTTGGAGAAACTCGAGCACTTCTGAATCATGAAAACATAGACACACTGATTCGAATACTCAAAAGAGGAAACCCCAAAACTCATCAGTAAATTGAAACGCTGAAGTTAGACAACAAGTTATTAATGCGCGACATTTGTTGTGCGTGGAAGTCAACCAACTCCAGTCTTGCCTACTCCATAGTTCTTGAAGCTTAGCTTGATTACGCCTCATTCCTACAAACAACGAACGAGCTACTATGCAATATCCCAGGGACATTGTGCATGAGGCAGAACGTCATCGCACCCATAAAACTATCAACCTATCTGGGCCCAGATGACTTCCCCTAGCTGTCATATGGCTCGGCGGCAAACATCACTATGCTATCAGGAAACAAATTTATTCTCCCGACAAAGACTGGCTATTTCCCATCTATATGGAAGTACTCCATCATAAAACCTAAGCACAAACTTGGCCCGCGGAAAGAAATGTTAGGTAACCACCCAATTGATCACACGTCGGCAGCTTCTGAAATACTAGAAATAATAGACAAGCAGAATACTGTCCAACTTCTTGCACCACTGAAGCTGATCAACCTTTCACAACATAGCTTGCTCACAAAACGCCCCTGATTTGGCTGCCCGTTACAGTTCCTCGGGACCTGTTACGACTTTGATTGACAGAGGAATAGCAATCATCCTAATGCTCTTGGACAAACAAAAGATGTTGGACCGTGGGTCAAACTGGCCACTGTCGTACATGTTAGAGTCAAACAGCATTGCAAGCCCTCTACCAGGCTGGTTCGACTCATACATTAGCAATCGAGCCCAAAGAGTTAGAAAAGGTCAGCAATACTCTACGCTGAAACGAATAACCTGTGATGTCTTCCAGGGAAGTGTGCTCGGACCACTACTTCTCCTAACCTACCTAAACAACATATGCGATCCCGTCAAACACGGACGCTCAATTCTGTTTGCAGACGACGTTAAAGTGGTCTTCTCATTTCAACCAGACCAACTAAAAGAGTGTCTAAGAGGCCTACATGAAAACATACACCCACTGAATATCGCTGCTGAAAGTTTGCTGATGGAATTCTCTGTAAGTAAATCTTAAGTAGTTTAGTACAGATGTCGCATCCCGGAAGGCTCTACCACGCTTCAGAATAATGTGATCTTAACCAGTGATGCAGTTTGAGAGTTGAGAATTAAGTGTTCCAATTCCTTCAATATCTCTGAATCTGTGCTTTACAATGTCGCAAAAGCCAGTCAACTATTCGGTTGCACTAATAAAACAATTCCCTTTCCGGAAACACAACTTGACTTATTCTAAAGAATCACAAGACCTCCACTGGAATGTCGTACTATTATTCACACCCAAGTAATAAAGAAAGACAGAACAGCTTTTAAAAATGTATAACGATGAATCATCAAGCTGATCATGGAGCACTGTTCAACCCTGAGTTACTGTGACCGTTTTCGCCACTCCGAATGAATCAAGTTGGCAGAGACGATTCAAGAACCATGTACCTTTTCTCTCCCGTGTTATAAATAGGCTGTTTTTCGCGGAGAGTACTGCCCTCGAACTATGGAAAACCGCTACCTACGCCACCCATAACAGCGGTTATTTATTTCCACCACAGGTTATGATTCATAGAATTCGATGAACGGTCTTTTCAGTGAGATGCTAAACTGTGCTACCGATTTTTACTACAATAAGCATGGTGCTAATCATGCCACGTAGCGAAATTCTCTGGAGAATGTTGTTACTATAGATAATGTCTTAAAAACAATTTGCATACAACAATCGCCAGAAACATTGCCAGAGGTTGGTCTACACCACGTATAAGTAGCCAATAGTTTACAGTCAGCTAACCCACTTTTTTCCTTACCAATAAAATTAGCACACATCTGTGCAGCTTAATCACTCCTACTCTAATTTTGACTACACCTGAGCTTCGCTATCGAGAAAATTTGAAACAAATATTTGTACCTTATTAATTTAGAGTGACCGCATCGGTGATCCGAGGAAATATTTACGATCCGAAATGCGATTTTTCATATTTCACTCCCATTATTATTTTTTAAACTATGAGCCTTAGCACTACTTCGGTACACGAATGATGACTAAGACCTGGTGACCATATCTTGCTTGTCGTCAAATATACGGATTTATGTATTTATTTACTTACAGGCATTTTTATTTCTCAATCCGACCATTTCCGTTTCCTTTATTCTCTATCATATCTCCCTACCAATGCCATCACTTCGAACCATATATCTGAAATGCTTGTCGGAACCCCAACCACGCCTAACCAGCAAAATTGTCTTCATCCTCCTTCTATTAGTCTGATTTTTGGCACAATGCTTTGCTCCAGTGTAGTTCATTTTCATTGCCTGTCCGTTTTTTACACCACAAACACACGCTATAGTCTTACATCTGCAACAATCTAGTCGTGGTTGCGTACATGTTTCTTACACAACCACTATTTTTGAAGAACTATATGCATTACTATAGTTATCATGTGCTACCATAGTGAAAGTTGCATGTATGCATGTATGTGATTGTGGTGAGCCATTTCACTTCTTCAATGTGCAAGGATGCTTTCTTTTGGCAGTCCTTTCGTCCTGATCCCATTTCTAGTGATCAGGATAGGAGGGATGACTGAACCTACTTAGAGTACCCTCAGTTGCCGAATTTTTGAAGAAGTCGTTTCGATTGAGGGAAGAATTCTGTTGACCGACCGGTTAACTTTGTTTGGACTACTGTCTTCCAGAACCGTATATCCCAGAGGTCTACGAAATTGGAATAAACTCTATGTTTCGTGAAAACTCTTCCTTGGAGTATTCAGTCAACTGACATTAACATACCATACGAACTGTACCCACTCACTGGTGGATATTGCCGCAAACATGGTGCACCCTGGAGAGAATCCATAAACATTTTACTTGACTATACCATGGCGCTCTCCACTGTCCACCGCGCCAGTAGATAATTTCCCACGCAAATGATGTCCGATTATCCGTCCAGCTTCTAATCTATTTAGCTTGAAGTGTTTATAAGAATTGTTTGCGACACTATCCTGGCCTGTTCATTATCCGCACAAATGTACTCAACATGCTCCATCTTCAGGATTCGACAGTATCCACCCTCTCCCAGACGATGATTGTCTTCGAGGATCAAACTCAGAACAATAAACAAAAAGACTATGTTCAACAGGTGAATTTCTTAAAAATGTTTTACTACATCCAAAGCAGAAAACTATTTCCATAGCTACTGAAACATTCTACCAAAACCACCATTCAGTTTCTGAAGAAGCGTAATAGCCATTGTCGACAATATTCCTCGCGTAGCGCGCAAACAATCGGTCGGTGAGTAGCGACATGCGAATACTCGAAAGGACTGCACTTAGTACTGACAAGCCGTACGCAAATCATCATCAGTGTAATGCATTATGCATCCTGGGCGCAAGAAAACTTGCATTCCTGGCCATTGCATCTGATCTATACTACACTATACCGGATAACCTCATGATGATTCCACTGGAGAGGTTTGACACTAACCTACCAGTTCGCGACAGAAAGTTTATCTCACGTTATCGCGATAACTGAGTCCCATTCCGTCAGACAAAATTAATAATGCATTCCTGGACGGACGGCATTTTACTCTATCATAAACGACGATGCATTCACAAGATTTCCGTTTCGCACACTAACAACAATTTTACGGTGCTCTTATCTTCATCTCTTTTAACATATGTCATTTACCTCTCTGATCACTTGTTAATTCTTCTGTTACCAATAGCACCAAATCGATTGCTACATTTTACGTTCATGGTTACCCAAGACAACGAAAAAATTTATACATGTATTTCCTTGCAAATTACGCGGTCCATCCGACGTCCCCATGGTTCAGTGGGTTAGGTTGCTGGCTAGATGACATCTGCCTCTAGCAGTCATGGTTTCGATCACCAGTAGGGGTCAAGGGAATGCGCACTATGGACTAGCCCCAATAAGGCGAAACGCGTTTGGTGCCTTTCCGGCCTAGGCTGTGCTATGTGTTTTGTGAGCAGCTTAGACGAACACATTAAAAATTGCACTAAAATACCTCCTACTCATAAGCGATGTAAAACGTAGCCTCTCTTGTTTTCAATTGCTATGGACGTAGCGACCAGTGAAAGGAAGTCATGACCTTCAAAGGCTAGTCCCAGTCAGCTGTTAAACTAGTAACCTGCGTGGCAGTGGAACATAGGTCGTGCTATATCCCAGTTTTCTCACAAACTGTGTAGCCGAGCCGACGCACCCATTTATCAATGAATTAAGCTGCTGGCTATCTGGCATCTACCTCTAGCGGTCATGGATTCTATCCCAAGTAGGAGACCGAGGAAACGCGCAACACCGACAAGCAGCAATAAGGCGAAACGCATCTGGTGCTTTCCTGACTAGACTGAGCTATAAAGATTATGAGCTGCTAGGGCGAAAGTAGCGCTTGGCAGAGCTTTAAGGAATTCCAAGTGGCATTTGATGTACTCGCTGTGTGGTTGGATTGTGACTCGCAATCTCTATTCAAACCTCGCTACTCACTGAAGCAGACCTCGGTCATTGCGATCACATGGACCGTTTCCGAATTGGTGGTCCTGTGTTGCTCCTCTCAACCGTGACACCTCATAACCTGTCTCGTCCTCCTTTGGACTTATCAGATGGACACAGCTTGAGCAGTGTTGGACCTCGAGGCTTAGTTTATAAAGGTTGAGGCCTTGACCACTGTTACTCTAAGATCCGTAGGTGGCGGAATAAGATATAGTTGTGTTATGGTGACTAGCTTGGTGAGTCACATTTAACCCAAATTTCTTTCTTTTTCACTTGGTTTTGGTTTCCTGGCTCCATTTATACCACTGGTCTTAAAAAGCTCTCGTATTTTTACTCTTTAAAAGTTAATGTATACTGTCCTCGGTAGAGTGAATTGTATCGACTAATTTGCAAGGTGGTCGGAGGCTGTTTGTATTCCGAGCTGTTCTTCGAAACCAGTAGCAAAACGCTTTTAAAACTCTAAGTAACGTAATACAGCTATCTCGTCAATGTAAACAACGTTCAAGGTTCACACACATAATCCAGTTTTGATATGTAGCTTAGGGATTTGGCTGTCGTAACGTCCAAAACACAGTGTATGATCTAGCTACCAACAGTAAGGATAAGCGGTTCCACCGCCAACTGAACACAACACTTAGTGCGTAATGCTGCTCCCCATCTTCTTCGGCCTCAAGAACTGCTAGGGTCGACTTGGACCTAAAGCAGCTAGGATACGGTTACGCAATGCGCTCGTTCCGACAGCTGGCATTAAACAAAACCTCTACATACTCTTTCGGGTACCGATGGCATGCTGATCAGTTAACTCGACAGAGGCAGATAATCCGTCTGCGCGCTACAAGTTTGCAGAAGACGTCAGTGAGCGTGCTCGAAAAACTGCCTACTTTTTCACATATTCTGCTTTGTTAAGATAGAGTTAGGCAACCTCCGCATTCAGCATATATCAGACTCCTTAGAATGATAAGCCGTAGAAGCACAACTTTCTTCTTCGGTTATTATGGGCAACCCAATTTCTTGCCATCGATTGGGTAAATCTCGCCTTCATGTAGATAATAGCAACTTCACTATCTCATATTACTTCACAGAACGCTACACAAAACCGTATGATAGCACCCGGGGACTAGAAGTCTCTCCGGTATCAAAGGCTACAGTAGCTCCTACTGCCTTATGCAAAACTAGCCCATTGCTTTCCGCAGTCAACGACAGTGGTCAAATATGTCAGTGCAAATCAGATTCAATTTATAGCTATTTTATTTACTTGTCCCCTTTTTGGTCTAAAGATTTTGTAAAACCGGACTTTCAAACCACCAATATACTCTGAAAAATGCAAAAATAATCAAAATCTTAAATAACTTTACACGATGAATATTTGTTCTTTCTTTTCGGCAGGTTTTCTGTGTACGGCTTTTAGATTAATTACTGGAAGTTTATCCATCTATCGGTCTTCCTGTTTCCCAAGAGCACGGCCTTCAGGTATTGATGCATCTAATAAAGATGCAAGCTTGAAAACTGGACGACCTTCGTGGAGCAAGGATTTTTATTTGCAACTTTGGTGCTAAGCCATCGCATACCATATTTCTCGTTTTAATGCCCCCCTACCCTAGGACAAGACTATGTACAACCGGCTGACCACCAGTCCGTTAGGTGCGTTGCGACGCTGACGTTCGTTCCTGTTTGCTTCATTCTTCATTATTCGGTTATAGCCTATCACGAGCATAGTCCGCCATCCCTGATTAATGAAATTCGCAGTTGGTTATGCGCCTCGTCTGGGACTGGTAGCTACTATAGTCCTGTACCTCATGTGTATCGCCTTGGCTGACGTGCTTCAGGTGTACCAAGTGTCACGTAATTACACCCGTCAGTAACTGCGATTACCTGGCCTGTTTAGGTTCTATCATAAGTGCCTTAAAGGGAAAGAAGGTGTAGGAGAAGGCAAGCACCATTTGACAAGGTTAAATAATAACTAACAACAAGTGTAACAGCCAGGATATTTGCGAGGATTACCCCGGTCTGTTGTGTAAAATTGTCAATATAACTATAATCTCACTGTGTACGCACGTAATCGGTGTGGAACGTTGGACTGCATGCTGTTTAAACTGTTTGAAGTTTTTCAATGCATTGCTAGGCGCCTCACGATCACAGTGTATCCAGTTGCGGTTTCCCTAGCTTACCAAATTCATCGGTGTCACTTTTTATCAAAGAAAAAGACAAACTTCATTGACATCTTAATAGCGTCTAAGTATCCACTTACCTTAGGAAACCGAAGCACTGGTCCATGCTGAACAGCAGTTCAATAATTGTATGGTAACTGAAATGAAGATGAAACTGGCGGTTCCAAGGCAACTACATGGTAAGCTTATATGGTTATATGTGGGAGATGTTTGACATACTGATTACAGATGGTATGTCGTGGTTAAATTACTGTCAACTGGTCTTCCACGCATCCGTTAAAACACTAAAAGTCTGCTTTGTCTTCTCAAGAGTCGGCGGTAGAGCGCATTTCTTCACTGGAATTATAGAAGTACTTCATTTGTTTGAGTGGATTAGTTGTTATTTATTTATTATCCGGAAAATTTCCAGTGATTAAGTTTGTTATTGTAAAAAGCGCAAATTCGTTCGATTTATAATATTAATTGCTAGTATTCTCTTTCGTGCCTAAAGCATCTAGACCCATATAGACCGCTTGGATTTCCTTCAAATATTACTTCACTGTCCGCGCAGATAGATGACCAGCTGCCTCGTTTTGGCGTGTTTCTAATCACTTGCAAACGCAAAAACGAAGAAAGATGAGATTTGACATACTATTCCGAGCTTTGTCGTTTAATATTATTAGGCATATTTAAACCCCATTTTACTTGTATGGCTTCACTTTTTTAATAAAATGGTACTGTACTGCAAACGAAATATTTACGCACTCAGTAGTTTGTGACATATTTTATTGTTGCTTGTATCTTCCGATACACCACCTGTTTTACAAATTGCACACCCCGGTCACTAGCTAATTTTCTGTGCGTCGGACACTACCTCGCTCCGTGCTCTTGTTAAGCTGCACCTAGTTAATTGCAGCTCTGTGTAACATGCTGGGTCTGACACCATACAAGGTTCTGAATGCTAGGTATCCGTAGTTGTTCCTATTGGTCATCGTCCCATCTAGTATTTGTGTTCCGTTCTACGATACTCTTCGACTGCGCGAATGACCGATAGATGGTCGCTAATTTACGGTTTCTTGGGCTGCTGACAGTCACGGTGAGGCAAATTTAGGAGAGAAAATTCGGTTGACAAATTGCATAATTATTATACAGCAATCGATCTCCGCTCATTTTGCTAGCGTTTGTAACCATAAAAATGCCATCACAATATATTTCAGTGGTGCATTGGAAATAGCTTTCTTAGTGAGCAAAACTCGTCCCAAATATCTCACTTGGGCAAGGAAGATCATATCGTCGTTCCATCAGAACACTCCAACGGGCATTCTAGCGGTTGCTTTTTGGTCTGTAGGACTAGCTAATACTAGTCCGAGACGGTGCGCGAAATTAAGCGCGGATATCAGAAGGCAATGGGAGTCGGACAGAGCGGACTGTATTCGATGGGCTACAATAAGAAGCGGACGGATGAAGCGAGAGGAGAGCGAACACGTGAGCGTGGGAACTTACAAGGTCGTCGAGTAGTGAGCTGGTTGTAAGGAAGATTAAAACAAGAAGCAGTAATGTACAATCGGTCAACAATTAAACTGTACATGAAAGATAGCAGTTATCATTTAGGGAGCTATAGGTCATTGATTCTACGCGGGGAGCATTTATTCTAGACGGTAACTAAATGAGGGAATTCGATTCACTCTAGCTAACAATGGGTGCAACAGATTCGAGCGTAACAGTGTAGCAATGCAGAAAGCAAGGAAATCACTTAACTTAGGTTTTCTGCCCTTGTTGTGTCTTCTTGCATTTACCTTCCTATTTCTTTTACAGGCAACACCAATGCTTGTTTTCCTTATCCATTCACATCAGGCTTGATCCACACAGCAAATGTAACGACGTCTGCAGATCGCCATGAATTTTTAGCCATAGTGTAATCATATTAGTCTGTTGCGATAACATCATGCAATGGCCTATAAATTATTCCTTTTCATTGTAGCTCGCCAACTCCATTACGAAGTACCTACGCAGTGGACACGAAAGCCCGTGGAGTTGTTGACTGGAATCATGTTACTATGGGTACTTGACAATTGCTCTAACCCGCAAACATTTGAATGCCTGCAGTATACCAGATATTAGTAGGCTTTCACTCGTCAAAGTGGTATGGGGCAGATTTTCATTAAACGGTGAAATCTGTGTGTGATTTTATGCTGTAGAAGACCACGAAGTACCACTAAATGCAAATAAAATAAAAGACACGGCGAAGCTTGTGGTAATAAAAGGATTGTTACTTCTTACGATACTGCACATTGGATAAAGCCTACCGCGTTAATATGATGGCTTACTCAAGTCTCAGTTGCGCGAAGTAAATTAAAGTACCAGAGAATGAAGTTTGGTCGGCTTTTATGCCTAAACTTTTAATATGTTTTTTAAGCCCCACGAAGAGGTTCACTTTGTGGGGAGGTAACCGTGGACGTACAAAACTAAACCAGATGGCATATGTTAGTTATATTTGCCACCTGTTTGTAAGTTATCTACAAAACTGTGTGGACCTCGCTGTATTTCTTGTCGCATTTATATTTGCCTAGGCCTAGTACAAAGTGACTGAACAGACCCCAGTATTTTGTTTGAATTACTGTAGCCGCATGCTGCGGCTATTCCTCGACTATACAGATCAAATATTGTTACAGTTTTTCCAATGCCAGTACTTTAATAATTTTTCAACAGAGATATGGGCGCAAGTTTTAAATTGCGGTAACTCAAAATAAGGTAAGGGCTAATTTCTGTATTGGAGGGAAAGAGTTTCACTTCCATTGTCCTCGGTGACATCTAAGATAGTTTGAGTGGCTGCATGGTATATTCTTAATTTTGGTGGTATTACGGTGTGAGAAATACAAGATAATGGTATATGGATTTGCATACTGAAAACGGTTATGGTAAATAAAACTGATGACAGTAAGGTCGAAGAACAGTTTGAGTGTGTTGTCCGCTAATGTGCGCAGTTTGCGGAAAGAATTGGACGAGATTCAACTTCTTGCCATGGAAAATCACCTTGATTTGATGGCTTTCTCTGAGACGTGGCTGTCCCCGAACATCCGTGACTCGGAAGTATATATCTCTGGATATCACTTCTCCCGGGCTGATCGCCACGGAGTGAGGTCAGGCGGTGGCGTTATTTTCTATTGGAGGGCGAACCTCAAGGCACATTTGCTTGGTGCTACTTGTGATATAGATGGTGGCTTCGAAGCTCTGTGGTGTCGTATTCATGACGGGTGTAGATCTATCCTGGTCTGTGTCGCATATAGATCTCCCTTGGGTTCGGGAGCTCTTTTGCTGGATTCAATTATATCGCACGCCAAAGGTAAGGACTGCTTAATTGTTGGAGACTTCAATGTACCTGGCATTGAGTGGGACCTGCTTTATTGTGGTCTTCCTTTTGACTCTTTTGATGCCCTTCTCCTTCAGACCGTTCTCGATTGTAACTTGTTTCAGCATGTATTTTCACCCACTCGGTTGTTCTCAGGCCACACGCCGCACATTCTTGATCTAGTGTTATCCCCGATGCCGTCAGATGTCACCGACCTGGTTATTATGCAACCTATTGGTAAGAGTGATCACTGTGCTATTTCCTTCCAATGGGCACGTCGATTTTCTGTTCATGACCAAGGTGATTTCCGGCGTAATTTCTGGCGAGCCGATCCGCAGCGTCTGCAGGAGGCTGCTTCTAACATGGACTGGACCATTCCTCATTTTTGTGTGTTGACGATGCTTGGACTCACTTTTACTCCAACATGATGTCGCTAATCAACCAGGTTGTTCCTATTTCTAAAAGTAGAGGTCTAACAAGAGGTCCTCCTTGGATTGACAAACAGTTGAGGTCTCTGATGAACAAAAGACGCAAATTATGGGATCGATTCAAGTGTACACAATCGACGGCCGACTACTTGCAATACAAAACGCTTAGGAACCTTTGTATCCTGAAGAAGCGGGAGAATCGCCAAAACTACGAATTTCAATTGGCTGTGCAGTCCAGGTGCTCCCCCAAAATGTTCTTCTCATATCTGAAAAGGGGTACCAAAGGTGGTAATGGCATTCCATCTCTGTATTCCAGTAAACACGCTGCCTTACTTCAGGAGGATGCTGCGAAAGCGGATCTCTTAGCTCAACAGTATTCATCCGTTTTTACAAATGAAACTCCGTTTTCTGACGTAGTACTCCCGTGCTCATCTTTGCTGGATCATCTTGAGATCAGTACGGAAACTGTTACTCAATTCCTTCTCCAGTTAGATCCGAACACCTCGCCTGGTCCTGATGGCCTGCACCCACTGTTTCTCAAGACCGTGGCTAAGTACATTGCAGCCCCAGCTTGTCATGTGTTTCGCTGCTCTATTGAATCCGGACGCCTTCCATCAGCCTGGAAGCTGGGCATTGTCAAGCCCATATTTAAAGGAGGGAACCGCCAAGACCCAGCAAACTATCGTCCCGTTTGCCTAACATCAGTAATGTGTAAAATTATGGAACGGATTCTCAAGGGAGCTCTCAGCCTTTACTTCGACGACCGGAATGTGATTTCTACTGCTCAGCATGGCTTTCGTAAGTCACGCTCGTGTACCACCAATTTGTTAGTTGCCAGAGAGAAATGGGCGAACTCACTGGATGCGGGCAAACGTATGGACGTTATCTACGTTGATTTCAGCAAAGCGTTTGACAAAGTTCCTCACGAGCGGCTTTTGTTCAAACTTCAAGCAATTGGTGTCTCTGGGAAGGTTTTGTCGTGGATCTCGGATTTCCTTTCAGACCGAGTTATGCGAGTTAAGGTCAATGATACGTATTCACCCTCCGTCCTTATGAGCAGTGGCGTTCCTCAGGGCTCTGTTCTTGGACCAGAGTTGTTCAAATTCTTCATTAACGACCTTCCTTCAACTCTCCGGACCGAATGCTTGATCTATGCTGACGATTTGAAGTTATGGATGGAGGTAACCAGCGCTGAGGATGCTGACCGCCTCCAAAATACACTGGATCGGCTGCACGATTGGTCACTTAAATGGCAGTTGCCTATAAATCGCGATAAATGTTCTGTACTCCCCATTGGTGCTACTGAACCATTCGGTGTTTACCACCTTGGTGGTTATTTGCTTAATAATGTGAAACAGGAAAGAGACCTTGGTGTTATTGTATGCTGTGATCTAAAAACCACCCAAGATACTTTGAAGAAGGTTGCTGCGGCTAACAGACTACTGTGTTCTATCCGAAGAGCCTTCTCACGATTGACGCCGGAGATCTTCAGACTTATCTTTTCCTCCCATGTGCGTCCAATCCTCGAATATGGATTACCCGCAGTTCATCCACTTACAAAGCTTGAACATGGCTTGATTGAAAAAGTTCAGCGACGCGGTTCTAAGTACATCTTTGAGTTCCGACACCTGCCATATCACATTCGTCTCCAGCATTTGAATATGTTCTCCCTGGGATATCGGCGTCGCCGAGGCGATCTGATCTACGCTCGGCGCATTCTGCGAGGCGAGATGGGAAACGAGCTCCAAGGTTTCTTCCAGGTTAACACTGAGTGTTCGACTCGGGGCCACTGCTGGAAACTGTTTAAACCTAGGAGACTCAGGCTTCGCTCTGATTTTACACTATCGACTCGTGTGGTGAACGACTGGAACTGCTTGCCTAATTCCGTCGTCAACGTGCATACAGAGGAATGTTTTAAACGATTGTTGGATTTATACTTCTTGAATTTGCAGGGATCTTGTTGTTTCTTATGTAACTGTGACAATCTAACTTGTTAATTGCTGTTGCGCAAACACCTGCTATGATTGGGAGGTGATGGAGCTGACAAAGGTCTTTCCTTCTGCTCTCTACATTACAATGATTACAATGAATGACTACAGGTGTAGTTCAAGGTCACGGCCTAATCGAAAGCAGGCAAATGGTAAATGCAAGTGAAGTGTGAACGGATGTTTTATGGAGCAAATAAGTGTTAATGCAATTGATTCATGTATGTAAAGGTTATGCTTGCATGAAGCAACTGGTAAAAGTAACTTACTTGCTTGGATAAGGGGTATTCATATCTCTTGTCTGATTATTGTATATATTGTAATTCTTGAAATCACGATGAAAGAGACGGCGCTTGTTATCCAAAGTTGTATAACTGGTAATGCAGAAACAGAGGAATCAATAATTGCATTGCAGGGGAGGTTTTTTGTTGAAAGGCATGATGTCGTTGAAATGTTGTATGGTCCAATAATGGGAACATTTACGGAAGTGTGAGAAAGGATGGGGGATGTTAAAAAAATATGGCAGTGTCAATGACTATTGAAGCAGAAGGACTTTGCTAATATGTAATCCCTGTACCTGTTACGTGTCATTTATAAGGTATGTGTATTTGTAACATTCAGGACATCTAATAGCAAGTATACAAGTAGGCAAATGCGAAGTGAATGCAAATACTATATATATATATTTGGAAATATATATGCGGAGGTATACATATATGTGGAGGAGTATGTAACTATATAAACAATATCTGAAATCTCATATTGAGAGTAATGGTATAAATGGTTAGCGGCATCCGGTTTCGGATTTGCCTGTCACTGTGGCCAGCCACAGGATGCCTGCGCCTACAGAGGGACCATGGATGGTTTGCGCTGCACAACCCCCAGCTCCACCCACACACCCATATTCAGTGCAAACCCGAAGGAATAGGACCGGGAGGCATGCGGATGAGAGCCACGTTTCATCAAGGGAGCCGGTCCACATTCCTTACAAGGCAAACACAAGCACACTGTATATGGGAATCAAGCGCACACAAGGCGGTGGCTGGACCGTAGTCCGCTCCACACTGAGTGCATGGAACCACTCTTCGAGCCTAGCACGGTCACAAGGACCGTGCACCCCGTCCCCTCCAGCAACGACCAACTGTCTTCTGGAGCCAGTATAAACGAGGTAGTGGGTAACAGACAGGTAGGCACCTTGTCAATAAGCACATAAAGTGCAGCCACACCTGGGATGTCAAACAACAGCCAATCACTAAAATACCGATATCGAATAAACTAAACGCATATGACGACATAAATACTCGCTAAATGAGCATATGGAAGAAATTGGTTATAAGTGTATCCTTGATAAGTACAAAATGTCCGAGTTATTTAAAAAATACCACGCGATACAATTACGCAACTTTACCACAATTTGCATAAGCGACGTGTGCAAGTTGGGAGATTGTCAACAACGCAGAACAAACCAACTAAAATATAATGAAGGCTGGTAGATGCATGCATTTCGTATTGTCTCCTCAGTACCATTAAAAATAACCGATGAGCATAGATATAGCTAACAGTGGGTGCTACCAATTCCGATTGAATTGCTAAGAGAATCTCTACTATTGTGCACGGAGAATGTGGATTTTCACTTCCGGAATACACCATACCGTCAGATTGACGGCGTAGCAATGGGTAGCCCATTAGGTCCTGTGCTCGCTGATTTCTTCATGTTGATGGTAGAAAGAAGCATTTCTACAGAAATAGCCCAGGTGCCATACTACAAAAGATATGTCGATGATATCTTGGCTTTCTGTAGTATAGGAATAGGAGTTTGCTAATTTTTAACAACGCGTAATTAGAGAATCGCTCCTACCACATCACTTGAGGCTTCAGCCGTCACGAAAGAGGAGATAGCATCCTTGAGTTTGGTGAACGTCGTATGTGCTGTATCAGGGAATGAAATCTTACCTTCGCTTCGTCTGAGAAGGCCAGTCAGAGGCTGCATGAATTGACCGCAGCGGGTAATGAAGCGCCGGTTGTATTTGACTAAACCACAAAGTCGACGTAGGTGCTTTAATGACGTGGGAGCTTGAAAGCTCTTAATAGCTTACTAGTGAGCAGTGGGGATTTTGGTACAATTCAGGTATTTGCTCATGGTCCACTTTAAGTCAGCAGGCTTTTGGCAACTCTGGAAAAGCAGCAGAGACCGGTGTTTCGACATTCTGGGTCTCGTCAGTGGCGCGCCTTCCAGCGGACTCCTGCTGACTGTGTGACCATGATGAAATATCAGAATATACAAAAATACCCACTACTAAGTAGGGTTACATAAAAATCTGTCCATACAGCTTCCAAATTCCTGTGCTTTGCCAACACTCTAAGCGGAATGTCCTAGCTCTTGGAGCTATCCACTCTTCCCTGCACAGTTCTTAACTAGCGTGACGTTGGAAGAGGAGCCGGACTATATCATATTCAACTGTCAATGTTGCAGGTCGGCGGTTGTCACCCATGGCGAAGTGGCATTAGCTGTTGGCCACCGGAAGCCATGGGGCGGAACTCGACAGAGGTCCGCTGGAAGGCGCACCGCTGACGAAACCCAGGAGACCGAAACACAGGTGTTTGGTGCTTTGCCAAAATTTCCAATGACTGCTGACGGACAGTGTCCCATGAGGTAATACCTGAAGTCATTAATAGCCTGAATCTTGTCCGCGAACACTTCGAAGCCAGAAGATGAGACGAGATAGCCTGAGAATTCTACAATGGATTTACCAACTTCGCACTTAGTCGGGTTAACCATGACACCATGTTGGGTTAACGGTTGGAAGAGCGTTTGAAAGTAAGCAAAGTCATCTTCGTCGGATAAACTGGCTAAAAGCTGTCAATGTGATAGTGGTGAACAAAGTCTAAACCACGAGTGACGTTGTGGATGAAGCGCTGAAAGTCTTGCGCGGAGTTGCACAATGTAAAAGACATTCACAAAACTGGAACAAGCCGAAGGGGTAATGAAGGCTGTTTAAGGTACGTTAGCTTCCTCGACAAGTATTTGGTGATAGGCTCGAACAAGACCAAGCTTGCTGAAGACCGTCTTACATGTGAGGCATGCAGTGTGGTCCTGAAAATGTGGAATAGGTTGCCTGTCGAAGACTGTACGCTTGTTTTGCGCCAGGTAGTCATAACAGGGGCGCCAGTCGCCGGGTTTCTTTGCAATCATCTGGAGCAGAGTGGACCAAGTGCTATCTGAAGGGCAGAGCATTCCAAGTTCGAGCATGTGCTTAAACTCTGTTCTAGCTAGCTTCAGTTACTCCGGCAAAAGTCGGCACGGGCATGAAGAGGCGCCTGGGTCGTTGATACGTATATGGTGCGTGACCTGAGATCACACGACTTGAGCTGCGTTCACTGACTAGAATTGCTTGGGGTACTAGAAGCATAGTTGGACATAGTCGGATGATGTCTGTGGGCAAACCTAGACGATTGTGCTAGCTGCAGTGCCGGCGTTATTGTCAGGGAGGATAAACGTCGTTGCGGGGTCGACTATCTTCTGTTGATTTGCAACAACCAAGAAGCCGAAACATTTGAGGAAGCGTCTGCTGATGATAGCAAACAGGACGGCTTCAGTAATGAAGACCCAGAAAAATGATCTACGGAGATCAGCGTTCAGGTGCAAAGAGCGCTGGCCGTAAGTATGGATTAATGAGCCTTTGGCGGCACGAAGCTTGAGAGTGGCAGATGCAGGAGGAACCACGCTAACTTCTGCTCCGGCAACAACTTTAAACGCTGTTCTCGACTTGCAGTCCTTAAAATAAAGGAGGCGACTGCTGTCGTGTAGGCCATTGGCGTTATTCGTCTTTACGTCGCGGCCCGAGATTTTCCCTGAGGAGTCGCATTGAAGTTACAGGCTTGTGCGCCAAATCGGCGATGATACGAGCAGTATTGAGTACCACCTGCAAGAATGTTGCGGTTAGGCGATGTGCTACGTCGGCAGCGTCCGTTATCGTTAGACCTGTTGTTAACCTCAGGGCGCAAAGCGGCTAGTTCCCCTAAAACGACCGTGAGTTCCTGTTAAGTGAGGTACGAACAACAAGAGACAGGAACGCTGTTATGAGTACTAGGTAACTGTAGCACTGGTGCATTGACACAACTGAGCTGATGGCGAAAATGATGAACTGCAATGTCGGTTAGTTAAGACGCGGCAGCTTGGGCGGTTTCTAGTAAACGTTGTAATCAGGGTTCGTGCAATATTGATTCGTACATATACGATGTACCGAGCATTTGGCGCATCGCGCTCAGAAGCGTTGAGGCTTTCTTGTCATCCAGTTGCACATCTTGGAATAACTGCTGGATACGGGTCCGCTCAGATGGTGTGATTCTGCTAATGACGGCATGCTTTAGAGTGCCGTAAGGTTGCGTAGAAACAGGCTGCATTAAATATCCCTGAGTTTCATAGTCACCTTACTGGACAGGCAAGCGAGTGGCTGGCTACATTTTGCTGAATCGCAGGTGCTCCTATGGCGAATGACTTTAGACTCTAACCATGCACACAAAAACTGCGGATCACGGCTACTAAACGGTGTGACAGAAATGGTGACATCATTGAAAGCAGGATCGGGAAGCTTAACGTCCCCATCAGATATGAGAAAAGAATGTTAAACAATGAAAAATGAGAAGCCAAACAAAAACGACAAGCGTCGGTTTCACAAGGGTTCGAGGTAAAAGATGGCTGCGATGGAGTTCACGACTGGGGTCACCAATTGAAGAGCCGAACTTAGGTACTGGTAGAGAAAATTACCAGCAAGACCAACCAAGAAGTGAACGTTGCCTGACCAACGTATATATATATATATATATATATATATATATATATATATATATATATATATATATATATATATATATATATATATATATATATATATATATATATATATATATATATATATATATATATAAGCCATTTACATGTGTTTTCTCTACGGCAATATATATATGTTTACATATGTATATATATATATGCATAACAGGCGTGTGACTTATGTGCCCGTAGTTATTTAAATCACATAATTATAAATGTATACATTTATCTGCGCGGACATAATTATTCCGATGTACATATATATATATATATGCATGTGTTTACAAGGGGATGTATAATTATAAATCTTTTGGAATATGTATACATTGGTACATATGTAAATGGGTACTTACACATAGGGATATGTTACTGGAGGCGGTACGCTGAGGTGGTTTTAGTATGCATGTGTTGTGTTCACCGTAGTTTGTGTAATTCCACCGCGAGGTTACATACGGTTATTGCTTGGAGATTGTTTACCTGTTATCCGTTGGAATAAAGGATGTGTATAAGTTAATGTTGGTTTGAAGTAAGTTTGCTTACCTTGCTAGTTAACTGACGTCATATGCGGTGTGAAGGTGGAGTAATATGGGCATGGCGTGAAAGGCTGGACAGGTAAACATCGCTGCTTTATTTCGTAAATGGTGATAGGGTATTTGTGACGCGCTGCATATGCAGGTTGATAACATAGGTGCACGTGTATGCAGCGATACGTTGTCTAAGCGGGATGCAATTTACAGTGGAGTTTGGCTATGTATGTCCGTGTAAATTGCGTTTTCTCCTTGATAATATGGTATGACGCATGCGGGTACAAACGGGTGGAACCACTGTGGTTTAAGGAAATGCCTTATGGTTACGTTCTCTGGAAAACATTGCGATGGTGTTCCTATTAGTGTAGGTTTTCCTCATTTCTTACGTAAAGCGTTCTAAAACAATGATGAGGAAAACGGTACGTAAAGTAATCACGGCATTGTCGATCAGTCCCATTCAAAGTGGTCACGCGTATGCTACGTACGAATGGAAAGCGTCACGTAGACATAACGGATCACTGAGTGATGGGGTATAGGTGCTTTCGTAAGGATGTAGGCGTGAACCCATATGCTTACCGATGACATGTGACATTGTACCTCGGGTTGTATCACAGCAGTCCGGGACGAACTGTTGGCTTTTGAACATTGGGCTGCATAACCTGGGAACTTACCTGTGATAGGCTTCAATAGTTATGAGTTCAAATGATAGTAACGCTATATGAAAGGTAGGTGGAAAGGTGAATACGTATGACACCGGGGAACGGAGGATAAGGTAATCGACGTTCACACCAATTCTAATATCCGCGTCATTGTGGGGAGCGCGTCTATGGAGGCACTCTACCCGCAAAGCGTGGACACTAAAAAATGGTGGGCCCTTAAGAGGGCCCTTTTCGCGTTCCCTTGATGTAAGCTCTAAGGAGGGCTAACGTGGCGTTCCCTTGTTTGGTGTCATGGAAGCGGAAGGAGCAGGTTGACATAGTGATGGTGTGCAGCCTTATGGATTATGAGCATATGTGTATGTGTGCACGCT
>OX104061.1:19976123-20101697 GCA_944474145.2 Dicrocoelium dendriticum
CGCCGTCAGTTTACGCATGTGCCGCCGCCTCAGGTACCACAAATTAGCCTTCGTCATCCGTCGGCCGTAAGTCCGCCACACATGCTTCCGTCTTTCACGGCTTCCTTTAAATGTGTCCATCAAGAAACAGACCTCCGACAACTGATCAGCAGTTAAATGTCGGTTGATGGGATACAACCATGGCTGACCAATTTGAAAACTATGCGTGTGCTGCAAGTTGAAGTTGCAACGCTCATACAGTTGCCCTTTCAAACGGAATGAGAAACGCGCAAGGCAGCGGCAATCACGAAATCTGTGAAATCAAGCATTTAGTTTTCCGACATATATATTGTCTGGTTGCCCCCATTGTCAGCTTTATCTATGCATATCGGTTATTATTAATGGTACTGAGGAGACAATACGAAATACATGCATCTACCAGCCTTGGTTTTCTTCCGTGCTTTGCATATATAAATAAATAAATATATATGTAACGTACCGTTTCCCTACTGCTCCTTCGCGTGTAGAATGTACGCACCGAAATTGCACATACCGGTACGGAAAGCCTTCGGCGATCTCTGTACCACTTTTCTTCAAACGCTTTTTTCGCAGTATCTGTAAAAAAAACTACTGGCAGTTACAAGTTGAAAGTTGCGAACCGCTTCCTCCTCTTCCTCCACTTCCTGCCAGCTTTTATAACGATCGCAGACCATACGGCAAAAAACAGCGGTGTCATCCAACATGGCGCTCGAGAATCAATCAGACCTCCTCCAGTTAACCTCATTTAAAACAGCGCAAACATAAACACTCATCAATCTTAGCAAATGCCATTTACCGTAGATACTTACGTATTAAGCGTTATATATACATCTCCGTCATATCTCATTATGAAAGCATCACCATTTAGCCTGGCGTACCGGAACACAAAGTCCCTCCAGGCCAATTTTCCATGTCAAAAATTAGCCACTCCCTCAAAATAAACAAATGCCTTATGTTTTTTTCGCTTGTCGTTGAAACAGGGTTCTTTACAACCATATGACAATGTTCAGACCAAGAAAATATGAAATGAATGGAAATGGTTGTGACCCAAAATGTTATTTACCTTCGTTTTTAACATTTATTCAGGCACCTTCGATACCGTTCTCGAAAGCGATATAAAGGGACTGTGATGTCCCAAACTTAATAATCGCGTTTCAGACAATTACCTGTCTACATATCGAAAGCTTAAAATTGTGGTATACAACATCTTCTGATATCTCTCGGACGTTTGTTCAGAATCTTTGAGTAGGGGATTAGAAATAAACATTCTCTGATCTTCGTAGGAAATTTTGTACTCGTGGCTATTGTCTCTGTTACGCATTGCATATCTGCTGTCTTAAGGTATGTGAACGCCGTTGTCAAGACTAGGAATTTGACGGCTTATGATTCTGTAAAGGCAACATCGGTTCAGCATTATTCTCTGAAGCCAGAGTGGGTCAAATCCAAGTTTGTCATATCACTCTCTGCATATCAACTTTGAGAAATATCCACATACCCTTTTGGTGAAGCGCCCCTGGACCCTTCCTAGAGCATGCTGGTCAGATTTTCGCAGCTTAGATTGCACCAATGAACGCATTCAATATAAGGCACTACATAAGTTTTGTAAAGCCATATGCGAGATTCCGTGAGGTAAGATTGATGGTATAATTATCCGATGGTCTTCATGGCCTTGAGAGTCGCAATGCCCAGCAAAGTTAAAGGCAACTGGATATCGCATGCCCAAGTCGCGAAGTGCCCTGCAATACAAGATGGATGCACCTAGGACTACTAGTAGTAATAGGCTGTCTTATCATACTTGGCAGTTGTACGACAAAATATTACACTTTTCTACGGCAAATGAAATCTGCCACATTTGACATCAGGACTCAAGTGCAGATAGGTCATCCTGTATGAGACATACGGCTGCATGCATAGTTGCATGTGCTTGTGTGTAGACAACATTACTGTCATCGGCAAAGAAAAAGGTAGCACCATTTCTTATTCTGCGGCATATATCGTCAACATAGATTAGAAAAAGAAGAGGACCAAGAACACAACCTTGAATCACTCCACTGGTGACTGCTTTCGGTCTAATGAAGTGGTTGACGACCTGCTGTCTACCAATTAGATATGAAGGTAATCAAGGAAACCTCGGCTCTCCAATGCCTATAACCTTCAGTTTGTTCAGTAACCTTCTATGAAGCACTCTATCAAAGGCTTATTGCATACCTAGGAACAAGATTACAACACTGTTCACGTTGTGGATGGCAGCCGATGTGTGGTTTCCAAAATTTTCTTGCATGTTGCGCAGGATCGACATTTTATGAAGTTGAGCTGTGGAGTGCTTATGAAGTTGGACTTGTTCAAGAACATAAACAGTTCATCGTTCACTATTCTTCCCATTATTCTAGATACAATGGGGGTGACTGATGGAACGCAATTTTTTTAATCTTGTGGGCAGCGCTATAGTTGTGTCGCGGGATAACGACATAAGTATTCCCTTGAGTAGGATGTACTTCGTCATTAAGAGAGAGTGTAAAGATATTGATCAAAAGCAGAGGGCTGTCACTATAACTGTTTTTTATTAGAAAAGTGGGATCCCATCAGGCCCTGCGCAAGTTGAGGAGCATAAGCGAGAGAGTTGAGTGGCAATTCACTATAGTGAATTCCACTGTGCATAGACTCTTACCTTTGTGCGACATGATCAGTGCTAGTGTGTATAATGATTCACTGACCATTGGTTCGGCAAAATAGGCACTGAAAGATTCACAAATATCACTTGGTGCGTCGAATTATGTTCCATCTAGCGTGGGTATTAAACTGAAAATGATGCTGTGACGCGAAACCCGGGCACGTAATAATGTAACCTGTTGAACTGTTTTGCTAGGGTCGTTCAGAGATTGAAACACTTCTAGAACGCGAGCTTAGTCATTGATGACTCAGTTCTTTGATGGTCTTAGACTTCTCTAATAACAGCACAAAGTCAGCAGTTAACCATAATTTCCGTCGCATCTTTTGAAGCTTTCGTACAGCCTTTAAAGCTTTGCAATCGGATTTATGATTAGTTTGGTCAGCCCACTTTAACGGTAATCCTAATACTAGGTAGAAGCCAATTACACTAGAAAACAAGTCCGTGGCTTGTTAAGGGTATGATGATAGAAAGTTGTCCCAAGTAATTGAACAAAGCAGGTTGTTGAACCATTTCCAGTTAACCGAACTGAAAGAAAGATAATGCATTGTGTTCAGTAAGTAGATCGGCATACCTAGTCTTACGCGGCATCTGACCACGCGACGATCGCTCACCGGAAATTCAGCAAGAACGTTAATACTAATTGTAACTATGCCTAAAGAAAAAATGAGATCCAGAGTATTTTTACCTCTGGTAGGTTGGGAGACGTGTTGCTGCCATTCATACTTTTGATAACAGAAGACTTTGGCATTTTATAGGACGGTTCCCATGGACCATGAAATCGACAGCAGATCGAAATAAACTCCAATAACCCTATCTATAAATGGTAGGCTAGCGGAGCATTCAAGCGCAGACGTCAAAAGTTCTAGGTCTTCTTGGCTGCAGTTTGGCGCGCTGCATATACATCCCATAAGCAGCTGCTGTTGATTAACAGATATCGTAAGCCATAGTGATTCCTGGACATCATTCAGTACTAAATTCTCGAACGTGGCTGCTAAGAACAACTTTTTCAGCTAAATTGCACTGCCACCAAGTCAACGACTAGGCGGATTTCTCATAACCTTGTCATATCCGAAAATATTTAAATAGTTGTCAGACATGTCATCTTGGTACCAAAATTCGATTCTAAATGTGATATCAAGATTATTCACCCGAAGAATGAGCGTAGTCCGTGGATCTTAGAGCGAACTAATGTTTATCAAAAAATTGCGATAATTATATGGGGATTATCTAGACTTCTTATAAATACTGGGATTTCAAGCCGTGTGCCTGGACCCAGTCTAGCAATCTTTGAAACAAAGCGTGTACTGCCAATGGTGGAAAATGTTTTGAAGGTGGCCAAAGAAGAAGGGGTTGCGACTGAATATTGCCTCCTAGAAAATGGTTTGCAGAAATAAACTCATGATTGCTGTAATACCTTATGGGAGCTGAAGAGTTAAGTTGTGTCATCTGCATCATATCACTGACAGGCTGTTGGTTACGTAAAGCAGCTGTCATTTCCGTCGTTGGGTAAAATCCGCTTACGTGCGCTTGATACATTACACGCGTTGAAGGCGCTCTAGTGTAAATCTATACAAGACCAGCAGCATAATTGGTGTGATTGGCTGATGGAACCGGAAAGTGGTGGTACCCAATTGCACCGTGTATAAGATGCAAAGGTGAAACGTCTTATATAAGTTTATGACCAATTGATGTCGGTCTGTCCAAACAAAATGATGATGCAGAGTTGCCCAATGGTGCTTTTGATAAATTTAGGTCAACCGTCCTTTTACTATCGGTCAAGTTGACCGGATTCATAGATATTCTTAATGAGCTTGGACACTGACCAGTGCAGACTTTAGGCAGGAGATGACAGGTCGAGTCTTGAGGTAACGGTTTTGTGAGTTAGCAGGTAATGCAGTTGTTATGCACTGACCCATATTGTTGTCACTACACATGCAGGAAACAGCATTATGAACGTCTATAAGGCTGTCAAAACTGATTATCAATGAGGACGCATCATTCACATCACTATCTTTGTGGATTGTAGTCGTTTTGGACTTAGTCGGCTTATCATGCTTAGCCGTGCAACCTCAGCCTGGTGAAGGTCTTCCAGTAACCAACTTTACATATGACGTTGATCTTAACTCCTAAGTTCTACTGTACACGGCATCTAATGCAATAGAGCGGTTCCCATATTCTGGTGATACATTGCGAATATCAAAAAATCACTTTCTTACTCTTCGCATCATCCCTATCAGCAGCAAACGGAGTATTATTCTAAAACTTGTGGTGGGCTCTAAGTGGAGCAATATCAAATGGATGCGGGGCGCCAGATGGCTGTTTGGTAGCTTGAGTTACCTCTGAATTTCGCCTCCTTATCTCTCGTTCTAGCGGGGTTTTTCCTCTAGAACCTTCAAATGTTTGTACGTCGTATTAAGCACAATGGGATTGTGCTTTCGAATGAATTGTTTAGCAATTAGTTCACTTTGAAACTAGTAAAGCGTAGTCTTATGCAACTGGACCAACAAGCTTGCATACCGCATACAGTGAGAAGCATTCTGAACCGTTTTAATGGTAAATTGTCCGGCGCGTTAAAAATCACAGTATTGCATGAACAGCTTACTCGGTTGTGTAGTTTGACTGAACTGGAGTCTATCAGTACATTGCAGTTCGTGAGGCTCATTTTATCAATATTTGTGGGCCATTCAAATAAAGCAGCTAGACGCTGCAATGGTTGCAATATCGATGTGAGCATGTCAACTTTTAATGTAAAATTAGTATATTTGATTTCAACTATGGATGGATGTAATTCAGTTGTTTTTCCCAGGTCAAAAGGAAGTCCGAAGGCATTCCTCACAGCGCCTACACTGCTTTGGGTAATATATTTAATACTGCTTCCAACCGTTGTGCGGAGTACCAGCTTTTGAACTATAATACCGAAATACTGTGTTTTCCTAGCCAGCGGGTCGTTACTAGTCTACAGATAAAACATTTTCGATGCAAGAAGCCTAGCTGAACCTCAGTGATGGTAAGCCACATCACGATTGCCAGCACTTGATTCCTTTAATATGGTTCCCAGATGACGCAAGTTCGATGTAATAGGCCCGACGTAACTATAATGAACATGGTCTATAAGTCAGTAGCCAGCTACTGGTCTCCAGAAGTCTCTACTTTGATCCATTAAGTCTGGCGCTAAAACAGTGAAATTGCTCTTGATTGTTCCTTCTGGCTTTCAAATGAGGATAACTTTTGAGGTATACCTGCCGCAAACTCAACCAAGGTTGTCTACTTAACCGTGTCCAACTATTGCTTCCATTATTCTGTTCTCCAGGTGAGGCTACTTCGACGCAGATAGCCAGGGGCAACCCCAATAAATGTTATAGATAGACCGGTATACAGCTACTGGTTATTCGAGTCTGGTCTCCGGATATGGCTAGTTCGATTCATTGGGCCTGCCGCAACCTCCAAAAGGTTTGTCTACTTGACTGCATTCAACTATAGGTTGCTTTATGCTAATCTCTGGATGAAGCTAATTTGATGCAGCATGCATTCCGCTCTCGGATTTGCTCTGCTCAGCCTCACTGGCCCTCTAGTATTCAGAGTCAACAGAAATTTAATGTGCATAAATTACAGCGCTCTTGGTCTTAATGTAACCGACTGCACGAGTCCTCTAGTAGTTTAAATCTACATAGGTTCCTAGTGCATAGATCTCAACGAACACATCTGGAGCGCTTGGCCATAATTTGAAAGCTGTGGTTTTCTAATCTCGTGTGGGAGATCAAATTGCAAGCACATATCACAGCGATGCTTGTCCTAGGAAACGATACGAACTGTTGACACAGTGACCACAGGGTACTTGGTTTTGCACGGAACGCGCATTTCAGGAGGGCTATAGCATTGCTTTGTCGATACAGCATGAAACACCACAATCTCTGTCCAAACGGTCCTATTTGGCAAATGAACAGCACGTATCCGCTATCAAAACGTGGTTCCAGCGCATCGACATATTAGAAGACTAAACAATTGTTAAAACCATGACTTACTAAGGTTTGCTATATTTTTCAGTACCGGGGTGAATGGTACTCCGATTCCATCTTTTGTGGATAGTACCCCACCTCTTCTTGCTGAATTATACAAAGAACATGTAAATTTGCAGTTTTCGAAAGATTTTGGAGAATTTCAACAGCGTAGCAGCAGTTGCCTTTGAACTTACGAGATGGCAACACCGAAAACTTATGGCAAGGAGTAGTCTTTGGCGAATATCCTTGCATGCTTTGTACTCATCATACTCCGAGGAAATTTTGTTCTTGCAGAGCCAAAGGAAGAGAGAGCTGTTATTAACATAAATTATTTTCATGCCCATAAATATAAAAAGCAGCGGTCGATGTCTGTGCTACGGTTATGCAGTGGTTGCGCACATCAACGTGATCAGTTTTGTTTATCGGATAGTTATAAATATTTGTATGATTTGGCGGCGTCCGTATCCGGATTTGCCTGTCACTGTGACGTCCATGGGGACAGTCACAGGACGCCTGCGCCTACAAAGGGGACCAGGGGTGGCTTGCGCTGCACCACCCATAGTTCCACCCACGCACACCCGAGTCAATCTGATCTAAATCTGTACCAAATCTGGTTTGTCACAGCTGTGCGTCATCTGCTTAACGGACGCCGAACATCTTGTCTCACCAATTTTCTGCTTAATCGGGACACATGGACAAAGGTAGCTAATGAAGGAGTCTCCATAGATATCATTTACTTGGATTTTTCTGTCATTCTACAGGGTCATCCAAAAGCTTGATGCTTACAATATCAGGGGTTCCCTGCTCACCTAGTTGGAAGACTATTTTTATGACGGAGCAATCAAGTTAAGAGTAGCCGACACACTCTGGAAGCATGTGCGTCTCCAGTGGTGTACCACAAGCATCCGTCTTCGGCGTGCTACTGTTTTTAGTCAACATTAATGACCTTCCAGCAAACATTCTGTATTCGACGCAAAAATTTCTAACGATGTTAAAATATGGAGAGCAATTCGCTCAGCATCCGACCCTGGTTATCTTTCGATTGATCTGGCTAGGATTGACGAATGAGCAGAAGCAAACCGGATCCCACTGAACCCTGCAAAGTGCCATCTGCTGACTGCGCGCAACAGCTTCGAGAACGCGTACGCTTTGAGGCAACACGTCCCGCAACACGTGACTAGTGAACGCGACTTAGGTGTAATTGAGCAAAGTGTCGCGGCAATTCGCTCCAATGCTCGAAAGCAGCAAGTGTGGTGAACTTGAACTTGAGACTTTTGAGGCTAGCTCTCGACACCTTTGAGCGACGGCTAGTACCAATGTTGATTAACTCCTATATTCGTCCTCACGTTGAATATGCAATTCAGTCCTGGTGTCAGTGTTTACAACGATACATTCACCTATTGGAATAACCCCAAAGAAGACCCACAAAGGCAACGCTTGGTCTATCTGGTCTAGGTAATGAACTGCTTCTTCATGCACTCAGTGTATTCTCCTCGGAATACCGAGGGTTTCGTGGAGATCTTATTCTCACATATTGGATACTAACTAAGTGAGGATCCATGTACATCACGGTTGACTCTAGCAGCTTACAAAAAAAGGGGAGGCAACCACATGGAACTAATGACACAGCACTCCGTTTTGAAATGTAGCAAATATTTTTACTCACTTAGAATTTGTTCTCACTGGAAGGCATTACCAAGATATATGGTTAACGCACCAGACATGACGACATTCGAAAGCATCTTAGACTTTCATATTAATGAGAAACGGTACACAACAGTTTGATAAAGTTTAGTGGTTGATCCACTGATACTTCACGTTCCACGCTGGAAGATTTTGATTTTTTTCTTTCGCGTATCCATTCTGTGGGTCTTATACTTTTCATCCCAACATACACTATTGAAGTAGTGAAATATTGAAAGTTCCATGTGGTTACGTTCTGGTGGATGATTGAGGCAAAAGCCTATTTTGAGAAAAATTGATGTTTGGATGTTTTTGGACCCCTCTTGGAATGGCTCATCTTGGGATCTATCTCATGTGTATATATAGATCATGGAATTTCGATCAAGGTAGTTGGAGAGTTTACTTCTAAAATTTTCCATATCATCGAATGACTTGAGTGTGATTGGTAGTTTGTTCCACCGATAGGTATATCCGAGTAGGAAGAAATTTGAGCGGGTACTCAGTGTAAAATATTTATAGCGAAGCGCTCGAGTTGAGCTATGTTGTAGTTCGAGTGTTTAGACATTGGTACGGGTCTTTTTGTGTAATGGGTTTAAAAGCAGCAACAAGTTGTGCCTCAATCACCAAATCCAATGTGGTTCGATTTGCAGTTCGTTGCAGCATTCTCGAAATCTCATTGCTAAATGCGTACCAATCAAATGTTCAATAAACTACCCCTGCAGGTGCTCCACACCAATTATATCACTCTCATATTACAGTATATAATACTGAAGTATTCGAGGATGGGGTGGGTAAGTAGTTTAAAAAGCTCAACTCTAGTTCGGGTTTTGTGAATTTTGTTGGATATATTGATCACAGATTGTCTGACAGGTGCTACTTGATATTCGGCCAGTTCGGAGAAATTGACGGTCGATAAGTACCTAATTCCGAGATTACGTGCGGACAGCTGTGCAGGGACGTGTATAATGTTGAGTGTAGTAGACCCTTCGGGGATAGAGCATCTGTAAGGCATGATGCCTGATTTCTTTACGGAGAGGTTCATCACCCAAGTAAGGCATCATGAATCAAGGGGATGTAAGTTAACATGTATGAGCAGCAGTGTTCCATGAAGCTTGTCATGCGGAAGCTTATAGACGATCTTGATCTCGTCGGCAAAGCAAAATGACCGTCCATGTTTTAAAAATATGGTGATGTCATGGATGTAGAGCAGAAACAGTGAAACACGTAGCACGCTTTCTCTGATGACCCCAATCGTGATGGGACGTGGCGGAGATCGATAGTAACCTGAAGTGACTACCTGGTGACGACCACCCAGGTATGTTGATAGCCAAGTTAATAATGCGTCGCGCATCCCAAAGGCATCCAACTTTGTATCAGCCGCTTGTGAGGTACGCTGTCGAATGCTTGGTGCACGTCAAGAAACAAAATTACTAGTGCATAGCCGGAAGCGATAGATCCTGAAATGTAGTTCAAGCAACATATTTGGCAGATTATGCACGATCGCTTGCGGAGAAAACCATACTACTAATTAATTCTCTCGCCAACATAACCGACAAAGTTCATCCCCACCTTTATGACAAGTTTGAAAATAATCGGGCGATTATTGAATTGTGGTGGATTGGCCGGTAGTTATTAAACTTTTGTTTGGAATCTCTTCTATGCTGAGGCTTGCTAAATGAGGTTTTTCACTGATCTGGAAATTGACTAGATTTCAGAGATAGGGGAAAAAGGTTCATAGGGAGCAGTAGTATATCCGACCCTCCAAGTTTACTGGGGATTTGTGGGATGCCATCAGATCCCAGATTGCAGGATGGCCTGATGGATTTGTTAAATTAGTGGGTAACCTTAAGCAAGATATCGATTCTATGTATCCTGGCAGAGGGTCAACTTTAAAATTCATGGAATTGAGAAGCAGGGCACTGAATGCTTATTTGATTGAGGCTGGGTCCAGAAGTAAGTGGCCGTCATTGTCAACAATCTCAGTATTCATAAGAGAGCGGCCACTGATTCTGCGATGCTATATTCTGACAAGCTCCCTCGCACTGCATCTTGTTCTTAAGGCTATTTGTTCTTTTTTGCCGTGCTGACTGCGCATGTTTAACTCTGGCGGTTAATTCGTGTATTTGTAAGATAAGTGAAAAGTCATGGGTCATTCTGTAACTTGTAGCTATTTTTTTGTTTTCTGGCTGACTATGTGTTCGACGGAATATTAGGAGACATGAGGGGTATGAAAACATTTTAGATCAAGGAGGTCTATGGCATGGTGGATTTGTTTGGAAAACTGTTTCAAGCTGTGTACACACTGATAGAGAGATAAAATACATCCCATCCGGAGAAAAGAATGAACTGCTGAAAGTATTCACCGTTTATCTTATGGGTTGCAAGTCGCGTTGTAGAGGAGATTTGAGTGAACGTTTTAATTTGGAAACTGAATCGGATCTTTGTATGGTCGCTGTGGGTTGGGTATCCTCAATGTGAACATTAAGTCCAATAGTTTGTCTGGTAACCCCTTGTGTCTAGCCCCCTGAAAAATCGGTTTCAATCATATTACAGGATTTTAACGAAATATACATAAGAAGTGAAAGCAAACGACAAAACTATAGAAGGGGATGGCCATGACTTTTTGGTTAGTGAAGTTCAAAAGGAGAACGAACCTTTTAAGTAAAGAGTAAAAGCAACTCTTTAGTTATGGTCTCAATATGAGCGCATGGATCTCAAATGCCACACAGTGGCACCTACTAAGTAAAAACTGTAAGTAAAACCGTTGTGAACTGTGAGGCATGCATTTATAAAGCGAGAATGCCGCATCATCTCTAAGGATGGCGTTATAGTAACATATGACCTTAGAGAGTGTGCGGTGAAGGTATACGAGTAAAAAGGGAGGGCAATGAAAAGATCTGTTAAGATATTACACACAAGTAGGCATGAAATCTTGAGCTAGTAGGTGCGAAATGTGCGCTGGTTGGTTACCGAGGGACGGCATGTCAACATCTTACAGGATCATCATCGTCAACTGTAGTACGTCAATCATTTGAAATAATCCCTCGCTGCAGTACAACCACCGGCACCTAAGGAATGATGCACAATAAGTGGGAGACAAAGGGGAGTTGACTTAAAGCCTTAATGACGGACACAAACACTCAAGGTCAAAGCGCCTACACCTTGTCATACATACCATACCAGCATAAGAGTCGGGCTATGGTGCAAAGACGGCATCGGCGGGGCAGCTTCTTGCGGGTTTCACTGTCCCCCGTCATAATCACCCACTATCGCGCAGATAAGTTAGCACCAAACACACATTGAACAGGCAGTCCAACTAGGAGGAGACAGCAGACACATCTATGGTGTCGACTGCGAGACATATCCTACGGCGTCTCAAGCCGGACCCTAAGCTAGTCGAGTGTACTACAGCCTGGAATTCGAGACGGACCGACGGTACCGAGTTTGGTCGTCGGTGACTTCATTTTCAATTGCCAAGTTGATTTCTGCCCACCTAGGGTCTTGCGCCACCCTACGTCTGGAAGACAAAACAAGTCCCTCCTCAGTAAGCGGTGACCGGGCATACGTATTAGGTGTCCAAGCCAGGACAACTTATTCATTCGTTTCTGCTGTTCTACGTAACTAGCTTGCTTATCACTGCCGTACATACACTTACGCACATCCTCGATGCGAACACGCTGGCGCCATCCGACAACAAACGTTTTCACAGACAAAGTTGATTGAACACCGGAATGTGCCGCAAGTCCTTAGATCGGAGGGGCCAAGCCTAGCTACCATAGAGTAGAACGGCCCTCATTGTAGCCTTGTATACGCGATTTTCTAGACAGAAGGAAACCCTTATCTGGCGCCACAGATGTCGCCTATTCCGAAAGGCAGTTCTAGCTTTTGCAATGCGTGAACTGTCTTCCGTCGTTATGCGCTCAACGCTGCCGATGTAGCTGTCAAAGTAACGGATGATCAATTACTTTGAGTTCCTTGCCATTTAGGACCAAGGGATCATCAAGTGGTTGGTGGTTCTAAGAGGACCACGTACTTTATAATTACAAAGCGTGTGCCAAATGATGGTGTCACACAAGAGGGGTTTTTCAGGATTAGTTGCGCCGCCCCAACATTGCTAGAACAGGGCAATATCGTTCGCATAAAAATATCAACTATGTCTTCACCAGACAGCACCTCAAAGCTTGCATCATGAGTCTCCGCAAGGAACATTTCATAATGGAGTCCGTGAAGATGAACAAAAATGGGAAAATCGGACGACAATGACGAATGCCACCTGTTGTCGGAAAGGCAGGTGACAAATCACCGTAGACCCTGAAATGGCCTGTGGTATTCGAGTCCAAAGCACACAAATGTTCACATATTGCATGGGAACGCCTTTACCTGCAAGTAGTTTGAGCAGACTGCATCCGTGGACTGAGTCGAAGGCACTCTTGAAGTCAGTGAACACATTTATAATCGGCCTGCGTACGTGTGGCGCTCCTCTAGCACCTATGGCAGTGATCTATACAGCCTCGACCTGGACGGAAAAGTACTAGTTTCCCTAGTCCGGGAACCTCGATATAATGCGATGGGGTAGGCAAGGATTTAGGCCAGTAATTTTGTTACCACCGGCATAAGGCTAATAATCCTGTGATTAGCACAGTCGCTGCGGCAGCGTTTTGTAGTATAGGAGATAAAGGTTCTTTCAGTATTTTGAAACCTGGGGTTTTACCGTTGTTTTAACCTTCAAAACGTCCACTTGTTTTACTGACGACACAAAGCGTTTTGGTGAGTACCATGCTCCACTGTTTCTCGCCCTGGTTGATTCGTTTTCTACTTGGCAGAATGCACAATACACGTTGGGTTCAGTCGCCTTCAACTTCTATTCTGCCTCGCATTTGACACAGCTCTTACGTGTCACTGATTACCGACTAGTACCCCAGGTGCCACCCAACAATTAGTGACCCCGGTCAAGAACACACCACCTGCCATTTTGAATTATCATTCTGGGGAGCTCGTCCTAGTGATTTTGGGATTCGTTACTTATGATTAGCTTGTTTTCTTACCTACCACACTCTTTATTCGCTTCTTGCAATGAATTATCTAGAGGATACGCCATCTCCATACGCGGTTAGCGCCATTGAGCCTGTCTTGGTCTAGTCTGCTGCATTAGCCACCCCCAACTTTATACACGAATGATCCTTCGTCCTTGATTTTGCACCTAGAATCCGTTATTTAACATTCGTAGAATTTCTTCTGATTTCGCCATGTATAACCAGCTAATGTCTCGCCTTCCTCAGAACATATCCTCGCAGGTTACAGACGTCATATTTTGCCCCCACCTTGTAAGGAAATACCAGATTCCTAAACAGGCTATTATTCAGTGAATCGCGCCTTCTGACAAGGGCTGTCTGCAACAACTGTTTAATGATCAGCAACTAAGAGATACTATGCCCTCAGCCTAGTTGCGCAAAATGCAACAGCTCATCGGCACCTGCAACATGGACGTGGGGGATTCTCTGCGAGCTGTGTATGCAACGCCTTCCTGAAAGCATGCAGGCTATCCTTGCAGTAGCAAGCGACTTGGCAATCACAGCAATGGCAGATCTGGCAGACCGCGCCATCGAACGGCACCAGCCAGAGACTGAAACCAAAACATCTGAGCAGCTGTGTGCTGGCGCAACCACACCGATACGCACGACTAGCCAGCCACCGGCAATAGACGCATTATCATCGCAAATAGCGTTACTACAACGCCAAGTCAAGAAACTCTCCCTAGACGGTAAGCAGCGCAGCCGCTCTAGCTCATCGCCTCGTCGCACCAAGCGTAACGATTCAGGATTTTGCTTTGACCACTCGCGTTTCGGTAATAAAGCCCCTAAGTGCGTACAGCCGTGTAGCTACTCCGCTACAGCTGATAGGCTACGCCGGCCTGTATTGACTACGAACGACGTCGGCGAAACACATAGTCCCTATTAGCGACATTAGTGATCATGATCCCGAGACCCAGTAATTTGTTGATACCGGGGCGGAAGACAACCTCATTCCTCCTCTGCCAGGTGAGCCCACCGCTTCTTTGTCGACAAGCCTAAGTGTCATCAATGGTACGCCAATAACCCCTTATGGTCATCGGTCGCTTACTCTGCACTAGATCTTCAGCGCACATTCCGCTAGGTATGCATCGTCGCTGCAGGCCCCTTCGCCATCATCGGCATTGACTTTCTCAAGCATTTCGACCTCTTGGTCCATGCGAAATGCCAGATGATAATCGACACTGCAACGAAACCCAGTGTACGGGACACCACTGCCGATATCGCATCGATAACACCGGTCTACTCCTTTCCCCAGAATTTTCCAGACTACGCCAACCACGTTTACCAGTATTACCTGCTCGTTCAACCAAAAACACAACTTTGCTTGTGACATCTCAAGTCACGCACCCCTTACGGACGAATGGACCACCCGTCTCATGCCGTCCACGCTGACTATCAACCAAAATCTAAAGGTAGCTAGGGCGCAGTTCGAGCACATGCTCGAACTTGGAATAATCCGCGTTTCTGACAGCCCTTGTTACTCTCCCCTGCAGATGTTACGCAAGAAATCTGATGATTGGCACCCTTGCGGTGCTTACTGCGCATTCCATCAACCAACCGTCCCAGATAGGTATCTCATCCCACACATGCAGGATCTTACCGCATGCCTCACAGGTAAGACGATCTTCAGCAAGTTTGATCTGGTTCGCGCCTATCACCAGAGTTCTGTAGAAGAAAATGACATTCCTAAAACAGCAGTTAGCGCACCTTATGGCTTGTTTGAATTTTTATGAATGCCATTTGGACTGTGCAACTCCGCACAAATCTTCCAACGTTTCATCCACGATGTCCCTTGTGGTCTAGACTTCACTTATTCCTATCTCAATGATATATCAGTATCCAGTTCATCGGAACAAGAGCACCTCGACCACATTCAAAATCTGTTCCAGCGCTTGACGCAATACGGTGTCAGTCAAACCGACTGAGTGCGAACTCGGCAAATTAACGGTGGAATTCTTAGGCCACCACGTTTCACCGACTAGTATCGAAGTCCTTCCTGATAAGATCCAGGCAATCAAGAACTTACCAGCTCTGACTTCCTACAAGCACCTCCGTCGATTTTGTGGTTTGGTCAACTACTATCGACACTTCATTCCGCGCTGCGCTCAGCTTATGCAGCCTCTGACTGACCTACTCAAAGGGAATGAACCTATGTTAATGTTCCCTGACACAGCGCCTACAGCCTACGCTGAGCTCAAGGATGCCATCTCCAACATAGCCTTCCTCGCCCATTTCGAATCGACTTCACCCCTTCCTATTATGACTCATGCCTCAGATGTCGCGGTAGGAGCCGTCCTCCAATAACACGTTGGTGGGCAATGGCAACACCTTGGGTTCTTCTACAAGCGCCTGCAACCAGTGGAATCCCGCTACAGCACGGTTAGCAGAGAACTGCTCGCCATTTACCTAGCCATTCAGCACTTCTGGTACACACTTGAAAGCCGCGCTTTCACGGTCTACACTGACCACAAGCCCTCATCTTCGTCTTCAACTCTGCTAGCGACAAATACTCACCACGGGAAACAAGACACTCACACTTTGTCACGCAGTTCACTGCTGACATACGTCATGTCTCAGGTGTCGACAATCCCGTCGCCGACGCTCACTTACGCGTCAACCTCATTCTCCAGGTTTTGCCTACCGTCGACCATGCTGCCATAGCATCGGCTCAGGCTCAAGATGAAGACATACAGCGCACTCTGCAGTCCACTTCGCTGCATGTGCAGGATGTTCATCTCCAAATTACGGGAGGAACCATTCTTTGCGACGCCCCCACAATTTGTCCTCGACCTCTTGTGCCGGTCATCCACAGACGCACACCCTTTGACGCACTACAATCATTATCGCATCCCGGTATCCGTGCATCTTTGAAACTGGTCACTGAACGTTTCGTTTGGCCACGCGTAAAAATGTTGTTCCTACCTGGGCTCGCGACTCCCTTCAATGCCAGCGCTCCACATCATCAGATCCACAGTCCTCTTGGTTCATTTCCTGCCCCGGACTCGCGGTTCTCGCATGTACACATAGAACTGGTAGGTCTCTTGCCTCCTTCACGCAAATTCGTATACATGCTTACATGTGTCGACCGCTTCACCAAATGGACAGAAGCCATTCCCGTAACAAATTGCACAACTGAGACTGTTATCCGGGCCTTCTTAGATCGGTGAGCCTAGCACTACGGATGCCATACACCATTACAACTAACTGGTGAACGCCTTTCGAATCTTCACTATTCGGTACATTCTGCAACTTAATTGTTTTAGTGTATTCATACCGCACTCCAACCCTGGTACTCCACTTTCCCTTTCTCCCTTATTTCGCCGCACTTATTCCTCTCAACTGTCCAACCCATTAAGACCTAACTTATTACCCACTTGTTTACATTTGCCATATCGACTCTATTTGCATATCGACTACACTTATCTCTCACTCTATCGATGGCTTCTAAAACACCAGCCGCAAAGAAGAAAGGTTCAGCAACCAACTCAATGTTAACAAACCGGCAAACTTTAAAGGGCTCTAGTAACGTTGTAGAGGTAGATCAACTTGCTTCCGCTTCCCTGATATCGCCAAACTCCCGGGTGAACAACTCGGTTACAAATGCACTGCTACCAAATAACGAAATTTTAAGGATTACTAAAAAAGCTGTAAAAATACGTAAGCCTAAGGAAACTCTTAAAATTCACAAAGATCGTTTAGCTTCTACTACCACAGTCCTACAAAAGTATACGACAGAATCCTTCGAATTGAAAAGGACGTCAACTCCAACAATGAGAAGCTCTCGGCAGTAGATGAGTTCTGTAACCTGCTGCGTCCCTTCTACTTGTGTAGTATGCCTGATAAATCTAACCTAGAGTACTTGCACAAGGCTTCATACCTCATCTCTGCAGTTGCATCACAAGGTTGTGAACATATATGCCGTCAGAAAAGTGGAGTCGCGTTCAATGTGCCTGCTAAGATCAAAATCGAAACCGTAGGAAAGGTCGTGCCTGAAGCCAGTAACTTACGGTCCATACATTGTACATCCATTCGATTAAAGAAGAACTGGACGAAGCATGACTGCCCGGTCGTGTTCAAGCTCTCTGACGAAGCAAATGCCGAAAAGATCATTTGCTCTCAAAGTCCCATAGCCGCAAGACCCGGTTTCTAAAGGGTAATTCTTAAACATCATGAGACTCCACTCCAGAGAGAAGTGATTCGAAGTAGGCGACCTCTGGTAGGTCCGAAAGAACCTACTCCTGTAAATATGCAGCGTCACGTAAGTCTAGATGCTGAAGTGCACCTTGACAATAGCCATTCCAATGTACCAGCCAACATGAGTGCTGCATCTATAGAATCGGCACCATCTAGTCCGTCCAAAACAGCTTCCCCAGGAATACACAGTATGTTTAACACTGACCCAGTTCAGTTTAATAGTCCTCAGAATCATATTAAAATTTCCTCACTAACAGTGGTAGTTCAGGCTTCCTGAATTTTGTCCAGCCACTAGGTGACCAGTATAGAGACAATGAGCCTGTGGATACCATACCTATAAACGCTAAAATCACTGTCTGGCATAAATTAGTGCAAAGTAGACCACAAGGGCCACGATACCACAAGCCGCTCGCTTCCCACGTAGGTAGTAAAACTAACGACCAACCACGCGGTAAGCCCTACATGTCCAAGACTGCGGCAAAGATTATTGAATCAGAACCAAAATCTCAAGGGATTCGTGTACTAAGTGGCTGTAATCAGAGTAATCAAAGAAAACATTCTTCAACAACCTTTCGAAAGACGCAAGACGCAAACCAAAGGGCATCTCTACCCAACTCATTTACAAATGGTCCGACTGCTTCTCGCAAGATCAGGGCTATCCCAATTCGTACAGGGTTTCTTGATCCCCAACTCATGGTGCGCCCATTCCTTTTCTCCTTCTGTTCTCCATGGGCAAAGATGCTGATCTTTGCCCTGTTGGTAACCAAAGTAGCAAGATTGCACTCTCTCATGGAATCTCTCTCTTACAACCCGTACCACATTTGGAGTATCCACTCAGTCATGTAGTCGACCATCGCATTATGTTCATGCTCTTGGAGAACGACTATAAACATGCGGCTGACATGCACTTGCTATTTTCGGGAACTCGCCACCTCACCCGGCGCCCTTCCTACCTCTTCTCCTCCCTATGCATATCAACCAGTTACTGGGGATGAAGAATGCACCACAGGGTTCTTCAAGCCCTGTACACTGCTACAATCCTTCTCACTCATGTAGAATAAGCCCAGTTCCCACTCCTGCATCCCATCAACAGACTAGGCTTCATCATCCGTGGCCTGCACCACGGTTTCTGCAAATCGAACCCCATACAGTGGCTCAAGGTCCCATAGGTACTTTGATACAGGTAACAATGAATACCGCCCAAATGAGCCTCTCAACAATCTTTAAAAACCACATTATTAGATAATTCTGGCACGAGCAGACTGATGTTAGATGCAGTAAGCCTTCTATCTCAAAATGATATGGTCAACCTTCTTCTAACGAATGCGCGATCGCTGGCGGACAAGATGTATCACCTACGACCCTTATTATCCTTCGTTCGTCCACAGGTTGTGATTGTAACAGAAACATGGTTTGGCCCGCTGTACACAGCTATTTGTTCCTGGCTTCACGACTTTTGCTAGTGGCCGGCTTACTGGACGAGGTGACGATTGCGTTGTGTGTGTTGCTGATGCTTTAGAAAAGAGTAGATTGGAGGCTGAATCGTCATGCAGCTTTGATGACTCGGTCTGGATACAGCTTAAGATTAAATTCCCTCGTGATATTATTGAATGCATTTACTTGCCGCTCGGCGCAACCAAGGCCAAATCAAACCAATTGACTGAATTGTTCGAATGGGGCATCTGTGATGCTATTCTTTTAAAAAATTACAGGTAGTGACCTCGACGTGCTCGATGCTACTTGGCAGGGACGAACAGCACCCGCCAAATGTCGGAAATGTACTTGCGGCAGTAGTCACTCGTGGATGGATACACCAAGTATTCTCTCCTACTAGACGCAGTAACATTTTAGACTTGTATTTCACGTTTGGCATATCCAGTACACAAACACAGACTCTTAGTAGTATCCCTAGGAGCGATCAGAAAGTTATAATACTAACCTTCAAGGTTGCCCAAATAACGGCAACGAACCCTCACCATGCTCACCAATATCGACCATATCGCAAATTGGACTGGAACAGCTTCCGTCTGACTATTAGATCGCTTGACTGGAATGGCTTTTGCTTTACAGACAATCCAGATGTCACCGTTGATCAGTTGTAGCAACATCTGACTTACTGCACTGAGTTGCTTGCAACACTGCAATATAGAAAGCATTCCATTGCCTCGTCCACAAAATCCCAATTCTAAACCTGTTGCGGTGCGTCTAAAACACTTGCGTTTTAAGCTTAAGAAAATGAATGATATATGTTCGATCATACAAACTGATAAAATTCTCAAGGACTTGCAAGACCGACATGAAAGAAAGCTTATGTCACAAGAGGCACAAGCGCTAGCGGCTTCCAGCTGCAAACACAGGTTACATCGCATAACAAGAGTTAAATACGAAGCACAGTGTCATCAACCTATAATCATTGCCTCATCAGACGGCAATCTCACTACGGACGCCGATGAGTTCTGTGAGTTATTTAAGAAACATTTCTCCTCCTCCTTTAATACAGGCGCCTGTTGCACACGAAAGATTGCCTCAACTCCCCAGTGAACAAATAGATACAGTTGCTTTCAACCTGTTTAACGTTAGCAGGCAAATAGCCGCCATGAAGCATTCTTTACCTTGGACCGGACAACATACCACCAGCACTGCTTAAACTCGTCGGGCTCGACATTCCCTTGTTCCTGATAAACATATTCATCTCGTCAATTAAGACTGGTGTATACCCTGATAGGTGGAAGAGGACCACCGTCCTATCCAGACACAAAGGAGGATCATGTCACGAGCTATCAAATTACCGCCCCATTAGCCATACTTCCATTTTGACTCTTATTATGGAAAGATAATCAGAGAAAAAGCCATGGAGTTTCCTAATTTGCAAAGTCTGATCGACAGATCGCAACATGGATTCCTCCGTGGTCATTCATGTCAAACTTACCAATTTGAATTTCTGTACTACGTAACCAAGTCGGCTGACTCCGGGCAGTCGTTGGTTATTCTCTTCTTAGAGATGGAAAAACCATTCGACCGCGTACCTCATGCTGAAGTTCTAACAAAGTTTATCTCATATGGCTTTGCTAACCCATTACTAGCATTGCTGTCACCTTGCTTGTCTACACGCACCCAATGTGTCAGAGTGGGAAACTGTGTATCTTCACCTATACCAGTAACCAGCAGCGCCATACAGCGTAGCGTTTTAGGCCCACTACTTTTCCTACTACACATAAATGACATCTTCTGAATCTTTCGACGTGACAGACCCTTGCTTTTTGCGGATGATACCAAAGTTGTGTTCGCTTTTGGTAGCATAAATGAACCAGATGGTGCTCAAACAATACCGATGGAGCTCTTCGTCCTCCAACGGTGGTGCCGAGAGTGAAAAATGACATAATCTGTTTGCAAATGTAAACCCCTGTACTTCAGCTGCAACCATATTAATGGCATACTGACGTTAGATGATAAACCAATTACCTGCTGCACAACGATTCGTGACCCCAGATTTTGCTATTCAAGCTCTTTCAATTTCGCCGAACAGGAACATCTTGGCACTGCCAAAGTGCGGTTTATCACAGCACGTATTGTCAATACGTTACTCTTGAAAGACTCTAGGCTAACTGTGTATAAAGCATATGCGCGTCCAGTCTTAGAATAATGCCCATTAGTATTCACAAATTTAAAAACGTACAACAAAATCAATCTTGAAAAAAGTACGATTCCTTTACCAAACGGTGACTAGGGTTTGGATCCTTGAATTATCAACAACGGTGTAAATTGCTGAAGCTAGAACCATTATGCATGAGAATAATTAAGATTAATAAACCTCATGTTTGATTTAACTCATACAAGTTCTTAGGAGCCAGGTACTATCCAGTCTGGCGCTTTCCATCAATATCCAACTAGAAATACATCATCAAGGTTTTGCGTCCCTAGAGTGCGTACAAGGTTGTGCGCAAAATTCTTTCTCATAAGATATACAACGTTATGAAATAAGCTGCCTGATTCCATTAGATGTAACAACATTAAGCATATATTATTTAGTTCAAGTACTCAATTACCTCACGGTGGAGAAGGTATTTTGTTTACCTGGCGAACCTACATCTCTAGACGATATTTATGAGAGAAGCCTCATAGAAATTTGAGGGTCGAGCCTGACATATACCGCATTCAAAAGGCTGCTCGGCTTACATCTCACCTTGCTTATCTGTTCTTTTTATTTTACTTCTTTCTATGGTTAATATTTTATTTACCACACTTGGGCTACCGGTTTGCCTGGCGTTAGAAGGCTTCGGCTCACTTCGTTTCGCTGACTCTCCTTACCGTCCTGCACTGGTTACTGATCAGTTGATTTCCTTTTTTGCTTTGTCGGTTTGAAAAAGAGTTCATCTCTGTGCTTCATAACATAATATTCCAGATAGTTGGTTAACTATTCCTCTGAGGAAAAAACAAACGTGACCCAGGTTTTGTCACTCCACTTCACCTCATCTTGGCCCTCAACATCTCTTGACTTTTATCAGACTTGAACGCTCACCATCTGCTAATGTCAACATTGGCAGATTGATAGAATGAGAATCCAAATCCCTTTCTGTACATTATTAGCATCTTGCTGTTCAATATTTCATGTTCATTTAACCTGTCCCGAAAGCTAACCATATGTCAGAGTGGCCCTTGATATCTCGGATAGCCGGACTTCCAAGATTTTCGACTGCCACTACACTCTAACTTGGTCATCTCCATGCAATTCTCCTTTATCTGGCTCCATTTCCCACCATGCGCCTGTTAAACCTCAGTCTCAATGATGGGTGGACTCCCAGTTCCTATTTTTTCACAGACCTGCTCTTCCAAGCTTATACTATTATTCGTACTTTTCCCTGAGGTTATAGCTAACATTGTTCAGAGTAACCACAGAGGGGATGGCTGATGAGGCACACAAGCCTTACTGTATGCCGTACTAATCCGGAGTATATCGGCCATAAAACTTGCCACAATAACTCATGGCTACATAGAATATTGTGCTATACCAGGTTTTTAGACTTCGTTTGACAAGTTAGAAATTATGTTACCGTCATCCAGGTCACTTTTCCTATAATAGCTGTATCACACTGAAATGTTGTCATCTACCAAACGAGACACATTTCGGTCCCATTGTACTTAGTGCCAGAGTCTGTTGCTACTAGAATCTTGGTTTTATTCTGAAGTATTTTTCTCACAGGATAAGGTTTTCAGCATGAGTCCGCATTTTTAGATGTCCCAAAACAACTACTAGGGAAATTACAACAAAGCTTGCTAAATTTTACGTATTCCTTGATTCAGATTCGCGTGGAACTCGAACAATAGGAAAACCCTTTGAGTGTTCCTTCTTGAGCGGATCGTTGAGCTAGGAAATGATGAGATGCTACGCGGTCTTGATGGATCTAAAATGAAACACCCGAACCACACCCTGGTCAACCAATTACTGCCCACGTCCTCTGCACTAGCAGTCCCCTCTGTGTAGGTCGCATGGCGTAAGGAAGATGTGGAAAGAAAATAGAATGTAAAGAGGAAGGTAAGTCATTTAAATGAAAGATAACAACAAAGCGTGAGGAGAATGACAGAATATGGACTCAAAGCTAGAAAACGGATATGGTTAGAAGAAGCGAAAGGTTTCGTGTTACCACCCAAGAGCGTCTAACTGACGCTCGAAAGCCTTAACCGTAGGTTCACAGACTACACTTTCTGGAAACGAGTTCCAGTGCTTGATAAGTCTATGCGATAACCGAGTTTGCGCCTTGATCCGGTCGGAACGTGGCTTGTGTACCTACATGGGATGACCGCGCAGACAAGGCAACCTAGTCGGGCTAAGTAGCCAGCTCAGGTCCGGTCCAAACTTCCCTGCTAAAATGCGGTAAGTAAGGATTAGGTCTCCTCGAAGCCGTCGGTAGTGCGTTAAATACATACCCAAGCTAAGCAGACGCTTGGGGTACGATCGCCTCCGTAACCCCCGGACCAATTTGGAACCTATTCTCAAAACCCCACTCGAAGTGCATTTTGTCCCTAACAAGACAGGGCGGAAAAGACTGGACGCAGTATTCCAGATGGGGCCGAACGGAAACTGCGTACAGCTTCACAAATATGTCGGCAGTTAAGACCACGAAAGAACGGCTTTTAACCACAACATTCTGAAACCCCTACTTGCGGCCTTCTTCCAGTTGTCACTAGAATGTAAAGACGAGGAATTGGCGAAGCTTAGGTCTAGCTGGTCGGAGACAAGCGGGAGTTCAACCCCACCGAGCAAGTACTTCGAAGGTGGGGAAGTTGCTGCTATGCGAAGGACGGAACACTTAGCCTGATTCATGGGCAATAGCCACAAAGTAGTCCAGTCCCAGAGTCTGTCCAGGGCATGCTCAACGGGCTCAGAACCCTCAGGAAAATATACAGTATTCCACAGCTTAAAGTGATCAGCAAACAATTCCGATGATACCTGAAGCTCCCCAAAAATTATCGCTTAGGTATAGGGATAACAGCATCGGTCCACGGACCGAGCCCTGTGGGAGACTGTTAAGGACCGCTTGCCTAATGGACAAGTTGCGACCCACACGTACTCACTGCTCTCTTCCTTACAAGAATGCAAATACCCAGTGAAGGGCGTGGCCAAATACACCGTAGGAGCTCGGTTTTTGTGATAGTATAATGTGGGGTACCTTATCAAATGTTTTCGAGAAGTCGACGAAAAGTACATGCCTTACGTGGCCATTCTCCACTGCCTCGGCCCAGGCTTCACAAGCGACCAACAAATTTGTCAGACACGAAAACCCCTTCCAGAAGCTGTGTTGTGCACTACTGAGTAGATTAAATATATTCAGGTGATCTTCCAACGAATCTCTCACCAAGTTTTCCAGCAGTCTAACCAAAACGCAAGTCCGACTGAATGGCCTATAATTGGCTGACAGACCCCTGTCGCCATTGTTGAAGATAGGACAGATGACAGCCTCCTTCCATTCAGAAGGTAATGTACAGCTGTCAAGTAACTTCTGAAACACCATCGTCAGCGGTACAATTAGTTCAGTCGCCAAATCATTCCGAGACTTCGGATGAATTGAATCAGGTCCAGCTGCTATAGAAGGGTACAGTTCTTGCAGCAGGCTAAATAAGGACCCTCAGGTACTCTGGCGACAAGTTCAACGCTAGTCAACGCGGCCAGACGTACAATAGCCCCCGCATACTGCTCACCAAGTACACGAGCCTTGTCCGAGTCCGCATACGCATGAATACCATTGGCCCGCATAAAAGCTGGAATTACCGAATTTGTAACACAGCGTCTCTTAACATAAGCTAACTTCAGATTTTCCGAAGCTCCATCAGCCAATTCCTTTTCGTACAACAGCCCAGTTTTGCTCAAGTGTTGTTTACATCTATTTGCAGCCTCGCAGTACCTACCATAGTTGCTAGTTGATGGAGCCGCACGGTAGGTCCTCTAGCATCTAGGACGCTCCTGGAGCAGATAATTTCCAGTGGTATCTATCCACGGGAGCCGTGCTCGTGTCTCTTTTCCCCTCACAAGCGGGATGTAGGGAGTAGACACTTCCGTGAGATAAGATTTAAGTTTATCCCAGGCCGCCTGAATTTTATCGGTCACCGAGATTTCGCAACGCAACTCAGAAGCCTTGCTGCGCATTGCCTGATAGTTAACATGCCATACGTGTGGAAATGGCTCAGAGATGCTCTGTTGACGTCTGGTCAGAACTGGCCTGAAAGATAAACAGACATGATCACTGGCCCTTAAGGTAAAGCTGTAAGTGATGTCACTTACGATGTCTAGTGACTTAGCAAATACTAGATTCAAACTAAACGGTACGTGGGCATCCATGTACCTAGTGGGGAGGTCCACGAACTGTTGCAACGGTATTTGCAGCTTAAGTACAAGAAGACCTGCACCGAAAGTACCTTCCGCCGAGTTGCAAGAAAGAGCTTCCCAGCAAACTTCCGGTAGATTGAAGTCCCCCAGCACCTGTTTGCGGATTGTGAGCGAATAAAGTCAAGCACCAATTTGGACGCATCCCCAGGGCTTCTATACACAAGTAAAACTGCAGGTTGGGCGGAGGAGGTGCTCATCACTACCGGCAGAGCTTCGACCACTTTATCTGCCGACTGAAACATGTAAGTACGCAAAATATCAAGTCCACAGCTAACGTAAAGCTCAACGCCTCCGCCTTGTCAGCCAACAAAGCGATCACATCTAACTAGTGCGTAGCCAGAGAGATGTACTTCACCGTCCGTGATGTCCCGAGACAGCCATGTTTCTGTGCATCCGAGTATATTTGGATGAGACCCATATACAAACAGACCTATCTCGCAATCTTATTCCTTAGGCTGCGCACATTGCTTAGCACTATCTGTAGGTTCTCGTAATATCCATCCCTTGGTTGTGCGCTACCAGGGCTGACACTGGTATGACGGAAGCAGACCGCCGGCTGACCACCCGAAAACCCACCAACCGGAGACTTTGGTCACCGGCCGCTCGCCTGGTTTGGAGGTCCTTAATAGCCTCTTTTAGCTGTAGGCTGTAGGCTAGCGGGAAGTCTGGCTGAACTTTAACATTAATACCTTTCAGTTGGAAGGCAAACTGCAACAGTGCGTTACATTCCTCCGGGGTGGATAGGACTACACGAAGTAAGCGTGGTCGAGAGTTTGGGGCGTTAACTGGGACGTTACCCAATGTAGTCAGTTTCCTGACAGTAACATCGGTTAACACAGGCGGAAGAAGTTTCGTTCCGCTTATCTTAAAATACTGCAAGTCGTCCAACGTACGTTCGGCAGGAAGTAAGTCAGTGGATTCCACTGCATCACGGAATATCACGCTGCTATCCATGAAAGAATCACCTCAAGGGAGTGTATTTACACCACGAGTTTTGGAAGTTAGATGAACAGCAGCCGGCTAAGCCGCAGGCATTGAGACCAGGCGTACGTCATCAGACTACACTGAAGCAACTGTACCGCACGTCTTATGCTCCACGTGTGTTTGCCTCCTCATTCTTGACGCCTTTTCCAACTGGCCTGAAGAGTACGGGCAGTTTTGTTCCGACTTTTCTTTCGTCCTACAGGCAAAGAAGCCTGCGGATCAACGTCCAGGCCCGCCTCCACGACTTGTATCCCCCGGAAGACAAGGTGAGGTGTTTGGAGTAAGCAGCTCCGCAGTTTGATTATCGCGCGATGGGGACATCTGGTGCTTCTCACCCTCTGTGTGCACAGCTATAAATGAAACTGGGGGAATTTCAGCACCAGCTGATGTTTCCAACTCAGGCTCTTGTATCTTGAGCGATTTCTCACCTCCGGGTTTGGAGCGGAGGATTTGCGCGCTTTTCTTGTCCTCTTTCGCTTATTCTTTTCTGGCCCAGGAGGCCGTGACTCGCCTTCCGTTTGTGGGAAGTCAACAATGCCGTTCGAGGCATATGAGTCAGTTATCTCTGCTTGAACTGGAGCCTCCGGTAGGATGAACGATCCATCAATGGATGGACTGTCAGCAGAGGGACAGTACGCTAGAGTCCTCATTCCCAATACTCAGGGATTACATAAACAAACCCACTTTAGCGTTGAGCGAGGCAAGCTCGGCTGACACCTTCACAACACCTGTGAAGCTTGATGCCAGTGCTTTGAATTCAGCACAGACGATAGCCGAGCGCTTCGCTTTCTGAGCGCAGCATTCAACAAATCTAAAGTTTTTACTGGATGGCAGCATCTTGTACTGGTTCGCACGGAGGCTGGTACAACTTTTGTGATACAAGCCGAACAAACATCGCTTCATATCACCAGATAAATGCGTAACTGGTCTTGAACAGGCAGAATTGCCGAAAGCTGCATTGGGCTCATTAAACGAGGACCTAAGGATTTCATCCGCCTCGGTCATTAATGAGACGACCATGATTAAATTTGAAAACGGAGCGGAATTTAAAAACATATATACAACCGCAAAATGACCACAAAAAGGTAAAACAGGGTGTAAAACGGGGAACAATCGCAAAAATTACCAGTAGGCTCAAGGAGACGCTATGTCCAGTACCACTTTAATTGATCCAAGACAATAGTCAAATTTCGCTTCAACTGTTTATTCAAACACCGTTTTCCACAATATTTCTGCTAAAATGCTCGATCAGTATGGCATGCCAAAAAATAGTCACCGCGTAGTACTCACAGAGCTGGGCACCACATCCAATCAATTGTCATAAAAATATATAACAGCACATATGTCTTACCGAAAAAATTATAGTAAAGTAAACTCATTGCTATAGTAATAAGCGACATAAACGTTTATGAATAAATAAACTTGATAAATTGGTAAACTTTTTACTGAAAATTGTTGATCATATACACACGCATTTTCAGATACAAACATTTATCACTTGTTATTTATTTTTTATCATATAATGTCTCAGCTTTAGACAATAGCTGCCGTACCAAACCGCACAGCCTACTTTAGTCTTATTTACTTACGCGCTTCATCCACGGAATTCCCAATTCCGTCTTCTGATCAGACTGCGTTGCTTCAGATCGACGGGACCCACCGTTGACAGATGGACATCGTTCCGGAGAGTTAACAGCCGTCGGTTGTGCATCAAATAAGTCATACTGCACCTAGTAATTGAGATCGTGGTTGGAGGGAAGGTTAAGCACGAGGGACAAGGAGAACGAAAGGCGCAACCCAAAAGCCATTGAGGTCGGCTCCTAGCCAAATCAACAAGCGTATCCAGCCAATCGTGTTCCTCGTACTTTGGTCCTTAACCAGGAAGCGTAAAGGCTCCAACAGAGGTCAAAGTTTAAGTAATGGCCCTCATTCCTCTAGAACAACTCATCCATTGGCCATGTCTCTCTTCTTCCATCCACAACCCTGCGCGCAAACAAAGCTCGGGAGTCGGTGGGTTGGCATGCACAACAAGTGGCCCAGCCTTTCAGTGGCTAATAAGGTGACAAATAAAACTCTCGTTTCAAAAACGATTAGGCTGCACTCTACCCAGTTTACTTTACATGACATAGTCCGTCTCCATCGGAAGCTTGAACGTGGGTTATGATAATGCCATGGCGCCCAGAGCTAGACAGGAGAACGTTTAGGGTCCTTAGCCAAAGACGGGCTCAAAACGCTGTCGGCAAAACAGCAGATGTGTCAAAGATTCGGTTTTACATAAATTGACGCCATCCCATTTAAACCGCTAACCTGTAAGACCAGGGAACTGTGTTCTTCTGACCTCTAGCCTTTGACGAACCTGATAGGAGTAGCTCTTAAGAAGCCCAAGAATCCCACACAGTATAGCTCAGTGAGTCGTCGTGGTACTTAAACGGTCATATCACGTTCAGGTCAGGTCTCTTTCCGATGGCCTTAGAGGATATGACCTAAACATAAAGTGCTTGGAGTAAGTAGGCCGAGGAAATGTAGTTGGAGTAATTAACCCTGTTTTGCTCGCTGACGTGAGTTCATATGAGATTTGCGTGCTACAAATATCCGAGGTTTGATGAACTTATAATCGCTAAAAGTACGTAGGTTTCTGAAAACAGTGCAGCGTTGTCCAAATAAGAGTTTTACGGTACATTTATGCGCCAACAGTCTAGTTTTCGTCAGTAATGTAAAATTTCTAAATAACTCCCTAAGTGCAGTGTTTTAGTTAAAACACTACCCGCATGCTCGTTAAGGTGTAAGTAGTTAGTTAAACCCAAACCCCACTACATAACAAAAGAGCGAACGGTAATCACGTTATCATAATTAAATAATAATCACACCTGGACACAGTAAGACAGCCATCACAAGTCGGACGGCCATTTCTTTATTTCAGGTATCGTCGGGAGTGTGAATCCCATCTGACACCTGTGCGGTTATAACTCGCAGCTCGACCGTTACCAAGCTGTGGTTAAGAGCACTGAGCAATTGTAGTGGGTTGTAGACTAGTCCTAGGCTACCACACCAGAAGGAAAGTATCAATGTTAGAAAATGATAGATTTACCCTGATCTTCAGCTGTGACCTGCTGGACCAACTCCACAGATACTTCACACGCCCTGACGGAATAGTCAAAACATGATATTCCACTGTTGGTTCTACGAAGCTCCTACTTTCCAGGCACACAGTCGAAACAAGAACAACACGCCGGAGTAGAAAAGCAGAACGCGGGGTTGGTAGGTCGAGAATAGTGTATCGAAAGCGTGACCAGGTAAAACAACGGTACAATATTGATTGAACTGCAAGGGGAGATAAAGAACAATGAAAAATTTAGGAACACTATAGGACTCCTCCCATGAGAGTGAGTGAAAAAGCGAATGCTCAAAATGTACGTCTTACTGATTGTAAAACGCTAGTTTAGAAGGCGAACCACTGTATAGCACTATGTATCCCCTACGTGACTAAACGACCAATCGTACCGTACGGGAAAACATACGAAGATAAACTAGGGAAAACGTCCATGGCAGGAGAGGAAAGTTATTTAAGACACTAGAGAAGAGCTAGCCAGGGAGGACGTAGCTGGGCATCGAGTGCATAGACAGACCTCGCTCGCAGTCAAGTCAAGCACGCCAATGGAGGTTATGGTGTTTGTGTTCCAAACAAACGACAACAACGTTCCAACGAGCAAACCGCTTAGTTTCCTAACACCTAAGAAACTATAATTACAGCATATTTTAGAATAATTTACCCAATCATGTGGGGATCTCCAGCCACTAAACAGCCCGCTTCCTAGAAGGGAAACCGTGAGTGACCCTTTCTTTGATCTCCGGGGGACTGTCGGTCGCGGGCCAGCCTTCTGCGAGACCAAGTAGTAAAACCTGATGCAGCTGCTAGGGCAGAACAAGGCTATTGGACCCTAGTGGGCTCCCACCGTGTCCTTCTGAAACATGCCAAAAATACAAAATGGGGAGAAAGTTCATAAGCGTCAACTGTTCGCAAGTTAGTGAATATCAAATGTTTGCCTCCGATCCTTCCTGCCCCGTTCGTACATGGAACGGAAGCAAAGGCAGTGGTAGTGGTGGCGAGAGCAAAAGCAACAACTACATTTACCGGATGAGGTAGGTGTCAAGCAGACGCAGCGCTGTTTGTGTTTTCAGAATGTTTGGCGTTCTTTTTGCGTTTTCAAGGACTTTTTGACAGAATTTTTATCTTTTTCAAAAGCCATTGCCAAAAGGGAAAAGAAAAGTGGAAGGAATACTAATCCCGCTCAATGAATGCGCCTACGCGACCCATCCGAACTGTGGGGATCAGAGGAAGGTGTCGCTTTGGACGATCTATCGGATCGCAAAGTTCGAGTAATTACTGAAGACGTGGCTGTTGGTTTTATGGGAAGCAACGGAGCTGAAGTGGAAGGCTTGGATGATGGGTATGGCTTGGTGTCTGGGGTGTTGGAAGTAGGAGAATCTTCTATCATAGTCTGGGTTTATTCGTCAGAAGAGGAGCAACGGTCTTCATCGAGCTCAGGTTTCTTCGTGGGCAAACTTGAGATGGTCAACCGTAGCGGTTTATCGCTTATCGTAATGATCGATGATAAAAACGCGGTTCTTGCGCTGCAGACCATTGAAAGGACCTTTATAAGGTTGTTCCAGTGGTCGGCAAAGACCATCGAGACGGAGAAAAATGAACGGGCAATGCTGCGGGTCTTGTGGAAGAAAGATTTAAGTTGTTGTCCTCTAACGTCGGAAAGCTTGTATCTACGACTGCTCGTAGCAAGCTGACCTGCATAATTCACGTCTTAACGGGGAATTCTTTGAGTAACAGAGAAGAAATCGCCAGGCAAACCCAGTGATCGTTCTTATACTAACGTGGCGTTAGACGTACGTAGACCAGCCTTTAAGGGTGACCAGATCCCAAAGATGATCATAGGCAGCAACACCGTCCAACTCAGCGCCTTTGCGGCGCTAAGTGTGGCTCACAGCTGTCGGTGGATAGGTTCCACCATGCCGTTCGCCTGCGGATGGTAGGCGGTCGTAGGAATGCCTCGGCATCCAATGAGTTAAGGAAGATCTTGAAAGGTATAAGATTCGAATTGCACACCTCGGTCGGTCACCACTGTGGCTGGACAGCCGTGTGAAGTGACCCAGCGCTCGACGAAAGTGCGAGTTACTGTTTCCGCAACTATGTTAGGGATGTGAAAGGATCGGCCCAACGGGTGCAGCAATGGAACATGGTCAAATGATAGACCATTCCTTTGGACGTGAGCAAAGGTCCCACCATGTCAACATTAACATGGGAAAACCGCGCTGAAACGGCCGGAAAGCGACCGAGCGGAGCAAACACATGTCCCTGGATCGTGGCTTACTGACAGGTGAGACAGCTACGCGCTCAGCACGTAAGATCGGGCTGCCTACCCGGCCAAACTTGTCTCTCAGAGAAAAGCATAGCAGTAGTTTTAATGCCTCGGTGGGCGACATTGTGGAGGGTGTCGAAACTGATAAAGCGATAGGTTTCTAGAACGACGGGTCGAGGTCGTCCGGTAGATGTGTCGAATAAAAGGGTACCATCCGATGACGGTAAGTATGTGGGGACATTTACAAAGAAGAAGCACAGAGTTCCGAAAAGCCCTGGTCCTTTGATTGTGCGGCGGCCATACCAGACAAATCGACTGCCTGCCTGGCAGGGCCGATAGCACCTACCCTTGAAAGCGCATCAGCGACGAAGTCTTTTTGACCAGAAATATGTCGCGTATCACTCGAGAATTGGGTAACGAAACCCAGCTGAGGAATCTCACGTAGTGTATGTCGAGCTGATTGGTTTCGGAATGTGTAGATAAGCGGCTTGTGATCGGTGAAGGTAATAAAGATAGTACCTTCAAGGACGTGTCGGAAATGTCAACCGGTAGTTTACACGGCCAGCAGTTCGCGCGTGGACGTGCTGTACTTAACTTCAGTAGGTTGTAGGCGCCTAGAGTAGAAAGCAAGAGATTTCCAGCCTCCATCTGTATGTTGCTGTTGGACCGCGTAAAGGGCGGTGTCTGACGCGTCAACAGCAACACGGAGCGGAGCGTTCGGATCGAAATGATGAAGCATAACGGGTTTGGCTAAGACGTCTTTGCTAGCCTTGAAGGTTTCGGCAGAAGCAGCAGTCATTTACACTGGCCTATTTACGTCCACGAAGTGTGTCGGTTAATGGAACTAGCAAATTGGCACAGCGTGGAAGAAATCGTCCATAATAGTTGAGCACGCCGTTAAAACGGCGAAAAGCGGATAACGTAGTCGAGACCGGAAAGTCGCCGATGGCATGGACTCTACTGTCTAGAGACCGTTTGCCATACTGATTAATATGGGGCCAAGGAATTCGACGGTAGGCTGCTGAACTATACATTTATCAGCCTATCGAGAAGAATCTTACGATGTTTTTATTGTTGTTCTTTAGAAGCGCTTGCAACTAAGATATCGTCGATTAATGGATAAGCGAAGTCTTACCTCTAGGGACTGAATCGATGACTTGTTGAAAAGTCTGGGCTGCGTTGCGAAGACCGAAGGGCATACGCAAATATTCGAAGAGCTCAAACGGCAGGATAACGGCGGTCTTCGGTATATCTTCCTCAGCAAATGGAATCTGGTGATAAAAGCGAAACAGATCGATTTTCGGGAAAATACGGGTGCCACGCAGGCTAGCCCTGATGTCCTGAATGTGAAGAATAGGATAGCGGTCAGGAGCAGTACCGTTAATTAGCGCGCGCTAATCACCACATGGACACTAGTCTCGTGTTTTTTCGGACAACATGTGGATCGACGACTCCCACTGGTTCTTAGACGGGTGAACATTGCCTAGTTCAAGCATGTGCTCGAATTCTGCTCTCGCAATTTTTAGCATGTCAGGGGTCATTCGCCTGGCATTGGCGAAAACAGGCGGAATTTGGTAACGAAGCGATGTTTTGCAGCATCAGTGGCGGACGTCAACGATGACATTGCACAGAAGACTTGCGGGAACTTGGTATTAAACATCTGACCGATAGGTGAGCTCGATTGTTTGGAGTATATAGGACTGATTGACTCAATGTAGGTCAAAGTACCCATAACTGCCAGGCTTATTTGATGATCGATCGCACGGCGTTGCTTCGCGGCAACAAGCCAATCCAAGCGCTGTATAAAGCAAGGCCATGTACTGGCGCCTTGACATCTGCGATGACAAAGATCCAGTTAACAGAACACCGTAGCTTTAAAGTAAGCGTGCGCGAGCGTTGGCCATACACGCGAAAGGTGGTGCCGTTTGCTGCGCGCAATGAACTAGTCGCCTCTTCAATAACATCATTGGGATAACGCGGACTTCTGCGATCGGTGATGAATAAAAGGCGACTGCGGCAGTCAGCAAAGTCCGTCGCCCCTACGTGCTGACCGGTCCGTTTCCCTGCGTGTTGCGCTTGAAGGAACAGGGCGGGCGACACGATCTCGCCTGCTGACCAAGTCGCCCGTGGTACCAACACTAACTAGACCTAGGGGGAGATTGCGAACATGATTTAGGACGAAGGCGATACTGGAATGATTTCGTAGGTTGAATGCGAACTGTGCTAGGTTCTCTAATTGATTGGCAAGTGCCGCTACTTATGCTCATAGTTCTGCTACCTCCGTACTGGAATTAGACTGAACCTGAGGAATTTTGGCGTTCGATTCTCAAATACCGTCAGCAATTTCGACAAGCTGAGAGAGGTGCAACGTTTGTACACAATGTGCTATATATGTCAGGCGGCAGTCGAGGAAGCCATATCGCTCTGAGGAAAATTTCGCCAACAGTGAGAGGCTTAGCTAATGGTTGCTCCTGTGTAGCGGTTGGGAAGGCTTTCGATAACCTAGCTCGATTTCGATAAAAAGCTGCGTAACGCGAGCATGGTCTGTTACACCGAATCGCTTTAAGACGACGGCCTTAAGCTAGTCGTCAGTCTTCTGATATTCACCATGCACTAGGATATCGTCAACATCATCGACGAGTTGCGGAGGAAGGGCTGCGACAACGCAGTGATATTTCACACTATCAGACCTGACGCCACGTACCGAAAAATTGAATTGTAGCTGAGTAAACCAGGACTTAGGACTAGTCTTTCGAAAAGACGGGATAGGAAGACTGAACCTACTAACCTGATCATCCGAATTTGATTATAGGAGCTTCAAGGTGCAAATTTCCGGAGCCAAGGATACTGAACCCAAATAGTAAAAAGTAACATTAGAACGGCAGGCGGAACAAGTTAACGGATGTGAAAAGCAAAATTAGTATAGACTCACTAAAACATTTTGCGGGATCAACAGTTATAGTGCGTCAATCCTGTGCTATATATACAGTACGTGACTAAACGACTAACCATTATCTTACGTGAAAACACACGAAAATATATTAGGAAAAGTTTTATTGAACGAGAGAAATACTAGCTAAGGCTCATCATAGGGCACCAGTGGAGAGCTAGCTAGGAGGGATGTAGTTGGGCGTCCAGTACATGAACGGGGCGTCGTTCACAGTCGAGTCACGCGCCGAAGGCGGTTACTGTACTAGTGGTCCAAACAATCGGAAACAACATACCAACAAGCAACTCGCTTAATTTCCTAATACGTAAGAAACTATAATTTCAGAATATTTTATAATACTTTACACAATCTCCAGGTCACTACAACTATACGACCAAAAGGTGTGCGTTTGTGCTTGTGCGATGTTGTGGTGGGTATCGCATGGAATTTCAAGGGATCACGCATAGACTGTGAAGGATGGGGTTTTGATGATTAATCATCATCAGAAACAGATTTGTCTGTAGATTGCTGCGACGAGGTGAGTTTGATGTAAGCAGGTTTCAAGCGATCCATGTTCACAGGGTCTTTGAAACCATTCCGGCCCAACATAAAATCATTGGCCTTGCAGTCGATAACTTTGTAAAGACCCTCGTAGGGTGGTGTCAGAGGTTTACGAAGAGTATCCATGCGTACAAGAACCTGGGGACAATCATGGAGGTCAGGATGAACTTGTGGGTATCGAGGCATGAGTCGTGGAGGTGTTAGACGAGCTAAAGGGGCTCCTCAGTAGTGCGACATATGAGGTTGGACCAACTTCCCCAGTGACCCTTGAATCCAGCGTCATCACTTCAGCAAGGGTATGTAGCGCGCCAAACAGTAATTCAGCAGGACAACAGGCTATATCTCCCATGACAGTGTTGCGTATGCCAAGCAGGATTATTGGCAAACGCTCCGACCATTGCGTGCTCGACTGAGAAACGGTAATCGAAACTTTCAGTTAGTGATGGAAGCGTTCGATCAAACCATTGGTAGCTGGATAGTAAGCGGTTGTGCGTAAGTTATAACAACTGAAAAAACGACTCAGGTCACGAAACAACGAAGTAGTGAACTGCGGACCTCTGTCTGTCGTGATAGTAGCAGGTATGCCAAAGAAAGAAATCCACGTCTTGATGAAAGTTGGCACTACTGTTGCAGAGGAGACGTCCCGTAATGACACTACATGCGGCCAACGCGAAAACCTATAAAAACATGTCAACAAGTGCTGAAAATCTTTGGAAGAAGGCAAAGGACCGACGATGTTCAGATGGACGTGATTGGAACGAGTAGAGAGTGGCGAAATTGTGTCAGCGATAGTTATTGTGCGGCGGTGTGCCTTGCTGGTTTGACACGTAATACAGTGTTTTGCACACTTTTGGACGTTTTAGTGCGTATTGTGCCAAACAAAGCGCTCTGTGCTCAACTTAACAACAGGCCATATGCCTGGGTGTGAGAGCCCATAGAAATGATGGAAAACGACTAGGCGATCTCGTTGGAGAACGTAGAGTCGGGTTTACCCGTAGACATGTCACAATGAACTTCGGAGTCCACATTAAGGAGCGACAGCAGAATAAGTTCGATCGAAGGTCTTGCTTACTTCTGTACAAACTCAGAATCTTCCTACTGATGAGCAACGATTTCTACCAGATCAGTTGCCGGACACGAAAGTTCGTGAAGTCCTATGTGGAACATTGCTTCGGCCACCACGTTGTCAGTGTGGTCTATATACCGGATGTCAGTGGTTAATGGCGATACGTAGTCAAGGTGTGGAACTGCACGAGGGGAAACACGGTCCGGAGAACCACAGAAGACAAAACAAGCGGCGTGTGGTCAGTAAGAATTGTCAATGGACGACATTCGATGAGGTGTCGAAAGCGTTTAATGGCGAACTAGGTGGCCAAATGTTCTCTTCCAAAGTTACGATACCTGTTTTGTGCAGATCGTAACTTACGGGAGAAAAAGGATAGTGTTCCGTGATGACCAATGATGGGTGGTTGTATAACGTTCCCAACTGCGGTCTGTGCAGCATCCGTTTTAAGGATTGGAGGTGTTTTAACATAAGTCCGTAAATGGCTTAGCGCAGTGATGTTGAACCATGCATGGTTAATCTTGTCAAACGCGTCTAATGCTTCCTTCGTGGGTTTGAAATTTCGAGACTTTCCTTTAAGCAAGTCAGTTAAAGGTTAAAGCACTTTAGAGCAATCAGGTATAAAGCGGCCGTAATAATTCACAATACCGAGGAAACGACACAAACTTTTGCAGGATTGCTGCATCGGAGACTCTGTGATTGCCTTTGTTTTCTCCGGGAGTCAACTGACGCCGTTGCGATCGATGCGATGACCGAAAAAATTAACTCTGGACGGGCCGAAAACACATTTGTTCACCTTGACAGTAACGCCATAGTGATCAACACGCCCAAAGATTTTGTGAAGTTGAACTAGATATTCTTCGTGATTAGAGCTGTCCAAAAGTATTTCGTCGATATAGGCAAAAACAAAAGTATGTCCTCGAAGAACTTGGTCAGTGAGTCCTTGAAAGGATTGTGCGTTTGTGTTTTGTTGAAAGGTTCGTTTCGTAATTCAAAAGGCATAGGCACAAATTCGAAAGGACCGCATGGTGTTCTTATAACTATCTTGGGAATGTCACCATGGGCGACAGAGATTTGGTAGTAAGCCCGAACCAGGTTAATCTTAGAGAAGATTACGTTATCGTCTAGGCTGATTGAAAAAGCCTGAATTTGTGGTACCGGATACCAGTATAGGACCGAGATATTTTTAAGCGTGCGGTAGTCACCACAACGTCGCCAATCTCCACAAAACTTCTTGGGAACCATGTGTAGAGATGAAGACCATGGGCTATTAGAAGGGCGGAAAATGGCGAGACGAAGCATATGCTCAAATTCGGATTTAGTGTTAGCGAGTTTGTAGGGTGGTAGTCGGCAAGGTCAAGACGTGACCTGCGGTCCATGAGTACCGGTGGTGCACCATCTCGTCTTTCGGTTCGGGACAATTATTAGGCTGCAGCTACAGCACGAGGAACGGTTGATGTAGCTCAGCGAACACAGTGTTAGTAAGTAGTCATGCAAAATCTAATCGAGCTGATCGCATTGGCTCTGCGAGGAGTGGTGAGGGAGATGATGCTAGCACGAAGTTTTCTATTGCGTAAGTCGACAATAAGACCAAATTTGGTGCAAATGTCGACACCAATGATGGAGTGTTGAACATCTGCGACCTGGAAGACGAAAGAAAATTTTCATCTGCAACCAAGACCGAAAGTCAGCAGTTTCTGACCCTAAGCCTGGATTTTTGTGTTATTAGTTGCATGAAGAGTAGGTCCTGTGGGAAGTGAGGTAGAGTTGTTCCATTCCACGAGGCAGAAGACTGACCTGGGCTCTAATGTCAACCAAACATGAATGAATGTTTGTGGAATCACGAACGAAAAGCAGGTGAATAGAAGATCGTCCAGCCGAAGTCGCCACCATGACTGACTGGCTGGTATGTTTCCCTGTTGAGCGTTGAGGAAAATTTTCGAGTGTGTGCAACCAGGACGACAATTTTTAGCGGTATCACCAAAACGTCCACGATAATAATAAATGCACTGTCTAATGTTCTTGGCGTGTCTGTTTCTGCTTCTCGAAGTGAATCTAAAACTTCAACTGCAGCGGCGTCGTTCTTAACGGCGAGCTCGAGTATGGACAACCAGTTACAAATTGATTCACTTGGCTCTTTTGACATGATAGTCTCACATAGGGTGCCAACAGCGTGGCAGGCTGGGCTCTAAAAGAAAAGTTCTTGAACTTTGTCAGTAGTTTCTGCTAGTTTGTAGAATGACAAATCATCGGGAATCGCTGTAGTGTTGGATAGGACATTTGACCCATAACTGACGTAAAAAGCTGTCGTCGACTTCAAAGGAACCAACCAGAGAGCGCATACAACGGAGAAGCTGCGATTGTGTACAATTACCCAGTTCAGCTCCGGAAAGAAGTTGATGAAGTCTGATGTTATCGGAAACTGTGAGACATTTCAAAACTGCAGCTTTACGCTGATGGTAGGGTGATTCAGTAAGGACAATGTCGAGTAGGTCCACTACATCGAAGGCTATGCGTGTGGGAAAATGTACAGCGACATAGGAAAACCTAGAATATTGTGGAGTAATCCTGCGGCAAATAAAAAGAGCTGGTAACTGTAAAAACCCGACATGGTCGTTGTTTACGTCAAATGCAGGTAGAAAACAACCAACAATATTTTAGGAAGAGTCAGTGTGGAGAGTGGTACTAAAGGACATTCCGCATTTATTACCGAAGAACTCCAGTCTGTAAAAGGATAACTAGGTTCGCCAACTATGTAGTGGAGTGAAGACTACTCCTAGGCTACCACACCAGAAGAAAAGTATCAATGTTAGAGGAATGGGAGGTTTACGCTGACCTTCAGCCATGACCTGCTGGACTAACTCCACAGATGCTTCACACGCCCTGACGGAATAGTCAAAACATGATATTCCAATGTTGGTTCTACGAAGCTCCTACTTTCCAGGCACACAGTCGAAACAAGAACAACACGCCGGAGTAGAAAATCAGAACGCGTGGATGGTAGGACGAGAACAGTGCATCGAAAGCGTGTTCAGTTAAAACAACGGTACAACATTGATTGCACTACAAGGTGAGATAAAGAGCGTACAATGGAAAAACTATGAACGTCACACTATAGGCATTGAATGACCAAAGTTGTGTGCTATAATACTGCAGATTGCCCATCGACTTGCACATAACTGCCACGAGAGGGCAGGATAGCGTTGACACCGAAAATTTAACTCAGGCGAAGAAATATGTTGTTTTAAAACCAGGTTGGTCTGCTTGCCATCTGTAAGGGAGCAGTAAGCGGAGTTTATTGGTATAAACTCAGTCAGTAACCATCCCAATGTAGTACCGCAATGGAAGGCAATGGAATACCATCCCATTCTCACGGTAATTGTCTGAAACGTATACCAAAGGGTATTGAGCAGCTCTGGGTCGCAGCTAGTAAGAGTCATATCAAATGTTGTGTCGGAGCCCCGCGACTGCTTCCACCCACTAACTGTAGTGAGAACACGAACGTACGCCGCACGCCAAACCGGCAACCAAGTCCGCGTATTCAAACTTATCCACTGTTTCAAATCAGCGCATATACACAGGCTACGCGGAAAGGCTGGCATGCGGTCAGTCAAGGCTGCTCAGTTCAAAATGCGGAGGATCAATAAGTTGCCTCACGAACGAGCGAAATACACAAAGTAGGAGAAAAGCTATTAAGCGTAAGGTACAGTGTCCATATAAGCTAATTACAAATGTGCGTCAAAAGTGAACTTATGCGAGGAACTGTAAAGAGGGCAGGGTGAATATCGTGAGTGGGGCAAAACTCACAAAACAACGGGAAGTGATGGAGTATTTCTACCTCTGATATAACATCAATCATTACAGTTCCCTTAGCTTAGTTGTCTTAAACAAAAAGTGACGACAGTCGCTTTGCTTTTGATGGCACAACTGCGGTCAAATTGAATGTGTACTGCTGCAGATTCCTGAAAGTGTGAAGCGCCGTACTTTTCCCAACGAGTGACGGCTGTCGCATTTAATCTAGACCCGCTGAATTACTGCTTATAGCATCCAACTAACTGTGCGACTCCCTATAAAATAGTACTGTCAATAAGTCAACATTATCCGGTACGATACGGCCTACTTGAGTAGGTGCGAACTTGAGCGAACGTGCATGCAAATCGCTCACTTTTGCACTCATGATTTTCTTACTGTGGCTCGGCCACATTTTGTCGCACACCTTTGCATCGTATCCGTCATGTTATTAAAAGCTTCACTTTGTGATACCATTCTCTCGAGTACACCCCAGTGCATTCTACACTTCCCCTCAATTCTAAATTCCGGGCAGTGCTTCGTCGATATCTAAGCGCCAAATGTTGCGTAACTCCAAACATCGAAGACATTATTTGTTCTCACTGGATAGATCATTTCAGCGGCCTTCGAACGAACTCTCACTCGTTCAAATCCAACATTGCTTGGAGCAGCTACAGGTCTCAAGGCAAATTCACCCGGTGCGATCCATACGTTTAACCAAGAAAATTCGCAAACACTCCCTCGTGTAATCTGCCCCACGTTCACGCTGACACATTTGACTGGCATGTCAGAGAGGACAGTCTGCAAGCACACAACAGCAACATGAACACTGTGACCTTGTCGACCTCATCAGTAACAGAACAACTTTGTACCATTGAGAGTGCGTCTTTCAAAGGGTTCGTAACAGTTCCACACCAAGCGAGGTGTTCAGTGTATCACAATCTAAGGACCTTTGTGCATCATGTTCCAAACTTGTTAAGTCGGGCAATCTGTGCCGTAACCGTTGCAATTTTTCTATGCTAGTTGCCTCTGAATTAAACCTGGTCGGTCCAAGTTGTTAAACAAACCAGATTCTCTATGGTTCTTCTTGGAATGCACATCTAACCCACTGCTAAAAAGCTTCCTCCTGCAATCTCAGAAGTACGAGCAGCTACTAGCCAAGTTTGAGGAAATTCTGACCATCACAAGCACCACGGTTGGGGTAACCATAGCGGACTGTGCAACACAATCTTCTCTAGTAAGTGCTTCTCCCATCCCGAGGAGAACGGATAGTAACACCGTAAGCAAAAGGACACCAAGAGACCAGAACATCAACTGCTGTTACAATATCACAATTAGCTCATATGTGACTAACGTAGTTCCAAGCGCGCTCGGAGTAACTACTGTTGGGTGGTGCCTGGGATACTAGTCGGTAATCAATGAGGGGTATCAAATATGAGACATTAGAGAAGTTAGAGGCGACTGAACCCAACGTGTATTGTGCAGGCTACAAAAATAGGAAACGAATTAAGCAGAGAGAGAAACGATGCAGCAAGGTACTCACCAAAACGCTTTGTGTCAGCGGAAATGCCGTCAGTAAAACAAGTGGACGTTTTGAAGGTTAAAACAACGGTAAAATCCAATGTTGCAAAATACTGAAAGAAGGTGTTTTCCGGTAAATACAATGGATGCGCCATAGAAGGTTAAAGGATGGAGGCCTTCGATGGAGCTGTCAGTGGGGGAAATCAGAGCGTGAGAATAGGTGCGAATAGTTGCATGGGCTTGAACAGGGCTTCCAAGATGAGGTGTGTGGCAGAGTTCGTCAGGTCTAGGCTTTGTTATTATTTAGTTGTGATGATCATGTGGCCCAGAGTGCGTCATAGGCGGCCCGTCACGGAAGGCTGATCAGCTGCAGAAAGAACTGGCTACTCCAGAAAACAAGGCCGACAGGACATTCCCTCCGCTGCAGACCCAAAAATGGGCTTGGGAGGTGTCACTCCCTCCACCGTACTCCACTCCAAGGTCCTCGTCCCAGGAAATAAAACGGGCATACTCATCCCACGAAGAAATTAGGCGTCCTCGTACGCAAAGTCTAGCCAGGCATTTGTGGAACAACCCGTTCGTGGCCGTCAGCGGCCGAGAGCGAATGACTGTATTTTGGGTCAGGAAGCGGGCTTCGGTCGGCTGGCGATTCGCTCGGGTGTTGCGTTGAGCCGGTTGGCGAGTCGCTCGAGGGTTGCCTTGGCAGTTCCGGCGGTTGCGTTACTGGAGAGCGGGTGGACAAGGGTCATGAAAAGTGGGTTGGCGACGGAGAGGGAGCATGACATGCATGATGAAGTCTAGTTCGCCTCTTAAGTTTTCAAAATGTTTCGGGGTTTTTTGTCGATTTTGCAAAACGTTTGTGGATGAGACGCACGATTACCAATAAAGACGAACAAAGCGTGTTAATGGAAGTAGCAAATGTTTACAAAATCTGTAAAACAGACTGGAAGTTTGACCAGTCTACCACGTCTGTCAGTTGCCTGGGGTTGAGGCGGGGTAGGCTGAAGGTCAAGCGAAACGGAGGGTTTCGGGATATGCATTGCTCAAGAAGTCACTGAAGGTGCGAGTGTTTGTGTGGTAGCATCAGGATGGGTTGCAAGTGGTTCGTCAAAGAAAGCCACTTTCTGGCGGCCAATGGACACGGTTGTTTGGTGTCTATTCTGGTGAAAGGCGAAATGTTTCGGAGTCCGCTGCAGGACTGAAAGAGCCAGTGTAAGGAGGCTGGAGAGGGCATCGCACTGCGTAACCAAACGAAAAGTTCGGTGACCAGTTTCAAAGATGCACGGATACCGGAATGTGGAAGTGACTACAGTGTATCAACACTGTGCGTCTGAGGAAGACAGGCACGAGAGTTCGAGGACATACTATGGGAGTGTCGCAAAGAATGGTTCCTACCTTGTCTTGAAGAGGAACAGGTTGCACATGCAGCAAACTGGACTGCCGAGTGCATTGTATGTCTTCATCTTGAGCCTGAGCTGATGCTATGGCAGCAAGGTCAACGGTAGGCAAAACCTGGAGAGTGAGGTTGACGCGTAAGAGAGCGTCGGCCACGGGATTGTCGACACCTGAGACATGACGTATGTCAGCAGTGAACTGCGTGACAAAGTGTCGGTGTCTTGTTTCCCGTGGTGACTATTTGTCGCAAGCAGAGTTGAAGGCGAAGATGAGGGCTTGTGGTCAGTGTAGACCGTGAAAGCGCGGCTTTCAAGTGTGTGCCAGAAGTGCTGAATGGCTAGGTAAATGGCGAGCAGTTCTCTGCTAACCATGCTGTAGCGGGATTCCGCTGGCTGCAGGCGCTTGTAGAAGAACCCAAGGTGTTGCCTTTGCCCACCAACGTGTTATTGGAGGACGGCTCCTACCGCGACGTCTGAGGTATCAGTCATAATAGGAAGGGGTGAAGTCGGTTCGGAGTGAGCGAGGAAGGCTTTGTTGGAAATGGCATCCTTGAGCTCAGCGTAGGCTTAAGGCGCTGTGTCAGGGAAAGTGAACATACGTTCATTCCCTTTGAGTAGGTCAGTCAGAGGCTGCATGGGCGGAGCGCAGCGCGGAATGAAGCGTCGATAATAGTTGACCAAACCACAAAATCGACAGAGGTGCTTGTATGAGGTCACAGCTGGTAAGTTCTTGATTACGTGTATCTTATCAGGAAGGACTTCGATACTAGACGGTGAAACGAGGTGGCCTAAGAATTCCACCGTTAATTTTCCGAGTTCTTACTCAGTCGGTTTGACTGTGACACCATGTTGCGTCAAGCGCTGGAAGAGATATCCAAGGTGGTCGAGGTGCTCTTGTTCCGATGAACTGGATACTGAAATATCATTGAGATAGGAATAAGTGAAGTCTAGACCACAAGGGACATCGTGGATGAAACGTTGGAAGATTTGTGCGGAGTTGCACAGTCCAAATGGCATTCATAAAAATTCAAACAAGCCATAAGGTGCGCTAACTGCTGTTTTAGGAATGTCATTTTCTTCTACAGAACTCTGGTGATAGGCGCGAACCAGATCAAACTTGCTGAAGATCGTCTCACCTGTGAGGCATGCGGTAAGATCCTGCATGTGTGGGATGAGATACCTATCTGGGACGGTTGGTTGATGGAATGCGCAGTAACCATCAGATTTCTTGCGTAACATCTGCAGGGGAGAGTAACAAGGGCTGTCCGAAACGCGGATTATTCCGAGTTCGAACATGTGCTCCAACTCCGTCAAAGCTACCTTTAGATTTTCGGGCGATAGTCAGCGTGGACGGCATGAGACGAGTGGTCCATTCGTCCGTATGGGTTGCGTGACTTGAGATGCCACAGTCAAATCTGTGCCTTTTGGCTGAACGCGCATGGAATACTGGAAAAAGTGGTTGGCGTAGATTGGCAAATTTCGGGGAAAGGATTAGGCTGGTGTTATCGATGCGAAATCGGCAGTGGTGTCCCGTACACTGAGTTTCGTTGCAGTGTCGATTATCATCTGGCATTTCGCATGGACCAAGTGGTCGAAATGCTTGAGAAAGTCAATGCCGATGATGGCGAAGGGGCCTGCGGCGACGGTGAATACCCAGCGGAATGTGAGCCGAAGATTTGGTGCAGGAGCAGCGACCGATGAGCATAAGTGGTTATTGGCGAACCATTGGCAGCACTTAGGTTTGTCGACGAAGAAGCGGTGGGCTCACATGGCATAGGAGGAGTGACGTTGTGTTCTGCCCCGATATCAACAAAGTACTGGGTCTTAGGATCATAATCCCTAATGTGGATAAGAGACGAATATCGGTTTCACCGACGTCTTTCGTGGTCAATACAGGCCAGTGTGGCCTATCATTTGTACCGGAGTAGCTACATAGCTGTACGCACTTAGGGGCTTTATTACCAAAACGCGAGTGGTCAAAGCAAAATCCTGAATCATCATGCTTCCTGCTACGCAGCGGTGAGCTAGAGCGGCTGCGCTGCTTACGGTCTAGGGAGAGTTTCTTGACTTGGCGTTGTAGTAACGCTATTCGTGATGATAATGCGTCTATTGCCGGTGGCTGGCTAGTCGTGCGTATCGGTGTGGTTGCGCCAGCACACAGCTGCGTAGATGCTTTGGTTTCCGTCTCTGGCTGGTGCCGTTCGATGACGTGGTCTGCCAGATCTGCCATTGCTGTGATTGCCAAGTCGCTTGCGACTGCAAGGATAGCCTGCATGCTTTCAGGAAGGCGTTGCATACACAGCTCGCAGAGAATCCCCCACGTCCATGTTGCAGGTGCCGATGAGCTGTTGCATTTTGCACAACTAGGCTGAGGGCATAGTATCTCTTAGTTGCTGATCATTAAACAGTTGTTGCAGACAGCCCTTGTCAGAAGGCGCGATTCACTGAATAATAGCCTGTTTATGAATCTGGTATTTCCTTACAAGGTGGGGGCAAAATATGACGTCTGTAACCTGCGAGGATATGTTCTGAGGAAGGCGAGACATTAGCTGGTTATACATGGCGAAATCAGAAGAAATTCTACGAATGTTAAATAACGGATTCTAGGTGCAAAATCAAGGACGGAAGATCATTCTCCGATAAAGTTTGTGTAGGGTGTTAACGCAGTAGAATAGACCGTGATAGACTCAATGGCGCTAACCGCGTATGAAGATGGATTATCCTCTAGGGAATTCATTGCAAGATGCGAATAAATAGTGTGGTAGGTAAGAAAACAGGATGATGATAAGTAATGCATCACCAAATCACTAGAAGGAGCTCAGCAGAATGATAATGCAAAATGGCAGGTGGTGTGTTCTGGACCGGGGTCACCAATTTTTGGGTGGCGCCTGGGATACTAGTCGGTAATCAATGAGACGTAAGAGCGGTGACACATACCAGACAGAATAGAAGTTGAAGGCGACTGAACCCATACTTCTTCACTGGGTTCCAGCAACTGAAGCATGTGATGAGCATGAAGTAACAACCCATGATTAAGAACAGTGATGTTATAATCGTGAAACACTCTGCCTGGATGGTGTGTTAGCGAAATCCGTGTCCCGACTGCGTACCTCACCGAACTACAAATGAAGTGGCCCGAGAGTATTGTAGGTGGTCCTTCAGTCAAAACATATTTTAGCACGGCTGCTAAAAAGCTGGTACATGTTCCGTTTCAGGCTACCATCTCAGCTACTGCTCAAGACAGTCAGTGAAATGCCTCCTAGAGATGATACACCACTTAAAGAACCAACCGCGATGGGATCTATGAAAGAACAATGCACCGGCATTGCGTCGAATGAGTCCATACAACTTGTAGAAGATAATATTGACCAGGTACCTTGCATTGTATGTAGACAAGACACGGGACTAACTATGCGGACGATGAATAAGATGTTAAATCCTTCTACATGTACAGACCGAAAAAACAATTAGTCGCCGGCCACTCACTGGTCGGCGAAACTTCGCGTATGAGTTACACAACCACCGGAACATTGTTTAAATCCGAAAAACTTTCTTGTATGTACACTAACGCTTCTGACTAAACTTACCGAACTTCGATTACGTCAGGATGCGTATGTTAGGGACCTAATTTCTATGCCGGGAACTTGTTTGCACTAAGAGGTGACTGAGCGTAAGGTTAAGATGGCCGGAATATTACTCACCCAGAACAACGACCGCCCCAGCAAAGGAGGTAGATTCCTGCTCAACTACGGTAGCGTCCTGTAATGTGCAATAGTTGCTGAGCTGGAAATTCATGTTACCGACTCACTCTGTTGCTGTTGCAGTTGACGAGCTCATGGTTGACAAGTTATTGATGGATAGTCCTTTAAGTCTCAATGACCGTGTAGTGATAAGGTTCAACTTTGTGTGTTATGCAGAGTATGCATCTGAAAACTCGGAACTAAATCATACACTCACACGCTACCACGTACTGAAAGAACTCGTCGACGCATCTGCTTGGGAATTCTCAAACAAACGTCTCCTTGACAACGTTTAGACACAGTTCATTGAAAGCCTCAGTGACGTCGTCAACAGAGACCAAGCACCATCGTCCAGTAAAAATGCCTTCAATTCTAAGAAGCTGGACTCGAAAATGCTTGGCGATAAGGGATGCAGCATGGCGTGCCTACAAGCTTAAACCCGACTCAGAGACTTGGGGCAATTTTCTGACCCATCGCGAGCATTGCAATGCATTTGTCCGTGCGGACAAAGTAACTTATCCATTGTGCATAGCTAAAAAATCCCAGCAAAAACAAAGAACTGTATAGGCACGTCAACAATCTTCGTAAAGTGAAGCATGGCATCCCTCCACTTTTCACGACAGGCGGTAGAGTACAAAGCGCCGAAGAAGCAGCTAATGCCCTGCGGCTACAATACTGCCGCAACTTTCGAACTCGCAGCCTCGACCTGTCCTATAATGTCATTCACCTTACCGACTCCACTGTTTACACATGTGCTTTGCAACCCAGCAATTGTGCTAAGGAAGTTACTCTCACTGCGCGGTCATAGCTCTCCGGGAGCAGACAACATCCGCCCAAAGGCACTGAAGGCTGTGGCCAACAAGCTAGCTGAACCACTGTCACAGTTCTTCCAAAGGTGCTTTGATGAACAACAAGTCCCCACTATGTGGAAGCGTGGCATTATCACCCCAATTTTTAAAGGCGGTAGCCGTTCAGATCCTGCAAACTATCGCCCAGTGACTCTCCTCCTTGTGCTCGCGAAGGTGATGGAAGCGGTCATCGCTGAGGCTCTAATGGACTACCTGGAAAAATGCAACATCTTGGCACCGGAGCAGCATGGCTTCCGTCAACACCGGTCATGCACCACCAACCTGCTGATTGCACGAGGTAGTTGGACGGAAGTGGCTGATGATGGGGTCGGAGTTGACGTCATCTATCTGGACTTCTCCAAAGCTTTCGACCGCCTGGATCACCGCATCCTACTTCACAGGCTACAGAGCTACGGAATCGGAGATCCTGTGCTTGGTTGGATTGGCAACTTTTTCACCAACGGAAGCTTCAAGTGCGTGTTAGGGGATCACTCTCTAACCCGATTGAGGTGGAATGTGGTGTCCCACAAGGCTCAGTGCTGGGACCGCGCTTATTCCTGGTGTTTATCAACGACCTGGCAAGAGTTATCTCCTCAAATTTCCTGCTTTTCGCCGATGATGTCAAGATATGGCGGGCGATTAGTAACAATGAAGATCACGATCTACTCCAACCTGACCTAGATTGCATTTATGAATGGTCAAAGAGGAACCTGCTTCAGTTGAACATAGCTAAATGCAAGGTGATCCATCTGCGTCACCAGCCGGTGAGCGCTTACAAGCTTGGAGACCACACCTTGCAGAAGGCCTCTCAGGAGCGTGACCTGGGTGTACTGGTACAGGAAGATCTCGGGTGTTCAAAACAAGCAGAGAAGGCGACGAGAACCGGCAATCAACACTTCGGCCTGCTTCGCAGAGCTTCGGTCGGTTTGAACCATCAATCTTTCCCCAAATGCTTAACGCCTACGTGCGACCGCACGTGGAATATGCTGTCAGGACATGGCAGCCGTGGCAGAAACAGGATCTCGTTGCTCTCGAGACTCATCAACGAAGGGCAACCAAGAACGTCAGGGGCCTCTTTCATCTTCCCTATCATTTTAGACTGAACTCTCTAAGAATATACAGCAGTTGATATCGGCTTTTGCGGGAGATCTCCTAATGCTTTACCGGATTCTGAAGAACCAAAACCACAGTTATCCTCCGCCGCTGGAATTGAACCACAATACTAACCAAAAAGGTCATCCTCTGATATTGAATATACAGTATGGCCAGTTTGAACGCCGTAGAAATTTCGTTCCACACCGCGTTTGCCAACCTTGGAACGCCCTACTTAATTAGGTCGTTTTTGCTCCCAATCTGGCGATATTTAGAAGACGAGTTGACGAGTTGTTAGCTAGGGGTTACAAAAGGCACTCAAACGGTGTCTTACCAAACTCCCAACCAATGGATATATGGATTTAAACTTTTAATAAAAGAACATCTCTGCTATTCTACATAAGTCTATGGTAGGTCTACCAAAACTCTTTTCAATTTATCACGAAATTTATTTTCGTAATGATTTCCATCCCACGTACCTTGTTAGGAATTGCATTTTCACCAGTAATATACCATTGTTCCATTACTATATTACATTTTGTTGAAAATAACACTATCCCTTACTTTTCGGTCAAATCCTATATGGCTTGCAGTTTGCATTTGGTATTGGATACTTTGGTTGCATACTGAAAATATCGGAACGTCTGCATGACTTCCAGATCATTGGCAAATAAACATAGTTTGCTATAAACTAAAATAGATAAAACTTAGATGCAATGGCAAACTTTTCTTTGAACTGATTATTTGACAATTTCATTGATATAGGCAAAACACTTTCATGTAGACATCCTGTGTACTTCCAGTTAAATGAGACTCAGATCACGAAAGAAGCGGATTTAGCATATCATAATTACGCGTTTTGAGTAACAGAGTAAACGAATGCCTGCCTCCTCTAAGGAGAATATCCAAATGTTAGTCCACGTTTCCGAGTTGCTATCTGTCAAATTAGAGTTAAGAATGTCTGAAATATATTTTCATCCGAATGGCTCGGTACTCTTCCTTTTACGGGAGCTAGTCGTAGCAAACCTGTTAGGTCAGACGCACTTAGGTACAAACTGTCTATGCGTTTACAGATGAGCTTCACTGTTTGATCACACATTGATTTGAGGAGCCTCTACACAACTAATCTCTACGTACCGTTCAGCAGAGAACTACTGTACGCTGTCGTTTAGAAGATAACAAGCACCATTCATTCTTACGAATTGTGCTACCTTAATTTGTTGTCCAGGTTCAGTGCTGAAACTGAGCTTCATTGATCATTATCCGCACTTCCCAGTGTCTTGCAGCAGCACACAGATGTGGATGGCTTATCGGTGGTTGGCAGTTGACCCATCGAAGAAGAATGGTGGAAGAAGGATGGCTGCTGCTGTGCGGAAGCTGAACATAGACAGATTCCTCCTAACGACGAGTAGCAAGAAATGTTGAGCGTCCGTAGATATTTTCAATTAAAATGACTATCGGTAACACAGAACTGCAAAAGTAGTCTATAGCAGGTAAAGAAAGAAATGCTTGGCAAGACCCTGATGTATCTGGAAAACATATATTGTAAGAGGGAAAAGTAGAGAATGCAACCAATCAGAACGAGACGAATATTACTCCAAAATGCAGCCACTCAATTACTAAGCATTGAACCAAGTGCGATCAATTAGGAAAAGCTCAGGGCAGCGGACAATAACATTAATTCCTTCGTCCCGAAATTTACTTCATGCAGCTTGATATTGATAAACTGGCTTTGAAGTCCCTTCTGGATCTACTTATTTCAAGCGACGGTGGAGCCGGCCTCGTCTGAATTTCCTGGACTGAGACCGGTCCACTTACGCTGCACAGCTAACGGACGTTGACAATCAAGCCATTTTCCAATCAGTGCGTGCTAGGCACACATACTTGCGTGAATCTCAACCATGCAATCGGAATGGGGTTTTCTATAAGAGCTGGTATACAGGTGCACTTTTGCTCATCTTTAGAGTGTGGGCAACAGCTTATTGCACTAAGTTTTCTTCAACTTACCGAGTTCACCAAGTTCTAAAGTTATGTAGATAAAGGGTTGAATTTCTTTTTTCGGTCGCAATTTTTAACTATTGTTTGTGGGACAACATTATGTTTGACAACATCCGGTTTCGGATTTGCCTGTCACTGTAGTCAGCCACAGCAGGCCTGCGACTACAGAGGAACCATGGGTGGCTTGCGCTGCACCATCCACAACTCCAGCCACACACCCCATATGCAGTGCAAATCTGAAGGAATAAGACGGGTAGGCATGTGGATGGGAGCCACGTTCCATCAACGGAGACACCCCACACACTCACTCGCAGGCAAACATAAGCACAATGTATTTGGGGAATCAAGCGCACACAAAGCGGTGCCTGGATCGTTGTCCGCTCCACACTGAGTGCATGGAACCGCTCTTCGAGCCTAGCACGGCCACAAAGACTGTGCACCCCGTACCCTCCAGCAACGACTAACTGTTTCCTGGAACCAGTATGAACGAGGTAGTGGGTAACAGACAGGTAGGCACCTTGTCAACATGCACATTAAGTGCAGCCATACTGGGGATATCAAGCAACAGCCAATCACTTGAAACGACAAGATGCAATAAAATAAATCGAACAATGCATAGCGTGACGTTGATATAACGTTACGCTAAATCAGCATATGAAGTAAGTTGGTTAGTAACGAATCCGCGATAAGTAAAAATGCCCACCAGTTACTTAAAAATACTACAAAAGCAACAGAGTTATCGAAGACAAGCTCCATTAGCGTAATCAACGTGGCCAGTTAATAGAAGATTATTGAGTTAGGCAGAACAAACCAAATAAAGTGGAATGAAATTTGTCCAGCTTAAAAAGACCTAGTTTAAGTGTAAATTGGTTTAGCCCAACTGCGGTGGAAACATCACGAATGCAATATCATCCTCAACATGGGGCACAAAGTGGGAACCACATTATACACGCTTATCAACTTACATGCAGCCAGATACAGCCATATTTCACGTGAAACTTCGCTTAACTGAAACTCTCGTATTCATCATTTCCCACCTATCGCATTGGAGCACCCATGTGTATCCACACATTCAATTGTGTCTTCTTAGCTGTATGCAACTGGAAATATTTCAAAGATAAAAATTCAAACATGTAATATACAGTTGCCTTTTATTGCTTGCTAAGAGACAATAAACGCTTAGGCGAAGGAAAGGATTCCATTTTCGTCCAACTTTTCTTTGAATTTTCGCCTTGCATACTGGTGGAACGTGACCGGCATAAGCCCAGAACTTCAGAATCTAAAGGGGCATAAGATGCGCAACATTAAATTTGATGCGTAAGGGCCTTCGCAGCATTAGTCCCACAGGCGTTTTCCATCTGGCTCTATGTTCATAGCAGCGCCGTTAAAACAGACACTTCCCACTCTGCTTGTAGTTTCTCTTTGAGAGATAGATTAATCGCTCCAGCGTTCCATTAGTTGTGAAATCGTGGCTTGCTGTCCGGGAATGTTGCACAATATGATGTTTGGGGAAAGTGTCGAAATCGTAAGTACGTAATTGTGGACCCTTATTTGTGACCACTTACTCCAGCATATTGTTGATCCCTTCCCAAGTAACTGGTGACTCCTTTTTGTCAGTTCCCGTAGTGGGTATGCCACGGTTACAGTATCGCGGTCGTGCAGAGTGTAAGCGCACTTTAGCACTTTTTCAAAATCCTATAGGCTGTTCTCTACCCCTTTTAAATTAAGCGACATAGACCGTTTCCATCGGAAGATGAATTAACGCAGTGTGCTCACCAGCCCCTTGTTACGTATATTTGTGCTCATGTGAATATATCGGTAAATCAACTTCAACCCGAATTTTGTTATTTCCTGTCACTTTAAAGCTGTTTTGTAATCCTCACCCCAATAATCCTCAGAACTTGTCTAGAAATCACTTGTCCACTACAAATCATTGTCATTGTTCATACGTAGGTTAAGTTAGCAGATGTCTGGGCGTCAACTATGGCGATTACATTTTCTTCAATCGAATATTGCGAATATCGCTTCGCTAAAAGTTCTGCCTTAGTGACGGAAGAGCAGTTGCATTGAATGACTAGTTTCGGGTTCATAAAAAAGTTAATTTTACGGAGATAAGGGAGAATTTCATGCGTAAGCTCGTCGTGCTCTGCCGGCGTATGGTCGAAGACCATATCAGCATTCAAGTACGTAACCATCAACATCAACATTAGGCGTTTGCTGAGGGTGAGATACACCCTTCAACTAAGCGCCGCAATACAACATGATAAGATGTACAAAATGCGAGATCCAGCATAAGTAAGTAAAACCAAAACAGTGATATACTGAGAACGAGGTGGTAGGAACGCACATTCCGGATAGTCAATGAGAAACGGGTTTCTTGGCCAGTACGCGCGTAACCCAGGATTAAGGACATTACCATACCATTCCACAACGCACCTTACATTGCCCTCTCGCTCATCGTTACATCCATCTTCCTATCGTGTTAATAACTGTACAGTCTTTCTTGGCGATTTGCTCTGGTAACTTCGCTACCGTTTAGCGTATACCGACTTGACTGGACTCATTCTAATCCTATTGATTTGCTTATTGGGTATCTGGGTCACTCACTTCGGGGTTATTTCTGGAGGTTTGAGTAAAGGCGTATCTAAACGAAAAATGAGACTGTCAAGCACTATGCACTCCGTCCGTCTCGGCGTGGGCCTGAGACCGTCGGTCGCTCGTGAACCATTCTCGGTTTTGATATAGAAGTGAATATGGGTAGCTCAAGTTGTTTATTTCTTGAATGAGCTGTTCTCTGTTTAGCAATTATTATTTTACAGTTTCGTCGCCAGTCGAGGTGACATCATCAGTGCGTTAGTGCGTAGCGTAGTGTAGTATAGCGATGCGTAAAGGTGAACCGGGTAGTCATGTGCATGTGTTTTATGGGTCATCGTCCTCTACCACATGCACGTGAGCTTGGAGAGTGACCTCTTGGGCACACGACTCGTGACTACGTCCCGTCTGTCTCCGCTGCTGGGACGGGTGCCTAAGCTATTTGTGTGTTGTCCTCTTCCTTTAAGTTCATTCGACTGCATTGGTGGTCTTTTGCTTGTAGCTTTGTGTAGATGGCGTCCATCTTAATGTGTCGAATGGTCTAATACTTCATGGTCATGCTTCTACGAATGCTCTTAGCTGCTTCATGTTCCGATGGGATGGAAGGTTTATGTTCTTCAGGCCAACATGATGGCCAGCTTCATCCTCGTGTATCGAAACCAATGTGTATGGGTAACATCTATTATAACTTATTTATGGTACGTGATCCGGGTGGAAAACTTTATCCCCGTTTCTCCGATCTCGTGCTTATCACATTTCCTGATTTCTTTTGATAGACTGCATGTGTTCGAGTGCCTTATTTGATATTATCCTTCAGTCTTGAAAGCAATGCTCTCAAGGTAGCACTTTGTCTGCGCTACAGTGTTTGTGTTGATAAAGAGATCGTGCTGCTAGTGCAGGTGCGCTCTTGATGCGGGGAAGGATTGTCCGTTTGTTTGCCTCTTCTGGCCGCTGCAGAGAATTTATCCTCTTCAAGCTTCTTCTGATAAAGTTTCGTGGATACCAGTTGTTTCATAACACGCGGTATAGATGGTTCTCCTCCTTCATTCTCATCCCCATTGTGCTGCAGTGTGTTCCCGCTCTCCTGTGTAGAGTTTATCTACAGCTGTTTTTGTGGTTCATCGGGTGGTTTTGTGGTAGTTCATCTGTATGTTCCTCTTTCCGAATACAACAGTTTGAAGCGTCCTGCTGGTGTCCATGTGAATCAAAAGATTCACGAATGATAATTTGTTGTCATCCTTCAATTGAATGGTGAACTTGATATCCTCAAATTGCTTGTTAATCAGATTTGATGTAGACTGCAATGAATTTAGTATTATTATGGCAAATGTATCGTCAACGTATCAGATTCAAAACTTTGGGTTGCTAAGTGGCATGGTAATGCAATACAATTTATGCGTTACAGCAAGAGACATCATAGAGGCATGACACTCCACGAAGGATTTCACCATTCGACACATTAAGATGGACGCCATCTACGCAAAGCTACAAGCAAAAGACCACCAATGCAGTCGAATGAACTTAAAGGAAGAGGATAACACACAAATAGCTTAGGCACCCGTCCCAGCAGCGGAGACAGACGGGACGTAGTCACGAGTCGTGTGCCCAAGAGGTCACTCTCCAAGCTCACATGCCTGTGGTAGAGGAGGATGGACCAAATAAACACATGCACATGACTACCCGGCTCACCTTTACGCATCGCTATACTACACTACGCTACGCACAAACTCAATGATGATATCACCACGACTGACGACGAAAGTGCAAAATACGAATGGCCAGACTCAGCAAACTGTTCACCAAAACTTCCCGGCTTGTTCCGCAGGCCTCGATCTACTCTGTCAACATGCCGTTGGTGCCTGCTTAAGTTTTTTTCATCCTTATTCTCTGCCACTTTTGCGTTTCGCCTGCACTTCTTACCTTCCGCGTCGCTACGCCTTCCTTCTCACACCATGGTTGTACGAGTGCTGTATCTACCCACTATCCCGTTGTCGATTCAGAAGTTCACTCCTTTGCGCATTGGTAGAGTTTGTTCGTATAAATTCCTGTATGTACAGGTGGATCGTCATTGATTGGCCTTACTTGAATACTTAGGGTGAATGGTCTCCACTTGTGTCACGCCATCTTGTGTCATGTATATGCCTATTCCGTAATTGTCGAGCTTTCGTTCGCATCCCGGCGGTTGTTTGCAGCCCTCGGCGCTGCGCTGCTAGGTTTTCGCACCGGCGGTCTAGTTCCAAACACGTACGGAGTTCAATTCTTGGTTCTCTGTCAAATCGCAATTCAAACGGCGAACTCTAGGTGCTTGATTGCAAACTGGATCAATAAGAGAGTACCACATTGAGCAATGCCTCCTCCCACGCCAACACTATACAGTTCATGTATGTTATCATGGTCCAGTTAAACCGTTCTGTCATCCCGTTGGTTTGCGGCTTGTACGGTGAAGTGCGCCATCTCTGGATCTCCCATACGGTAAATGCTCCTTGGAACATGTTTGTCTCAAAACACCGACATTTATCAGTGAGAGCGCAGTGTGTTGCAGCCAAGCCTGTCAAAAGCTACCACTCAAGGGATTGCCAAAGGCGGTCGCCTTGGAAAGCTGATTGCCACGGACAGGTTCATACACAGGGACATTAGTCGTCGAAGAAAACGTTGGAGATGTTTTTGGCTGGTCGTCATAGGCAGCTGGTCGCCATACCAGGTTGGGGGTATTTCATACCTCACTGACACGTTAACTTCAAATCCCTGTGGTAGGGTATCGCTTTTCTGGTCTTCAATAAGTATGACTTTGACACATCTGGTGAGGTGATCAACCTTCACCAGGATCTTGGTGTTACCTGATCAAATCAACAGCAATATTTCAAATACGTCCAGTCTTCAGCCCGGTAGGGCTTCGTTGACTTCAATCAATCGCATTGCCTATCTGGGCGCATCTATCGGACGGCTTGTTTGACAGTTTGGGCACCCTGAATATATATCGCTACGGTCCTTCTCATGGTTGACTAAAGGACTAGTCTCCGTAGTAAGTCAAACACCCTCTTTTGTGTGCGTTATCATGGACCAGTTTAATTACCCCCTAGTCTTTGACCTTTTGGGATATAAGGTATATTTATTCCATTTGTTGCTACTAACAAACTGTGGCTGTACATCCTGTCCGAGATTTTGATGTGTTCCTTTTCCTCTCCCGATGTAATATCTGGCTTGGTGCCCAGGTATAAATGATTACACGGCAAATTTGCCAGTTCATCCTTTTGTATTTCCATTAGCTTGCTCATATCCACTGCAATTGCGCGCACAAGTATAGCAGTGTCTGGCATACTGTCCTCTAAAGACAGCCGCAATAGCTTTTCAGCTAAAACGAGCTTCTTACCATCTACGTGTCCGATGGTGAAGTCAAATCCCTGGAGTAGGTATGCCAACAGTACAAGACATACGTTCGGAGTTTTCTTTGTCATCAACCATGGCATTATGTGAAATTCGTTCACCAAGATATATGTTCTCCATTCTTCTGATGCTCACTCGATAGCACGGCATTAATCCTTCTTTGAGAAGTAGTTCTGCTCGGAACCCGTCAGCATTACTACACATGATGGTTAGGATAACACTGCACCGATTGCGATGTTGCTTGCATCGACTGCCACCGTAAATCTGTTACTCGGATTGGATACCCATAAGAACTTTGGAAACCCCGCTACGCATGTTTTCATCTAATTGTAGGCATCCTCTGCTTCGGCTTTTCACACCTACGGTTCCCATGAAAGGCCAGGTAGCTTACAACGGTGATTGGGACCGGCTGTTTTATCTTTTGATATTTTTGGCATATGCGCTTCCAAAAGAGCTTCGATATCCCGATCACTTGCCAACCAGGGTTTTCATACGGACGAATTCCGGATGGGCGCCATTTAATTTCACCAGTACAGTTGACCTGAGATCAGACGGAACAACAGTACGATATCCACGTAGGATACATCCTTTATGTTGACTGAACTCGAATCGACAGTTGAAGAACGGACGTAAGATCTCTCTAGATATCGAACCATGACCGCGTAGCATCGTTGGTTTCACAGTCGAAAGGATCGGGTCTCTGTCATTGCCTCTCTTAAGTATATCGCTGGATATCAGTGGAACAATGGTTTATTACGGGTAAAAAAGCATCGCTTAACAAGTCCCGTGGGATGGAAATTATTGCGAAAATAAATTGCATAATAAAGTGAAAAGCTTTGTGGTGGACTCAACATACACTTATGTGGAATAGCGGAGATGTTCGCATATTAAAAATATAAATCCATAAATGCATTGGTTAGGCGTTTGGCAAGACACCGTTTGATTGCGTTTTGTAACCCCTGGCTAACAAGTCATAAAATGAAACGCAAGTGAGACAATGCATCGTCAACACGTTTTTTAAATATCGCCAGATTGGGAGCAGAGGCGACATAATTAGGGAGGGCGTTCCAAGGCTGGTACAGGCGGAGAGAAAATAAATTTCTAAGGCATTCAAGCTGGTTATAATGAATTGTCAGTTATAGAGGGTGACCTCTTTGGTAAGTGCTGTGGTTCAATTCCAGCAGCGCACGATAAATGTGGTTTGGGTTCTTCAGAATCTAGTGAACCATTATGGGATCCCCCCGCAAAAGCCGATATTGACTGCTGTACATTCTTAGAGATTTCAGTCTAAGCTGACAGGGGAAATGAAAGGGACCCCTGACGTTCTTGGTTGCTCGTCATTGAGGAGTCTCGAGAGCAACGAGATCCTGTTTCTGCCACGGCTGCCACGCCTGAATAGCATATTCCACGTGAGGTCGCACGTAGGCGTTGAGCATTTGGGGAAATATTGAGGGTTTAAACCGATCGAAGGCTCTGCGAAGAAGGCCGAAGTGTTGATTTCCGATTCCGGTCGCCTTCTCTGCTTGTTTTGAACACCGAAAATTTTCCTGTACCAATACACCCAGGTCACGCTCTTGAGAAATCTTCGCCAAGGTGTGGTCTCCAATCTTGTAAGCGCTCACCGGCTGGTGACGCAGATGCATCACTTTGCACTTAGCCATGTTCAATTGAAGCTTGATCCTCTTTGACCATTCGTAAATGCAATCTAAGTCATGTTGGAGCAGATCCTGATCTGCCTTGTTACTAATCGCCCGCCATATCTTGACGTCATCGACGAAAAGCAGGAAATTTGAGGAGATGACTCTTGCCAGGTCGTTGATAAACACCAGGAATATACGCGGTCCCAACACTGAGCCATGTGGGACACCACATTCCACCTCAATTGGGTTAGAAATTGAGCCCCTAACACGTACTTGAAGCTTTCGTTGGTAAAGAAAGTTGCCAATCCAACCAAGTACATGATCTCCGATTCCTTAACTTTGTAGTCTTTGAAGTAGGATGCGGTGATCAAGGCGGTCGAAAGCTTTGGAGAAGTCCAGATAGATGACGTCGACTCCGACCCCATCATCAGCCACTTCCGTTCAACTACCTCGTGCAATAAGTAGGTTGGTGGTGCATGACCGGTGTCGACGGAAGCCATGCTGTTGCGGTGCCAAAATTTTGCATTTTTCCAGGTAGGCCATTAAAGCCTCAGCGACGACTGCTTCCATCACCTTCGCTAGCACAGGGAGGAGAGTCACTGGACGATAGTTTGCAGGATCGGAACGGCTACCGCCTTTAAAAATAGGGGTTATAAAGCCACACTTCCACATAGTGGGGACTTGTTCATCAAAGCACCTTTGAAAGAACTGTGACAGTGATTCAGTTAGCTTGGTAGCCGTACCCTTCAGTACCTTCGGGCGGATGTTGTCTGCTCCTGGAGAACTATGCTCACACAGTGAGAGTAACTTCCTTAGCACAACAGATGAGTTAAAAATAACATTTGTAAACAAATGTGTCGGTAAGGTGCTTGATATTATGGGACAGGTAGATGTTGCCAGTTCGAAAATTGGGGCGCATTGTAGCTGCAGGGCATTAGCTGCTTCTTCGGCGCTTTGTACTCTACCGCCTGTTGTGAAAAGTGGAGGGATGCCATGCTTCACTTTACGAAGCTTATTGACATGCTTTTATAGCAGTTTGTTGTTTGCCATGAACTTTTTGGCTAGACACTGTTGATAAGTTACTTTGTCCTCACGGACAAGTTCAGTGCAATGCTCGCGATGGGTCAGGAAATTTCCCCAATTCTCTGAGTCGGGAATAATCTCGTAGGCACGCCATGCTGCATCCCTTATCGCTAGGCATTTTCGAGTCCTACACCTTATAATCGAAGACATTTTCGCGGGACGAAGGGGTTTGATCTCTGATGCTTTGTTGATGATGTCGCTGAGTCTATTAACGAACTCTGCCCAAACGTTGTCAAGGGGACTTTTGTTTGAGAATTCCCAGGCAGTTGCGTCGGCGAGTTCTTTCAATACGTGGTAGCGTGTAATTGTATGAGTTAATTCCGAGTGTTCAGAAGGATACTCTGCATAACACGCATAGCCAAAAGTTATTACTACGTGGTCACTGAGACCTAATTGACTCTCCATCAATAACTTGCCAATCATGAGCCCTTCATTTGTGAGCACAAGGTTCAATATGGACGGTTTGTTTGCTGTCCTGAATCTAGTGAGTGTAGTGACAAGATTTACAAGGGAATATTAGCGATCAGTACATGCAAGTCTGCTTTGAACTGCTCACTGGGCGATGCCGAAACCTCCAGCTTGTGTAGATTGAAGTCCCCGGAGATGAGAATGTGGCTGTACCTAGTGCGTGTTACTCTGTTTAGGCCACGGATCAAGCAGGAAACCATTTCCGGAGTGGATGTTGGGGGCGGTAAACGATAGCTACGAGACATGTGTCGTTGTGTCTCAGTCGGAGACGGCACCAGAGTGAGTCGGTAACGTGTGTTTCCAGGTCATCAACTATTGTACGTTGTAGATCGCTGCGGTAGTAGAGTAGGACCCCACCTCCTCTGCTGGGGCGGTCGTTCCGGATGAGTGACATTCCGGCTACCTCAACCTCAGCATCAGTCACCACTTGACGTAACCAAGTTTCGGTAATAGAAATTAAGTCCCAATCATTCGCAACCTGACGTAGTCGGAGTTCGTTAATTTTACTGAGGAGCCCTTGGGCGTTAGTGTATATACATGAAAGTTTCTCAGATTTAAGCAATGTTTCAGGGGTTGTACAACTCATACGTGGAGTTTCGCCGACCATTGAGTGGCCGGCTACTGGATGTATGGATGAAGCAAATATGCTTACGCCGACCATTAAAGGGTCGGCGACTAATAGTTTTTTTGGATGGACTGCATACTCTCGAGAAGTATTTGATATAAAAGCAGGTATCAGATGCTCCGAATCCCGGTGTTTGCTCGTGCTCTGCTGTGTCCCGCCGGATAGTATGGCTACTCTTGAAACCGTCCTCGAGTCGGGTCCCGCAGCTGGCGTTTTCACTAACAGTTGTGCCTCTACTGAATTGTCATTAAAAGGTGTTGGTGTTCTTGCTGCTTTCAGACGAATTTCTGTTGGCCATCTGCAACGCAATTTAATCCAGTTCGCTAGTAGGGTTTGTGCCATTATTTCTGACTGTAACACAAGTTTTAACAGCCTGGGACCGCATCCTCCATAATTTGGTGATATGGAGATCATTGTCAACGAGGTGACCACCACATTTTTGAGAAAAAGAATCTACCGTATATAGTGCCATTGCTCGCGGTCGTGCATCTGAGCATCGTCGGAAGAGGAGTCAGTAAGCTCAGGAACACCGTGAGCAACCACTGTTTTCTTATATTGACTTATTCTGTATCTATCTTTGTTAGCGGGATCCTCTGAACGTTCTTTTCACGAGATTTCGGGTAGTATGCGCACTCCACTTGAGTCGTTGCGGAGACGATTCGCAGAGAGCAGAACGGCCTCAGTCCCGTCCGCCGAGATTAGTGTTATTTGAAGTAACCGTATTTCGCCGTAGTGCAACGTGTTTGGGTGTCGCGAGATTCTTCTTAATTTCGTGGGATTAGCGTGGACACCGATCGACGTACAGATGGAACCCCACTGATTTCGACCGTCCGTCAACTTACCCTTAATTGTATCGGATTTGGATTCTTGGACATTAGTGCATACAATGGTTAGGACACAATGGTTGCGCCTGGTGGCTACTGGTTTTGGATTTCGAGGCTTAGTATCTGGTGTTTTTGTTGAATTTGTGAACGGCATTGGTGTGTGCCATCCGTGCTGCGGCAGTTTTGTTTTCCCTAGTTCGGGCACGAAGGTTACCGGTGCTCACTCAGGTGTTTGCTTGGTGGCAACCGATGCGTACGGTGCCGGGTTGTTCACCATTGCTGTTTGACTGTAGCTTACAGTCTCGAGTGTAGCGAACAGACTACTAGGTGCAGCACACAGTACAGAAGTTGAGACAGGCGCGTTGCAGGCACTGTTTTTTAATTATAGGCGGGAGAGAGAATGGAGTTGATACTACTGGAAGCTGAGTAGTTGGGGTTGGGTTGGGACGCCTGGCTCGCCTCTTCGGCCTGACTAGGGAGTTCGGGGTGTTATTTTCACTCACAAGTGCAGGTCCGTTTCCTCCCATGGGTGTAACTCTGGCGCTCACCAGTTGCTCGACCGCTTCGGTTAGTCTTTCACACTTCCTCAGTAGCACAAATAGACAGCTAACAAATGGGACAGAATTTCTTACTTGGCAGATCCAAGACCCCTCTGCGGTGTTTGATTTCGTCTACCCCCTCCCAAGGCAGGTAGTGTGACAGGTTTTCAAACACATGGTACACACCAGACCATTTTTCACCACTTTGGCACATGATTCGCATTTGCTCTTCATACGAGACATGTTCACAGCAGGGGAAGGAAGAGGATGGAGATACTGACGCACCGTTGCGTGGCGATCGGCGCTGGTTTCAGGTCAGCAGGTCCAGGCGTGTCGAGGCCAGATGAGTCACGCGTTCTATAGGTTGGATAGGCGATGTGCGTGCTATTGATCCAGACGGTAGAGGGTAGACAGCGATGCGACTTAGGACTGAGGCAAAGCAAAGTGACTTGGAAAATACTGCCTTATGACGTAAATGTCAGTTCCAAGGGTGGATCAAATTGACGACTATCGCTTTGTAGAGCGACTTGAAGGAATGGTAAGAAGCTGATCGGAGTGGTATCAGAGTGCTGCAATAACTGGTTGAACTAGTAAGGCGCTCCACCTTAGCCATCGCTTTTAACTTCTTGTGGTAATCTAATGAGGACATGGACAACATTATTGTGGCTACCAGTGCTGTACCGGATTTTATCTTTTTAAACTAATCATTCGAGGCGCGTGAATCGGTATTTTGCTTTGTCACTCATCATTCAGCGAAATGCAGTGGTTTATGGTCTGCCCGTTTCTCGAATTGATTGTCCCTCAAATGGTAAAGGAATTGCTAGACTTCAAAAATTACGCTCATTGACTCTTTGGTCGGTTAAGCGTAAGATTTCGATACGGTCCGTAAAGTTCGAGACGCGAAAGTACTAAAACGGATTGTTACATTATGAACCTTAATTCCTAAGACTGCTCTAACCCCTAACCGTGAGACATCACATCGCAAGACGAAGGACTTTTAGGATAGTAATACACCCATATAGGTGAAACACGAGTAGGTATTATACCTTTGGAAAGGTTTATTCCTCTTGCCTTGCTCATGACTCCTTGACGTCTTTCGTCAACAAGTCATGAATTGGTGCGATCAAGAAAGCTGTGTTAGATAAGCCACAACGGAAGTGGGACAGCATTCGCTTCGTTATTTATTTATAGTTACTTGGAGGAGATACACTGATAATGGACTCCAACGTCTTTCGTGAAAGCAAGCCTTTTTCTCTAGTCGATATCTAAGCGAATCAACCGAATAAATCAGGAAAGAAACTTTTGGGAACTCCAAATGTAACCAGATATCAGCTCATCTCTATTGTCTACAGTGTGCAAATGCTTTTCTTTTGAATGACCCGTGAGGATTAGTAAGCGGTCAAGATACGCAAGGGTATTCGGTATATCCCATTAGACATAGTTGATTATCCATTGGAAAATCCCCGACACTGAATTAATTCTAAATGGAAGTCTAGTATATGCAACTGAGCCCCGATACATTCCCTCGATACATTCCCACTTGCCAGATGGATCTTATTACATTTCTTTTCGTGTGACACCGTGACTTATTAGCGGTTACAAAATGAGGTCAATGTATCCAATCTCAAGTGTCTCTATACGCCCCATTGTACTGCAGCCCCCTTCAAGTAAACGCACTGAGATTCAGACAAGTCATCAAGGTTGATTCAAGGAACAGCGGCAATATGTTGTGATATCCGAATCGAAATGCATGGGCATAGGTGGTATTCTAGACACTGATGGATTGGTCAAGATATTCTAGCGGTCCGAACGAATGACCAAGGGGAAATAAATAGTAACCCATGACAGACTGCCTGGTGGTTCTACCTCCCTGTTGATTCTCGCTCACCGCGGACAACAGAAGAGTATGACGGGTTCTGGTTTTACCTTACGACACGGATAGGCTGCAGTGGACATAATCGCACCATTTCCCTGGTAACTTGGAAACTTGCTTACGCCATCTCCGTCATTTTTTGGATGGCATCCTTACTCTATATGCCGCATGTAAGTCGCACTTGGGTACAGTTGCATTCTAGAATGAGTAACTACTGACTTGGTGCAATGTGGTATCTTTTTTGCACCTGCCTAGAACGGTTGTATTTCGCGATGACTTCACATGTGTTGCGCATTACGATATTGTTCTCATCATGACCTATGCTATCCTATACTTGCTACCTTCTTAAGCGGAGTCTAGTATGGTTAAATCCCGAGACAGTGAGCTACGGCATCTTCCTCTTCATAGTATTATTCGGCCGCGATTCACATCACTATGTGAAATCCATGGTATTACTCACCATAACCGTAGCTTGACCAGATGCTCAATGCTAACTAGCGTGACGCTTAGAGAGCCGGTGCATCGCAGAAAAATGGTTCAGTCCGTCCATGAGCTCATTCGTACTGTGCATGTAGAGGGCAATACCTAAGTGCACACTATTTCACCGTAATTTAGGCATCATTCTACCTAGCAGTTGCTTCACTATTGCTACATCGGGTTCCTTCAAATATGGATGTCCAAGATTTAAGGCTGTCACGTCTAAATGTTGAAGAAAACATCAACAGTTCGTATTGGGTAGTTATTCTCATGCCTGCAAAAGTGGTTGTTAGCCTGACCACCAAACGAAACCCATACACGTTTGGCGTACCATTGATGACGATGTCTAATGTGTCTCTGTCCAGTTTTTGACGGCTGCTCACACTTAAGTTTGGATAAATGCATGTGCATATGTTGTATTCGAACGGCCATTGGACACGGTTGACGCCAATCTATGTATAAATGTATACCGATTGAATTCGACGAGGATACTCATACCGCTTTTGTACGGTTAACTTAGTGCAGTAAAACAATATTCGAGCAAACCGAAAATAACATTACCAGAACATGAAGAAGGTGAGTTTATGACAAACTCATGTTGATTTCAGGTGTTGCGAATCCAAGGCAAATTTGATCGATGCGAATTCCATGGAATGCTCAAAAGGGCGGTTTCTCAGGTGCCGGAGAAGGCACTATTGTATGCCCAATAGAAGCACCATGAGTATGTTCCCATTCAATTTACTAATCCAGGCCAATAAAGTGGCGTATGTGGTACGTTTGGCTGTGTGATGAGTAATCTTGCATTTCAGAAGTAGATGTTGTTTGAGCTCCCCCGTGTGGATGCGCTTGATGTGAATGTTGACAAGGTGCCTACCTGTCTATTACCCACTATCTCTTCCATACTGGCTCCAGGAGACAGTTGGTCGTTGCCAGTGGGGACGAGGTGCACCGTCCTCGTGACGGTGCTAGGCTTAAAAAGTGGTTCCATCCTGTGTGGAACGGGCTACGGTCCCGCCACCGCCTCGTGTACGTCTGTTGTGTATGAGTTCCCAATTACGCCGGAATGCTTCCGTTCTGCTTGTTGAAGGAGTGTGGGTCGGCTCCGCTGATGAAACGTGGCTCCCATTCGCATGCCTCCCGGTTTTATTCCTTCGGGTTTACACTGGATATGGGATGTGTGGGTGGAACTATGGGTGGTGCAGTGCAAGCCACCCATGGTCCCCTTTGTAGGCGCAGGCATCCTGTGACTGTCCCCATGGACATCACAGTGACAGGCAAATCCGGATACGGACGCCGCCAAATCATATATATATATATATATATATATATATATATATATATATATATATTTGGTTGGAGGCATCCGGTTTCGAATTTGCCTGTCACTGTGGCAAGCCACAGGACGCCTGCGCCTACAGAGGGACCATGGATGGCTTGCGCTGCACCACCCACAGCTCCAACCACACACCCATATCCAGTGTAAACCCGAAGGAATAAGACCGGGAGGCATGCGGATGGGAACCATGTTTCATCAACGGAGCCGGCTCACACTCCTTCACAGGCAAACACAAGCACGCTGTATTTGTGGAATCAAGCGCACACAAGGCGGTGGCTGGACCGTAGTCCGCTCCACACTGAGTGTATAGAACCACTATTTGAGCCTAACACGGCCACAAGCACCGTGCACCCCGTCCCCTCCAACAACGATAAACTGTCTACTGGAACCAGTATGGACGAGGTAGCGGTTAATAGACAGGTAGGCACTTTGTCAACATGCACATTAAGTACAGCCATACCGGGGATATCAAACTACAGCCAATCACTTGGAAGAAAGAGAGAGACACAGAAAATAACTCGATTAATGCATTAGGAAACGGTAACATAAACCTTAAGTTAATGAGCATATGAAATAAGTTGTTTACAAACGAATCCTAGATAAGTTCACGAGGTCAGAAATTATACTTTACGGAATGCCACGAACACAAATATTATGGAAAGCGAGTACAATTGGCTTAAGCGAGGTGTGCAAGTTAATGGGATAGAGTACAGGTGGACATTTATATGACCGAGAAAAGCATTAAGGCAAAATTGAAAACCCACCATCTGAAATAAAGAGACTTAGCATGTAAGCACGCGGTTAGTAAATCGAATTCAGCGAACCTACAAACGCTGCGCCGGTTCTGAATACTCCTCTGCAGGACCCGTCGTCGCTTCCATAGTGGTCCCGAGTGGCCTCACTCATGACTCACTAAGCCTGCCTGACAAAGACACTCGCGACCGCATGTGCACCTATATATATATATATATATATATATATATATATATATATATATATATATATATATATATATATATATGCGTAATTCGCTGTTTTGAATCCGGTAGAATCGATGACATAGTTGGCTAGAGGTGTACTGGAGATTAGCCTTGCACTGTTCCTGCTCGGTTACTGTAGTTTCCAAATCACCCGTAATGAGTTCCCTGTCTGTCTTAGTGCGAGGCGTGCAATGCCATAAAAACATTTGCATTTTGTACCTACGTAACGTATGAAAGTTACCAGTTCAAACGGTGACCAGCGTTTCACATTCAACCAGAAGAATCACGCTTCGCAAGCTTCCGACCTCCCGCCTCAAAGGGTGGTAGCACTTCTGCTTTGGCGACGAAATCCTTACCATTGCTAAGGCAATTGCACGGTGCCTTTAGCTGGCGAGAGTGTACGATACGTAAAACATCAAGCTCGTCTATTTATTGTAATTTTCCGAATATTCATTAAGGCGGTAGGAACCTCAGCTAATAGCGACGCCGTGCTTCCGCTATCAGTAGCCTTAGATCGTTTCAATGCCTGTGTTGTGCTCAGTGACAGCTTAGACGTTAAGAATTCTGTCCGACCGGACGCATTATTATACTATTTGCCGGTGGACCAATTTAGTCGTTAACACAGTTGTGAAAGAGGATAAGTATGTTTACAATGCTGGGTTTGTACGATCATCTGTGTTAGTGACGGATATGTTCAAAATGTCCGCCGGCTTTCTGGTTGCAATGCCGAGACCGCTTGATGCAGCTGACGAGCACTTTCTCCAATGTCTCCCCCGTGAACTTGCGACAATCTTTCACAATGTATGCGGCCTTGTTTCGTGCATTCTTCGCCTCAGATAGCTCCATAGAAAGAATTTCTAAGGTTTCAAATTTTGTGAGCGAGCAGACCACTCAATGGGTCCACCGTGTCCGATCCAACAGTGACCAAATTTGTGAGTGAAGTAATCACGCACCGGTTAAACCGAATGTGCCGGTGCATCACCCTGCTGTCACCAAATGGTACTGCATGTTCCTTCGCTTCCAGCTACGGAAGCACAAAGGTCTGGAGCATTTCCAAGTACGATGACGGTAGGCAAAGTTAAGGCTTTAGCACTTCAAAACAACAACCTACCGGTCACATTCCCGGAAACGAAATATGGGCCCCAGATTTTGTGGCATGTTAATGCAGCCCAAACCATAATTTTGACAATGTGATGCATACGTGACGCGGTAATTATTCGGGGGTTACTGGTAGACAAAGAATACTCTTCATTGTTTCATGTAGATGAAACAGTGCTTCATATGTAAGTATGACAGAATGAATGTCCCCGTGATCCAGCGGAAAAAGCTTGTGCCACTTCTCAAGATCGCAGTGGTTCAAAAGAGGCTCTTAGATGTGGACTGTATTTCCTATATTTTCATTCCTTTTATATCCGGTGTACCGTGTGCCGTTTCTTGTCAAAGTGCTGTGCGATCCGAAGACTGCTGAGATCAGAACCTTCCGATAGTTCACTGGTTACAGCGCAACCTAAACAGTCGTCAGTCATGCTTTGAGACGGACCTGTTTTTTTCATGCCTCATTTGACTCAAACTACTTCAATCCTTTAAGCAAATACATGGCGAGGACGGGACGCATTCTTGCTTTCATAGCATTGTACCATTATGCAGTTGATGTAGTGTTTAAACCGCGTTCACAATACAGCTGTACAAGCAGCGCCCGCTGCTTAACAGGCACATCCGTGCTTCTGATTGCGGATACCTGCTTGAGGAGAGTGTCTGTTCGTGCTCCATTACCTTGGGCGCAGTGACATGGACACGACTTACGATGGCTAAGGCCGCCCTTACCCCGGCTCGCTGAGATACGTTTACCTGCGCACGTTCTCGCCACAGTCGTAATAGTGCGTTTTAGGTCGCCTAAACCGACCTGGCTGGGTAGCTGGCTGCTTCTGTTTGCCCAGCGAGACACGCGGATAGTCATCGGTGGCTTCAGTGCCTACGTTTGGCCATGACCATCAGCACTCAGTGTGAAGTTATCTGACAGCCAACCAGCGCCGAAAGCGTAATGTGGCTGTCTGTACTCATCTCGCTCGAAGATCAAAATAGACTAACGTGGCCTGCCGGTCTGTCCCTCACCAAATTTACGCTTTCCATCAGCTGATCCTTGAACTAAGCCACTCGTCTGCCGAGGATGCCCTATGTCCTCACCACTAAGGTTAGAAAAGCATTTATGGGTATGCTCGCGCACCATACGCAGTACGCCAGTTTGCGCACATCCGCTAAACATTGGGTGGGTGTTGTATGGTGAGGACAACAATCGTAGATGATCGGCAATCACCATGAGCAAGCCGTGGTAGGTCCTTAAACCGCGCTTCCTTTTCTAGAATATGGTCATCAGTCCTTTCCAGTCGGACTGACTGTGGCTATCACTTTCAGTGATTTATGCTCAGATGATCAAATTTTCCACTCCGTCTACTTGTATCTGTGCCTGCAATTAACCCATCGTTCTGTACTTGGACTATCAGTGATTGATCATCGCCTTCGTTGATACCTTTCCAAACCTATCGTGTTTCCACTTGTCCGTTAGATGTCTGTCTTGAACAGCCCTTCCATTAATGCTATCTAATTGCCAATTGTCTTTGACGTCGATAAACCGGGATCCTGCACAATTGATTATTGCCCAATTTGCTAAACTGCATATATTTTAACAGTAACTTAGTTGTGATATAGAAGCAAAGTTTAGTAGCTCAGGTTTTGCGGTTGGCGGTCTAAGTGTTCACTGCGCTCAATGGTTTATAACGGATAAAAATAGACAGGCTTAACATGTCCCGTAGGTTGGTACTAGATGAACTTTTTCTTTAAGTATTACATAAGTAGGTCAGATGAAATACTCATGGGCAAATCGATAGAGTAATTGTGTTAAGCGGGGTAGTTATGGTGGTGAGATAGTACAGACAAAACCAAATAAATAGCCTTAATGATTAATACTTATAGGAAGTAAAATCAGATTGCCAGCTCCTCTGTGCTTCACTGTGGGTCATAAATCTAAAGTCGCTAGGTAGCCAGCATAAATCTAGAAATTCGTCCAAGCAGCAAACTGTAAAGGGTTAAACATGATGTCCTATCGTTTTTTTGCAAACAGCTAATATCGTGGCATATACAAATATGCTTCAAAAGACGTATTGTGGGGTGCTATTCCATATGATGGACGAACTCGGGCTCGAAGCTGCCGCCATCACCACTGGAGTGAAAGTAGACATATTTGTAACTTGTCCGTTTATGAGAGAGGTGAGCCACAGGATTTAGAGACAAAAACGCTGTAATGCGGTTTGAGCGCCTGGCTCTCCTCTTCGGTTTAGAGGCGGAGCTTGCGTTGGCTGGTTGAAGTATTAGCGTGGCACTATTTAGCTCCAAGGGTGCGAGCTTAGTTTTCAATAAATGTGCGATTATCTCAGTGAACCTTCACTTCTTCCTGAGCATAGATACACAGTTGACAACGGGAATGACTTGACATGTTGGATAAAACCTTTGTTTATCTGCCTCGCTTCTCGGACGGAATTCCTTGTGTATTGCGGACAGTACGATCTAATGCAGTTAATACAGGTTACCCTGATGTTAAGGACTTTACCGCAGTTATCTGATAAACATGGTCAAGGTTGCGCCATGTCTGTAATGCTGAATGCACTGTTGCCGTTTGCACCTAGGTCTATCCGAGCTGTCGCTGTTGTGCAGGCGCTCACGTTTGATGTGTTCTGTGAACCAGGCTTGCACGTAACACGAAAGCGAGTTAAAACAGGCAACCCAGGTGAGGTGGCTGACAGCTGGTGGATGGAATGCGTCAGACCATGTCGTGACTTTGGCTGTTACCGGAGACCGTCCAAAGCATCCATCGAAGCCAGCTCACCTTCTCTATCTCTGTCTGAAGCGGCCCGAAGAAGATTCGTTTATGGCGCATGTAGCCGATTGACTAGCCAATGAGAGCGAGCCAATGGCATCGTTTTACATTGAAGTGGGCCAATCAGAATGACCTGCCTTGAAGCCCTCCAGTAAGCACACCACTTGATCAACCAACAAGCGCGTTGTTTCGCATCTAGTAGCTGCTATTGTCAGGAACTTTCAATCAGGTATTTTCTCTCATGAACTGTTGATTTCGACCCAATATTTTGGCTGTGCACTGTCTTCCGGAGCTCCATACAAATTCCGCCTAAAGCCATGTCTCCTGATTTGGGAATAGGCTTTATCGATACCAGAGTGGCTGCATCGGTTATGGGTACTGTCAGCGGAAACACAACGTTGGTCGTTGGCGCACACCCGATAAATGTGCGATGATTAGATCGGTCAATGGAGCGAACGAAGTTCCTGCACTGGTCACCGGCGCACTGGTTGACTAGTCACAAGGAATAGCGATTGGCTTTGGGTAATCGATCAGTTCCAAAGGATTGCTCGACAAGCAACAACGTAGTAAGAAACGTGAAGTAGCTGCAGTGAATCGCATTAGGGAAGCAGGGTATTTAGTTGGCCTGATCGCCTCAAGGAAGATCTTTTGAATGAGTGTAGAAAGTTACAAAGTGCTTGAAATTGGGTTTTTGCGGTGCTGAGTTTCAGCAACAAAATCCGTCACAAACGCAGACGTTACTCAGACGCCGAAGCGATGCGAATAATCCAAAATACAGATGGGCACATCGTAGAGCTGGTAAATTTGAGTCCAATGAATGTAAATTCAACGATGTGCAGCCATCTTTTGAGGACTGGCACACAAAAAGGCAACAGCGTCAAGTCGGATCGACCGTTTGGCTGCAACATTGTTTTGTTTTTGGTATAATTGGCTACTTGTCATTCAACGTTCAGTGATGTAGTATTATTTATCTTTAACTGGTTAGGGAAAGTCAACCTAGTGCTTTTACTAAAGGAGTCTTAACTAAACCAAAACTAAAAAAGCTGTGTTCGTTCCCCTCTTGTATATATGACTAGTTAAGGCTAGCCCATTCTGAGATCGGGAGTTGCGTTCCCTAGGTTATCTCAATCATTAAATTTTTATTGTGCTGGAACTTGTTTTAAAGTACTTCCTTAGACGCAGCAGTTTTTCTTTCCGATTACTTAATGCCCCAAGACGCAAAATTTCTCTATCCTTCTTTCATAACTCCTATGATAAATGGGTTTTGAGAACTGAAATAAATATAGGACTGGGTTCGGTAACTTACCATTTATGGACTTTTTATTCCTGTTCCAGGAAATAGAATGAGATTAAAAAAGGAAACTTAGTGACGAACGGCCTCGCTTCGATGAAACCTGGAAAATGGACTGTTTTTTTACTGATCTACTGAACAAGTGTGAGTCCTTGATTTAGTTGAAGAGTGTGGCTGTATTTAAGTAACTCAATATCAAGAGGCACCACCAAACGAAAAATGCCAAATATAACATTTGGACTAAACATGACAAGTGAAGCAACTGGATGATGGAATAACCTCACAGAAAAGCTATTTTGCGAGAAGCGGTCAGTCAAATGAAAATGCGACAAAGGAAAACTTAAGAGGCGGCAAAAATAATAGCGAAACCCTGCAAACCATTTATTGCAAGTGAAGATTTTGGTGAATGTATAATGCAAATTGTGGACATTATCTGTCCTGAGAATAAGCAAGAGTTTGGCAACGTTTGCCTGGCACACAACACTGTGGTTCGTAGAAGTGGGGACATCTCGTTTGATATTGAGGGACAATTAGAAGTAAAAGGAGCAAATGTTGACAATTTTCGAAAGCATGTAATGAAAAAGATGATGCATCTGTCGCTGCCCAATTTCGCATATTTTAAAATGGGTTAACGATGACATGTTTTAGAGTCTTAATGATCAAACAAAAGGAATAGATGCATTTGCTTCTGTTGATTTTACAATCAAGAAAGTTAAACGATCATGGAAAAATTCATGAAATTGTTAGTAACGGTGCCCCAGACATGACTGGCGAACACAGCGGATTATCAACACGTGTCTGTAACAAACTTAAAGCCACAAAACTTCACTAAGTCATGCAACTTCAAGTTATTTGTGCCAAACATCTTAGATGCGATCACTGATGAAGCCAGTGACAAAAGATATGAACCATCTTCGCTCCAAAGCCCTGTTTAGTCATCAGTATCAGCAGTTTCTACTCAATATCCAGAAATATTGTGTATCACAATGATGTAAAATGGCTCAGTCGAGGGACTGCGATTCATAGCTTCAGTTCTCTTAAAAAAGCAATTGGATACTTTATGGAAAATAGGGACAATCAATGCCAAAATTACCTGATCCTGCTTGACTAGCTGATTTGTGACTTTTGGTTGATATAACATAGCACGTGAACATGTTGAACACCAGTGTACAGGCTCAAGACGCAGCGCAAAGCCACCTGTAGTTACAAAGGCTTTAGGGATAGGCAGCGACTTTTCCAAAGACAAATGTCTCAAACCAACCTAATACCACAAATTTCCCATCCATACAGGAACTCGTAACAAGTCTTCCAGAAAGCAACAACAATGCACAAGCGTATGTCGCAGATATTGTATCTCTGGCTGAAGGGTTTCAAAGACGCTTTCAGGGCTTTGCAGCCATTGCAAATTTGATCGGACGTTACTCTACGGACTTCTTTGTGGACTCTGACAATGGTCCGGACCACTTGCAACTTGAGCTATGTGAGTTACAAAGTGACGTTAAATGTCGCACTCGGCACCAACAGCTCTACCTCATCAACTTTACCACCAGATGGATAAAAACAGATTGCAAGCGATTTGAACTTTTGTTAAGAAAACGCTCAGTTTGTTTGGCTCGGCATACTTGTGTGAGCAGGTATGCTCAGTTTTGAATTTTAACAACAACCGTGTAAGAACGAGACTAAGTGATCCACACCTGTTTGATATCCTACATATAAAAATCAGTGTCACTGAGCCTGATCTGACCAGTTAACTGTAGTCAAAACCTCGGTTTCACCCTTCACAAAGAAAACTTTCAATAAAAATTTATAATATATTTTATGTTTGGTTGTTATCTTAACATACGACTGACCGTGGCTCCCCATATTTTTACCCAAGAATATGTGACCAGCCTTGCGAAAAGTTTAGCACCCCTGCATTAGAATGATCAAGTTGAAGTCTTCCACAAAGAGAACGTGAAGGTTAGACTAGCCTAGAACGCTTTTCAGAGAGGAATCACTCCGAACAAAGTAAAAGAATCTGTGTGCCTTATCCAAACATAAACAACGTCATTTTGTATCCCAAGTACAGAAAGCGACATAAAAGCCTTGAAGACCGACGAAACCATCGTTGTCCTGCCGGCGCACAAGGGACATATAACACTGATAAAGCACAAAATAGATTATACTATAAAGCCAAGTAGTCTCATGAACGACACAACTGTTACCTCTGCAAGAATAACGATCCAACAGTGCAAGTAACGAATAAAGTAAATAGGAGACTGTAAATACTCCATGCAGCGAATCAAGTCACAAAGGATTAACCCGACAGTATGGAGGCTCGTGAATCAACGCTGCACAATTTTGTGGACTTCCAAACGAACACAAGGAAGTAGCTCCACTAAAATAAAACAGGTTACTTCCTGGTACACCAACTTAGAACTTGGCTAAAGTTATGGAAGAGTTTCCAACATCTGATCAGCTGCTCAGTGCTCTTCAAACATTGTTATCAATCTCTAGATAAGCCGAAACGCTTATGAGTAAGCCATGCTAAATGATGGTTTCCTTCGAGTTTACTGATTTGCTCATCGCTTTCAGCTTACAAGTGGCGGAATAAAGCAGGTGGGAACGCCCGAACAGTGACGAGCAAACCGTTAGGAACCTGAAGTCGAAAACCATAAGAAATCACGATTTGTGCTTTGCAACCAACTTCAAATTCAATGGGATCTTCCACGAGTAAGTGAAAGGAGCAACTATGGGATCCAATCTCGATTTATTGTGGAGATCGTCATATAGATGCTGGAACGAATCTGCTCTTAATCTTTAGTCCGAGGTTATTAGTTAGGTAAGCCTGCGTTACATTTGTCTTACTCAACCGCAATCGGTTGCGTTTAAAAACTAACTCCTTTTTTGGACGTTTTGTTTTCCATAACAGTTGACAAAGATCTACCACCCTGTGTTTACAGAAAAGGCACACACACTGACCAAATCCTGGACTTTGGCATAAATCATGCCTAAGACAAAACTACACTGCACTTCCTCGGAAGTAAAATGTAAAGAAGCGAAATATCTGTTTGCGTCCTTCGGGCGCGACGAGTGTCTACACAGTGTTCCTCAAATATATCCTGATCGATTTATTACGGGTGCCATAAATATACTACCAACGAAAACGAATTGTTTTGTACTTTGTGAGTATCGTCTCAAAACTGGTTGCCAGAAACCGCAAACCACACTACCTAATGGTGGATAAAAACCAAAACGGAGCGGTAGATTACTGAACGACAATCTACCCTAAGCGGATTTTGGACAATCGAGCGCTGTTACCTCCGGTGAGTTTATATCCACCGTCGCATCTGAAACAATGGCCTTTTTGTACCCGTGTAATTCTCGTGCACTTTAACCAGGTCGTATAAGCCCCAAAATCCTAGTCAGTATTCTCGGCGGTTTACCGGTAACTCTTTGATTTGTCTCCACAACTGCAAGTGAAACGATGAACTTTGTTCTCTATTGTCTACTTCTTATTCGCATAAAATAGATTTTACAAGCCCTAAAACAAGTGACTAATAACTAAAAATGTTCATTACCTCAGTCAAAACAAGAAACTCAAAGAAGAGACAGGAAGCCACTGAAACTCTGGCAAAGCCTTTTGCTACTAACCCGTTCGTTAGTAAAGAAAAAATGAATGGCTCATCATCTAAGATGAAGCTAAAACCGAAATCGGGCGTAAGAAGAAAAATGCAATCTAATGTTACTTCTCATAAGGTTTCTCTGATACAGCATAGCATAGTTAATGCAGAATCGCCTTCTAAAGCGATTCAAACGATTGCTGCGCTTCAACTACAGCTGAAGGACTTGAAGGAAAGGTTTGCATCTCTAAACCAAGTCCTAAAGAAATTTAACTCGCTTAAATAATTTTTTAACACCCCAGATACACCAAACACGGAACACCTTCGAACCGTTGGGAGTTTTCTACCACATATCGCTTTTGTGGTTCATGCTCGCATTAAAAGCTCCAAAAATGTAATAGCAATTAATTTACCAAAAAACCTATCTCTTGAACATATCTCCTCTGCAGTGGCCAGAGATTGCCGTATTGAAAGACTGCAATATTCTTGCGTGAGGCTGCGAAATCGATCTTCGAAGCAGGTCTGTCCAATACTTATTCAATTTTTAAACGAAACCTTTTCTGAAAAATGCAATTTATTACGAGGGTAGTATCACTTAGGAATGATTACATATCAATGGTACTGCAACCAGATTTAACAGTGTTACCAAATGAATACAAAGATGTCTATTTCCGACAAACAGTTTGTGACTAATTTGTTCCGATACCCACAGTAACTCAGGAATTTCCTCGCCCTTTCGACCTAGATGAACTTTGACCATAAATGGATCAACTATAAGATTGAAATCAAATAGCAACTGTCGTAAAACTATCGCTTCTGACTCCACTCAGCGTCACGTTAGCCTACCGTTACTGCACAAATCGTCCCCGAACATACAAGAAAATCCCATTGCGCAAACGACTGTTTCTACTCAATCTCGTTCACCAACCAGGTGCATAGACGCTCTGGTACGAAACCGAAAACCTTCTCTCCAAAAAGCTGTGTACCTCTAATGGAGAAAACACTGCGGAACAGCCATGTAAAGAACACTGGTAGCAAAAGCTCAAGGGGCAGCTATATGGTTGCTCCTAAACATAATATAAACTGCCATTTCAAACGTTCTACCAAGCGCCATCACCACTGGAAACCTGCAGACCATCGGCATATCACCAACCATGCAGCCTTTGAATATGCAACCTGTGCGCTCCCTAACCTGTGAGCCACTTGCTAGTGAAATTCACGTAGCTGAGAGAAATTGGCACAAACAAAGTTCTTACAATCTTCCGAGCTTTTTGGCCGTCCGGTGGCGTTTTACCCCTCCACACCCCCAAATGACACTAATTTCGCAAATTATCTGTCCTCCGTGTGAACCATCCCCAATCCACTCTCTCCAAATGCCACCGCTTTGGGGTCCTGTACCTGTATTCCCGTTGAAAACCCAACGGATAACATGACACTGTACTAATGTTAATTAATTCTCGTTCATTGTCAAATATAATGCACTTCCTCCGTAATCTTCTTCACCTTTCTTCTCCTGATATAGTACCAATATCAGAAACATGGTGTTCATCGGAGATGCCAGAACCGTTGTTCGGGATACTGGGTTATAACATCTTTCCTAATGACGACCTGTATAATGGAGGTGGCGGCTGTATAATATACCTCAAAGACGTATACTTGGTTCCTCTTCTAGATGAACCACTCCTACGGAAAATTCCTGATTTTTGTGGATTACCATTTCTATTAATCCAACAAATCTTTTAGTAGGTTGCATTTACAGACCCCATCTTCTACACCGATGAATTGATAGACACTTTATTTAGTTCCGACTCATACAATAATAAACTAGTTGTTGGCGATTTTAATATGCGCGCAATCCCATGGTCCTTAACAAGGAACTATAAAATACAATACTTTTATGTCTCAAGTTCAAGTTCAATTTAGATAGGAACGGTGGGGAAATTCCCATGTGTGTCCCTTCTTCAACGCGTCGTTGAATCAGGATGGAGTTCGCGAAAGCGATTTGAAACCGAGAAGCGCCAAATCAATACACACGAATCACATCACGGTCAACCAATCAAGGCCCACGCGGCCTGCAGTAGCATGTTCCGCTGTGCAGGCCACGTGAATAAGAATGAAGGCTAAGAGAAGGGAATCAACAAAAACCAAAAAGTGATAATTTAGTACAGGAGAGAACGTTTGGATAAGATAATAATAGTAATAACTGTGAGAAGCCAAGGAAATAGATGTAGAAGTTAAAAACCAGATGGAAAGGTCTGAAACTGCAACCTAAGGGCGTCGAGGCGATGTTCAAACTCCTTCACCGCTGGTGTGAATACTACTTTGCTGGGTAGTGCGTTCCATGAGTCGATGACCCTGAGTGATAAAAGAAAGTCAGCTCTAACGCGATCAGATCTGGGCTAATACAGCTTCAGAGGGTGACCACGAAGAGATGTTATCTGAGCCGGATGGAACAGTCCAGTTAGATCAGGCCCAATCTTGCTGGTCAATATACGGTACGTAAGAATCAGGTCTCCCCGAAGGCGTCTATAGTGCAGCGAAAACATCTGCAACCTGAGCAGCCTATCAGGATACGAGAGATGCCACAATCCTTGTACAACTTTTGTTTCAACCCTCAGGGCTCGTTCGTCATCTTGTCGTGTACCAAGCATGGAGGATAGGCCCGCATGTAGTACACCAAGTATGGCCCGACAAAGGCTGAGAACAACGTAACAAACAGTTCATTTGTTATGATGACGCATGACCTGCGGATCATCCACAGCATTCGGAAACCCTTGCGGGTAGCATTTGTCCAGTTCTCGCTAGATTTGAAGTCAGAGGATAACGAGATACCCAAGTCGGTTTGTTCAGTCACTTGACGCACTACATTTCCTCCAAGTACGTAAGGAGTAGTGGAAGTGCTTGATCCTATGCGTGGGACCGAACAATTTGCAAGATTCACTGGCAGCTGCCAAAATTCTGACCACTCCCAAAGCTTATCTAGAGCTGTCTGCAAAGCCTTGGGTCCAACAGAATCGCTCACTGGGTTCCAAAATTTTAAGTCATCCGCAGACATAAGTGATGGTACCTTAAGCTTCTCAAGGAGGTCCTTGATATACAATGCAAACAGTTGAGGTCTGAGAACCGACCCCAGTGGAACATCACTCAGGACGGCTTGCCTGAAAGACAGCCCGATACCCACTCGAACGATCATCTGCCTTTCCTCCAGGAAAGCAGAAATCCACTTCAATACTTGGCCTGATTAGGATGCGTATAGCGAGTCAAAGAGCCTACTCGGTTTGGTAACACACTTGATCTAATATTACCATAAGATGTTCGCATGTGTACACATACATCAGGGACAGATTGCCGGGTAGTGATCATAACATCGTTGGTGGTTCGCTCCAAATTCTTTCTAAACCGATAGAATCAGTGATCAATCACACCCATTCTTTTTTGTGAATTGATCACTTGTCTTTGTTCTTATAAGGTCTTCAACTTTGGATCCGATTTTCTTAGCACAGAATGTACAAATAGCTTATGATGAGTTCTACGAGCGTACTCAGCTTTGTGTTGAAGTTGTGGCTCCAGAACATACTAAGAAGTTGAATAGAACTGCTGCACGTTCAGGCGTCTCGAAAACGGTGACCTATAAATCGCATAAAATAATAAAAAAGTTAAGGAAAACTAACGATTGTATTCTGCTGATGCTTCACACCAGAATACTAACAGCGTTATACCATGCTCACCATAAAATGCTATGATCTGAGGTGGTAATCGTTCTGAACGACGCCAACGTGGTGGGCTGCAGCTCAAAACTTTTGGACAGTAGTCAGAATAGAAAATCAAGTTATATTAACCCGATTGTAAACTCTGATGGAACTGCCATAACCGACCGCGCAATCATACGTTCGAGCTTCAATGACTACTTCATGTCTAATTATAGCACTAATGCGTGAGAGAATCAAGCTGATACACAAAGGCAGTAATACCCTCCAAACTGTTGAATTCACACTTAGTGAGATATGTCGCCAACTCAGGTTAGTTCGGCCATCATGCTCACCATGCGCTGACAAGATCCCGCCGAGGTCCAGACATTCCCCTGTTTTTGCTTAATGTATTTACACTTTCCACGCTCAATGAGTTTGCACTGGAAACAATCAACAATAATACCACGACACAAAAGCGGATCTATGCAAGATGTTTCAAATGTTTTGGAAAACTGGTAGCTGGGGTTAATAATTCAGTTGCGTATTTGTTCGCTTAGCTGGGAAATTTGTTTGCAAACATGTGTGTAACACACATTTGTGTGACACAGATCGAAGCCGTCAATTTCAAAAGTCACCTGCACGCCGACCACGGATCGACAATTCAATCAGCGAGATTACACTCCACATCTTGACGCACTGATGATGCCGCCTCGCATGGCGGTGAAACGTTTGCAAACAAATGAGCAACTGAACTATGCAAGATGTAAAAATTACCGTCCAATCCACTACAAAGCTTTTATCTCCAGAATCATGGAGAGGTTAATTAACGAACGCGTAATAGAATATTGGAGTTTTATGAGCCTTCTCAGTGAACAACAGCACCCTTGTTTGAAAGGTAGGTCATGCACTACCTGTCAATTAAACTATCTTGATTATGTAACTGGAGCAAGCGACGCCGGAAGTGCCCTCGTTGTAATATTACTTGATATCCAAAAGGCTTTTGACCGTGTCCCACACAACTTAATGTTGCGGAAGTTTATGTCCTATATTATCACAAATTCACTTCTAGCCTGTTTGTCCTCCTATTTAGAAGGTAGAAAGAAAGTAGTCAAAAGCCACCTCAATCTCTATTGGAGTTATTTAATGTAGCATGTTAGGTTTGCTTTTATTGTTCATCTAGTTCAACAAACCCTGTTGAAACCTTGTACGGGAAGTCATTCCTCTTCGCTGATGATGTTAAAATTGTGTATTTTTTCCGCCCCTGGAAAACGTAGTCCTAATTCAGCCTTATTTTAGTCTGACTTGTCCGCATTGGAGCACCGGAGTGACTGTTGGAAGTTGCACTTTGCCACTGACAAGCATACCACGGCTGTGGCCTCTCTCCGAACATCCTAACCTTAAACGACACCCCTATTCCTGTGTGTGGCGCAGTCCGAGACTGGTCTAAGATACTCTGCCTCATTTAACTTTTTAGTGCAAGTTATATTCTTGCAGGCTTCTGTCAACAAAGTGATCGCCTACATAAATCGAACTCTTATCTTGAGGGATTCCAGGTTTCAAGCCCTTAAAATATGGGTTAGTCCGAAGCCTGAGTACTGTACGATAGTGCACGGTAATCTGAGGAAAGTGGATATCATATCAATAGAAGACATTCAACGATCATTCATAAAGCGGTTTATGAACATGCCTAACACCATGACATACCGTGAGCGTTGCGAGGCTCTAAAACTGGAGCCGCTATGACTGCGCAGACTCACACTTCCTCTGTGCCTCCTATGCCGTTTACTATTCGGATTAAGCTTCACTGCTCAGCCACCACTTGAGTTTCAGACTCGTATGCGCTATGAACTAAGAAACAGCGAGCGCACATTGCAAATACGAAACTCCTGCCCAAAATTTTTCCCCGTAAAATATTCGTTAATATAGAACAGGATTCCATCAAACATTAGAAACAGCAGTACCTATCCACAATTCAAACGCATGATTAATATTTACATGAATAATAATTAACTGATTGCTCAACGCTTAGAAAAAGATGATTTGTATGAGAAAGGTTTCGGATAAACTTGAATTCGCCATATCCCTTAATTGTCTCAATATTCTAATTTTATCTACGTATAATTGTATTTTTGAGTATGTATATATAAACGACCTTACTCCTATCACTCGGGCAAACCGGTTCTGTTTTCTGCCTTGAGACACTGGTTTGAAGATGCAAGACGCCTTTCAAGTTGAAGGCACTGTACCATCGTCGTCACTCACCAAGCTTTTTCATCAAATTGTGATTAACCTATCAGCAAGCGATTGCATTCATTAATATGTTGCTTTACTTCCTCATAGTTTCCAAGTGGCATTTGGTGTACCAGCTTTGTGGTTGGATTGCGACTCGCAATCTCTATTCAGACCTCGGTCCTCTTTGAAGTAGACCTCGGTCATTACGGTCACAAGAACAGTATTCGAATTGGTGGCTCGGTGTTGCTCCTCCAAACCATGACACCCCATAACGGACCCATCAAATAGAGATGGGGTTTTTATGCCCACTTTAGCTTCGCTGTTGCAACCTAATAAAGCACATGGTTGGAGAAATTGAAAGAACTGAAGTAATTAATTCCTATGTCCCCAACTACACAATAGGTTAGGATCACGTTTCCCGATAGTGTGCCAGAACCTTACGGAATGCGGCATCTACACCCAAGTAATTGGGATTGTGCTGCGAAGAACTACATTAACAAACGTTTGCCAGCTATATTTAGCGCGGTAGGTCTTCCCAGATGTGTCACACGCACATTAGTGGTTGGTCTGCATGAAATGTGTAGATCAGTTTGAAGTCAGTTGCAAACAGAAATAGGCGCCAATGATGGATCGAGTCGCATATGATTTTACGTAGATCAGAAAAGGTAGTGGTCCGAGCACACTTCCCTTGTAGAAGCCGCTGGTTACTTGTTTTTGAGTAGGACATTGATAAACAATCTTAACTGTCTGGTTTTGATCCTTTAGGCATGAATCTAACCGGTTTAGCAGAGGATTTCCAATGTCATATGACCTCTAGAATGGCGGTCGAAGGCCTTTTGCATGGCTGACAGTTTTGTAATGATTGCCATTCATCTGTCAATCATAGTCGTGACATGATCAAAAAATTGTAGCTAGCAGGTAATGCAGGAGCGTTTTACGAGAAAGCCTCATTGTAAGGGATTGTTCAGATCTAGTCATGTGAACGATATATTACTTGAGTATTCTCTTTAGGGCATTTAAAGCGTCAGACGTTTGATGTATATGACGGTAGCTTGACATTTCGTTTCGCGTGTCAATGTTGTGCTTTGACATTATAATGTATTTCTTTCATTAAGATGGGAAGCATTCGGTAGTGAGAGAAAGTGTGAAGATGTTTAATAACAGTAGAGCGATGTTCTTTCCTCCGGGTTTTATAACAGCTGGGGAGATGCCATTTGGGTCTGGAGGAGTTGATGATGTTATGGATGCGATAGCAATTTGCACTTCTCTCAACATCCCAGCAATATTACACAGTTTCTCGTTTGTTCTTTTTTTGTAATGGAGAATGGAACAGCTAAATGCCAGGGACAAAGCAAGAGGCAAAACTAGACTTGATAGCCTAACCTATGCAGGAGATGTCGCGCATTATTGAACCATCCAGGGCCAAGGTTTCAATTTCTTGATAAAGTTTAGAGTTCCTTCGTTTGAATTGTTGTACCAATGTACATGTTTTTTCAAGATTACCAGGTACCTAACTTCCTTCTTTGGATTTGGCCGTTTAGGTTATGTGTTGTAGCTGTAGCAGAGCCTCGAGTATTTGTAGCAATGTTGCCAAGCTGGTGCTCCTGCTGTTTGGTACTTTAAAGTTTTCAGTTGTTTTGTGGCTTTGTTATGAAGCTTGAGTTCACTATGATCTTTATAGGTATTATGTTATACGGTAGGTGTCAGTAGATCCACACCAAGAGCAATATTGTTAATAAGTTATTTGTAATCAGAGTAGATTTGTGAGTTAGAAAGGACGTGTTCCAGTTCATGTTATTGATAAACTCACTAAATGAGTTCCAGTCCACGTGATGGCGATTGCGAATAATTGTTAGCATTTCACTTGATGGTTTGAGTGAATCATTAGTCATACCACAAAGCAGTGGGTTGTGATAAAAAACCGGTCGTGGATTAACAATGAACACATGAGCGAAAGAGATCCTGATCATGAGTACAAGCTCTAGGGTAATGGTACTTTTCGTAGGCTCACTAACCTGCTTTGCCCATGCACTGAGGTGGATACATGAGATTATTGCCTCAATCCTTGCAGCTTTCTGAGTGTATGCAGCATACATTTAACATGTGGTAGGTTAAAATCTTTACACATATGTTTAGACTTGTAGATGGCGCTGGCGGTAGCATTGACCATATCGATTTGTTTTTGGGTTTCACATTAAGTAGCTCGGGTCGGTTGATAGACACAACCCACTAGAGGATCAGTAGATGGGATCGCCAGCCATAGTGTAACTTGTAAATTATTAGGCACAGTCTGATCTGCAGGAATGGCAGTCAGGTTATTTCGAAGGTATACGGCACAACCACCAGCGCGTTTATGTGAGCGATCTTTACAGAACAGTTTATAGCCTAAGATTTTAAGCTGATAACCATTAACGTTTTGTGCGCACCAAATTGTAGTGATAAGAGCAATATCGGGTTATCTCATAAACATAGGGGTTGAAAATAGCTTTACTTTTAAGTAAAAGAGAACTACTGTTAATGACGACAGATTTAAAAGACCTAGAACAAATTGAAATAAAAGTGTTCGGTAATGTTTTCTTCTTCGTCCTTGCATATACGACTGTGTTGTGAGCATACTGAGGCACACGGTGCTCTACCTCGTACTACATTGAATGTAGTACCTACTTCAGTAGTTTGATTATTCTTTCATTCATAATATCATGTGATAGTGGCTGGACTGGTGGGAGAGGATGTGGTGGTTTACCATGGTCAAAAACGGATTTACATCCGTAGAATACAGAGGTGGAAGGATGCTGAGTCTAAAAAAGCGCTATTCCGGATTGAACTGATGCCAATTTAGTAATACAGAGAGGGTGTTCTGTTTTGATATAGATAAAGGCTGCACCATGTTGCGTGTTCCTCCTTGAGCACTAACACCCTTTGGTTTGCAACTTCGGTGTCGCATACATAAGGGTTTTAACAGCTTGAAGTTACTGGATTTAGATTCGTAGTCAAAGGCACTGAGGGTAAATATCGAACAGGCTCTCTGTGACTTATCCCGATAACAGTGCCATGGTTGCAAGCAAAAAACAGAAGAAGTAAACGTTTCCTCAATTATCTAGTTAGGCATCCCTACATTGTTGTAGTGGTCGCTTCAGAGCTGCCAAGCTTTGCATGTTTCTGGAAGAAATACTGGAAGGGTGTTTTTCGCCGCATTCACCTATTCCTCGGTTCGACAAAGAGAAGCCGCTGCTTGCTTCGCTTAGGTCGGATTTAGTTTTGTTTCCCGTGGTGGCAACACGGCGACCCAGATTTTCGTTTCGCTCTCGATAGGTCGCATGTACAGCTACTGTCAACTTTTGTAATGCACATGACTAGTGGAAGGGATAAAGGAGTTGGGTGTGAAGTCAGCAAGTGTCTCATGAGTCGTTATATTTTAAGCTTGGTTGGTGTTTTCAGGTAGGGTCACATCACTATTGGTACTGCAAGACCTGTACTGAGGTCGATGAGAGCTCAAATGACAGTCATCTTCTACCTTAGACGACGCAGATGACTAGCCAAGGCCCACGTTGCAAGTGGTAGCGCAAGTGCCTCAATTGTAAGAAGGTCAAATCAAGTCAGTATAAGCATTATGTAGCCAGATGGGCGCATTTTCAGCATTTTACATTATCAACTGTAAATTTACGGTTAGCAATTAACAATGCTAAGTTTAGCAATTGATAGAAAAATGAGGATGCACTGTTTTATATCATACGAGTAACGACTCCAAAAAGATGAAATAATTCTTCGGGATTTGCATGCATCCAAAAGAGAAAAGTTCCATAAAAAATGTTTCTTCAGAACTTGTTTCAATCAACAAAACATTTTGTGTGGGGATCGTGCGCACCAGCACATTTGCTCACAGAAGTCATCAATATTTTCATGGGTAGTGTACCGGAAAACACGCTGTTTTAGTATTTTGCTACGCTGGATTTTAACCTTGTTTTAAACTACAAGCTGATTTACTGACGGCACATCCTTTGACACAAATCGTTTTGGTAAGTACCTTTATGCACTGTTTCTCGCTCCAGTTGATTCGCTTCCTACTTTAGTTGCCCGCGTACTGCACATAGGGTTCAGTCGTCTCCAACCTCTATACTGTCCGGTATTTGACACGTCGCTTACGTGTCATTGCTTACCGACGAGTATCCCAGGCTGTACCCAACAATTATTGACCCCGCCACAGAACACGTCGTCCGCCATTACGAATGTTTATTCTAGTGCACTGGTTCCAGTGCTTGCCTGATTCATTACTTGTGATCATCTAATTTTCTCACCTACCACATTCTTTATACTTTCTAAAACGCAGTATCTAGAGAATAAGCCATCTCCATTCGGGATTGGTGCCATAGAGCCTGTTCCGGGAAATGCAGTTGCCTTAGCCCCTCCACCTTTTTGGGAGAATTGTCCTTTGTTCTGGTTTTTGCACCTAAAGTTCGTTTTTTACATTAGTAGGATTTCTTCAGATTTCCTCGTGTACAATCAGCTAGCTTCACGCCTTCCTCCGAATTTATCCTCGCAGGTGATTGCCATCATATTTTGCCCTCACTTGTAGTGAAATACCGGACTCTTAAATAGGCTAAAATTTAGCGAATCTCGCTTTCTGACAAGGTCCGTCTGCAGCAAATATTCAGTGATCAGCAACTAGGACTTAGGGTGCCCTCAGCCTTCTTGTGCAAAAGTTAACAGCTCATCGGCAAGTCCAACATGGACGTAGGAATTCTCCGCGAGCTGTTGATACAACGCCCTCCTGATATCAAGCAGGCTATCATTGCAGTAGCAAGTAACTCGCCACTAACAGCAACTGCAGATTGGCAGACCGCGTCAACGAACGGCATCAGCAAAAGATTGAAACCAAAGCACCTAACCAGCTATTTGCTGGCGCAACCACACGGACACCCACGACTAGCCAGCCATCGGCAATAGACGTATTATCATCGCCGATAGCGTCACTGCGGCGCCAGCTCGAGGAACACACTTTAGACCATAAACACCGAAACCGCTCTGGATCATCGCCCCGTCGAGCCAAAGCTGATGCTCCAGGTTACTTCTTTGACCACCCTCGTTTCGGAGATAAAGACCGTAAGTGCGTACAGCCATGTAGCTACTTCGCTACAGAAGATACGCCACGACGGCTAGTAATGGCCACGAACAACTTCTGCAAAGCCTAAGTATTTTAGGGATTACGCTTCCGGGACCCAGTCCTTGATTGATACCAGGACGGAAGCCAGCGTCATTCCTTCTATGCCAGGTGAGCCCACCCCTTCTTTGTCAACAAACAGATGTATCGCCAATGGCACGACAATAACCACTTACGATCATCGGTCGATTACCCTGAACCAAATCTTCGGCGCACATTTCGCTGGGTATTCACCGTCGCCGCAGGCCCCTTCGCCATCATCGGCATCGACATTCTCAAGCGTTTTGACCTCTTGGTCGATGCGAAATGCCAGATGATAATCAACACCGCAACGAAACCCAGTGTACGTGGCACCACTGCCGATATCGCATCGATAACACCGGTCAACTCCTTTCCCCAGAATTTACCAGTCTACGCCAACCACTTTTCCCAGTATTATATGCGCATTCAGCCAAAAAGCACAGCTTTGACTGTGGCATCTCAAGTTACGCACCCCATACGGACGAATGGACCAATAGTCTCATGCCGTCCACGCTGACTATCGCCCGAAAAACTAACGGTATCTGGGGCAGAGTTCGAGCACACGCACCATCCTGGAAAAATCGGCGCTCCTCTTCCCTGCAGATGGTCCCCAAGATATCTGGTGATTGGCGCCCTTGCGGTAATTGGCACGCATTCAATCGACCAACCGTCCCAGATAGGTATCCCATCGCACACCTGCAGGATCTTACCGCATGCCTCGCAGGTAAGACGATCTTAAGCAAATTCGATCTGGTTCGCACCTATCAGCAGATTCCTGGAGAAGAAAATGACATTCCTAAAACAGCCGTTATCCTGCCTTTCGGCTTGTTTGAATTTTTAATAATGCCATTTGGACAGTGCAACCGCACTAATTTTCCAACGTTTCATCCACGACGTCCCTTGTGGCCTAGACTTCACTTATTCCTTTCCCAATGATATGTCAGTATCTAGTTCATCAAAATAAAAGCACCTCGACCAACTTGGAAATCTGTTTCAGCGCTTGACGCAACATGGTGGCACAGTCACCCCGACCAAGTGCGAACTCGGAAAAGCAACGATAGTATTCCTAGGCCATCTTGTTTCATCGTCTGATATCAAAGTCCTATCCTGATAGGATCCAGGCAACCAAGGACTTCCCAGCCCCTACATCGCTCAAGCACATCCGTCGATTTTATGGTTTGCTCAACTACCATCGACGCTTCCTTTTGCTCTGCGCTCAACCTATGCAGCCTCTGACTGACCTACTCAAAGGGTATGAACCTATGTTAACATTCCCTGACACAGCGCCTACAGCCTACGCCGAGCTCAAGGATGCCATCTCCAACATAGCCTTCCTCGCTCATTCCGAATCATCTTCACTTCTTCCTATTATGACTGATGCCACAGACGTTGAGGTAGGAGCCGTCCTTCATTGACACGTTGGTGGGCAAAGGCAACCCCTTGGGTTCTTCTCCAAGCGCCCACAGTCAGCGGAATCCTGCTACAGCATGGTTAGCAGAGAACTGCTCGCAATTTACCTAGCCATTGGTCACTTCTGGCACACACTTGAAAGTCGCCCTTTCACAATCTGTACTGACCACACGCCCCCATCTTCGTCTTCAACTCCGTTTACGACAAATAGTCACCACGGAACCAAGACACCCAGACTTTGTCATGCAGTTCACTGCTGAAATACGTCATGGCACAAGTGTCGACAATCCCGTCGCTGACGTTCCCTTACGCGTCAACCTCACTCTCCAGACTTTACCTACCGTCTACAATGCTGCCCTAGCATCGGCTCAAGGTGAAGACATACAACGCAAACGGCAGTCCAGTTCGCAGCATGTGCAACATGTTCCTCTCCAAACCACGGAAGGAACCATTCTCTGTGACACTTGCACAGGTTGTTCTGGACTCCTCGTGCTCGTCTCCTTCAGACGCACAGTGTTGATACACTGTATTCACTGTCACATTCCGGTACCCGTGCATCTTTGAAACTGGTCATCGAAGATTTTGTCTGGCCACGCGCAAACAAAGATGTTCCTACCTGGGCGCGCGCCTGCATTCAATGCCAGCGCTCCAAAATACATCGTCATATCTGCAGTTCTCTTGGCTCATTTCCTTTCCCGGACTCTCGGCTCTCGCATTTATACTTTATTCTAGTAGGTCCCTTACCTCCTTCACGCGGATTCGTATACATTCTTACATGTGTCGACCGCTTCGCAGATGGCCAGAAGCCATCCCCGTAACAGATTGCATAGCTGTGGTTGTTATTCAGGCCTTTATTTACTGGTGTGTCTTGCGCTGCGGATGACTATCCACCAGATACAACTGACAAGAGAATGCCTTTCAAATCTTCACCATTCCATACGTACTGCAACCTTTTAGGCTGTCGCCGCCTTCATACCACAGCGTATCCCTCGGCAACCAGGGGCTTAATTGAACGCTTCCATAGACAGCTTAATGCCTCGCTCTTCATGTCCTCCCAACCTATCGGAAGCGAAAACGTTGCGCTTGTACTCTTAGTGATTCGCAGCAGCACCAAAACTGACTTGCAATGTGCACCAGCAGGGCTGGTTTACGGCACAACTCTCAAGTTGCAGGAGAATTCGATTCACATCCCGCAGCATCGGATACGCCCACGCCTATCTCTGCGTCCTACCTATCTCTACGCATGCGCTCACTACGCCCGATTCCGTCCCATGAGCAGAATGGAAATGGGCAAATGCAAAGCGAACTCACTATCTACAATCAGCTCTTTCTCCACACTAACGCGGTGCGGCGCCCTCTCCAGTCTCCCAACACTGGCCCTTTCAGAGTCCTGCAAAGGACGCTGAAACATTTCTCTTTTGACCAGAATGGTCACCGAACAACGCTGTCCATTGACCGCCTCCAACTGGCTTTTCATCACGAACCACTTGTCACCCATCCAGATGCTAACACGTAAACAACCATGCCTGCGGTGACTTCCCGAGCACTAGATATCACGAAACCCTCCGTAACCCTTGACCCATCGCTACCCCGCCTCAACCCCAGGCAACCGATCGATGCGGTAGACAAGTTAAACTTCTGGTCCGTTTTAAAAATTTTGTGAAGGTATTCTATTTCCATTCATGATTTATCTTTATTGGTAAGCTTGCGTCTCATCTACAAACGTTTCGCGGAATCAACAAAAATCCAAAATATTTTGAAAACTTAAGAAGCGTTTTAATTTTCATCATGCATGTCATGTTCCCTTTCTGTTGTCCTGCCACTTCTCATGACGCTTGTCCACCCCCGCTAAGTGCTACTCTCCAGAAACTCAACCGCCAGAACTGCCAGGTCAATCCTCGGGGGACTGGCTAAACAGACCAACATAACCCCCGAGTGACTGGCCAGCCGACCCAAGGCTCCCTTGTTGACATAAAAGGCAGTGCGATGCCTTTGGTCGGAGGCAGCGACGAACAGCTTTCTACCCAAACGTCTTACGAGGAGTTGCTGACGAGGACGCCAAATTTCCTCGTGGGACGAGGACAATATGTAGAGGGCGGTTGGGGAATGACAACTCACAAGCCCACCTTTGGGTCTGCAGCGGAGAAAATGTCCTATTGGACTTATCTCTGCGCTAGTCAGTATTTTTGCAGTCCGACCAGCCCACCCCGATGGTCCACCGAGGATGCACTCTGGGAAACACGATCAGCATTATTGATAAATAGTAAACGCTGGACATAGCGAGCTCTGCTACACGCCCCATCTTTGAAGACCTTGTTCAAGCCCATGCAATTATTCGCGCCCATTCACACCTCCGACTTCGCCCAATGACAGCTCCATTGAAGGCTTCCAGCCTACATCCTTCAAGGGGGACGCTTTCATGTTGTACCGGAACACACGCTCTTTAAATGTTCTGCAACACCGGCTTTTACCGCTGGTTTAACCTCCTAAACTTTAACTTGTCTTACTGGCGGCATACTCGTTGACACAAATCGATTTGTTTAGTATCCCGCTGCCACGTTCCTCGATCAGGCTTATTCGATTCAAATTTTGTAGCCGGCATCACACACGTTGTTTTCAGTCGTCTCCAAAGTCTATACTGTAAACCATACGACAAGAATATGTGTGTAATTGTGTACCGACTAGTATCCCAAGATCCAAACAAAATACAGGCATTCACAGGCCTCACACCAAATAAATCGGAATAAGAGCATTGTATTAGCGAAGACAGTTGTTAGACCTCTACAACTTAATCTCTGAATTTATTCATGTTTCTACCAGCTGTACAATCCAGAAAGCTCAGAGCCAAAAGGACACAGTTTATCCCGCTTGTTTGCAAGACTGCAAACGTTGGCAAATGCTATAAGCAGGCCTCAGTGTGAGCCACAAGTTTCGCCGGAAACCTAAATAATGTGTTGATACTGACACGGCAAATTTTTATGGCCACCAACAAACCAACCGCACCGCAAATTGTTTCTTTTTCCCTATTTCACCTTTCAGCCCAACAGTATCGGAGTTATCTTTCCCGCGGCCCACGGGATTTAGTTACGTACAAAAAGGAATATTCAAGCTTTCCTGCAACGGAGTGGCTTTGACCACAAAGATAACTGGTATACACGGAAACAGTTGACCAACTTTAGTTTCAACATGAATAATTCGTCTCGCAGCATCCCTCTCTATTCTACAACTGACCATATCAGTTATACACTGTATATGGTCGACTTCTTGAACATGAAGCACTTGAGCACTTGGAGCACTGAGCACAAATCAATAAATTATTACGACATATTTAGCAATCGCCCAGTTGTGATGGGTCTTGTTAATTACGGATATGGATAATGTGAATTTATAATTCACCGACAAAACTGATAATACCTGAGTCATTGTTGTAACTCTGTTACTATTCTATATAAGTAATATATTTTTACTTCAGATTTGTAAACCTGATGATCTGACATATATCTAGGTCCAGCGGGATCTGGGAGCGCACATGGAAGAAGACATGAATAGTGGCAGTTCTTTCAAAGATATCGACGCGGCCTATATTACGTTACCGAACTAGGCTGCCCGGTAGTCGCAGTCTTAGCAGGGTACTTTAAAGATGGTTACGTTTGTCGATTGGTCGGACGAGAGTAAAGCAATTGACCTTTAGACTCTGGCATCCTGATCTGTTGTAACCTTAAACCTGTGTTTTAGTGTGCTAAAAAGCTATTAACCGTTTGCCGCCGATTCGAATGCTTAGCAATACGGTTAGCAAAATACTGTAAATTTAGTAAATTAATTAGACAAAGAAATTTCCACAACCTTATGTCTAATATTGCATAGTGAGCGCATTGGAATGCTAAAAGTCAAAATAAAGTCGCCTGTTTTCATGGATGCTGCATTTAACTAATTCGCAGTCATGGAAGTCCGTTAAAAGCATTACATTTCCGAAACTGAAACCGTAAAAGCTTTCTTTTGTGACAAGCTTGTTGTCACGATCGTCTGTTATTAGTCCGTGGGTTATCTTTTATGCGTCTTCTTGTCGTCATGTCTATATGTTGTTAAACGCAAAACAGAACACAGACGAGATGTGCCTCAAAACGGTTTTGCAATGAATTCAAACTGGTGTCCACTCAATCAGCTGGGCCCGCTGTGTTGCAAAATTGCTAATATCCAACTGGCGTTACTATGCGTCCACGTATCGATGGAGAAACATCGAAGTGTGTAATGCATGCAGCTATATTTGCCTTAAATATGCGTAACAGTAATGCAATATTGGCAACTAAAGTAAAATCATTCACTACAAGGTATAAATACAAGCATACCGTTTCGGAGCCCATTTATTAAAAATTCAAGCCGTCCAATTTTTGTTTCGTCCTGGACTATTTAATTAGTCTGCTATTGTGCCGATATTTTTAGTCTCGGAATTTTAATGTGAAACTCATTATTAACATAATGAAATAAGTAACACGGGTTTTTGTGAGTTTCATAGCAGTGCATTCATCATAGCAGACATAATTAAGTGGCTTCTTTAACAGCGAAGGTTTTTGTAAAATCATAGGAATCTTATGCAGCATTATTGTAGCTATGAATTAGCATTTTACCCAAACATATGTACAGCAAGCCTTTCCACTGAAGCGTGCTTTTGGCCACTCGCGTAGAAGCAAAAGGAGATAAAGATAAATGTCTTTATATGTCCATGGATATTGTTAACTAATGTTCTAAATAATTATCGGCGCTGTTCATTGCGTTAAATCCTTCTTTTAAACCGTATTTTCGGTCAGCGCAAGTGACTTTTAGCGCGCCATGTGTGACGAATAATTCGTCACTGTGTTTCTACGTACTTACTAGTCTGTACTCGATTAGCGCGTAACGTTGACGGAATATGCATTCCCTCTGCGCGAGCAGCGAAAGCGTGTGCCGTCGTTTGAGTGTTGCAACTCCCTAAAGGACCAGACTTTTGGCCCTCAGCAGTGCAAATGTACACCTTATGGACGACCTTTTGATCACCCAGTATATCTTCTAACGCCGCTTGAACTTCAGCAACGAAAATTTTTATGGTAAAAATATCGTAAACACGAAGCGGAAAGCCACATATTAATTATAATTACGCAATGCAATAGCCGCAAACCCAAACCCTAAATTGATTTTGAATTACCAATTCTCGTCCAAACGACCACGGGACTTGGAACGGTGTGCTATAACAACCCACTTGTGTCCTATTTCATCGGGACCATATGTGCCACTGATGGAGCCTATATACAACGACCACGAGACTTCGAGCGGTGTGCTATTACAACCCAATTGTGTCCTATTTTATCGGGACCAAATGTGCTACTGATGGAACCTATATACAACGACCACGAGACTTCGAGCGGTGTGCTATTACAACCCAATTGTGTCCTATTTTATCGGGACCAAATGTGCTACTGATGGAACCTATATACAACGACCACGAGACTTCGAGCCGTATGCTATTACAACCCAACTGGGTCCTATTACGTTGACACCAAATGTGCCACTGATGGAGCCTATATACCATGACCACGAGACTTCGAGCCGTATGCTATTACAACCCAACTGGGTCCTATTACGTTGACACCAAATGTGCCACTGATGGAGCCTATATACAACCGACCTGGGTCCTATTACACTGGCAGCAAACGTGCCGCTAGTCCAGTTTATTGTTCAAAATGCTGTAATCCCAAATGAGCGCAGAAACCGCTATAAAAACTGTGCATTGTATTTAACAAAAGGCAGCGAGAGAAGGTTCAGCGTTGTTCACTATATTCGTGCCTTGGACGCGCATGTCCCATGCAAGGTATCTTTACACAAAGTCGTATTCATCGGCTAAAACATAATAGTAGTGCGAAGATTTAGTCTACTGTCGGGTAATTGAACGAGAGCTTTTATCTTAACAAGTTTTTTCCTTTGCGTTTTCTTTACTGGGCTGGCATCCATGTCGATGATACAATGAAGTGAAAATGGGAGCTTAAATTGCACCGATTAGCTTACTTTGGCACTCTATTCTGCACAATACCTCGGTTTGAGGGGAACTCCACGGTTCCTTTTCGACAAGCTATTCATGAAAGGTGAGGAAATAGATCACCAGTACCAAGTGCACGTGCAATATGGGGTACGGTTTGTTGACTTGTACTCGAATTGGCGGTAATCTCATCATGACTGTCTGCGCAGGAAATAGTTATACTAAGCTGTCGCTTACCTTCGTAAGCGAGGCTGGTTGATGGGGTAGAGCCAACTGCGAAATCCGGTGAAGGTGAACGGCCAGCAGCTAAAGATCAAGGTAAAAAGTTGCTTTCGTACCGGTAGTACAGCATTGCACTGCCTTCATGGGCACAGATAGCGTATTTGAAGCGTTGACACAAATTGTACAACGGGCTCCTGATTGCACACGCAAACACTTTTGATAGTAAAGTAACCGACTGTGCGCACAGCGAACTGCGTCAATCACAACAGGCTTGCTGCATGTAAAACACAAATCTGTGGGCGCCATAATTTTCGGCCAACGCGTTTGTTTCTGTACACGTTGAAAGTCTGATGAATCAACAATTACTTCGTTAGTCCTTTGCAATAGCTCTTGATACAGTTCCGAAAATCCGGATGGATTAATCTCTTCAGCACTTCTCAGACGATGTACAAGCTGTGCAATTTTAGACGTAAATGGTTTCGTAACGGGTACTTTCAACGTCCGCCAGCCAGCGGATGCAAATAGGTATTTGGCCTGTAAATAGATGCACATATCAGAAACGGCTTACTTGTCGGATACGCGTGCTGCTTGTATGCCGTCATTAAATGCACACACGGAAGCCACATGATTTCATGAAAAGGACGGATGCATGTTCCCAAGGAGCAATCGATGGTAAAGCGGTTTCCCTGGTGCGATATCTCAAACTGGAAGCGTCAGGAATTTTTATTCACATACCACTCCATCTCCAAGGTCCGAGTAAACTGCTTGTAACATGGGTTGTGCTAAATAGCGCATCACTAAGTTGCATGCGTACGTAGTACGCAGTTAGTATCACGTGAGCTGAAATATGTAGAATAATAGAAGAGAAATCCTACCAAACACGTCTCACTCCTGTACTTTTTGACTTTTGCCGAGCGCAGCGGACACATCGATAAATCACCTTGTCGTACTTCACCCGTGACAAGTTACATTTTCTGCTGCTGTAGCGTACGAAATTGACGTAATAAAAAAGCATAAAGTCTGAAAACAAACTATTAAACTCTTCAAAACTGTCAAAAGAACGCCCAAAGAAGATTCTCCGGAAATCAGACTCCATGCGGACCGTGTGATTACTGTAACAAAAAATTGTGTTGTTTCGGGACGTTCCGTGGTACAAATGGTACATAGCAACGTGGTTACCTAGCGACGTTGCCAAGGGGGATGATTGTGCAATAGGTGGAAATAGCTGAGATCTGTGTGGGGAAAGCGATTGTGTGTCAATTATGATGCCATGGAAATGGTCACCAATGATGGTGCGAATGGATGCCGTGTGTTTTATTATTTCGGTGGCCATACTTGTTTTTTCCGCTATCGCTCTGTCTGTGAATGATAGTGAGCTGTTCAGGTCTTGGGTTATTGGTAAGTTTGAGAGTATGGAAGACATGGAGGAGCAATTGCTACGTTTTCAGATTGCAACGGCGACTTGTTTTTCCCGATTCACCTCTATCTCTGCTGCGGCGTATCAGCGTGGAAGGCGAAAACAGTTGGTGGACGGGGACGCCTACGGTTACATCCTGTACCGTTGCGTGCATTGTGAACGTTCGGGATCGCGTGGCAAGCGGTAAGTTGATATTTGTACCACCTGTAGGCTAACGCCTGTAGATACCAATCTTACAAATGCAAGGCGCGATTCTCCTTGGTATTGAAGGATGGGAAATATGTGGTGCGAAGTTATTTCATGATCCATAGTCATGATTTCCACTTGGGTAATCCGTGGCTGTATGCTCGCAATCGTCGGCTGTCTCCTGTGCAGGAGAAGGAGGTTCTGCGTTGGATGGATAGTTTTCATAGCACACCTGACTTGCGTCGCTTCATTCTTCATGAGTACGGCAAACGTGTGACCCGTGCGGACCTGAGCAATTTGCTTACTCGTCAACGAAATGCGGAGTCATGTGAAGTGTCGGAGGTGGCACACATGTTGGAACGGCACGGTGCTTGCCGATTGGTGTCTGAGGGCAATCAGATTCGTTATGTTTTCTTCGCTCCCTCGGTAGTTCGTGGTATTGTGAGGCGTTATGGGGAGGTTTTGTTGTGCGATGCAACGCACCAACTGAATTATGGTGGGTACATATTGTGGCACTGCATGTTCGTTGACGTCACAGGTCTGGGTATTTCGTTTTTCTACGCCTTATTACCTGATGAGACGTCATACAGCTATGGGCAAGCGGTTGAGGCCATGCGGGAGATGGTGCCCAGCAGCACACTTTGCAAAACTTTGGTTATGGATAAGTGTGCTGCTCAGTTGCGGGCGTTTAGGCGTCATTATCCCACCGCCAAGGTTGTGTTTTGTCGGTTTCATGTGAAAGCGGACATGGCTAGGCGTTGCGGACGGATACGTTGGATCTCTGATGGTCGTCGAATCCAGTTGCGCGCGTGGCTTCATAACCTCATATATACACGCGATGCGTCGGTATTTCAAAGGGTATTGAACGCGGTTCGGGGTGGCAATCCGGAATGTTACCGCTATTTGTGCGCCACATGGCTTCCATACGTAGACTGCTGGGCGGCTCACCGACTAAGGGATGTTGTCCTTTTTGGATGCCACACCACCAACAGGGTGGAAAACGAAAACAAGCATCTGAAGCAGTATTTGTCCGAGAGGTCATCGTTACTAACTCTGTTCACCTGCGTGGTGGATAGGGTAAACAATATCGTGCACGAAAGGAACAGCCTGATAGCTAGGCGGTGCATGAGCTTACTTTCGGTTCCATCGGAGGTGTCCTCAGTGGCTTCTGTCTTTGCACAGCTGACTGATTTCGCAGGCAATGTTTTCCTAGCCCATTTCCGTGCATCCACCGTTCTCAGTTGTCGTTCTGATGGCCCATATTGGTTGGTAACCTGCCCTCGTTCGAAAGTCCGCCGAGTATACATCACACAGGGCAGTGAATGTGATTGCGAGTTTAGTCGGCAGTGGCGGCTCCCCTGTGCTCACATTTGTTATGTTGCCTCGCTTCACGAGCAATCGGCGAAGGCCATACTGCATGGATGTCGGTGGATCGCACCCCGGCAACCTCCCGCAGCCTCCTCAGATAGTGTTGCATCTGATGGCGGTGTTCTGATTCGAGACCAACAGCAAGGGGATACCGATGCGGTTGTAAGCCGCAGCATGAAGCTTCGCAGGACTCAACATCTTTTGGCTGACATTGGCACGCAGTTGTGCAGTTATGGATCGGATAACTTCTCCGCGGCTTTTATGTACCTGAAAATGCTTGCGTTGCTGATGACAAAGGAAGGCAGTTTTCAGTTGTATGCTCGGACGTCCAGGTGCCCTGTTCCGCTTCCTTTAGATCAGGAGGCCAACGTTCGGATGTTGTGCGGGTTGTCTACGCCGGGAGGGTCCCATGTTGGCGCAGCGTCGGAGGTACCCAGCACGTCGGAGGCGATTGTGCCTGCCCCGGTTGAAGTGACGCATGTAAATGAAGTCAGCTCTGAAATCGCCACCGCGACACCTGGTCCATCCACCTCCACAACTGCGTCGAGGAAGCGCAAATCGCCCCTAAAGTGCCGTGTGATGGAGGTGAGCCCCAGTAAGAGTGCGCTAAGGGGCAAGGACTTCCGTAAACTGCACACACGCACATCCTCAGGCTACAAGGTACCCGTGAAACGGAAGCGCCATACCGAGGGTTTGGTTTCGGAGGATCTCTGCGGAGTATGTCAACAGGAGGATGATGTGGAAAATCGCGGGGACTCGGTGCACTGGGTGATGTGCGATGCCTGCTCAAAATGGTACCATGCCTCATGTGTGTGCTATGGTGGTTCTGAAGAATTCATTTGCTTTTCATGCTCAACGTAGTGTCTGTGGCAGCTGCATGAACTGCGTAGCATGACAGGCGCTGCAGGTATGCATAGTTTCCCTGTACTTTCTATTGTGCCCATTTGTATTGTTGCAGACGGTATCGAAGTGCGCTGCAGATATAAGAAGGTGCGAATGAGAGTTTAACAATGTTGGGGTACAGGTGCCTCACGGCCGTAAAGTGATGCCAAGGTAAGCTTGCATTATGCATGTTATGACCTTTGATTTAGACTGCATCATTTGTATCCATGGTCTACGGACTTTCACTTATGGCCTGCACCGCACATGAATGGTAGCAGTTCGTGTTCCGTTTGCGTTATGTGAACGTTCTATCATCCGTCCTCCCAGGTAAGCAGTGTGATCAATGAGGGATGTTCACATCACAAGTGATTTCACATGCGAAGCCCATTGCCTTTTGAGTTTGCACCGCCACTGAGCCACCTCCGACGCATTGCCTCCCGCATGTGAACTTTCAGTCTGACTTCCTCAGAGGTAAGAGATGCCTTTAATCAAGACTGCGGTTTCACAGGTTACGTGATATGGCACGCCCATTGCCTGATGAGTTCGCACCGCCACTGAGCCACCTCCGACGCATTGCCTACCGCATGTGAACTTTCAGTCTGACTTCCTCAGAGGTAAGAGATGTCATTAATCAAGACTGCGGTTTCACAGGTTACGTGATATGGCACGCCCATTGCCTGCTGAGTCTGATGACTGCATTCTCACAGGTAGATGCATATGCCACACCATTCTCTTTAGATTTCGCACCGCCACTGAGAAAGGTACTGCGCATCGCCTACGCCACGTGAACATTCAATCCGACTTCTTCACAGGTAAGCGGTGTCATGAATGATGACTGTTATTTCACATGTTCAGTGTCATGCCACACCCTGTCCTTTTCCATTTCCAAACGTCCATGAGCCAACTCCGACGCCTTGCCTCCTACATGTCATGCAATTATTGATCCTCACAGGTAAGCGGTGTGATCAATGAGGCCAGTTGTTCCGCAGCGTTGCCTCTCCGTTCCAGCCGTTTGCAGCATGGGGATAATAAGTCGCCGTAACACGTTCATCTGGTGTAGCTTGTCCTTTGTTTACCTCCATGTCTTCGTGAACGACCCAACGGCCCTTTTCAGGGCCACCCCTGCTCTATGTCCTGGTGTCTCCCCTACATGGGTTGCAGCGCGGGGAACATACCAGCAGTGGATGGGTCCGTAATCGTCGGAGCTGCATGTTTTGTACAAAACTTTGGAACGTTATATGTAATGTGATTGAAAGCTTCAGCTTCACATGAGGCGGAATCTCCTGGGCGCAATGTGACCAAAGGCTCGTTTTTGCAATTGCAGCATGCGGTTAGCAGCAATAGGTTCTTCCCCTCAGGAAGCGCAGTTTACACGAACTCGGTAGGTGCGGCCAGACAGGTAGGTACTTAGCCAGCAGATTGTTTGCTGGTCGATCCCCAAACTCGTCAGTTTACTCAACAGCAGTGCGTGATTGACCCGGTCGAATGCTTTTGAGAAATCCACGTAAACCACGTCAGTTGGAGTATGATTGTCTGCCTCTGCAGTCCAGGATTTAATGGCTGCGGGAAGATTCGTGGTGCACGAGTGAGCCCTGCGGAATACGTGCTGTTCCGGGGCTATTAAGGACAGACTTTCTAAATGGCAGCGCAAGAAATCGTCTATGATACTCTCCATTACTTTGGAGGCAGTGGGAAGCATTGCTATCGGGCGATAATTAGAGGTCTTTGTCCTGTGATTATCGCCCTTGTATATCGGCGTTATGACCCCTTGATTCCAAGCATTCGGGTATTCGGCACTGGTGTATGAGCGGCTGTACAGTAAGGCAAGCGACTCGGCCAGTACCGTAGCGCACTCACGTAGAAAAATGGGGTGCATCCCATCCAAACCCGGCGATTTGTCCGTCCTTAATTTTTTTAATTTCTCCAGGACTTTCTCTGATGTAAACTGCACGGGATGTCTGGCAGCGAAGTGGGTAAAATTAGCGCCTTCCATTTTACTGCGTGCGAAGGTGCCGAAAACGGACTCGTAGTGAGTCTTCCGCAATTCCGCAGCTTCTTTGTCCGACGTGGTGGTATTGCCTACGAGTCTGTGGTACTGTCGCTTGCAACAAAGACAGCGAACATGTGGTGGCGACTAGGAGTGACAAACGTAGCATGTACTGTTACGTGCAACTGTTGGCATCGGGACGTTGAACCGATGGTGATTAAAGTGAATACAGTAAGCACAGTAGACAATGTAGATGACAAGATGGGAAAAGGACTTAGGGGAATCCAAAAAAGTGCACACGAGGTACTATAAACCGTTATGTGCAAGCGAAACGGCAAGCGATAATGACCTAATGCAATCAGAACAACAAATACGGATGTAATCAGAGAAAAAAGGAAACCGGAACGGACTCACAGCGGATTCCACTCCACTTCAGGTCATGATGGAGCAGTAGCGGAGTCAAGTCCTTTGAGATAAGGGGAGCAGAAAGCCTGTAGCCTGTAGGTGCCACTACCATGAAGGAGGTCACACAGGAGTTCTGCAATTTTGGTTAGATAGTTTAAACGTCCAATGTGTGGGTGATCTTTGCATCCCGTCGTCGGACAGGGCGTACATGGACAACAAGTGCACTGCATGCAATACCCCAAATTGCTAACCCATGGTGATGACTTATCCCTACGTACTTCATAGCTGCTCACGGGAACCACACCACTTCTGTGACGATGTACGCTTCGCAGGCACATTTATATGCGCAGCCCATTGCTTCCCCTGCCAGCACCCCGTTAAGGTACATGCACATCAGGTATCTGCACTGCTGATGCCTTGTGAAGTAGTAAAGAACCGTTCCTCAGGTTTCCACCTTAATGGGTAAATAGCGGTTCAGCAGATACCCAGCGAGGTGTGGAATATTTGTGATGACTTGAGACATCACAAATATGTGCATGTGGCATCAACTTCTCATGGTGCACTTAAAATAAGCCTTCATTTTACCTTCGGTTGTAATACACAAGTCCCAATGATTACCGGATGACAATCAGGGGAGATGCACTGCGGTGTATGGCCCCATAATTTATTGTGCGCGCGCAGGTTGACCCCTAAATACTTGTTACATTACTGCTAGCTACACAGTTGGTAAGATAAGCGCCATATCGGGGAATTCAATAGCGCAGGAGATTCCATACCATCACCTAGGGACGTGGACGTTGCAGCCTTCGCATTAGCATTGGTTACTTCCAGTGCATGTCTTTTCCCGAAAACGTGCATACATTCCCACGTAGCTGAGATCACTGATTCCCGTGGATCAAAATGAACGAACAGTGTCATACTCAGCGTTTGCGGTTGAAAGCGTATTGCTTTCTGAACGAGGGTACTGTTAACAGGGTGCTTGTGAATTTGAAAGCGCTTACTCGGGTTCTTCGCATTAACGTATGCTAGTCGCTGCGATGAGTGCACAATTACTTAACACTGCTCTATACAGGACACAGCGTCGCTGACACTTTCTTCCGCATGTGTCATGGGGTTCTTGGAATAATTTCTCAATGCCTTCTGCTTAGGATATTGAAAACCGTGAAGGCATCTTCCAGCCAACTTCGTACTTCGATTTCCTTTGCTGTACTTCTCTTCAAACATCGGTATTACTTATTTATTGCTGTGCACTTACCTATTCTGTTCCTTCCATTGCTCTTCCTATCCTTCGGTTACTTCACGTGACTGCCACACCAGGGACTGCTAGGGCAGGAAACGTGCGTATTAACCGGTTTGCGAGGGTGTGATACGGGTGTTTCCGTTTTACACCCATCAATCACTGAGCACTTCATCAAATTGACAACTTTGAAAACTGCTGCGTATCCATGCCGCCTATATGTTTATCCGCCGCTACTTTTCGGACTCCAGGTGTGATGGTCAGCAGCTACGTCACGGTTACCGCCGCTAAGTACTTCCTTCCACCTACGGTAACTGTATTCTGTGCCCTAATGACGCTTTCGCTACGGCAGTCTATCCGTGATTCCTAAATGGGTGGTGCTGAAGCACCGCTCTGCCAGGACATCACATGTGCCGCCCCCATATAATCCGTTGCACATTCTGTAAGCGTATGGGATATTTACAGATGCCTTTTAGAACGCCTCTCTCTGTGATGATTACTGCAATGATGCGCCACTACTACTTTCCGTGAGTGTAACGCGCTGCAACGTATATACTCCGTTGCACCTCTGGTAAGTGCCTCGCTTGTTCACCTTTTGACTTTCAGAACCGCTGGTGCGTACTTCAGTGATCAGTCACTGCTGGAATGCTTCAAATTTACATGTGCAACTGCCTAATTGCTTCTTCTGACGTCAGGTTTTTGTGCTCATCTGTAACACGTGGCTTTCAAAACCAAGGCATATACCCTTGCCATGCACGTCCACTGTGACCGTCTCTTCGTCCCCGGAGTAATGCACAAACTTATGGGTATATTCATCACCGTGTACTTGACGACATGTTTTCATGTCACATTTATTTATAACCACATTGCATGATTACACTGCCTTACGTGGCCTTTCATGCAATGCACCGTTCATATTCACTTCGCATTGTCGACGTTGCCTCTGATGAGGATTCCGAAACCATTTCTCAGTGTTCACCCTTGGTGGGTTCTGAGCTAGATACACGCTCACTCACCCAGCGGTGGACATTTCTGAATGGTCCATACGTCCGTCACTTTCATAACACCTGTTTCGCCTATGTAACGAACAATGAGCATCCACCGCGGCTTCTCACCTATAACGTTCATCTGTATGCTTGTTTCCGTTGCAAATAGCCTCATTAATTCCGTTATTTGATGGCATTTTCACACGACAGTATGTCAACCGCTGTGAGGAATGCGAATATAGTTCCCACGGGGTTAAGGAATACGCAGCGTCGGTTATAATTTTTTGCGCATATGTCATTCGTTTCCGTGATTCATTTCGCACGCGTTTCTTTCCTCGCATAAACGCAAGCAGTATGCCAAGTTCCTCCTCCCAGCGGGGCTCTATCCAGTTTCAGCACATTTCCACCGAGTATCCAGTGCTTATTAAGTGCATATGCCGCGTCAGGGAGTCGTGTAGTGAGCTGTTTTTCGAAATATTTCCTACCTACATAATTAACCTACGAAATGCCTAAAGATGTCAACCCTTGCCTATTAGTGATAAATCTATTGCTGATACGTCTCCTATGGGATCTATATCATTCCGGTGCAGTGATGAAGCCAGCGATGCAGGTGCCATGGTAGGGAGCAATTTCCATTCCCGGATAACGTGCCTCAATGCCGCCAATTAACGGAGACATACGCCATTTAATTTTAGGAGGGCGCTGAGCAACACTGAGGCGGATGCATCCTTTCCGTTATATGAAGCAGCCGTTTAGCCACATATCCAGTGTCGTGGTCAGGCCTCGTCACCATACCTCCTGAGTGACATAAGGTGTATAGAACAAATTCCGAAACTTGCCACCACGGTGATGCAACGCCAACGATGGAAGTCGTAGGAATATCGTCTAAGGATGAGGACATCAGGAACCGTAAATGGAAAACTGCAATCGGTTTCCATAACCATCTCACGTATGGCAGCGGAGACACATCACTGTCACATGTATGGTTACGAAGCACAAGTCTGGCTCACTGCCGCGAATTAATTGCATCTGTCATCCGTAAACAGTAGGTTGCAGAAAGCTCACCCCGTCAATTACGTAATCGCCACCACGTTAGCAGATGCTACGCGAAACAATATAGCGGATTTCACACCTTATATATACCTCACACGTGTCTCCTGGTATCCATGAGGTCACCTTCCTCTTATAAACCATTTCATGGTATCCTTATGCCTGTATTCTCCATGTAGCGCACCGTCTCAGAGAAGTCATCACGTGCGCACCGTAGCTAGTCATCGACATCCATAGGCCATAACACTTAATGCGTCTTTCCATTGCAGTTACCTGTTGAGGCAGTTCCACAGTCATGGTCCCCCACCTGTTTCAAGGATGAACAAACCATTTCTCAGTGTGCTCCATTCGTGGGTAACGAGCCATGAAGCAGCTCACCCACCAGGTCAGGAATATTTGTGAATGGTTTAAACATAATGTGCCTGCAGTGTGGCCCATAACCCTTCGTGCAACTGTGGATACATCGAAGTCTACGAAACTGTCTGCAATACCAAAGGTTAGTAAGCTTTTGTGAACATCCCATTACTACGTGTGGCTTGCTTACCTTCAATAACCCACCGTTAACGTTTAGCACCGTAACACTATGACACGCATAAGTTTATTTCCAACAAGTAATTTCCCAGTACTAATCTCTCTGCATCGTACGTGCCCTGCCGTTTGGGAATCACGCCTCTGGTCTGCAGCAACAATTATAATCACAAGGACGGGGTAATGCAGTCCAAAGGACTGCTGACTTTTCAAGCCATTGGTAGAATGCTTGTTTCTTGGAATCAAGCAACATGCATGCAATCGTCATGCATGCATAGGATTATGGCGTAGCCACAAATCACCGTGGTGATTCTTGAATACTTGCACACTTCACCATGCCGGAGCCTATCCCCACACGTACAGCAGCGGCGATGTCCTTAATCAGTGACACATCGTCACAGGTACCATCGGTTTGATATCATTACTTATCTGGCAGAGCCGCAGTGGTATGCACAGTGACACACAATAGCACAGTGTAATCACCTCTTGTGAACACCATAACGATAACATATCACTATTGCTTTCAAGGTGCCATTCACGGAGCGTTGCATTCGTTAACTCCATCGGGGGCATTAACTTCGATATCACACCAGGTGCCCCCACGTATTGCTCAGGATAATTCCTCAGCCGACTTAAATATACGGCTGAGTGGACGGTCCTATGTTTAATAACTAACCGTAACGGTGATCCTTCCTTCGAGTCGTATGAGACATCTACTAAAGTAGTGCAGTAACGCTGCCCTTCTTCTATTACATCCACATTCCACTACCTTCGCAGTGTCACTTAAGTGAGAGAATAACAAATCTGCAGCCACTTTTGCGTAGTGTATAATGCGGCGTGGGTGTGCAGATTGATGTCATGCTGACTCCAGTAATGCGACATCATGGGTTTGGTAATTGCGCTTTTCTTGCGTAACTTCGTCGCGTTTGTATCATCTCTAACTACATCGTGTACGTTTAATCGTTATCGCGATATACTTGCTGACCAATTGACATCATACGCGAATTTAGATAACAGTTATGCCAGCTTTCGGTATGCATCACTGAATTCATTTCATTTCATGTTGTACGTACCAATGATTACCGGGGACTTGATATCACTATGTGGATGCGCTAGATGTGCATGTCGACAACGTGCCTTCTTGCTTCTTATCCACTTTCTCGTCCACACTAGCTCCATGAGGCAGTTGGTCGTTGCTGGACGTGACGGGGTGAACAGTCCTTGTGGCCGTGTGAGGCTCCATTAGCGGTTAAATGCACTCAGTGTACAGCGCACTACCATCCAGGCACCGACTTGTTTGCGCTTGATTCCAAAAATACAGCGTGTATGTGTTCACCTGTTAAGGGGTGTGCGCCGGCTATCTTGAAAAAAGCTGCCTTTCATCCACATGCCTCGCGGTCTGATTTCCGTCCTTTTACACTGCATATGCGGGGTGTGTAGTTGAAACCGTAGGTTGGGATGCACTACCCACTCATGGTCCCTCTGTAGGCGCATGTGCCCGGTAGCTAGTCTAACCAAAACGCACCTTAGTAATTCCTTGCATATGTACACGTATACATATATGCATGCCAAAAATAAATATCTGTATATAGAGGTATGCACTTATATACAAGTATATTTAGATATGTATATACGTCTTCATTTATATAAACATGCATATCCACATACATAATATCTATCTATCCAATCAGATTTATTTATGCTCATCTACATACGTAACATGCCTGTAAAGCCGTTCCTCGCCTCCTCAAAAAATATCATTTAACTAGTTATCAAGTGGTACACACAAATGCATGATTGATTTGGCGGCGTCCGTATCCGGATTTGCCTGTCACTGTGAAGTCCACGGGGACAGTCACAGGACGCCTGCGCCTACAAAACGGACCATGGGTGGCTTGCGCTGCACCATCCATAGTTCCACCCACACACCCCATATCCAGTGTAAACCCAAAGGAATAACACCGGGTGGCATGCGGATGGGAGGCACGTATCATCAACCGAGCCGGCATACACTCCTCTAGTATAGATTAGTCCTACAAGCTGAGGAACATACAATGATCCACAAGTATTCTAAACAGGTGCCCGACATAAAATTTCCTCGATGCTAAATTTCCGAGGTCATCATTTATGCAGTAATTTCTACTCCATATCTTGCACAACAGTCTTTTGCTATGGCTACTCTGCGAATTGCTCAGCTGTAAGCGGGAAATGGACCGTGAAATTTACAGATCGACTGCGATTAGTGCTCATTATGTATCAGCTACTTTTATGACCATATATAGATAAATCAGCTGAGTGATCATATCGGGGAATCAGCTTGATTATCCGATTCATCTGATTTTGTTCCCTACACCAAATTTGTCACCGCGAAAACCAGTTTCAACTCACCCTCGTACCGTAATTTTCAAACTTTCAATGTGCACACACATATGCTCTTATTTCCATCGCAGCTGTGCGGAAAGTTTGCTTTTAAGCATATTTTATGGTTCTATACAACAATTTCAAAACTTCATAGATTACGGATGAGTCTTCTAACAATTCAATAATGCTTGTAACTTTATCTGCATGCCAAGAGAGGCGTGCCTCGAAATTTGCAGGAATAAATTATTTACTTAATTATTATTTGTCTTTTGCTCACCTTGAATATACTCTATTTATTGTACATTACTTTCCTTCTGACGTTGGTACTCGATTGTCTACCCTAGCCAATATTGATGCTTGGTTGGTGGCAACCGGTTCCGGATTTACCTGTCACTGCGGTGTCCATCGGACAGCCACAGGACGTCTGCGCCTACAGAGGAACCATCGCTGACTTGCGTTGCGCCACCAGTAGATTCATTCACACACCCCATATGCAGTATAAACCCGAGTGAATAAGCGGGAGGCATGTGGATAGGAGCCGCTTTTCATCAACGTGCCGGCCCACAATTCTTCGACAAGCAAAGCGGATGTATTCATGCCTAAATGGGAAACCATACGTACCAGACGTACACAAGAGCGTAGCCCGTTCCACACCGAGTAGAGGAAACCTAGTACCGGCGCGCGTGTCATGCGCCACGTCATCCCAGCAACGACCAACTTTCTGCTGTAGCCATTATACACACGTGGTCGTGGGTAATAGACTGGTAAGCATCTTGTCAAAATGCACATCAAAAGCAGCTAGCCCGGCGATATCAACCAACAATTAAACCTTGAAATGCAAGGAACTCCACCTGCATACACACGTACATACTAACTGCAGCAGTGATGTAGAACAAGTACTCCATCTACCACCTGATTTGCCTGGGTTAGTAAACCATATGCAAGCAGACACAGCACAGTTGACAAACGCTGCGCTGATTATGCTTAGATAATCAGTTAGCTCATCGTCTTTTGAATGCTGGCCCCAGGTTTCAGCGCAGGAGGCTTACCCAACCATCTATGCCAAGGTACTTGCGACCGCATGTGCAACGGCACCAAACGCTCGACGTCGATGGCCTAGAATCTATCGACCATTGTGGCTTCCGTAACCAGCTTTTCTCCTCCAGTTGCATTAGTGCCTTCTTTACTTGGGCGACAATACTGGTACGTACTGATCATTTAACTCTTCGCATCGTATTTTGAATACTTGCACTTAAATAAAACAACATTTCTGACCTAAAGAATTTATAACTGTTGGCTCGCTGGATCAAGTTACTTATCTCATGTGTTTGTGACTGTGAAGCTCCCAAAGGCGAATGTCAGCATACAGACCACATTGTCATCAGATAAATATGGTTTTTTCACTGCAGTCAGCACCATCGATATGGAATGCGATTAAAAACAAACGGCAGTCTCGTGCTGTTAACTTGTGAAACGAATGAGGATGTCATCAGGGTCCAGACGAGCTATTGCTTTTGTTCTAGAACATAATCGAAAGTGTATTGTGTAAAATATTACAAAACCCAAAGCTTTATTTACAGTCGACTGGTTATCAGTTTTTGAAGATTCTCAGTATTCATAGACCAGTTCGTCACATGCTTCAACAATAGGTTTTCGTGAGCTTTATTTAGCAGCGTAAACAGCTTGTAAGTAGTGCTACCTTCTTTAACCATTGAAATAACGCGTTAAATTCGATGGTCGGTTGAAGTGTTGAGAGCAAATAAACCCATAACTGATCTGCTAAGCACTTAAGCACTTAAACTGTGTTATGAAATAAGGATAGAAGGTCACAAGTTAAGAGCAGTTTACCAACTTACCTGGACATCGAAATAACTGGCGTATGTTTTCTGGCAAAAAGAACGACCGAACTATACTGCAATATCCCTGTGACGTTAAGAGAGGTGCAAAGTGCCATCGCAGCCATAAAACCATCAACTCATTCGGGTCCAGATGGCATCTCCCAAACTATTATAAAACTCGGAGGAAAAAACCTCGCACTATTGTTACTAAACATTTTCACACTTTCACTCACTACCGGCTGCTTTCCAGCTCAATGGAAGCAATCCATTATAATGCCTAAGCACTAGGGTGGACCGAGAAACCAAATGTCAAGCTGCCGCCCAATAAATCACACCTCTGCTGCTTCCAAAGCGCTAGAGCGAATAGTCAAGAAGAACATCGTCTAATATCTAACAAGACTGGATCTGATCAACCCTTCACAGCACGGCTTTCTCTCAAGACGCTCCTGCGTTACATGCCAGCTACAATTTCTCGATCACATCACGACTATGATTGACAGAGGAATGGCAATTATTATAATTCTGTTGAACATGTAAAAGGCGTTCGACCGCTGTCTGCTCTAGAGTCATATGGAATTGGAAATCCGCTGCTTAACTGGTTCGACTCATACCTAAACGGTCGAACTCAGGTCGTTAAAATCGGTCAGCAACCTTCTACACCGAAGCCAATAACTAGCGGTGTCTTCCAGGGAAGTGTGCTCGGACCGCTACTTTTCTTAATCTATGTAAACAATATATGTGACCCGATCAAACATGGACACCCATTTCTGTTTGCAGACGATGTCAAACTGGTTTACTCATTTCATCCAGACCAACTACATATGTGTTTGGGGAACATGTGTGAAGACCTATCCGCACTAAATATAGCTAGTGAGCGTTTATTAATGAAGTTCTCCGCAGTGAAATCCCAAGTACTTGGGTACAGATGCCGCATCCCAAAAGGCTCCATCATACTTGCTCGAAACGTGATCCCAACGTCTGATTCAATTCGGGACTTAGGAATTAGGTACTCCAACTCTTTCAATTTCTCCGAACATGTTCTTTATCAGGTTGCGAAAGCAAGGCAGCTATGCGGATTTATCACCAAAACTTTCTCCCTACCAGAAGCACGACTTGAATCATTCAAGACAATGGTACGACCGACTCTGGAATATTGTACTATCGTTCACAGCCAATTGCGAAAGAAAGACAGAACGGCTCTAGAAAATGTCCAACGATCATTTACCAAACTGCTCATGGGACGCTGCTCTAACCTGACTTATTATGATCGCTGTCGAAAACTCCAGCTGGATCCACTTTGGCTGAGACGCTTAAAAAACAACCTCGTTCTCTTCTACAACATTATAAACCAACGAATTTACGCAGACAGCACCGCACTTGAACTACGGAAGACTGCAGTCTACCCCACACGTAATGGCGGGTACTTGATACATACAAACCTTTCAAGTCATAAAATTCGGTCGAATTTCTTCTTAGTGAGATACACTTATCTGTGGAACAAACTACCCCTACAGATACGCATGTGTACAAGCCATGTCACTTTTCGAAATCTCCTTCAGACCTTCCTCACCATACGAAATGCTCTGAAGACATTTGACTCACAGAAAACACTAGAAACCTTGACAGAAGTTGGTATAAAAAACATATGATAATAGCTTACAGCTAGCTTACCCACTACATGTCATTACATACCACACCAAATCCTGTGTCTTTGCAGCCTAATAGTCCCTTCCCTTATTATCTACTCCTGATGATACAAACATCCGTAAATTTTACATATGACTTGCGCTGGACTTGGACTCAAGGAAAAGTAATCATGATCCGAAATGCTTTCAATAAACTTTTCTTTAACGTTATGAATCGTGTTCACTATACAAATGATCGTTCCCACTTATGGGGCCGTGTACCGTCCGTCGGTAAATATATAAATTTATTTATTTGTTTATTTAGATGTTAGGCGTCAGGTATTTTTTACCACTGTGGCAAGTATTTATGAAGGATTTGACCTGCACATCTCATCGGATCAAGGACATTTCAACTTACCAGTGAATCATGATACAGAGAAATGGATGGCAATATTGACACTTAGCATGCATTTATGTTTTACATTGAGGAAAGGCCGAATAAGAAAGTTGGAAAGTACCGATTGCCAGTTATTGCGGATTAGCCAGAAAATAAGGTTTGCAGATTTTCAGTTTGGACACAGCTGCGGAATTAGAGTCAGTCAAAGCGAAACGGAGGAAAATTAAAACATGTTGAAGTCATAGAAAGCGAAAGATCAATCAGAATGTTTGTCATTCGCATAGGCAAAACGAGATGACAAATGTTGCCAAGGCTGCGTAAGCGTGGGAGGTAAAATGGATTACAATAGCTGTCGCTGCTTGATAAGTTTATGGAAAATGTAAACGGGCTAACACATACAAGTAATTATCGAGCCAGTAAAACACACAATAAGATAGACCTTCACGGCACCTAGAATTACTTTTGGGACAATATCCCGATCAACTGGATCGGTAATCTGTCCTAAAAGCAGTTTAGTTGCCAGTCGATAATCTTTATTGCATCTAGAGAAAATGGCTGACGTGCAATGCTTATTGACTGGTAGGTGCAAGATTATTTTTTTGAATGACCCGGTTACTGTCTTAAAATACTGATTGCCCTGGTAGTAAACAGCGCATGCTGCTTTTGAAAACCAGGCGAACCAACGGATATATATATATATATTATATACATAAGACTGATTTAATGGTATGGTCCACATACAGCAAGGATTCGTCACACCAAGTTACACTGGAGCTTTCTGGAAGCGTTGGCCGTGCTGTTCATAATCGTTTGCGAGACGGTGGGGACACTTCCTTGTCCTTTACCATAAAGCAGAATTAATCTATTGTCGAATTAACGACCCCTTCAGATTCGACCAGGCAACACGAAGCCATCGATAGCCATAGATGACAGAAACTATTTTCCGCTATAAGATCACAAATGGCATGTGGACAACTGTGTAGTTACATAGGTAAATTTTGTATAGCGTGCAAACCAAACCGGGCACAAGAGAGAGTAATAATTGCATGTCAGATCACAAAAAACACTCCGTATCTTAACAATATACTCTCTCAGCAACACTCAGTAACAGGAATCGGTAATCTTCCCTACAAAATAAACAAATTGGCTTAAAAAAGCAACTATAAAAATAACAGTGCCTCAATTCGTGGCATCTTTACCTAATGCCGCCCACCTGCCGGTAAAACAACACGAAAGTGCCATCCGGATGAGTAAGTAACAGGTATGAGCTGCACTCACAGAAATATTAAAACGGTTCAGAGGAGCAAGTTGGAATTAGTAATCGGGTGTCTTATGTAACAGGCATGCGCGACACATGTCTCAGTGTTCAAGTAGTGTAATGTGGGACAATGAAAGCAAGGTAGGAACGAAATCGGTACTGTTCTGCAGTGGTGATTGAGACCTTGTGAGACCAGTTTGCATTACGGCTGTGGATATGAAATCTGTGAAAGCATGACAGAGTTAAAGGTATGAGTAGCGAAGAGACTTGTGACAGTTAGGTCACAGCATGGACTATTCATAAAGTTTCTACATGGAGAAGCGCGCAATATTTATATGCTTCAAAGTTATAGAGCTGAACATCTTGAGCTAGAATGAACAAATAATCTCCTGAACAGCATCGACCGGTGGACTTAGGCTTGAGAACAAACGTTGGAATATAGCCATCAGTATCAGCACCAACAAAAATAGAAGGATTTAAAGGCGAATGACCTGTAATGTAAACAGTGAAGAAACTAGAGTCACATGTTTTCCTATGTGTTTGAGGCTATGTCAATTTGAAATATTAAGCCAATTATCCACCAGCCCACACAGCCAGACTTATAAAGCAGTGCCTGAAATCCGTATAAAGTGGTTGTTCATTGTTCATATCATCTCCAACGATACTCATCCTATTTTCTTGAGAAATAAGCAAATTATGTACTGGTTCATCTAATTCGAAGAAGTTTCTTCATCAAGAGCGAAACCTTACCTCGAAATAACTTATACGAGACACTTATGTATTCTAAACCATCCGCAGTTCCAAATTCTTGATAGGTTCAAAGTTTCTTTCGAGCAACTGATTTGATGTGTTTCGCAAAAATCGCCTGAAGGACGGCTTTGCAATATTATTTATTGCCCAATTAAAGTTGCATTAATGCTGCGTATCTCAAACATGAGGTGCGCGGTATAAGTTGTCAGCGTTTATAAAAATTTACACAAACGTAAGGGTCAAAGCGCCTTTTCCTCCCTTATCGAGGTTGCGAGTTTTATCAACTCGGAATGCAACCACGATGTACCGTGAGTAGGAGGTGACAAAGTATCCATTTGGTCGATCCCAATTACGCCCTCGGTTGGTGCGCCAACTGCACAGGTTTCACTGCGCACCAGCAGATAAGTTGCAAGTGTCGACTGGAAGAATGAATTTTACGAAATGTGGTCCGTGAAAGTATCTTAGGTACATCACGTTAAATCTACTCAAATGTTCGACACATGGTGAAATGACATCAGGGACAGTCGAGCAAAAGGTGAATGCAGGCCAAAGAGTAACGCCGGCTTTTAATCCACGTTCTTTCCTGACTCAAATGTAATTGTGACCCACGTTTCTTGTGTGATCCAAGCCTGATAGCTTTGGTAGGGGCTTGATCTCAGTCTCCCTAATTTTCTATGTGAAATTGAACAGTGGTTCAAACGTTGCATACATAAATGCATTTTGAACTTGCACAATCGTACGGGTCACTAAAGTGATTCAAAAGCAGCATCTGCCATGCAGTTAGACTCAGAAGCTTACAAGTTTCAGGGGTCATCATTAGAATGCTAAGCTGAGCGCTCTAGTCACCATAACGCTTTCTCTATCTTCACTTACTGACCAAGGAGCACCGTTCTGGCGACACCTTTGTCCCCATGAAGAATTACGTGACCATAAATCTCAGCGGAAAATATATACTAAACAAACTACCGGGTCAACATACGCATAACTGGTGTGATTCGTTCACATGACAGCTGCTCATAAAACAGTTGGTCATGGTAAAGCCAACAATTTGACGGATTGTTCACACACCCGACGGGGTTGTTGAGACGAATCACGGGCTCCCCAGTGAATACTAGGATTTGATGTATGATAAACTTGGAATGGGGATGTTGCACAGGGTAGATCAGGAGAAAGAATTTAGTGTTAACGACGGGTTGATTCGTTTGGATTCGGTGAGCGACTATTGCAGCGGTGCAGGTTTTCTTCAGTCCTCGGCCTAGTCAGGCTGGATGATGCTCGCGAACGCTTCCAGTCAAACGTCTCCTGGTGCGACCTAGGTAACTTGTCTCAAAGGAAAATTTACATTGATACCCATACAAAAGGTGGTGACACCCACAGACAATTTATCCTTCAGACGGAGGTGTAGCAGTTACGTGGAAGTGAAGATAATGCGTAACTGGTTGGCCCCATAGGTGTAGTTGATGGTTGCTCTTAGTCTTTTGCTAAGTAGTTCGGAAATATTGTCCCCAATGAGTGGCAACGAGAAGCTGACAGCTTTCTTTGCTACTGTAAGTGCTTTGGCGACCACACAGTCAACTTGCATATTCCTGTTAATGAAGGTCTCTGGAAAACCGTTATTAAAGAACACTTTCTTATTACAACGCCCTCTGCTCCAGTTGTGTCCTCCGAGCATATTTTCATCGCTCTTCCTACAAGACACCGAACTAACTTCTGATTCTGTTTAAGTGGAAGAAAGCCTTCAAGGTGCACATACTGACCAGTCCACCACATTTTCCTGTGGATTCTACGCTGCAACAATCCATCGGCTCGACGTGACTTGGAAAATGCAGAAAAGCAAAACCTTTGATGGATTCGAATTGAATGATAAACTGAAGGTTCTTCTTGGCCCGACTGAAGTACCGTAATAGTCCAACCTGGTCCACGGAGCACTTATCTATGCGCATCACGTCACTGGCGTAGCATTAACAGAGTGGCGTCTATTCAATCATTTCACTCAGCGGACGTTTCTCTACTTTTGCCATAAACACACCAGCAAACGAGGAACCTAGTGGTGACTCCGTATTTTTGTCAGTACAACTGTCGAGCAAAGCAAATCTGGACGTTGTGGATCGACTGATGAAGTAGCGGCTTTGAAACTTCCACCGGCAAGCTAATTTGTTTGTCTGTGCGATAGACGTTTCCGGCAACTTAATCGATTGTCTCTTTAACGGTGATATCTGTAAACGTCCCATCGAGCGAAAATTGCCGATAATTGTCTACCTTTTAAGTTCTAGTGCCGTCGACGAACTCGAACAAATCACGCAGACTATGAGTCGCTGGATTTCTGCTTGGTGTTTCCGATAGTCCTGCCAACCACTTTGCCAAAGAATGATACGGGGAGTTACTCATATCTGATATAGGTAGTATAGGAGTCCCCTCCTTATATATCTAAGGTAATCCATATAAGCTAGAAGTGCTTGTGCCAAAGGGTGAATTGCCTCTAATGTCTTAGAATCGAACAGTCCCTTCTCTTTTATTTATCTATTAGAATTGGATATGACCGTTTTAGTCGTCGGACTTTTATCCTTCTTATTTAACGGCTTTACGAACTTTGAGTTATCCTCAAGTGATATACTTATTTTATGTCGGTATTCGGCTTTGCCCGTAATAACCATCCCTCCGTCTTTGTCTAGCCACAAAAGTGTGATATCCTCGATTTTCCTCCGTGTTGGCAGCTTGTCTAAGTCCTCTCATTGCAGTAACTTCCTGGCTGTATTGTGTAGGTCAAGTACTGGGAACATGATTGAACCAGGTTCGCGTTAAATTTTCCTACCTAGAACATGCTTGTAAGCACCAATTAAAACCACCTGTGCGCAAATATTTTCAAACTGCAATTCCAGATCGAACCATTGTTGTCCTGAATTAGGACGACAACATTTTGAACCTAAGGACAGTACTTCAATTGTAAATCTACTTACCTAGAGTAATGAAAGTTTAGAAACTTATCGTTGCTATTCAAATGAGACAATACTTCCGAACACCTTAGCAAAAGACTGCAACCGTCCACCATTAACACATACCGAGCAGCACAAGTACATAGTATCTTCAATTCCAAGCCCATGCTGCACCTACATCTGAAGGATAGCCGGTTTGTGCATATCACCTCTTTCGTACGTGTTACAACGTACCAGTTCCATTGGTACAAGTTAGGTCACGAGCATCTTTCAGCATGGCGAAGCCCGGGAATGAACAAAATGTGCGCCAGGAGCCATCTAGTAATCTCGCCCCATCCATTCTGTACGGGATGTGCATTCCAAGTTTATCAGACGCCGAATCCTAGCATTGGCTGAGGCGAGCGCGATTCGTCTCAACAAGCTCCCGTTGTGTGTATGAATAATTTGTCAAGGTTTTGGCTTTACCATGGCCAACTGTCGCATGAGCAGTTACCGTATAAACGAAGCGAACCTAGTATGTGATATTTCACACCTTTTTTATGTAGCTACTCAACACACCCTTTCTTATCTTGATTGTTATATATGTTGTATTTGGCCTGAAGGTGGATCACCGAAAGTGAGTTTGTTTGATACACCGTTGCTTTATGACCGAAACGGGAATTACTCAATATTAGCTGTCTGTGTTTTTACTAAGAGAGCTTACATAGTGTTATTTAGGACAAATATACTCTGCAGTGCGTCATTATATGCGTCCCAAATAACTCAAATACTGAAAAAGCAACCTTTTCCAATCTTGTGAATCATCTTTTATGTGCGTGGTAGGCTAACGGCTCTAGTAGCTGTACGGCAATTTGAACTATTGCATACGGTGTAGAAATCCTTGATGGATTAATGGCGTGAAAATGCATCAGCGATTTACAACATTTGTCCTCAGTAGGAGGTCGATGCCCTGATATAACATTAGCACAGCTTTTACCTGTCACCGTATAACAGCGGCAACCCCGATCAAGATATTCGAATGACAGTGTATTTCACTCACGAGAACCTGTGTTCATATTTGGCGCCAATCATATTTGTAGAGAGAGCATCGTTCACTTGCAAGCGTAATTCACATTTACGTAGTACTCAGCCTGTTTGTTTCTGGTAATATGTATGGTCCTAGCCCTAACGCTTTACTCAACTGGACTACTCAGATAGCAAGACATCTACTTATATTAACTGCATTTAAGAGTTTATTTTGAATTATAATTCCGTCGACGCACTTATTTTTTAGGCAGCATATAATACCATCTATACTAAGTTGCAAAACACATCACAACGTCTTCCAAATAAGTCGGGGATATTAGACTACAGGAAAATCTGTAGATTGCCGAATCATCTTATGAGTACCCATGAGTAATGCGTATTCTTTGCGCAGTGGCATCAAACGCATGATCTGTCTATGCCAGCGGCTCGTGCCACTAGCAAGCAAATCATGCCGCTGCACTATAGGTAACAGCAATGAGCAAACTTAGCTTCAAGACGACGGCAATATAGCTTACCCATTTCTATCACCCTGCAAATTACAAGCGTTAAGAAATAAGAGGCCGTCCCCTCGAGTCTCAAGTTCCCACAACAGTAGGTATGAGTAAGATAGCACTTAGAATTTATTGGAGTAAGTACACGTGGCAATTATGATGCATCAAACAAATTTTTACGAATAGGTTAAACAAACCAAAGTAAAATATTTCTTTATCGCCATAGAAACCTTATCACCTCGAAGTCATGCGCACAGGCAATGTAATTATCAATACTGGAACTGCGAATCCAGCATAAAAAGGATAATTTATGATTTCGAAATGTCAGTCGGCTTGACCATGGACCAAATTTCTAGCCAAAAAGTATTAATGGAACAACGGCATAGTAAGAACATAAAAGGGCTTGACAAGTTCCGTGGGATGGTTTGTGGGGATAACGTTAGTTCAAAACAGTTGCACAAAAGTAAATTATAGATCTGTCTACTCATCGTATTATCCACGTAAACAAGAAGGTACATCCGTCGACCACGATTTCCTTGAGTTGATGTGCAAAAGGTTTGTCTGCGTCTTGTTGTTACTTAATGAATAAAAATGTAGATCAAGTAATGTAGATGATGCAAAGCATTGTCAAGTCGTTTTACAAATGGATAGCGTGAACGCGGAAGTGACAAAAGACAAAGAGCATTCCACTGCTGAGAAACTCGAAGCGAAAATAATTCCAGCGGCATTCCAGCCGACACAGTTAGGTGGCAAATTCCAACTTACTAATCCTCAATTATGTGTTGCGGCTAAGCCTCAGGAGGTGGCGGCAGGCATGACCGATGTTTTTCAAGTTCTGGCACGTCAGGATGAGGTCACCGCGTAGAACGCGATATTTTCTGCTGTGCACTCATAGGGCTCTCAGTCGCCTATGCTATTGCACGTGGCACATATCCCTCACCTTTTCGTTGCACGTCGGTGTATGGTCTCCAGTGCAACCAAATCGCGTTTTAACCAGATTTGCCAAGCCTGAATCACGTACTCTACATGGGGTCTCACGTACGCACTGTGTATTTGGGAGAAGATGGAGAGATTGAACCTCCCGGACGCCCTTCGTAGCAGATCAGCATGTTGGTTCACGGTTTTGGACGCTTTCAAGGACTACGCCGAACAGTCGAGGTCTCTTGGATTACCACCCCAAATTCACACTCTTGTGAGGCGTTGTTCAGCATGTCGTCTCCAAGACTATATGCGTATTGGACTTATGGCGCACATGCACGGTTTTGCACTTGTCTGTGTAAAACGGAAGATGATTTAATTTTGACCATTCAAAGGTGCGGTCTAAGTCTAGTTGCAACATATCGTGGGATTCCTGACAGTCGATTGTCCACCGTATGTTGGTGTAATCGGCAAAATGCAGGAGATTTGACTTTATGACACTCGACAGTTCGTTAATGAAGATCAAGAATAACCGAGGTCCTAACACGGATCCTTGGGGAACACCGCAGTCCACATTAATTGGCTCAGGATATGAGCCTCTATTCGAAGCTGAAGGCACCAGTGAAAGTGAAGGTTGCCGCTCCATCCAAGAACCGGGTTTACAACTCCGTAGCCTGCACGTTTTGGAGAAATGTTCGATGATGTATGCGGTCGAATGCTTTGGAATAGTCTATGTGGATAACATGAATGTCGGTCATAGTGTCGGCTATCTCGGTCCCTCTGCCACGGGTAATCAGTAGATTGATGGTTCATGATTGATGCTGACGGCATCCGTGTTGCTGCGGTTTCTATGGTATTAGACCTTTCGGAGTAGTTCATCAGAGCCCATCTATGACTGACTCCATCACCTTTGTGAGCACTGGGAGAAGTCACTGGGCGATATTTGGCTGGGTCTGAACGGCTACCACGTTTGATGATTTGGGTAATTTTGGCTTTCATTCACATGCTATTGACCTGCTGTTCGTACAGGCATCTTTGGAAAACCTCCTTAATATTTCAGCTGTCCTCTTGGCTGCCACCTGCGGTTCTTTCGGCGGTATGTTGCTAACTCTTGGGGAAGTTTGGCAGCGCAATGACAGCAGCTACCTCAAATTAGTCTCTGAAATAAAACGTGACTTGTGTGAATACTGGCATCTGGGAGAATGAGACAGGTTTGTTAAAAATGCTGGCAGCACGTCAGAAAATTGGTGCATATTGTAGCCGTAGTACGTTGGCTGCATCTTCGGCGGGTTTAACATATCCGTCCGCTGATAGTAGTATGGCAACACCATGTTTCACATTTCGAGGACTGTTCACATGTCTGTACAGAATCCTTTTCTTAACACAAAATGTTTCCGCTAGGCTCCGCTGGTGTACTTATTCGTCCTCGCGCACAAATGTGGTACAGGGATTACGATGCACAACATGGTTAATCTAGCTTTCACGGCTAGGGTTCGGTCTATGCACATGCCACGTAGCGTCCCTTACTGTTATGTGTTTTCGGGTTCCACTCCTAATTAATTGTCATGTCCTTGCAGAACGAAGGGGCCTGTTCACCGATGCAGGTTTAATTAGATCACTTAACTTGCCAGTAAAATCCAACGAATCACAGTCAATGGAACAGTCGTCTGGAAACTCCCATCTGGCATCACCCACAAATGCTGTCAGTATGTCGTAGTGGGTGCTTGTTCGAAACAAGTTAATATGTGCTTTAAGTACTCCCCATAACAACCTATGGTTACGTGGTCGCTTCACCCTAGATGGCTCTCCAGCTTTGGTTTCGCAACCATGAGCTCCTCGTTCGTGAGCACTGAACCAAGCACAGATGGTTAATTTCCGGCTCTGAATCGGGTGGGTGAACTGACAAAGCTGACGTGTGGAATGCTTGCAATATACTCTTGCAGGTCGGCCTTAAACTGCTCTTTGGGGGTGAGGAACTTATAAATCATGAAGTGTCCGAGGTGCCAGGGGAGTAGCACCTCTGTTAGGGGACCTGCCATACTCACCGGTATAGTCCGCCTATCCTTTGTCTCCACCTATCCCCCAGCTCTCACCTGTGGCTCCAAGAAGCTGCTTGCACGCGGCTGAGACCACACTCAGATCAACCGTCGGGCTGACGGGCTAAACTAGGTGAGGGTATTCGGGGGTACTATTTAAGTTGACTTCGTACTTGAGTGCGACGTCAGTCCTGACAACTGCGCGGAAAAGATCGACCGTTGATCCGAAGGCCAGAATTTGGGACAATTTCCAAGATCCCTGTGGCTTTGCACGTAGCACTTGGCTTTGTAAAGGCTGGAGGTGAACACTCGAACAAAAGCCGGGTAAAGTTGGCTCCTCATAGGTACCCAGAGTCTTCACGAATCTTCATGACATGTTCCTTACCCGCGATTCTTCACATACTACGGCGTTCCCGGTAGGCGACGCGTTCTGCGCTGATCCAGTGGCCAGGGTGACAAGTTAGCTAGCTAGGTCCCCGGAAGCCACTATTACTTGGATGCTGGAATGTCCAAACCCTATTGGATGTTTGCAGCCAAAGGTTTATGACGCACACACTACATGACGACCAGATCGACATAGGATGCCTATCAGAATCTCGAATACCCGGCTATGGTCCTAGACGAAGCAAAGTCGCTGGTGTACACACTTCATATTGGAATTACCACAGTGGGGCGGAAGATAATTCTACCAATCAAGGGGTCACCATGGCTGTCATTTGCCAGGCACACTACGCTCTCCTTCCATGGAAGCCAGTATCAGGTAGAATAGCAGTCGCACGCTTTAAAGGTCACCCAATGAATCTGACCATAAACTCTACATACGCACCAACCCTACCCTCAGCGGAAAGTGACGAAGACGAAGTTTACGATACTCTACAGACAGTGGTGAACCATGTTCCAAAACGCGACATCTTTTTTAGTGCTGAGGACGTGTTTACCAGAATCACTGGGGTATATCGTTTGGCTGGTTCCAGCTTAGTGGTGATTGGCTGGACAGTTGTATGGTCTGGTTGGATGACAGCACTCCACGTTGGGTTGGGTCCCGTATACGACACCTCCCACTTCTTTTGACACGTCTGCCTGTAGTTGCCAACATTTGGGTATAGATGCAACGATCGGGTGGTTGGCGGTTGCGTACGGGGCGTCTGTGAACCGCATCCAAATCTGACATCAACGCTTGGCTTTCGTTTTCCACTCGATCCGAATTTGCATTTGTCGGTTTCGGCAATGAGAACTCCTCCAGTAATAACTGAAAATCAAACTGGGCATTTTGACAAGGTAAATACTGATTGTTATCAGAGCGGTGTCTGAGCTGGTTCATATGCCTGTGCCATGTCTGACCGTTGACCTCTACTAGGTACGTGACTCGACCAATCCGCCTGGTGATTACACCTGGAGTCCATCTATTTTGCGACGGCCGGAAGTCTCTTGTCCATACCAAGTCACCTGGTTTTAATGTTCTCGCTATTACGTGCTGTTTTTGTTGCGCAGATTCTGTTGTTTCCGGATTGACTAATTCTCTTACCTCCCGAACGATTATGTCCCAAATTGACCTGAGCTGACGGATAAACAACATTTCCGACGGTGACCTTCCGTTACAAGTGGGGTGTGGTGTGATTCGATACATCATTAGGAATGTTTGTATGCAATCGTCCCTGGGGCCGTCGCCTCGCCCTTTGATAAGTGCACGCTTGAACGTGCCGACGAATCGCTCAACCTGATCGTTCGATTGCGGGTGAAAGGGGTGTGTGCGTATGTGTGCCACCCCATTGGAAACACAAAATGTTGCGAATTCTTCGCTAGTAAATTGTGGGTCATTATCGCTGACTAATGTCTCCGGCATTCCGAATCGGCTGAATATTTGATGCAACTGTCTAGTTGTTGCGACTGCAGTGGTCGTCAGCATTGTTACGACTTTTGGCCACTTACTATGAGCGTCAATCACGATGAGATAAGATTTACCATCTACTGAGCCGGCGAAATCTACATATACTCTTGACCACGGTGTGGTCGCTGCTGGCCATGGCACAAGGCCCAATTTGTTTGGTGATTTTTGCGTGATCGCACAGTTTTCACACCGCGTACACAGGTGTGAGATATCATCATCCATCCCTGGTCAATACACGTAACTTCTAGCTAATGCTTTGGTGCGGGTGATTCCTTGATGGCCTTTGTGAAGTTGGGTGAGAATGGGCCGTTGTAAAGCTGAGGGAACAACCACACGTTCAGCGAAAAACAAACACGAGTCAACGATTGATAAGCTGTTTTGGCACCGGTGATAGGGGATGAGTTCTGCATCTGATACCCTCGATGACCAACCTTTCACGTGCTTCGTCAACTTACGTAGTACGGCCTCCTGCGATGTGTGCTGCTGGATGGATTTTAGCGAGACTGGTAGGGATTTCGCGGTGTCGAGAATTACCCGATTGATCTCCTGCTCCACTTTAACACTAGCAATCAGTGTCTTGTTGTTGTCTGCTGGATGATCCGCAATTAACCGAGACAACACATCGGCTTGCCCAAAATCTGTGGTCGATTGGTAATGGATGCTAAAATCGTAGGCCAGTAAGGATAGGGCCCATCTCTGTAGACGGCTGGCTGTAGTTGCCGGGATGCTTTTATGTGAACCAAATATGGTCAGCAACGGTTTGTGATCCATCAGTAACTTGAAACGTCTACCATATAGCATTTTGTGCAATTTATTGACAGCAAATATGATAGCCAGGCCTTCCTTTTCAACCTGGGAATATGTTTTCTCTGCTGAGGTTAACGACCGTGCCACGTGGATAACTGCTTTCTCAGAACCGTCGAGGAAAGTGTGGGACAACATAGCTCCGATGCCATAGTTGCTTGCATCGGCAGCTACCACGATTGGAAGTTTGGGATCGTAATGCCCGAGAAGGAGATCAGAAGTCAGCATATCTTTAATCCGATCTACCGCTGCTTGACTCTCTGCTGACCAAGTAAACTTGACCGCTTTCATGAGTACTGCGTTTAGAGGTGCTCGCGGTTGATGCATTTCCGGGAGAAAATTAGAATAGTGGCTAACCATGTCAAGAAAAGAGCGTAGCGTACTGACGTCTGTTGGTGCCGACATGCTAACAATAGCTGAAATATTGGCTGGGTCGGGACGACGTCCATTCTGATCAATAATGAACTTCAGATATTTAAGTTGTGGCAAAAGTAAGCAGCATTTGTCTGGTCGAAAGCGCAATCCGTACTATTTTATACGATCCAAAACTTGATCGAGCCTCACTGCTAGCTTTTCTGGACTTGTTCCTACCACTAAGATATCATCTAAGTAAGCTGCAACGCATTCAATGCCCGTAAGCATGGTATCCATAAGCTGCTGGAAAATAGCTGGTGCTGTTTTAACCCCGAATAGCAATCGGTTAAACTGAAACAATCCACAGTGTGTGTTAATTGTCAACGATTCCTTTGACTCATCGTCAATGGCGATTTGTAGATAGGCATAAGCTAGGTCAAGTTTGGCAAACAGTCTACCGCCTGAAAGTTTGGCAAAAATGTCTTCTGGGACTGTGTGTCTGAAGGGCGTCATTGCGACCTGTTGAAAAATCTGCACAAACACGAATTGAGCCATTGGCCTTTCGTGCCACTTTCGTGCCACAAGGAGACTGTAAACCAATGGTTTCTTTGGCCTTATGGGGCAGGCGGCAATTTTATTGGGCGATGGGGGTTTGAACTGGTTTAACCACGAGAACTGCAGGTATGGCTGTAAGTTTGTGGGAAATAGGGTGATCCTGAGTATCAGCCGAGTCAAGATTTTGGGTGGTAGGATCATAAAAACCCTCGTTCAGTGAAGATGGATTGCTAGATACCGGCTTTTTGTCTCCAGATAGTGGCTCGTTTGTTTGCTGCGTATCAATTGCTCTAGGTCTTTCGTCGTCAAGGAAAGCAGTCAGGTCTCTGGTCACAATGCTGGTCAAGTCTAAATCGACAAGGGAGTTAGTGATCTGTGGCTGCTGTACATAACTGTCCTCTGGATGAGATGTCGCGGGTTACTAGCGACGGTGGTGCTTTGTTTTAAAAATCATAGGCTCTAAATTATCCGCTGCACGCAGCGTTGTTAGTGGAGAGTCGAGGGGACATATTATACTTATGGACTGGTTATGGGTATCATCGTGTGTAGGCAACGTTAATGTTGGGGTGTCAGTTTGGCAGTTGGGAACGAGACTAGCAATGTTTGTAGATGTGACCCCATTTGAGGGTAACGAGTCGCGTCGAGAGATAAGGTCAGAATCTCCATGCAGGAGTAATCTTTGTAAAGGTGTTCTGTCGGCGATTACTCTCAGGGTCTTAAAGGTAGTGTTGGCAGCAATTAGATCACGTCTGCTTATAAACTCACTAGCGGTTAAAGCGCTATTAAATTTGAATAGGATTGGACACGAGTAGCGCTGGACTTCCTTTTTGAGTCTTATGCAACTGCATTCCGTGCCAACCATGTTAGCAGCTTTAAGGGATATATCTCGCAAGGCTGCAGGCGGAATATTATCCGGGACATTAAAAACAACTGCATTTCTAGAACGATGCATCCTAGAGACTACTTCTGCTGCGATGGAATCGATAAGAGAACCTGCGGGTAACATATGCTCTACTTTGTGACTCAACGTCTTTTGCATTAGGGCAGTTATAGGTTCCAGTTCACGGAGGACAGTCAGAGAACTATCCATCGACAACATTTTTACTTTAAGCTGGGTGACTTCATTTTGGATGTTTTGCAAGTTAATAGGCTGAAACGGCAGAGCAGCTGGGCATAATTTTCCTTCTGCTGAATTATAAAGTCTCGCAGTTTTAGAAGGTGTCGGTGCTTTGCGAGTTTTAACAGTCACTTTACGCTTTGGTAATCGACACTTGATGGCAGGTATACTAACAGAACATGAGGCTTTAGTTTCATCATTGCTTACAGATTGGTTATAAGCTGGGAGATTTGCGAGCTTTTTAGTGCATTTCTCTCCATTCATTGTACTAAGGGTGGAGCTTCTCGTGTTAATGTTGCTAACGAGCATCTTGTGATTAGCCGCTGGAGTTCAGGGCTTGTGATCTCAGTTAAGGTAAACCGGTTATTAAACTGGACTTAAATGGTTACTATGTCACAAGGTCGATACAAACCAACCAGGTCGGTAGTCACAAAGTGCACAAAGGCGTTCTTTGTTAGTCAGTCGTCCTGTGCACACGTCCACTCTGAGTTTAACTCTGTGCCGTGTCCCGATGCGTCAATCCGTCGGCTTTGGTGGGCGCACACGTACAGTTCAATCCGACAAAGGCTGCGGCGATTGACCAGTAGGATAGGTCCGCATGGAAGTTTGACTTGGGTGATAGTCCACGGGTTCGCTATATCGTTTGGCGAAAGCAGGGAGAAGATGCAAGTGTTGGTAGCCGCTTCACAAAACTACCGATTTGGCTGGAATCGGTTTTGATGGATGGGCCTCGTGATATGCTTTCCAGTGATTATTCGAACCGCGATCGAAGTAAAAAAAGCCTAGATTTTGTCCACTTCCGTTTACACCTGATCGCAGCAGAAATTAGGAATCAGCAGTAGGCGATTAACCGTTAGGAATACAGTCCAGGAGATGTGCGCACTGTGTACGCCCGATCAAGCCTGATCGAATGAGTGTACTCGGGTGAATATGCGATAAGAACTGGATTCAAGAAAGACGAAAAGGTAGGAGCAGGGAATTCCGGCCGGCCGGCCGGCCGAACATCTTCACGGCGTCAATGTCCTGGCACGAGGTAAAACAGGA
>OX104061.1:20102195-20119567 GCA_944474145.2 Dicrocoelium dendriticum
GGATAGGTGGAGACAAAGGATAGGCGGACTATACCGGTGAGTATGGCAGGTCCCCTAACAGAGGTGCTACTCCCCTGGCACCTCGGACACTTCATGATTTATAAGTTCCTCACCCCCAAAGAGCAGTTTAAGGCCGACCTGCAAGAGTATATTGCAAGCATTCCACACGTCAGCTTTGTCAGTTCACCCACCCGATTCAGAGCCGGAAATTAACCATCTGTGCTTGGTTCAGTGCTCACGAACGAGGAGCTCATGGTTGCGAAACCAAAGCTGGAGAGCCATCTAGGGTGAAGCGACCACGTAACCATAGGTTGTTATGGGGAGTACTTAAAGCACATATTAACTTGTTTCGAACAAGCACCCACTACGACATACTGACAGCATTTGTGGGTGATGCCAGATGGGAGTTTCCAGACGACTGTTCCATTGACTGTGATTCGTTGGATTTTACTGGCAAGTTAAGTGATCTAATTAAACCTGCATCGGTGAACAGGCCCCTTCGTTCTGCAAGGACATGACAATTAATTAGGAGTGGAACCCGAAAACACATAACAGTAAGGGACGCTACGTGGCATGTGCATAGACCGAACCCTAGCCGTGAAAGCTAGATTAACCATGTTGTGCATCGTAATCCCTGTACCACATTTGTGCGCGAGGACGAATAAGTACACCAGCGGAGCCTAGCGGAAACATTTTGTGTTAAGAAAAGGATTCTGTACAGACATGTGAACAGTCCTCGAAATGTGAAACATGGTGTTGCCATACTACTATCAGCGGACGGATATGTTAAACCCGCCGAAGATGCAGCCAACGTACTACGGCTACAATATGCACCAATTTTCTGACGTGCTGCCAGCATTTTTAACAAACCTGTCTCATTCTCCCAGATGCCAGTATTCACACAAGTCACGTTTTATTTCAGAGACTAATTTGAGGTAGCTGCTGTCATTGCGCTGCCAAACTTCCCCAAGAGTTAGCAACATACCGCCGAAAGAACCGCAGGTGGCAGCCAAGAGGACAGCTGAAATATTAAGGAGGTTTTCCAAAGATGCCTGTACGAACAGCAGGTCAATAGCATGTGAATGAAAGCCAAAATTACCCAAATCATCAAACGTGGTAGCCGTTTCAGACCCAGCCAAATATCGCCCAGTGACTTCTCCCAGTGCTCACAAAGGTGATGGAGTCAGTCATAGATGGGCTCTGATGAACTACTCCGAAAGGTCTAATACCATAGAAACCGCAGCAACACGGATGCCGTCAGCATCAATCATGAACCATCAATCTACTGATTACCCGTGGCAGAGGGACCGAGATAGCCGACACTATGACCGACATTCATGTTATCCACATAGACTATTCCAAAGCATTCGACCGCATACATCATCGAATATTTCTCCAAAACGTGCAGGCTACGGAGTTGTAAACCCGGTTCTTGGATGGAGCGGCAACCTTCACTTTCACTGGTGCCTTCAGCTTCGAATAGAGGCTCATATCCTGAGCCAATTAATGTGGACTGCGGTGTTCCCCAAGGATCCGTGTTAGGGCCTCGGTTATTCTTGATCTTCATTAACGAACTGTCGAGTGTCATAAAGTCAAATCTCCTGCATTTTGCCGATTACACCAAAATACGGTGGACAATCGACTGTCAGGAATCCCACGATATGTTGCAACTAGACTTAGACCGCACCTTTGAATGGTCAAAATTAAATCATCTTCCGTTTTACACAGACAAGTGCAAAACCGTGCATATGCTCCATAAGTCCAATACGCATATAGTCTTGGAGACGACATGCTGGACAACGCCTCACAAGAGTGTGAATTTGGGGTGGTAATCCAAGAGACCTCGACTGTTCGGCGTAGTCCTTGAAAGCGTCCAAAACCGTGAACCAACATGCTGATCTGCTACGAAGGGCGTCCGGGAGGTTCAATCTCTCCATCTTCTCCCAAATACACAGTGCGTACGTGAGACCCCATGTAGAGTACGTGATTCAGGCTTGGCAAATCTGGTTAAAACGCGTCCAGGTTGCACTGGAGACCATACACCGACATGCAACGAAAAGGTGAGGGATTTGTGCCACGTGCAATAGCATAGGCGACTGAGAGCCCTATGAGTGCACAGCGGAAATTATCGCGTTCTACGCGGTGACCTCATCCTGACGTGCCAGAACTTGAAAAACATCGGTCATGCCTGCCGCCACCTCCTGAAGCTTAGCCGCAACACAGAATTGAGGATTAATAAGTTGGAATTTGCCACCTAACTGTGTCGGCTGGAATGCCGCTGGAATTATTTTCGCTTCGAGTTTCTCAGCAGTGGAATGCTCTTTGTCTTTTGTCACTTCCGCGTCCACGCTATCCATTTGTAAAACGACTTGACAATGCTTTGCATCATCTACATTACTTGATCTACATTTTTATTCATTAAGTAACAACAAGATGCAGACAAACCTTTTGCACATCAACTCAAGGAAATCGTGGTCGACGGATGTACCTTCTTGTTTACGTGGATAATACGATGAGTAGACAGATCTATAATTTACTTTTGTGCAACTGTTTTGAACTAACGTTATCCCCACAAACCATCCCACGGAACTTGTCAAGCCCTTTTATGTTCTTACTATGCCGTTGTTCCATTAATACATTTTGGCTAGAAATTTGGTCCATGGTCAAGCCGACTGACATTTCAAAATCATAAATTATCCTTTTTATGCTGGATTCGCAGTTCCAGTATTGATAATTACATTGCCTGTGCGCATGACTTCGAGGTGATAAGGTTTCTATGGCGATAAAGAAATATTTTACTTTGGTTTGTGTAACCTATTCGTAAAAATTTGTTTGATGCACCATAATTGCCACGTGTACTTACTCCAATAAATTCTAAGTGTTATCTTACTCATACCTACTGTTGTGGGAACTTGAGACTCGAGGGGACGGCCTCTTATTTCTTAACGCTTGTAATTTGCAGGGTGATAGAAATGGGTAAGCTATATTGCCGTCGTCTTGAAGCTAAGTTTGCTCATTGCTGTTACCTATAGTGCAGCGGCATGATTTGCTTGCTAGTGGCACGAGCCGCTGGCATAGACAGATCATGCGTTTGATGCCACTGCGCAAAGAATACGCATTACTCATGGGTACTCATAAGATGATTCGGCAATCTACAGATTTTCCTGTAGTCTAATATCCCCGACTTATTTGGAAGACGTTGTGATGTGTTTTGCAACTTAGTATAGATGGTATTATATGCTGCCTAAAAAATAAGTGCGTCGACGGAATTATAATTCAAAATAAACTCTTAAATGCAGTTAATATAAGTAGATGTCTTGCTATCTGAGTAGTCCAGTTGAGTAAAGCGTTAGGGCTAGGACCATACATATTACCAGAAACAAACAGGCTGAGAACTACGTAAATGTGAATTACGCTTGCAAGTGAACGATGCTCTCTCTACAAATATGATTGGCGCCAAATATGAACACAGGTTCTCGTGAGTGAAATACACTGTCATTCGAATATCTTGATCGGGGTTGCCGCTGTTATACGGTGACAGGTAAAAGCTATGCTAATGTTATATCAGGGCATCGACCTCCTACTGAGGACAAATGTTGTAAATCGCTGATGCATTTTCACGCCATTAATCCATCAAGGATTTCTACACCGTATGCAATAGTTCAAATTGCCGTACAGCTACTAGAGCCGTTAGCCTACCACGCACATAAAAGATGCTTCATAAGATTGGAAAAGGATGCTTTTTCAGTACTTGAGCTTAGCCGCGACACAGAATTGAGGATTAATAAGTTGGAATTTATTACCTAACTGTGTCGGCTGGAATGCCGTCGGAATTATTTTCGCTTCGAGTTTCTCAGCAGTGGAATGCTCTTTGTCTTTTGTCACTTCCGCGTCCACACTATCCACTTTTAAAACGACTTGACAATGCTTTACATCATTTACATTACTTGACCTAAATTTCTATTCATTAAGTAACAACAAGGCGCAGACAAACCTTTTGCACACCAACCAAATGAAGTCGTGGTCGACGGATATACCTTTGTGTTACGCTTTATGACATAGTAAGTCAAAAATGCTTTTTCACTTCAGTGAAGCTAAGTTATTCCCACAAACCATCCTAAGTTACTTGTCAAGCACTAGCAGTTATATCCGTATTATAACTTTATTCCATTACTCCATTTTTACTGACGGTGCCCAACAGCTTTAAATTACAGTCCAGTGCTTTCCGTGCACGTGGTCGACCATCTGATTTGAACACTGGCTACGAACTTAAATTAATATCAATATATTCTAAGCATTAGGACAAATAAATATATCCGCCCTAACAGTTTCAAAATGGTAAGTCGTACATAGCTATTTTAAGTGAACATCGTGTCACTCGGGGCAAACCCTGTCCTCTGCAATCTTTGTAACTTTCATGGCATTGGAGGATAAGACGCGCTATGTCGCAGTTAGCATGTAAATCATGACGGTCCGAATGTGTTCCCTTAGGCTCGGTGGGAAATCCTGCTGACTGGCGGTCCAAGCCGCTTGTGGTCATTGGTTCGAATCCTGATGGATCCGATGGATGCGAACGACTGTCGAGACCCAAGAAGCGGAAACTGCATTCCAGTGCACTTCCGGGCAATTGGAAGGCAATTCGTTTTGGAAGCTGGCTGTGAAGAACCGCCCGTTTTTATTTCAATATCCGTACACATGTATACACCAAAATATATTCTCTGTCAGAGTTACTAAGAGCCATGTCGTACACTGCAACTCTCAGTGGACGTCGTGTCACTCGGGGCCAACCCTGTCTTCTGCAATGTTCGCAACTTGCGCGGCATTGAAGGATAATACACGTTATATCCAAGTTAGCTTGTAAATCATGACGGTCCGATTGCGTTCCCAGTTGCCATTTTGCATAATCTCCTGCCCGTCGGTGCAAGCCGCTGGTGGTCATGGGGTAGAATTCTGGTGAATCCGATGGAATGCAAACCAGGCGATGCCCAACAGGCGGAAACCGCAGGCTAGTGCCTTACCGGGTATGTGGAAGGCAATCTCTATCAAAGCTGGCTGCGAAGAAGGTCAACTATTTATCTCAAAATTCCGTATTCATGCCTATATATATACGCCTTAAATCATTTAAAGCTATCCTGTACATATGAACTGTTAGTGGACGTCATGTCACTCAGGGGCAACCCTGTCCTCTACAACATTCGTAACTTGCATGGCAACGGAGAATAAGACGCGATATCTGGAAGATAGCTTTAAATCATTACGGTCAAATTTCTTCTCGTGACCAGGTGGCATAAGCTAGTGACTGGCGGTTCAATCCGCTGGTGGTCATGGGTTACGTTTCTGGAGGATCCGATGGATACGCACTACCGATCATTCCGAACGGGCGGGAACTGCAGTCCAATACTTCTCTGATCATGTGAGCAACCATCTGTTTTGGAAGCGGCCTACGAATATCCTAAATTAATTAAATCAAAGACACTCTAAGCATGAGGACGTCAAAATATATTTGCTCTAAACATTTCTAAATGATATGTCGCACATAACTAATGTTACCAATGTGTTGCCATTCAGGGCGAACCCTGTCCTCTGCAATTTCGTAACTTGCATGGCAGTAGCGGATAAAACGCGCTATATCGGTTAGCTTGTAAATCATGACATTCCTAAGGTGTTGACCTTGCCCTGTGGGATAATCTGCTGCTTAACGTTGCAAGCCCATGGTAGTCATTTATTCAAATTCTGATGGATCCGGAGGATGCGCACTATCGTCGATGCCCAACAGGCTGAATCAGCAGTCAAGTGATATTTCCGGTTATGTGGACGAATTGCTGCTTTTGCGTCTGGCTTAGAAGAACCTCGATTTATTGTACCAAAATCCCGTACTCTTGCGTACAGCAAAATATATCCGCCCTAAAAGTTTGCTAAATGTTATCTCGCACATAGCATTATGCTAGTGGACTTCGTGTCACTCGGGGCCAACCCTGCCCTCTGCAACCTTCTCAACTTGCACGGCAGTAGAGGAGGCACCCTATAGCTAGTTACCTTGTAATAATGACGGTCTGAAAGTGTTCTCGTGTCCAGGTGGCAAAAGCTGCTGTCTGGTGGTTCAAACCGCTGGTTGTCATATGTTCGGATCCTGATTGATCAGATGGATTCGACCTACTGGCTTTGCCATGCAGCAGGAAATGCTGTGCAGCGCTGTGCTTGGCATGTGGACCATTATCGGAATTTGAATCTAATCGGGAAAAACTTAATTAACTGATCAAATTTCCGTACTCATGCGTAAAGCATAATATATACGCCGTGAGAGTTTCTAAATGATATGTCATACATTGCAACTGTTAAAGGAAATCGTGCCACTCGGGGAAAACCCTGTTCTCTGCAACATTCGTAACTTACACGGTGGTAAATCATGACGGTATGAAGACCTTCCCGTGGCCATTTCGCATAATCTGCTGACGGGCGGTTTAACCGCATGTGAGCATTGGTTTGGATTCTGGTGGATCGGAAGGATGCACATTTCTGACGAGGCTCATCATGCTGCAGTAGCAGTCCAGAGCTTTCCCTGTCAATTAAAAGACAATCTGTTTTATAAGCTGGCCTCCAAGTACATCAAGTAATTTAATCAAAAGACACGCTAACCTTGAAAAAACCTCAAAATATAGCCGCTCTAGCACTTTCTAAATGCTATGTCACACATAGTAAACCTCTTGTCACTCACTGCCAACCCTGTCCTCTCAACCTTCGTAACTTTTATGGCATTAGCAGATAAAACGCGCTATTAGGAAGTTAGCATGTTAGTCATGATGTTTCGTAGCTGTTCCCCGCGGCTCAGTGACAGAATCGGCTGTCTCTCGGTTCAAGCCGATGGTGGTCATCAGTTCGACTTCTGGTGGTTCCGACAGATTCGCTCTACTGACGGTGCACGAAAGTTGGAAAAGCGGTCTAGTGCTTTTCCTACTATCTGGACGAAAAGCTGTTATGTAAGCTGACTGTGAGGAATCACATTTATTTATGTAAAGTAATTTATTCATGTGATCTTCAAAATATATTCGATTTTATAATTTTAAATGATACCTCGTACATAGCTATTGTTATTGAACGTGTCACTCGTGGACAACCCTGTTCTCTGCTACATTCGTAACTTGCATGATAGTGAAGGATAAGACACGCCATTTCGCAGTTAGCTTGTAAATCATGACGGTCCGTGTCTACATATCCAGTCACAATCCACCAAATCGCTTCTCTTCAATGCTCGCTCACTTCGAAATAAGATGCCCACTCTTCGCTCCATGGTGTCTCTCTTTCAACCTGACTTTATCCTAGCTAGAGAGACATGGTTCACAAGCGAAACTCCGCAGTCTTGCTATCACATTGATCAATATCATAGTTTTCTCGCGTGTCGAACCTCAGCACCTGGTGGCGATTGCATCATTTATATATCAAATAACTTCCAAGCATCACTGCTGTGCGCTTCCCTTCCAGACAGCGATATTGACAGCATAATTGCACATGTTACTCTAGGTAGAACCTCGATGGTTTTGGGTTGCATTTACTCCCCTCCGAATCCCAGTACGGATGACTTACGAACATTGGAACGCTTGTTTTGCTACTTAGCAGAATTACCAGTTAAATGTAAAGTATTAGGAGGAGATTTCAATATGCCTGATATTGACTGGAGATCGTGCGCCGCACCTACTAAATATTCGAAACTGATGTCTTCTTTACATATCTATGGATGCACACAAAATGTCCATTCACCCACCAGGGGAAACCACACTCTCGATCTATTCCTTACGCTAGGCCTATCCAACGTTTCTGCTGTTGTTCTAGACAATTTCCCTGGAAGCGATCACAAGGTGGTCCAACTCACCTTTGATAAGCCATTTTCTGATCCTACCCCGACTAAACCTGACGTCCCCTACCGACCATACAATTTGTTACACATGGAATCGCTTTCCGCCCTTCTGAGATCCTTGCGCTGGGAAAATTTCTTCCTAACCAATGATCCACAAGTGGCAGCCGATGAGTTCTCCAAGAATATTGAGATGTGTCTCTAATACCACTGAATTATTGTCGTTATTCCAGAAAAATAAAATTAGAGTCCACCCCCGGAAATTTTTCACGCAAACTTGCACGACTCCGAAAGTACTACTTGAAAACAAATGACTTCTCCCTAGTATTGCTACAACAAAAATCCTTGCTCAACTTGACAGACCTCGGCATATCAGCCTTATGTACTTAGAAAGACGGGCGCTAAATAGCATGAATAAAAACCTAGAACTCACCAAGCTGATGAAATATAGAAACAAGAATACGGAAACCACATCCATCCCGATTTCTGGTAACCAAATAACTAACAATCCAGCTAAAATAAGCAGGGATTTCAATAAGTACTTTTGTTCTACTTTTAACACCGCTGCTGCAGCTCCCTCGCACATTATCCCTCTGCTTACTTATGACAAGATCTGCACAGTTGATTTTGAACTTCGTGATATAAATCAACTTATCACCTCTACGAAGTCATCATGGTATGCCGGACCTGACAAATTACCACCAACGCTTATAAAATACGGTGGATCTGACTTCCCTGTACTACTTTTGGATCTTTTTTCTCTATCCATGAACACCGGTACCGTGCCATCACAGTGGAAGACGGCTGTAGTCATTCCTCGCTACAAGTCAGGCTCTGTGCATGAAATGAGCAACTACCGCCCAATAAGCCATACTTCTATCCTCCCTAAAATGATGGAGCGTCACATAAAGTCCAAAACTGTGGACTTCATGATGTCGCGAAATCTTATCAACACCTCACAACACGGCTTCCTAAGCACGCGATCCTGCATAACATGTCAGATAGACTTTCTCAGTCTCCTGACTACTTCGCTCGATGACGGTTCATCAGCGATAGTCATCTACCTAGATATGCACAAAGCATTTGATCGTGTCCCTTATAACCACCTCTTATCCAAACTAACTGCATATGGCATAGACAACCCTCTGCTTTCATGGTTTGATTCTTACTTAACTAATAGAACCTAGGTTGTTCAGATCGAGCACGAAACAAGCACGCCAAAGCCTGTCACCAGTGATGTGATACAACGTAGTGTTCTGGGACCCTTTTTATTCCTACTTTACGTAAATGATATTTTTGATGTCTTTGCCTCCGGCAAACCTTTCCTGTTTGCCGATGACATCAAAATTGTTTACACTTTTAATCCAACTGAGGTCAGTGATACGCTTAGCGAAATCCAGCATGACTTACGTACACTGGACTCATGGAGTTCCAAATGGATGATGACATTCTCTACTGATAAATGCCACGTGGTATCCTACAGATGTGACATCACACCAGGTTCACTAACTATAGATGGTAAACCATTGTCTCACTGCTACACTATCCATGACCAAGGGATCCACTACTCGAGCACCCTTAAATTTTCCGAACAAGCAGGACACACCGCAGCTCAAGCCCGCCGAAGCATTGGGCTTTTGTTCAAAACATTTAACTTCAAAGAATCCATCAACACCATGTATAGAATAAAAATGCGCCCGCTGCTTGAATATGGCTCCACCACCTACTGTAATTCTAGAGTGAGTGATCGTATGGCATTGGAACGTGTTCAACGATCATTTACTAAGCGTCTTCTAGGCTATTCCACCACCCTATCTTACATGGATCGTTGCGTTGCCTTAAAACTTGATCCACTGTGGCTGCGAAGAATGAAACTTAACCTTTTCATCTTCTTTGATACAATTACCCAAAAAATACATTCTTCACGCCCATCGGTACAACGAGTAGAATTATCAAATTATCGCACCCAAAATAACAATCACAATAAAGTAAAAGTGAAAAGATCACGAAAGAAACTGTCTGACAACTTTTTCCTAAATCGATACTCCATATTGTGGAACAGGCTTCCATCTGAGATACGTGCAATCCAGTCAGGGATGAAGTTTCGACACGTTATACATTCCTTTCTAAACGTCGAAACAGCGATCAGTATATTGCAACCTACCATGACAAGTGAATCCCCGTACGAAATAGGAGCAAGATGGATATAGTATCAATATCAGGGGATCTTTTCATTCTCCTGTTGCCCGATCTTACTGCCCTCCCCAAATTTATCAGTAGCAATAACGTGTTTTCTAAAGGCAAAAATATCCTGATTAACAATGAAGTTCACACTCACCAAGACGGAAATGTGCCCTAGAGTTCCTCTCAAGCAAATTATTTCGCATTTGTTCTGCAACGCTAATGATTCTCTACTTATCTTTTCCCCTGGACCCCTCCCTTAGGTACGAGCTGCTGTGTTACGTGCTCAGCGAAATCTATGTTGATTTAATCCGTCTGCTTTTGGACTGGATCCATTTGATAACACCTTCCGAAAACCTACCATGATCTTCCACGCTTACATTCACTCTGAACAAATCCCCTCAACTAAATCAGCTTCTCCTCTTACCGCACACAGCTGAACAGTTAGAACGACGGTTAACTTACTTTACTTTGCGTACAGTTTGCTCTCCCTCCCTGAAAAATACCATGCGTACATACAACATTTCTCAGTACCATACAAAATTATTTCGCATCACCAATTTTCCCACTTTGATCTCCGACAACTGCTGGAGCTATCTTACTAACTCCTCCGAAAATTCTTCTCCTTTTCTGTAAAAAGCATGTATATTCCTGAGGTTATCAGTTACCAGTGAAACTTGTACAATCTGAATCGAACAACGTCGGACGAAAATCTAGCATTTCACGTTACTGTACGTCCACCCACTTTTATTTGCTTATTTCTCTCCTTCCAGTGTTGGTCAGCATTGGGCCGATCTCCCGAGGCTATGGATAAATGCTTCCGAAAAAAATGCAGCACACTCATGCAGTATGAGTTATCACAAACTCACTGGCACATATTACAAGTGCTTGATTCGAATCAGCCAAATGGTGGCTATGCGATGGGGAGAGCTTAATATGAAACACAGGCCCCCACAGTACAGTGCTGGAATTGAATCAGCTAAAAGATAGCTGTATGATGGGGAGAGCTTTTCATTGAACACAGGCCCCCACAACACAGTACTGGAAACAAATCAGATCAAAGATGGCTATACGATGGGGAGAGCTTAATATATATCACAGGCCCCCACATAACTGTTTACATAAAACGCCACAATAGCACATGGCCAGATGAGATGTGGAAGAGAAGTGTGGAAGCAGGTCTCCGGGAGACGGTTTCATGATGGATCGTATTACTCCAATTAAACTGACAGTTTATATCTACTTTTATTCTTACTCTCAACTTTTACTACTCTTACTCCTTTACTATTTTTAATTGATTTAACATTGAATCATTCCTATGTGAACACAATAGATCACTGAATATCCCTTTCCACTACCCGACTTTGTTGTACCACATGATCAGGTTCGTAGTCTGCCTGTGTCTCGCATGTCGAGAAATATATCATTTATTTATTTATTTATTTAATCTGATAATGTCGGTTCAATCCTCTGATTGTCATTGTTTAGAATCTTGTTAAATACGATTGATGCGCACAACGGACTATGCTTAACAGGCTGAAACTACCGTCTGGTGTTTTCCGCGCATTTCGGCGTCTAGCCGATTTGGACGCTCGCTGTGAAAGACCTCCATTTAACCAAAGGCTTTTTCCATTTGTCGAATGCAGATGTAATTTCATCATGGTACATTTTGCTTTGTTCTGTAAAATATGGTCATTGGTATGCACTAAAATCCACTTTTTAAATATTTGGATTTGATATTTGCTGCTAATCAGTATGAGCAATGAAAGATTACTTTATGTGTTTATTAAAACTGGTTTACAAAGCACGATGTTTGGTGATTGGTTATCAAATGGTTAATAATTTTACCGTCAGTACTTTTACCACACAAATGCGTATCGCTTGCATTGCAGCAGTCTTTCAGTTCACCTAGTTTTACAAAGGCAATAGGTGCCACATACTTCCGGGGTTTTTCCCAAGAATAGAACGGTGTGCGAATGACTAAGAACAAAATGTAAAACCCCGATTGCATCATTCAACCTACTTTCGAATATGGCTTGTGTGGCGCAGAAACTACTGATTCTTGTATGGCATTTCAAGATGATATCCGAGTGGGTATTGATTAAACTCTGTCCGGGAATTATAATTCAGGATAAATGTGGCGTACACGGTTATTATGCCCCAGTGAATGATTTCGACTGATAGCACTCGTTACTTCAAGGCGAACAAAGGTTGACCCAAGAGGGTGCAATGGATAAATATGAAAAGAGCGAGAATACATAATTTTGCAGCTTTATAACAGAATTTGTTCTGTCGCAAAATAAATCGTTATCCAAAGGCGAGGTAATACAATCATTTAGAATAGTGAAATTCCTGAAAGGAAATACAAAAGCCCGTCGAAGACCATGATTACCATGCGCGCAACATTTGTTCTTCGTCATCTATACTGCGGTTCATTGGCTAAAACATGGAACTTATTGTCTTATGCAGCTGATACATAAACACACATTTTAACATTTTATGGAGAGAAGGCCTCAGCATGATCGTCCGTTCTGCTACTGGCCACATCTCGTACAGTGGCAAAGTGCGAGCCCTTACCGTAACAGAATTCCTCCACAGTAGCTTTTGGTTTTGGTAAAATGCCGTTTTACTTTATGCTTACAATAACGTAGATAACTTTTACCGGCCAGGTCATGTTGAATCTTCTTGTGTTGCTTGAAGGTTTTTACATTTAATTGTTGTGGGTACTTAGTCAACCATAGTGCTGTAAAACATTCAATAGTCAAACAGATGGACTCGTTATTCCGTCTGTACGAAGTGTTCTCAACTTCAACGTTCACATGAATCTCGTATTCTGCTGCAGACTCTTGTAGTTCCATTTATTTATGTGGTGAATAGATAATTAAACCAACAGTTATATTCCCTTTAACTTTTACTAGTGAAAAGTGACTTCGTAAAATATAGTAGCTGTGAACTTTTTAATGTACTGAACTTGTAGATCGTACACGTCGTTCACTTTGCTTTACCATTTGCTATTTGGTTCAGATTAAAATAAAATTTGATTGCCGATTTTCAGCTACCTTGCAGCATAAGTATGGACAGAACACTCAATCAAGGCCAAACAAGATCACCTTGATGATTTATACTTAACGTCAAAAATTAAAGTGGAAGTTGGACGTCGACAAGACAAGTGATTCGACATTACACTTCCAAATAAATCTCTTCAAACATCAGGGTGATTTTTGAAAGATTGATCCTTAGTCTTGATAGCCCCCAGGAACCTTGTGTACTGTGTAGAAATGTAGTTTACGACTGTAAACAGGTGATCGCCCCGTAACAATCCTTGCGTGATAGTTGCAAGTTGCCTAAATTGATTTCATACAAGTGCGTACATAATACTGGATGGCTGGCATTCGTTATAATGGCAGCTATGTTTTTTGAGAGGTAAGGAGAAACCAGGCGCAGAACAAGTACACAGCGCAGAGCATTAAGTCGGAATGGCTGGTCCCTGAGCCGACTATGAGCAACCTAAGAACCTATGGAGCTACGAAAAAAGTGCTTATCCTTTACGCCAATTTTATTACTAAGCTATCTACAATATTCGTTCATTTTGTACTCCTGCCCAAACTCCGCCCACATACCATCATGCTCGTCTGCACCGTAAGTTACTATATGACGCCCACCGTTTTCTCTTTCATCTAGTTACAGTTACTGGCTTCAAGTTCGTTGACATTTCACTTAATCCGTGCGTCTGGATCCATCACAAGCCTTTTAATTACCTTGTTTTGCTATTCACCAGTAGCACGCTAAGACGAGTTAATTCTCTTGTCATCGCAGGGTATTATTTTCAGATGTCCCGTTGTTCACTTACCCATTGCTTGCCCCACTTGTATACTCTTAGTTATCTACGGGCGACCAGCTCCAACAATGTCACTACATTACTACACCTGTTTTAGCTCTAACCTCATAGTAAGCCATGATGATTTGCTTGATGCGCACGACGTTGCTGTTTAGCCTCACATGTCCTGATGATCAGTTATCCTTTACTCGCTACAGTCTTCGACCCTTTGTTACATATGGCCGTCTATATTACAAAATCTACCCAATCTCTCACATCCTAGCAAGCTACCACGTCTTACTTCTCTGCTAACTGCTGTGCCTTAACTTCATAAGTCCAAAATCATTGAACAATTTCATTGCACCCCTGGATCGTGGCACTCCGCTGCCTTGCCATTAATGTACTTCCTTCAGCTCCCTTCTCCAAGTTAACTAAGTATACTAACTCTTTTCGTATGTTGTTGCGCATTAGCCTTGCATATCCTGATGTGCATCCACCATTTAATCGCCGCTACTTCATTGGCCCTCTGTTATCTTCCTACCTACCTCTTTCTGCAGATTAGGTAGATCGCTAAGAGCATTCTTTTAAATCGTTGTTTACTTCCAGTAGCCAGACTCTTGACTTTTCTGCATAGGACATAGTTAGCCACCCATGCGGTCATTGCTATTCGTTGTATGACCAAAAACAACAAGTTCAGTAAATGTTTCGTTGCACATTGTGCATAGTATTTTCAAATTGTATGATTCCAAGAATGTCATTTGCGGTCTTCGCCCGGCTTCTCTTTTGTGTTCTCCTTTCTCTGATGCCTGAAGTAAATTATCCGGAGTTTTCTAGTGATTCCGCATTGGACGGTGGAGCCACCTTTTGCATGAGATGGGTCGAAATTCTCTAACATTGCCTTGTCTGGGAACCCCACTTGGCTACTGATCAATATAAATATAGCAAACACATGTATCAACTTCAACTTCAAGTTCAAGTGGGACTGGAACGATAGGATTATCCCGTGAGTCTTCCTTCTTCAGCGGGTCGTTCAACCAGGAGTTTGCAGACTGAGATACTGATGGACTTAAAGCAAAGATAACATCACACCCTGTCCAACCAATTAATCCCCACGTATCCTGTCCTAGCAGTCCCTGCTAGCCCGGTTACGTAAAGTTAGAAAGAGAAGACAGTAAATTCCGAGGGCAAAAAGTGAAAGTGAAAAGAGTTAAGAAAGTATAATCCCAAGATAGCTGAGTCATTAAAAAAGAATTTAAAGTGAAAGTGAGTCAGTTAGGATAAAGGAAAGGTTTGGTGTTGCCATCCAAGCGTATCGAGCTGGCGCGAAAAACCCTTAACCGTAGGTTTCCTAACCAGGTGATCTGGAAGCGAATTCCAGCGGTCTATAACTCGGCGCGACAGACGAGTTTCCGTCCTAATCCTATCAGACCGTGGTTTATTCAGTTTCAGTGGGTGACCGCGGAGATTAGTTAACGTAGTGGGACTAAATAGCACTGACAAGTCCGGGCCGATCTTACCCGTCCAAATACGATAAGTGCGAAGCAGATCCCCTCTTATTGAGTACATCCCCAAGCTGAGCAAGCGTTCAGGATATGTCTCACCCCGTAGATCCTGCACTAACCGAGTGCCCACACTTAACACTCTCTCCAAGTCCATTTTGTCTCGGTTAAGACATGGTGGACAAGCCTGAATACAATACTCCAGGTGGGATAGGACGAATTCCGAGAATAGCTTCAGAAACGAATTGGCCTTTAGGATTCTGGAAGAGCGCGGATAAACCACATCATACGAAAGCGCCGACAAGCAGCCCTCTTCCAATTGTCATTAGAATAAAGTGCTGATGAGTGCACGATCCTTAAATCAACCTGCTGAGTGACAACTGGGAGCTCACTACCGCCGACAACATATTGGTTGGGAGTATTAGCAGCTCCGATTCGGAGAACAGAACAATTGGCCCTATTTATGGGCACCAACCATAAGGTAGACCATCGACGTAGTCTATCCAAGGCACGCTGAATTGCCTCAGGACCTCCTGGGACATTCAAAATATTCCGTATCATAAGGTCGTCAGCAAACATTAGTGATGACACTCCTTGCTCTCCTGGCAAATCATTCACATAGATCGCGAACAACAATGGTCCCAATACCGAGCCCTGCGGGACGCCACTAAAGACAGCTGGCCTGAACGAAAGACTACTCCCCACCCGCACTCACTGTTCCCTCCTCTCTAGGAAGGCAGACACCCACTGAAGGGCGCGACCCAATATACCGTATGATCTCAACTTTAATGAGAGTCTAATATGAGAAACAGTGTCAAAGGCTTTCGAAAAGTCCACGAATAGCACGTCTACAGCTTGGCCACTGTCGACCGCTTCGGCCTAGCTTTCACGTACTACAAGTAGGTTATTTTGACATGAAAATCACTTGCGGAATCCATGTCGTGCAACACTTAGGAGGTTGAAGCTATTCAGGTGATTCTGCACTGAATCTCTTATCAGCTTTTCAAACAACTTGACTACTACGTTTGTCAAACTGACAGGCCGCTAGTCCGCAGACATAGCGCTCTTACCACCCTTAAAATGCGGACAGATGATTGCCTCCTATCATTCCGAAGGTAGGGTGCAGCTGGCAAGCGATATTGAGAACACGCATGTGAGAGGACCACTCAGCTCAGTGGCCATTTTATGCAACAGGTTCGGATGTGTTAAATCAGGACCAGCAGCTTTAGAGGGACTAGTGCCTTGCAGTAGCTCGAAGATCCGAGTCTTCGTTATGTTAAACCCAGCTAAACAAGTATCCTCTAAAAGTGTTGAAACCAATTCAACCTGTGGTAAAGAGGTCTCCCGACCGAAGACCCCAGTATACTAAGCACTATGCATACAAGGCTTATCATAATCAGTTTGCGACTCAGACTTGAGTCCAACTGGAGTCATCATCTTCCTGACACAACTCCAGTGTGGGTAGCTGGACATTAATACATCATAAGTCTAGCTCCTGTACGGTTGAAACAACGGAGTACAACGGAGTATGTTTCCCCATGCGTTTCTGGATACACAGAGGTCTTACAATTCATTAAGGAAGGCGTATAATCCAAATTCACAACGATCCCGTGAATAAATTAATAAGGTAACAAATTTTTATTATCGGCTTTCCTGCATTAGCCGACATTAATAGCTCTACCGTAAGCGGAAGGCCGGGAAATAAACCTTTCCGCAATGTGTCCACAACCTTGAAGACCTCAAACATTCCCGTAGCATGTAGCAACCCAAAGGATATTTCTTATATTATGTACACTTTTATTACTCAATCATACAATATTGGTTTTCGTTTTAATGCCGACTCCTACGGCCATTCTGACCTACATCCGGCTCACCACTTGTCTCCACGGTGACCTCCCGCACTGACGTACGCTCTCGTCGCTTCATTCGTTTTTCGTTCGATTGTAACCTTCCGCGAATAAAATCCGTTGTGTCCGTTTTCCTGATTTTCCGGCATCCCTATCAGAGTGAGAACACTCTCGGACTA
>OX104061.1:20120062-20261076 GCA_944474145.2 Dicrocoelium dendriticum
TCTTTGTTGCAGTCACTAATCTGAGAAGTTAGTCCTCATTGGGAGCAGCTTTTCAGGACTTAGTTAATGGGTTTTGACAAGCAGTAGGTTTCTTTTCGAACCGATAGCAACCAGCCGAAACCAGTCGCAGCACATTCGGGAGAGAAATTCTGGCAGTTTAGTTAGCCACTCGCTACTTCTGACATTCCGAAGATAATTTCATAGTTTTCAATGACCACAAAACTTTATTCTACACCATCGGATCATCCTTGGACCAACACTCTCCTAGAGAGATTCGCTATCTAAACTATATCACACAGTTCACCTCAGACACACGGTACGTCTCAGGTGCGTAGAACTTTATCGCGAACGCTTTATCCAGAATCAATTCATCTGCACCTGATTACAACATTGGTATAGCAGCAATGGCCACTGCATAACAGATCAATCCGGAGGTTGATCAGCTTCGCACGTCCAGTTCCCTCTGTAGCGGACCAGTTCCACCGTCAATCTATAACGCTCCTTTCGCAAAGCAATTCGCGTCATGCACGCGCCATTTTGAACCTACTCCCACCCGTGTGCAGAGCTAGAATGAATTTCTACCATTAGAGCTTCAAACTTCTACGCAAGTGTTAGTATGACTTGACGGCTTCAAATGATCCCTGGCTCTACCATCTGAAGGACCATCCACAGTTCTCCAACGGAACTACAAAGTATTTGTCATCCACCACCAAGGAGAGTGTGAATCAGCATCTAGCTTAAAGGCTTGAAAGTTGCGCATATCGATAGCGACAATACCTCTACAAAGGCACCTCTTCCGTCGACAACACCGCACATTCCTAGCAGTTCAGCGACGCCCGCTGAGATTCCTCCAACATCGTCCCGTGCACCGAGAACGAGTAAGTCAGCACTGCAGGTTTATTTCCATCATACTGTCCAGGGGATGCCTTTTCTTGCTTGAATCCTCATTAACACTTTTGAACATAACAAAATATGGTTGAGGTTTTTTAACTCCAAAGAGTAAAACTCAAAAGAGTAAACTGTGAAAGCCTAAAAAACTATAGCAGTTATTTAGGGTGTTAAGAACTGTTATCGTCATGCACTAGTGGTCATTACGGTGTGCCGTGGGGGGGCTTTCCGAGTGTATGGCTGTCACATCGTTCGCACATCATGGGGTGGGGCGCGAACGGTACAGAGTTATACGACCGAACATTCCCCGTCGAACTGCTACCTACACCTACGAAGGCGGGTTTGCAAACACTTTCGTTCGGTCATTGTTAGGGAGGACTACGGTTGGGAGGGCTCCGCTAAGATCCGATGGTTTGGTAGCTCCCCCAGCAGCTGCGTCAGGTTTCAGCCGACCTGGTCTCGTCACAGTTGGGCTTGTCGACTGTATAATCCTCACGGCAGATTGAAGGACTATCTTACCTTTCCTTCCTGGAGGGCTTGTGTAGCAGTGCGGCGGGGAGGATTTCCGGATTGTCGTGAGTATGTGCATAAAAAACCAAGATAATACTACACTTACAGATAACATCCGATGGTCCCGGGTTCGATGCCTGCTAACTCTATCTGATTAGATGTAATAACATCGAAACGCGTCATAGTGCTGCAGTGTTTTCTGGCGAACAATACCCAATTTCCGTTTGTTTCAGCTACGGTCCTCGTGATCGAAAGACCAAGGTTCACATCAATGGGAATCGCGGTTAACAATGAGATTGCTCATAGCAATCCGTCCACATAACGTGTACTATAAAATATCCCTCAACCTCGTTCTTTATACCGTTGTGCCAAGCCTTGCCCGTGACCCGGTGGCTTGAGGGTAGGGGTCACAACTAGCATCCCGATGGCCCCGGGTTCGATGACTGCAAACTCGATCTGATGATAAGTAATAACCTTGAAACGCGTCATAATAGTGCAGTGTTTCCGGGCGGGCAGCACCCAAATTTCTACACCTAGAGCTTGTTTGAGCAACGCTAAAACGTATGTTGCATTGGTTTATCTGACTAAATAAATCCAATACAAGCCACGATTCGATTCCGCAGGCCGCTCGATGGCGCGGCCCCTAACATCCTCCCCTCTTGTCGTCCGGTGTACTAAATTTAACAAATACCCGGGGTCAGTATACAGACAATACACTTTTGTTTCGTCACTTTCGTGCCTTCTCTGCAACTAATGTTTACGTTACTCGCCAGTAGTCTGTCTCGAATAATTCTAGCCTGCTGGCCCAAGCCGGCCAATCTCGCTACGGCGACACAGACATCTCGCGATCTCAACGCTTACTGGCGTAAGAACAGACAGCCCCATCTAGGTTAAAATATATTCCAAGAATTGCAACTCGGGTGATACAAATCTCGCAAATAAAGAAGTAAGAGCTCGTTTATCAAATTTTGACGACAAAGCACTTTTGGTAGCCGTGGAGGAGGATGAAAGCTTGAAAACGAAAATGTTGGCGAACCTTTAATATGGATTATTCGACTGTCGCTCCTCATCAATATGAGACAGAAGCGGAATCATGCAATAGAAAATCATCTCAAACGGGACTTGTTATATTGGTGAAATGCGACGAATCCCGTTCTGTGTATGAGGTATTCCCAGTTCACCGATGCAACCTTGATGCTATGAATTTCTTCTTAACTTTCCTACTGTATAATTATAAGTAGTATGCTCATACTTAAAATTGGTGGCCACGATGACCAGACTGCCACCACGGATGACATCTATAGAATCTGCCTATCTTGCATTTCATCCCCAGCCTTCAGTATAATTTGTTCATTTATGGACATCGAGGTGCATGGCACAAATATCCGGAAGCCTTAATTTAACGCACTACGTACTAGGTAATCGAATGAGCACATTCTGTTTGAGCTGAATGCGTTAGCCAATTCTGTATCGAGTTGCTAGCCTATTCACCTATTCCTAAGTTGTAAGTTTACAATTTGTTTTATAATCACTAATGTAGTGCCGCGGTTATTTCAGTGCAATCTGTTCTGCCTACCCCCATAAATTCTCACAGGTCACACCGTGCGGTTAGACAGGTGTTGTCAGCTCACCGGTGGACAGTTTCTGTAGTATCAATCTGCATGGTCCTTAAGACAGTACCCAACATTAACTTTGTGACGATAGGTGCATAAGTCAAAAGTTTGGCCTCATTTCCATGGGTAACGGAACTGTTTTTGGAAAGCCGAGTAGTTCCAATATCAAACGGAAAGGACACACTACGGTAAGGGAAGCGTATTCACAACATTATATTTTCAGTAAATTTCGTGCATGAGTCCAGAACGGAGCTTTACAGTAATTTGCCAAGAAGGGGCGAACACCCCTGCATAATAATCATATGTTTTAAGTAGACATTAAACGTTTTGGGTGGAAACGCTTCTATCGTTAACATATATTCATGTAATCTGACACTGATTGTACGAACTATCAGGTCGTGGGAATCGTTTTCTGAGGACTGCGAGGAAGCTCCCCACATCTAATTAACATATACCTTCACGGATAGTCGGATGGTGAAGAAGCAGATTTCCGATATGTTGCCTTTTCTGAATCCAAGCGTGGTTAAGTATTTCGCCGAAGCCGGATGTATATATCCACGATTATTTAAAATAATTGGATGGTGGTAAATCTCGCGTGTTTCAGGGAATTAGGCTCTACTATACTTGAAACCACCGATACGTTATTTCCGGAGCGATATTTCTCTACCTTGAGCTGCTGCGTACGTGCCATCCGGTCAGCGTCACAAATTCCGACATCCATGAAGTGTACCGATGATTTCTTTACTGCGAATATCTCCGGCTTGATGAATTAGGTCTCTCTCGGCAGTCCTGCTTCGAGAACGATGGTGACTGTTCATTTGAGGAGTTTTTGGCGACTTCCTCAGCGACGACATTGTGGCATATACATCATGTTTCATGGTGGATGCCACATGATTGTAGGACATGAGACGGAGTCTCCCTCTGTCCACAGCTTCCGCGACATAGTAGCTCGAATTGATTCTCAGGCGGTCGTCCCCTTACCAATCACTTGAATCGACAAGATGAAATAAAATAAATCGAATAATGCATAGAGATACGAGGACATAACTTTTCGCTAAATTAGCAAATGAAGTAAGTTGGTTAGCAATGCATTCGCGATAAGTAAAAAGTGTCCACAAGTTACTTAAAAATGCTACAAAAGCAACACAGTTGCCGAAGATAAGTGCAATCAGCATAAGCAACGTGGCCAGTTAATAGGTTATTCAACTAGGCAGAATAAACCAGCTTAAAAAGACCTACATTAAGTGTAAATTGGTTTAGCCCAACTGTGGTGAAGTAGCCACAAGAATGCAACATCAGCCTTAGCATGGGGCACACGTTTACCTCATACAGAATATATAAAATACACTACCGAGCTCAACTTATGCATTGGGTTGTAGAAAAAATGGGTACCAACCATTTGAATGCGGTCAGTACCTCATCTGTTGCATCTGTTAATGATTCCGACAAGTTCACATGGCACAAAACGCAACTAGAAACAATAAAGAAGTGCTTCAAAACAGCTGGTTTTGCCCAAACTCTCGAGCAGGACGCTGTCAGTATACTAGACTTTCAATCTTCCATGGTAGAAATCGAAGGAGTGGATTTTCAAGAGTTTGTTGAAATCGGTGAGGACCTGACAACCTGCAATGGGCCACACCCAGATGATATTAGTTTCAGCGCATCTCTACAAAAAAGAAACGTCTTACGAAAAAGAACTAAGCGAAGCTGGCATAGAAACCAGAGACTCAAACGTAGATGAAAGCAGGCATCAGTTAACGCAACTGAAGTGACTTACCATGGCAAAGTGGCCAAACATGGTGTACAGTGTAAACTGTGTTGAGAGTGCTCTTTTTCAGTTAATTGGATGATAAGAGACAGAAGCGGCCAATTACTAGCTTTATCAAAACAGGATTTAACTTTAAAGAAGCCACAATACATTTTATTTCTTATATTACTGTATGATTTAGCTGCGTATGCCATTACGTAAGAGGACTCCTAGTGTATTGGAAACGGGTGTACTTAAAAATGAAGTTTAGACTGCGCTACTCACAACGGCAAGTTAATTTTTGTATTTAAACAATGAACAATGAATTTATACGGGTTCAGGAGCGTTGCTTAACAAGTCCCGTTGAATAGTTGGTGGGGATATCAACATAACAGTAATGATGATAAGGATAGTAACATAGTTAATAATTTAAATATGAAAATGAGGACTTATCGTTCCCTCCGCTGTAGTCCTGCGATCCTCTTGGATTCACAGCATCCACAGTTAACAACAAATAATTCCATGATATACTCCAGGTGTAGGATGGAGATGTGGTGTTAAGTAACAAAGTGTAAGTGGATGAGTGCATCGTCCAAGCGTCTTTTAAATACTGTTAGTGACGATGCAGAGAAGACCGATTCTGGGAGAGCATTCCACGGGTGACAGACACGAATGGAAAAGAAATTTCTGCAGCCCTCCAGACGGCGAAACTGTTCCGCGAGTTTCAGTGAGTGGCCGCTCAGGTTTGTATCACTGCTGAGTTGCAGCGATGGGCGACACATGAAGTGGATGTTACAGAATCAAGTATGCCATAATCAGGTCGCCTCGTAGTCTGCGATAGCTTCCACTGAACAATCCCGGTCGTTGCAGCCTCTCCTGGTATGAAAGACTGCACATTCCAATTATGTTCTTAGATGCCCGGCGTTGTGGCTACTCCAGTGCATTAAGGTCGTGTTTCAGCCATGGATGCCAGGCTTGAATTGCGTATTCGACATGGGGGCGAACACACGCACTGAGCATTTGTGGAAATATGGAGTTGTTTATTTGTCCAAACGCCCGTCGCAACATCCCGACGTGTTGGTTCCCGGTTTTCGAGGCATTTTCGGATTGCCTGGAGCAACCCAAGTCATCTTGAACCAGGACACCCTCCATATGTTGACCACCTCTCTATGTGGAGTACTTGGCCGATTTAGAGAGATTTTACTGCAAATTGTGCGTTTAAGCTTTAGACTTAGAAGACATGTTACATCAGTGTATCAACTACGTCTCTGCAACCGAGGGGGTATTGGCGTGGCACGACATCCATCGAATATCGAAGTAACCGATCCAATTAACATTTCCTGTTGATCCATTACTTTATTCTTGATATTATTATTAATATCATAAATACCATTATTACTTTAAGACCATTTGTCTTGCTGGATCCGCCCACCAGTTTCTATATGCTACCTCGATCAAGTTTAGATAGTTTGCTTCTCCAGTGTGCTATTTTCACACACCAAGACAGCGCACCATTGAACAGACCATACTTTCTCGATTATCTCTTCAGCACAATTAGGTAGCTCTATTCTGTATGATGGAAGGGTCTGGTGAACGGATAGACCGACTGAGCGAGCCACACAGCAAATGGGAGACGGACGTAACGGATTCGATTAATGGACACGGATTGGCAGACATGCTTGTGAGTTACACACCTTTTGTTTAACTAAGTCAAAGGAGGAAACGCATTAACTCAGAAAGGTGGTTCGTTGTGTGTGTGAATGTGTAAGTTATATCGAGGAGTTTGACTTGCCAAAGGTGCTGTAATTGTCGCTGAGTTGACCTTGCCGAATATGTGCTTGTCCCTGAACGACTGAGTTCTGCAATACTCAGTATTTATGCCATAGTTGCCTAGGCCGTCGAGTGTGCCAGGTAGATAAAGCCCCACTTTATTGGTTGGCAAACACTAAACCGCTCTGCTTAAATCAGGACTTTCGGTTTGCCTCAAGTTCCTTGGGCCTCATCTTTCCGTCCCTTTCTTGTAATCGCAAATCATTTCATCGGATTCTTTTAATACGGAGAAAGGTCAACTCTTGGAACACTTGGTACATTTTAAATGTCAAGGCGGTATACTAGGATGGAAGAAGTGGAGGGTTCAACGAAATTTTGTCAAAATTACATAGCGCTTTCGACGGAGAACAGCTGAACAATGGAACAATGTTTTTATACGAGTAAATAAGCTAATGCTTAACAGGCCCCGTAGGATGGTTATGGTGCAACTACAAAAAACATAAAAATTGTTAGCAAAATTGCGGTTACACCAGAGAACTCGCTGTAGTATACATAGTGTGGGCTGTAAATCCAAGGTAAATCCAAGAGAAATGATGGTAAATGAGATGTCGGTAAAAATCGTGTCTGCTTCTGGTGTACACATGCAGGAGGTGAAAAACGTGAATCGAAATCTAGGATTTGACTGCCAGTGAAAACTTTTACAGACACTTGTGTTTATCCATGAGTAATGGGTCATGTAAGATGGTGCAGGGAAATAAGTGCACAGTCAACTCGGGCTTTGAACTCCGCCAGCGTTAGCGCACATAGGACAGATTCCGGTAGGACATTCCACGTACGACAAACGCTTAAGGAAAAAAATTCCGAGTGCATTCCAAACGACTGTGTTGCTCTGCCAAGTTTATGATGGTGACCTCTCAAATTTCTGTTGTGACTGAGCTCTAGTAAGAAGCGGCACATGTATAAAAACATGCTTAACAGCTGTCGTAGATTGATCACAATGTGAGTTGCAAAAGCAATTATGCGTGCGAAAAATCAAAATGGCGGGTAAGTGAGGTGACAAGATAACAAGACATTACAACCTAGGTCGTGGAACTGCCACAGAGGTATATAAAACAGTGCTACATATTGTCGTGGGTAACGTTTTCTTTAAAAAGCAATCGGATAACTTTTCCGTCTGTATCGATTCCGCTGAGTTAGCGTGGATTATAATTTCAAATGAGTTAAGCCATATAAGTATATTCCGGAGTACCCTCTTCATGTAGTATGTTGCTGAGCCCGGTGTCCAAACACAATTTGCATAGATGAAAGTCAGGGAAACAGAGCGGAGTTCGAAAGGGCGTTCCAGGTTCGGTGGAACCAAAGGAAGCAGTAATATCGTCGACAACACAAATGGCCGTATTACTCAATTAACTCCTAATGAAATGTCTCATGCAGCTTTTTGAATTAGGAATAGACATATGGTGACCTATGTAAGTGGGACCACTCAGCATTTGGTAAACCATTGCGAGATACCCGCATAGTCTACCCTATCGTCCAACAAACAAGCCGGTCTTCTCCAATCGTTTCTAATACAGAGGTCGGTGTATACCTTTGGTATTCTTCGTAGCCCGGTCCGGTATCTCCAGTGCTTTAACATCATGTTTTGGGAAAGAATCTATGGTAAACTGTTCTGTTAGTGCCCGCATTTTTTCGGACTAGTCATGGACAGAAAGGCGGAAGCGGAAATCTGACCCAAACTTGTCACGACAAGATGAGACGAATCATGAGGTACTGGTTCATGGTGTACCAGAAGTACAGCATGACGATAACGGTGAACGACAAAATCACTACATCGAAGAGTGGAGGCACATTACAGGACTCTACAACATACAAAATGTCGTCGCTCTTGAAGTCGTCCGTCTAGTTTCCTTCCTAAATCACCACGGCAGCGGGCGAGGAATTTTGATAGTTACCTTGGCTACGCCTGAGATGGTAACAACGGCAATCCAAGCATGGCATGACAACAGGCAATGTAAGTTTGCAGAGGTTTGCTTAAGACCGTTCCTTCAAGCACTACAAACCCCAGTTACAGAGGAGCCAATCTCGGTTGTTGCTACCTCACAGTAGTCAACAGCAAAAACACACCTTCCAAAAAATATAAGCAGACCAGCACTAGTTGTGTTCTTCATTCACAGCCAATCGAGCTCCTAACTCGTCAACAAATACAACGATACTACAAAGCTGCCAGAAGTGCACCATCGATAAGAAACATCAAATTGGGACATCGTAGCTGATACTGATACTGTATTTAAGAGCAAGTAGAAAGGTTTCTGTACAATTCTATCGAATTACGAAAAATCATAATTTACTTTTGAATTATCAGCAGTTGTGTCAGTTCCGTCAATCGTTTATCCTTGTTCGATTAGAAATTTGTATAATGTCATTATTTCCGGGCATACAATGTCTTCTTTTGGCAATGTATGTGCATCGTCTCACAAAAGCACAGGGTTCCAAAATAATCGTCGATACGGGTTTTAAAACACCTAACAGAATCGGCCTCTATTAATCCTTCAGCTAGTGTATTCCATAAGTTTACGATTCTTATTTCGATACAAAGCCGATATGATACTTTGTTCATGCTGGGGACCCTGAGTTTGTAACGATGTTCTCGGGTGTTACAGGGTTCCCGCAGGTGAAATATTGGCCGCAGTATGGAGAAGTGATTCAAGTGTAGTACCCGATGGGTCATAATAAGGTCAATTCTTACTCGGCGATAGGATAGTGTGTAGAGTCCGAGCCTTTCACAACATTTTTATACGGAAGCTTTCGTAGGGTCGGTATCATCCTAGTTGCGATATGTTGTATTTTCTCCAGCTTTTCAGTTTCCCATTGGGTTATCAGATGGTAAGCTGGGGCACCGTATTCAAGGATTGGTCTAATGAGCGAGGTGAATAGACGAGGGACGGTTTCTTCGGACCATGTGAAGAAACTGCGTCTTAATGCCCAGAGCATACGAAGTCCAGCACGGTACAATTTCTCTGTATTTTCTAGTGATCGCAAATCATGTCGTGAGAGAACTCCTAAGTCTGTGACAGATGTTTTGGGATGGAGCAACTGGCCGTCCAACGTGTATGATCGAGTGGCTGGACGTCTGGTGATACTGAGGAACTCCGACTTGCTTGCGTTAAGAGGGAGTTGCGTTTCAGTGGACCCCGTTGACAGTCGCTCTAAGTCATGCTGGAGGCGAGCGCAGTCGTCCTGGTTCTCAATGATCCTCCAGATTTTCAAATCATCTGCAAACAGAGCACATGGTGACTGGAGCTGCTGCGGAAGATCGTGGATATGAATAAGGAATAATACTGGTCCAAGTACAGTTCCTTGAGGCACGCCACTGGTCGATGGGAACCGTTCTGTCAGATAGTCATTGACCTGTACTCTAAACCTTCGTCCCACAATAAACTCGTGTAACCACTGAAGTAAGGTGCCACCGATTCCGTATGTCCTCAGTTTACGAAGGAGTACCTCGTGGTTCACTCTGTCAAACGCCTTACTAAAGTCGATGTAGACCACGTCAACATCCTTCTGTTCATTGAGAGCTCGAACCCACTGGTGGTTTGCGTACATCAAGTTGGTGATGCAGGATCGCCCTTTCGTAAAGCCGTGTTGCGCCGGCGTCAATATGTCCATCGATTCGAAGAACGACAGCAGACACTTTTTCACAACCTTCTCGAGAACTTTGGATAATACCGAAGTCAAACAGATCGGTCTATAGTTCTCTATTTTACTCGGATCACCACCCTTGGGAAGCGGTTTCACTATCGAGCATTTCCAGTCGTTCGGGACGGATCCTTCAGAGAGCGATTTATTGAAAAGATTTGTCACAGCTGGTGAGATGATAATCGATAGGGACTTGAGTATTAGTGGGTGAAGTCCGTCTGGTCCGGGGAGCTTTGCACCATCGAGGTTGACGAGTAGCTGATGTACTTCGACTGCATCACATTGTAGGCTGTCGAGCAAGACTTGCGCAACCTGTGCCGGTACTGAAACCGCCGCCGGTTTACTGGAAAATACAGTGAGGAAGTGCGTAGCCAAGACGTCCGCGCGCTCCGCGCTTGAAATGAGTGTCTTCCCGTCTAAGCTTTCTAAGACCGGTAGGTCGTCCCCAGGTTTCAGTTGACGTTTCAAGTAGGCAAATATTCGCTTGGGTGCAGTTGTGGCCGAGGATGCTAGCTCCTCTTCGAACTCTCGGCGTTTCTTGATCTTTGCGGCGTTACAAAAGTTACGCTGTTTCTTGTACACCGTGTAATCTTCATCACAACCCGAGCTGATGTATCTATCCCAAAGTTTGCGACGTCGTCGCGCTAACTGTCTGTATTCCCTATCAAACCAATGCGGTTTGACAGGTCCAATTTTTGAATACTTAAGGGGAACGAACCGAGTACAGAGCGAGTTAAGCTTCCCCTTTATTAATGACCACCAGGCCTCAAGTGACGCATCCTGTGGTAGTGTCCAATCAGTCTGACTTGCGGCTTGGACGAGTCCGTTGAAGTCCGTCTTCCAATAGTTGAATGTCGGCTTCTGTTAATTGTAATACGGTAACGACAGTTCTAAGCTTGCTACAATAGAGCAGTGGTCACTGTTCGCCAGAGGTTCGATGACTCTAATCTCTTTTAGCTTCTGCTCGCAGCTCGTAAACATTAGGTCCAGACAAGATGCCGAGTACGGAGTTACGCGCGTCGGTTGGATGACATGTTGCGTTGCCCCGCTTTCACTAGTCATTTTAGCGAATTGAGCCTCAACGTTGCCATGACCGGGAAGAAGTCGAACATCTGGCCAAATTATCTTAGGTAAATTTAGATCCCCCATCAGTAAGAACTGAGGGCGGCTCATGTGCTTCTGTACATGTGGTATCCAATCGCAGCAACGGTTTAATGGGCTCCGATAGATAACCCCCACTATTAGTTCTGCGCGCCTGAGGCGGATTGTGCACCACAATTGCTCGCATAAACTATCCTCGCTCCGATAGGTACTGATAAGTTTGCCAGCTAGTGACGATTTTATGTACAACAGAACACCACCGTGAGCCTTTGATTTTCGGTCGCATCGGAAACAAGAGTATCCTGACAACACGACTTCTTGGGGTATGACGTCGGAGTTCAGCCATGTCTCTGCAAGTCCTAAAATGTCCGGCCGCTCCGAGACAGCGAAACGGCACAATTCGTCACGTTTGTTCATTAGGCTGCACACGTTGGCGAATGCCACACGGAGGTCCTGAGAGGTACTGCGGGACGTGCCTGGAGGTTGAGCAACCGGTTGATACTGGTTCGTACACCCTTCTTGATCACCCGAAAATTTACAATTTGTAAGTCAGTCTCACCTTCCTCTGTACGGCGTCTGAGCTCAATGACCGCAGACTTCAAACGATCCCTGTCTTCGGGTTCCAAGTCTCGGCGGAGGTGAACTTTTATGCCTTTCAGCCTTGACAGACGAGACAGTATGAGCTGCGGCATATTGGGACTTGCAAAGGTGATCCTCAGAGGTCGACATGATTGGTTAGTTTTCTGGCCAAGTCGGATTACTTGTTTAATCGTCACACAGTCCTCGCCCACATCCAAGACTCTATCGATGAGCCCCTGGAGGAACTCAACATCGTGATCATAACGTATCTGAGGGCTTTCATCTTTTGACTCCGGTACGTGGAAGACCATGAGATTATGACGCCTCAGCGAAATCAGTGATGAACCTGTGGGAGCAGAACTAGAGGCGCTTAACTGATTGGGTTGTTGTTTATCAGCAGGTGACGTCTGAACTCGATTACGTGGGCCCTTGCGCCTTTGAGTGATCCATGGATCCTCGGTGTTCAGCATTTCACAGACAGGCTCGGAGCAATTCACGGACCGATCAGTGAAGCGGCATTTCGTAGCTTCCGAGTCTGAGTCTTCTATCGGTGGGAAACTTTGAACCTGGGGTTCGGTCGGGGTCGAGGACGCTGGTGGTGGTGCAGCTCGCGGAGTGACAACGGAAGGTGAGGAGACAGAGGTACTTTCACGAGGGCGTTTGATCCCACGTGGTGAACGGTTTGTTTCTATCTGAAAAAGAGATTTTCCCGTAGTTGTTTGCGGTCGCTGCGTATTCTGATGTCTTGTATCGCGACATTTATCACATATAACTTGAAAAAACCGATGTCGGATGTCGAGCGATTTTCGAAACACGTCAACGGATAAGCCAATGCACGAAATGTGGAACAAAACATCACAGCTGAAGCATCGAAGTGCATGAGCCTTATTTCCCACAACTTTCGAACACGAACCACAAGTAGCTTGAGACGGCATCACAAGCTAGAGCAAATCTAAGATGACGGACAGAGATGGCAGTATGGCAAATCAATGAGATCTCCGGAATTAGCCAAAGAATAGCCGCCAAATTTGCACCGCTTGGAAAATACGCCAAAAGATGAATATTGGGGCACAATTCACACAGATACAAGGCTGCTAACACAGTAATCTGAGGCAAAAGTAGTCGGACCGGGATTCTAACCAAAGTCTTATGTGCGTAATTTTGTGAGGGTGGTATGGTACGCCCTGCCAAAAGTGGACTATGCCGCTTATTGATGTTGTAAGGTGTATAATTATTTAAGGTATAATGAGTTAAGGTACGTGGTAATATAGAAGCATGTGGATTTGAACACCTTTGTTGTTGTTCAAGTGGGTAACAATGTGCAGTTTTGAACCTTGGCGCGTCGTTGGAAGCTGTCATCATGGTGGACGATCTTCCTACGTTTAATCGTTTGGTGAGATTGTATTCGCGGAAATTTGCGGATATGGAGCAGGATGTGAAGAGATTTCAGCAGGCTACTGCGACTGCGTTTTATAAGCGGTCAGTGGTTACTCGAACTCGGTACAAACGCATGACGGGGGTTGATTTGCCAGAGGGGTATCCATATCAATATGTGCATTACCAGTGTGTGCATGGTAATCGTCGGAACGTTCGTGGTAAACGGTAAGTGTGTTATTGATAATGCTGTAACATGACCAAATAGTTATAGAATGCTGGGCTGCAAAGCAAGGTTTTCTATAGTATTGAGGGGTGATTATTACGAGCGTGGTGAAGTGGAACTGCAGCATAATCATGATTTCCATTTGGGTATTCCGTGGCTGTATCCCCAGAATCGGCACTTGACGGACGCTGAGGAGCAGGAGATTGTGAGCCTTATGTCAGTGTTTAGAAGTACGCGTGAGATTCGTCGGTACATGAACCGGAAGCATGGGCGAGTGTTGACAGTGGACGATATAAAGACGGTGACAAGGCGTCACCGTAAGCAGCAGGCGGGGGAGGTGTGCGAGGTGACGGATATGCTTGAGAAGAATGGCACATGTCGCGTAGTGAGGGAAGGAACGATAGTGAAATATGTATTTTTCGTGCCGTCTTGCATGGAATCCATAGCTGCCCGTTACTGTGAGGTGTTGTTGGCGGATGCCACGCACCAGTTGAACTATGGGGGCTACATACTGTGGCACTGTATGTTAATAGATGTAACGGGTCTGGCGTATTCCTTTTTTTACGCATTGTTGCCGAATGAGACGGCCTCCAGTTACAGACTGGCGGTGGAATCGATGAAAGAAATGTTGCCCTGCATATCCTCAGTGCGAACTCTTGTTATGGACAAGTGCATGGCGCAAGTTGGCGCGCTGACGTCGGCGTATCCGAACGCGGCGGTGGTATTTTGCCGTTTTCACGTCCTGAGGGATATGTACCGACGGTGTGCACAAGTTGCTGGTTTAAATCCGGGTGTGCGAAACCTCCTTCGGCAATGGCTGATGTTGTTGGTTTACACCCGTGATGCTGGTCATTTCAGCGGCATTCTGCGAGCGCTTGCAGGCAAGAGTGCGGAAATGTACCGTTACCTTCGGCGTACCTGGCTTCCATGGTCATCCGCGTGGGCGGCTCATCGTCAGCGCGCGGTATGTTTGTTTGGTTGCGCAACTACGAACAGAGTGGAAAATGAAAATAAGCATCTGAAGAAGCAGTTGACTGAGCAATCATCCCTACGGTCGTTATTTACGGTGGTTATTGAGAGAGTTTCTTCTTTGATGCAAGACCGGCAACTGGCGATTGGGAGACACAATGCGACGCCATACGTTCCACCTGTGGAGCTTTCCCTTGCAACCCCCATCTTGACTCGGTTTCTTCCATACGCTCGTAAGCAGATGATGAGACACTGGAGGAATGCGGGGATAAGGTCAATGCATGATGCGGGCAGGCACTGGGTGGTGGAATGCACCCGTGGTTCCAAGAGGCGGCGGTATAACGTGACGGATGACGGTTGCGAATGTGAATTTCACTTACAATGGCGAATGCCATGTGCTCACATGTGCCATGTCACGGCCATGAAAGGGAAGCCTATAGCCGGTATTGTTGAACATTGTAGATGGAATGCTCCATGCAGTCGGCCGGTTGACTGCTCCCCGGAGGCTGCAGGGTTAAGGGATGTGACCTTTGTTGAAGCGGGAGATGTCCTTGAGGTACGCGCAGTGGACAGGGCGACGAAACTTCGCAAGACGGAGGAGGTGATGGCGGAACTGAAAACGCAGGTCTGCAGCCTTGGATCGGCGAGGCACGACAAGGTACTGAGGAGTCTTAAGAGGCTGGCGGAGTTGATGTCGGAGGATAGTGATGTATCCCTTTACTGCACCACACGGCACTGCAGTGACCCTATTCCTTTGGACGTGGAAGACTGGCACGATCGGTTAATGGGACGCTCGTGCCGCAGAACGGCGGTATGTGGACTGGCGAATGATGGGGACAGCGTGCCGACCACAAGCTCCGTGCGAGCCAACGCTGGTGTACTTGACGCGCCGGCGGTTATATATTCATGGGAGGACAGCAGAGGGAATGGGAAACCGGCATGGTGCGGCTCCAGGAAACGGAAATCTCCGCTAAAGCTGCGAGTGACGGAGATTCCTGCGCAATACACATGTGCACGTGGTTCGAAATTTCGGCGTCTGGGAACAACCACCTCTGCTCGTTCTAAAGCGGAGAAAAGGAGGCGCAGGATACCGGATCTCTCGGTATTAGACCTATGCGCATTATGTCTAAAGGAAGAGGATAACGCAACGGTGGATAATGAAGTTAAGTGGGTTATGTGTGACGTATGCCAACGTTGGTTCCATCAAAGTTGCGCGGCATACAACGGGGAAGAGGAGTATACTTGTCTGCACTGTGATCGTTGAATGGAAGGCGAAGGCGGTGCGTGAAGTTGCTTGTGCATGGCAATCCTTTGGTAAGCTGTACGTTAACCAAAATTTCTAACTAAGCCACCTTGCAGTGAATCATTGCCGCGGTAATGCGCAGTTCGGGGATTCATATCCACTGAAGTACCCTATCCGTACGTAATGTTGACGATTGCATGTCCTTGTGCAATGATTTCCCGGTGAAGGATTTTTTGGCGCCTCATCGCCACATGTGAAGTATGGGTTACCCATTATGTCACTGATTACGTGCAGGACATATGCGTTGCAGCATGAACGAGGCCCCCTACACATGTGAATAAGATGGGTAGGTTGCTCACTTAACCATGTTAAACATTTGTACGCAGTTATTCCCATTTGCAGCAGTATAGGTCATTATGACTTTCACCACGCAGCGGGTCTGGTGTACCGTTGCACACAGAAGGAGATTTGTCAGGAATTGGTCCCATGCAGTGCTCCGTGACATTTCACATCCCTGTGTTACACGGTAAGTTGATAATAACATGGACGTAAGTTTGTTGTAAACTGATGGGTTTGCTTGCTATCAATACGTAGGAAGATTGAGTCGGTGATGTGTATCGCAGCTATTGGCACATGTTTTCAACGGCACTCTGTTGCTCTGTATGAATGTGTTGCGTACCATAAGTAGGAAGAGAAGTTATGGTCCAAGGCACGAAAGTAAACATGCTAAAGGTTCATGAAATCAAGACAACCGCATGAAGTAGGCTACAAGCAGCGGAGGTAAGGCGACGGTGGTGAAAGCGCCTCACACTATTAACTGCACCATGGGTTTGAAATGCCTTTACATGAGAACATGTGGTAAGAGGAAGCATGGAAGCAAAGGGAAACGCTCACCTGAGATGATAAACATCACTCAGCAATCGTTTTTGGCACAGCACCTGCCCAGAGACAGGTGACATAGCTCAGCGGACACTGCTTTGTGGATAAGGTGGAGCCTAATCCCTCCAGCAAAAATGGCCGTAACTTTCGAGGAAGGAATCAGGGAATACGGATGGATGTATGGTTGATGTAAGGTGCATGTTATGTAGTGAAACCCAGTTTACTTTTTCAGCGTTATCAGCCGTACGAGAGAGTGTTATGATAGACGGTTGGTTAATCAATAATCTCAGCAGCCTACCCACTGCACACAGAGGTTTCATAAAACCATGGAGACCAGCAGATAGGCAATATTCATGCCGTCGTAATCATGGTGGCATGGCATTTGAAGGTGGGCATCACACTGCAACTAATATGCCGCAGGAGGAGTGGAACAATTTGATAAGAAGTTGAAGGGAACAATTTTATTTTGTTTTCACACGCCGCTTTTGCTTCTTTTTTCAGTTGAATGCTTGTAATATTAAACATGGGAATCAATACCATGCTGAACACATTACTTCCACTGAATCCGTTTGCGGGCCGTCTTATAGTGTGTTATGCCTTTGGCACGCTTCATAATTGGGTCCCGATCCTGGATGCCATGAAAAGCCTCTAGAGCAGGCGGGCGGCTGTTGAGCAAGTCCTTCGTCTTGGGGGTACTCAGGTGGTCAGCTGGAAGTGAAATTATACCCTACCAGAACCTATCCTGGGGGCGTACGACTCTTGGCTGTTATTGCCGAGTTCCTTCGGATAGTGCTTCGTAATGTGCGTAGCCTAAGGAACAGGTTACACGAAGTGGGTGTACCTGTACACAAATGTCGTCCCGACATAGTTGCTAGCACCAACACTTTGCTGTCCCCGGATATCACACACGGTGAAGTATGTTTTCCTGGCTACGCACTGCTTAGGTGCGATCGCTACGTTCGCCGCCAAGGTGGGGGCGTCCCTATTTATGTGAGTTGTAAACTCGATGTGTTGAGGACCTGTGTGTTCCAGTCGCCGGTTCAAACTATTGAGGCCGTCTCCGTTAATGTGTGTACTTCCTCTGCTCAGTTTACAGTTATAGCGGTATATGGCAGTCCTGGTATTATTAGGAGTTATTTGCTTACGTAAAGAGACTTATCGGTACAAACTCGTCTATACCGGCTTCACTACGAGCGGACCGGACAACTAGCCATACGGACTATGATAATGCGTGCATACTTAGGTGACCGGTATATTGCTGTCTTTTCTCATGACGCCTCTCTACCTCAGATTGAGGTTGTCACAAAACTTCAGCGGGATTGTTGCGTAACTGAAATAAGCATAACGGAGGCGGAAGTGTTCGGGCAATTGCAAGGGTTAAATCCTTCCGAAGCTTCTCGCCCTGATTCCATTCATCGGAAGATGATGCATGAATTAGCCGCTTAGCTAAGTGGCCCTCTGACATGCATGTTTACCATATCACTCGGCAGCTGTGCCTCACCTTTGGGAATGGAAATACGCAATGATATGTGCGATTTTTAACCGCTGGCACAGAGTTCTGCCCGGTAACTACCGGCTTGTCAGCTTATCAAGTGTGGTAGATAAGTTGTTCGAATAATTGGTCAGGGAATCCGTGGAGAATCACCTTCTTAAGTTTAACCTTCTCAGTGCGGCCCATCATGGATTCCGTAAGGGATTTTCATGTCTGACAAATTTGCTTGTACCTCGTGAAAGCTGGGCTGAGGCGGTAGACATCGGTCACGCCATGGACGTGCTTTTCGGTGACTTCTTGAAAGCGTTTGATACCGTCACACATCAACGGCTCTCATTGAAGTAGATTTTATGGGATAGCAGGAGCCCCCTTAAATGGGTTTCTGCTTTCATAGAGGGCAGAGAACAGTGTGTACGCGTTGGGCGTAGGCTTCCGCTTAGACAACCTGCTGTTAATGGCGTAACGCAGGGCTCGGTTTTAGGGCGGTTGCTTTTCGCAATATATGTCAATGACCTACCCCAGGAGTTTGGAGTACCGTCCCCATTGTTTGCTGACAACGTCAAGCTCTGCAATATTGTGGATATCCCTGTTCGCTCTGAGGCACTTCAGAGTGGCTGGGATTGCCTCTGGGATTGGTCAACCTTATGGTTGTTGCCCATGAATCAGGTGAAATGTTCCCTCCTCCGCATTGCAGGTGCTACTCCATCAACGCGCTATGTCGTTGCCAAAAGTGAAGTTGCCGGTTGTCATTCAGCTGGTTGACCTACGTATCACCCATACCTGATTGCTTCACTCTGGGGACAATTGGAGGAAGGCTGCTTGTAGGGGGTTCCGTATGATGTCGTGTAATCGCCGATCTTTCGGTGTCCTAACGGCCCATGTTTTTGTGCAGCTGTTCTCAGCTTCTGTGTGACCTCACTTAGAGTACCGTATGCAGGCTTGTCCACCTTGTCTTGTAAGGGACAAAGTGTAACTGGAGAGGGTTTTGCGAGTGGGTAGAAGGTTACTGCAAGAATTAAGAGGGCTAACGTATCCCGAACGTTTCCTTACTTTTCGTATATACTCAGCGCACTACAGCGAAATCAGCCGACACTTGATGCTCAACCTACGTTAACCGGTGAGATCGGTCTACAGTTGTCCGGACTACTTAGTCACGCCAAGATGCTTAGTCTCCCAGGTTACCCGTTGAAGGTGCGGAAGCGGCGTTCCGACCGGGTAAGAACAGAAACTCCCTTGTCCCCTCGAGTTACTGAAGATTGGAACTCGCTTCCGGGGAACATGGTTATGGAGTCTACGGTGCTGAGTCTCATATTCACCAGACATTACTAGCAGCAGGAAAACCCTCATGTGGTTTGCCTAATGGCCTACATCAACATTGCATCTTTTCACAGTCTCTGGAAGTTAGCCATGCTCACTGGCCTATTGCGGCTCGAAGCGAACACAATGAAAGTCGCAACGAGCGCCGGGGGAAACTCCGTGGTAGCGTGAAGAGAGACCGCGATTCGTGGTGGTCTAATCGTGTCACTTAGATGCAAATGGCCGGTGCCCTTGGTAACCCCTTGGGAGGTATACTTGACTACAGTGAACAGCCTATCCACAAGTTATCCAAACGCTTACAGCGTGCGCCTGAGCACTTTGAAAGGCAATGTATTCCTTAGGAATGGTTACATTTCTCGCCGGCCACTTATTGCCCTACTCCCTGCGCTGTCCCTTTACATACACCCTCTCGTTCGCAAGTGGAACATGAGATCGGGCTGTTAAAGTTAAATGAAGCCGCGGGACAACATGATCTTCCTGCAGCCCTCCTGAAAATCGGGGGACCTGCTGTCCGAAAGACGGTGAAGACGTTTCGTTCCACACATTTGCTGATGTGGCTAGGGGCGCACCTCATTGGCGCAGTGCAGTTGCGGCGCCTCGGCGTTGTAACTTCGTGATAAACCTACATCATCCAGACCCGCTGAAGGTGCTTCCGGATCCCCAGAAACACGTTGGTGATATCTGGCTTGGTAGTCAGTGGGGGATGTCCATGTAAGTACACTGATGGGATGGGAGTGCCATGGGTTGTTACATAACAGTAGTTGCATATCACCATTCATAAGCGTACCTTTGTCACTGTTGATTAACTCTGATGTCCCGATTGAACATGGTGAACATGCAGACCTTTTATGTAACGTTTCGTCTGACTAGGGAACTTGCACAGACCACTGCATCCGATGAGACAACCGGACGCAACATAAAGGAATGAGTCACTGCAAGCAAACCCAAGCTAAGAGATGTAACCGTGCGCTCGGTTGAAACTGCCTCCACCTACGGAATTGCATACAACCCGTCCACGTCGTGGCCGCAATTTCGGATAAATCAAATTCCCCATCTTCATTCCTGTTTGATTAAGTTGGTATTCACACCCCTAAGTGTGGCGGTTGATTTCGACCTGCTTCATGCGGCACGTGTAGGTTTCATTGACTTCTCCAGGGCATACGACACTGTATCACATTCTCCCATGCCCTTGAAACTTCACTCACATAGATTATCCCGGACGTTCTTGACAGAAAGGAGATGCGTGTCGGCGTGTGCTGCAGTCTGTATTCCAGATAGTCCTCAGTGGCCTATCTCACGGTTACCTGTTTGCCCCCTTGTCATTTGCGGGTATGCGTCCATTTGCAAACGGAGTCAGTATGTGGCAAATTGATCAACACATACCTTTTAGCACTGTGCCTCCGAACCGCCTACTAGCTGCCAGTGAGCCGCCCATGTGAATGTCCACATGAGTACCCTTTGATCACCCGCTGAGTACGTCCTCATTTCTTATGACGATTGCGTTTTCAGAGTTATGCCTCGCAAACCGCCTATTACCTGCCAGTCCACCGCGTACTTGTATGTCCTCATGCGTCTACTTTGGAAACCGAGTCAGTATGTGGCGATTTGATAAACACATACTTTTCAGCACTGTGCCTGGGAACCGCATACCAGCCGCCAGTGCGCCCCCCATGTGATTGTACACATGACTGCAGTCTGAAAGCCGCGTCAGTACGTCATTGCGTTATTAACATATAGCTATCAGTATAATGCGTCTTCTCCACACCCTAGCCTCAGTGCCTTGCGTTCAGGATCTCCCAAATGAGTACCTCCGCCAGCATGTCGCCCGCAAGTCAATCACCGTACCCCGTCTGCTCAACCGCTGCGCCTTTCACATATCACGTAAGCTACCCTACTGCAGTGATTACCCTCTCAGACCCATGACACTTGCCCATGCTTCCGTGCTTCGTATCTGACTACGTTTGCAACACCACTGGTATTGAGTTCGCACAACTGCCCCCTGGCACGTCCTGCTCCTGGTGAGTCCGCAATGATAAATACGTCCGCTTTCCTATACCTTTGTGAACGACCCCACGGCCCTTTTTAGGGCCACCCTCTGTCCAATCCCCTTCTGGTGCCTCATTACGAGCCTCGAGTATTTACTCATCGGCTTGCATGCAATGCACCACTTGGCGGTTGGTTCAGTGGGTGGGCCCGTAATCGTCAACAACATTCTCTACCATCGTATTACATTGCACCTTCTTTACCATATCACCTTGCTGTCCTGGCCGCGAAGTGCTAAGCGCTTTCAGTGCTGTTGGTACCTCATCACGTGCTTATTAACATTCCCATTCACTGCTCCCCTTTTAGATATTCATGCAATGGTCTTCTATGTTGCCCCATACTCAACCCACTTTGGGGAACATGAAGGTAACTTGATAACGTAAGTTCATTTGCTTTGACGCGCGCACGTATTTCTTCCCTATGTTCCTTCGAATCATCATTCACCGTTCCTCAGTGCTTGCGCGTTGTGGGTCTAGAGCGTGGAAACCGCTCCCCATAATGTCGCGAATATTTGGAATCGGTACAGACGTCCGCGTTGCATTTCATGCCATATTTCAGAGATTATGCAGACAAAGGAATGTCAAGATTTTGCATTCCATGATTCACAGCATCAACCTGCGTGTAACACGCGCATTTGTTGCATCCATCTCATGTACAAACGAAATTCCGACCATGCCTCTTGAACCACCGTTGTAGCCAAACTCAGTGGCTTACAGCTTCGGGATGATTACCTCCCAGATCGCAGGTATATAGCCTTTGTCCATATTCATGGCGGAGGCATGCAGTATGTATGGAGCAGATTTGACACTTGCCATTCTTATAACACCGGTGTACCACCTACCTACGCCCCTCGGCAACGCTTTTGTCAGCATGTACCGCTGTTTAAATGGTACCGGTGTTTGTGCATCCGCATAAAAACTTACATGGAAACAGCAACCAACGTTCATGGAGCCGTTGGACATTACACGTACCGGTCATTAACCACCGTAATGATGACACACGTGTGCCATTAGGTGGGGCACCATAACCGCCGGTACACAACGTCTGTGCAGCCAACCAAATAGCCTAACCTTGTACCCATGATGAAACACACAATATGGGAACAACAGAGGATAACCACAAATTTGTACTGAAGGCATGTTCAACAAATATTTGAACCTTACCTTGAGGTAATCCTGATGCCAGTGGCTTAGCACATACATGGTCTAGATAACCAACGTTGATGGAGGCAGGTACAGTTACCGGCGTTATACTTTTTTCCGCATTGTACATACTCAGGCTTCTGCTACTGACGCCTAAATGCCTACCACTTATTTTGCGAGCATGCATCCCCTTTTAAGCCATCTATAATACTTCCACGTGCAATAGTAATGCGGGCCAGGTAACAAAAAGAGAGCACTCTTCAGTGCGCACAACCATGCCACATCCCTGAAATTTAGGTACGCTTACTACGAATGCCCTGCATTCCTTCACACACCATTCCGTGGATGGGTCCCCAATCCGACACCATATTCCCTACGCCTCTATTAAACCTCCGGTTCCGAAGCATATCCATTATATGACGTGAAAGAAAACATCTTCTGAAGAGCGTCGGACAGCGATTCCAAAGCGACAGAAATACTCAATCCGGGATCCACATCGAGTTTTTGGCTTTCAACTACCATTTGACTCGTTGATTTCGGCATTGCTCTGAGATCCTTGCAGGGTCACCAATTGTAGAATGCGGACAAGGAAGAACCACAAGTATTGAGACATAAGTTCTGTTACGCAACACGTAGGCTCTATAAGGAAGAATCAATGTAACGGAAAAAGGGAAAGGAAAAGTTACCGTCAACTGTTCTCTTCAGCTTTTAGTCCTTCTTCAATAATTGCGCAGGAATGTCCTTCTGAAATGCAGACGGAAAACAACGCGTCGTCAGTGCGACAGTTTATTTCCACCACGCGCTAAACTAGTTTCGTTTACACATTACACCGCACCCCTTCTATGTAGGCAATGTCCCCTTTACCACGTCAAAGCACCCTTGAGCTGGTATTTCAACTTCGGTGGCTACATCATTTGGTGGCTCAATGTGGTGCTCCTCACCCGAATGCTCCTGCTCGATATGGAAAGTTTTAAGCCGATTAAAGTGTACGACCATGTGCTGCCCGACTGCGTTGTTTGGGTCTCTATTCACGCAAGTTAGATCAGATATTATTCGGTCTACCACGTATTGGCATGCGCACTCACGATGCAGCTTCGCTGGTATTCCGGATACTGGTGCCTGATGCAAAAATACGAGGTGGCCTGGTTTCAACGGGACACCGAAGAACATCTTGTCGTAGTATTCCTTCTGTCATCGTTGAGCGTTCGCCAAGTGAATGCGTGCCGTTTCGTGTGTGCGTCGAATAGAGTCAAGGAGCTTACTGACGTATTCTGTGGCCGACGGGTACACCTGTTGTACTCTCGGTAATCGGACATCCGTGGGCAACCGAACTTCTCTTCCCGTCCACATAAACGACGGCGTTTGCCCGGTAGAAGAGTGGACCGTACTGCGATAAGCCAATAAGCATTTAGGCAACAACGTGTCCCACTCGTAAATGTTCTGGTCCACAAACGCCTTCAAGAGTGACTTCAACGACCGATTCGTACGTTCAACCTGTCCGTTCCCTTGTGGATGGTAAGCCGTTGTTCGCGTTTTATCGATACCAAGTGTTCTGCACATCTCCTGGACCAATGAGCTTTCGAAACATGATCCCCTATCGGAATGCAGTTGTCCAGGCGCTCCCCATTGGCAAACCCAGTGGTTAGTCATCGCTGTTGCCACAGTGAGAGTATCAGCCTGCGCGATTGGAACGGCTTCGCACCATTTGGTGAAGTAGTCAACCATGACTAGGATGTAGCGATTCCCTCTCGGCGTTTCCGGAAGTGGACCAACGAGGTCTACTCCAACTATTTCGTTCGGGTAACCCGCAGTCATGGATTGTAATGGTGCCCTATGAGCAATAGGCGGATTTTTGAACGTCGCGCATCTTTCGCAAGTTTGGCAGAAGTTGACAATGTCTCTTCGTTGGTGCGGCCACCAAAATCGTTGACGCGCCGCCGATTCGAGTTTATTGATTCCAGCGTGTCCCAGCTGTTGGTGCAGTTCCGACAGCACTTCGGTAACTAACGCCTGTGGAACAACGATCCTCCTTAGGTACGAGGGGCCGAAATCGAAGACCAACGCACCCTCTTCGATGGCGAGTTTATCCCACATCGCCCACAAGCACCGAGCTTTGTAGCTTTTCCCTTCCATTTCTTTCGGAGCTGGTTTGTCCCTTCCCGAGCGCCGCTCATGGTAGATGAGTGATATGTCTGGGTCCGAAGCCTGTGCTTCTTGCCAACGACCATACTCGGCTTTTTGTAGGTTGACTAGCGCTACGTGTTGCGTAATGCAGGAAGGACAGTTTCCGTGATCTCGAGACGGAATCCTCGATAGCGCGTCCGCGTTGCCGTGTAGTTTCCCAGGCCGATGGTGACATTCGAAATCATACTCCTGTAGCTGCTCTTGCCATCGAGCAATCTGCCCCTCCGGGTCCCTGAAATTCTGCAACCACCTGAGTGATTGGTGGTCAGTCCGTACTAAGAATTTTCTTCCTAAAAGGTAGTGCCGATTTTGTTTTATGAAAAAGACCAACGCCAACATTTCTTTCCTTGTCGTACAGTAATTGCGTTCTCTTGACGTAAGGCTTCTACTACTGTATGAAACCACTCTCTCTATGCCATCCCGCCCTTTTTGTGACAAAACCGCCCCAATGGCCTGATCGCTGGCATCCGTGTCCAAAATGAACTCCCCAGCGTGTGACGACAAGTCGGGGAAGATTAACATCGGGGCGGTACACAGGGACTCACGCAACCGATCGAAGCCCGTTTGACATTCGACAGTCCAATCGAAACTGCGATTATTCTGCAGCAACGCGTTTAAAGGGGCTGCGACTTCCGAGAACCCTTTGATGAATCGACGGTAGTATGACGCTAGTCCTAAGAAACTGCGTAACTCCTCAACATTCGTTGGGATTGGCCACGCCTTTATCTGATCTGTCTTGCGAGGATCTGTCCGGATGCCTGCCCTAGAGATGATGTGTCCGAGATAGGTAACTTCTTCTTGTAGCAAGCGACATTTTTTGGTTGGAGTTTCAAACCTACATTGATTAGGCACGTTAACACTTCGGCTAGATTGCTTAGATGTTCATCCTTCGTTCTCCCGTGTACGATGACATCGTCCAGATAGACGAGACACTTGTGAGGAATTAAATCGTGAAGCACTTTCTGCATAAGGCGTTGAAACGTTGCAGGGGCGTTTGATAGGCCGAAAGGCATTGTTTGGAACTCATAAAGGCCTGAAGGGATTACAAAGGCTGTCTTCGCTCGGTCACTCTCTTCAACTTCCACTTGCCAATAGCCGGACACCAAATCTAGCGTGCTGAAATAAGCCGACCCTCCGAGCGTGTCGAAAAGGTCATCAATTCTGGGCAATGGATATGCATCTTTCCGCGTGACTTCGTTTAGCCGCCTATAATCAACACACAGCCTAAAGCCACCGTCTTTCTTCTTTACCAAGACGACCGGGGCTGCCCATGGGGAAGTAGAAGGTCGTATAACTTCCTTTTTCAACATCTCGTCTATGAGCTTTTGCAGCTCGCCTTGCCAGTGCACTGGGATCCGTCTTGGGTGAGTCTTAATCGGGGTCGTATTCCCCGTGTCGATTAGGTGTTTCACGACACTGGTGCGGCCCAGGTCTCCTGTCTGCCAGGCGAATGCATCAGAGTGGGCTAGCAACACTTCTTTGAGCTTTCCTAACGTTCGCTCGTCCGTTGGCACAGCGAGTGAGCGGATAAACGTGTCTACCCGGTCTTCCTCGTCAGAGGGGCTCCCACCAATCGTAAACGTCTTAAGACTGTCAGCGTGGCCTTGTCTGAGCGATATAACGCAACTGTCGGTTATCAACTGGCATTTGTCTAGATCCAAGCGACACTTCAGACGTCTCAATAAATCCATTCCAATGATTACAGCAAATGGAAGGTTATCAGCGACTATAAACTCATGGCGAAACTTCTCGTTAGCAAGGTGCACCTGAACAGTGATAGATTCCCGTACAGGCAGGGGTTCCCCATTAGCAACGGTCAAATGATAGTAACATGGAGTCCACACACAATCTGTCAGCGACTGGGTTATATTAGCTCGGACTAGACTTCTGCATGCCCCTGTGTCGATGAGACCTACTAGTGGCACCCCTGCTACGATTAGCTCTACCATTAATGACAATGCGGACGTTGCACTAGTGACAGCGGGGATGAAAACTGACTTCACACGATCGCACTCACCTTGAAGATTTCGCCTGCCAAGGCTTGGTGGGAAATTTCCTCTTCTTGGTGGATGGGGGTGGGGTCTTCGGAAGTACGATTGTACTGGACCTCGATACGGGACGCGATTCCAATTTCTACGTCCTGGTGGTTGAGAGCTAGCGGGCCTGTATCGATTCAGCGCGCAACATGGTTCCATGAGCCCCATGGACGCGTCCACTTGTTCTAGTTGGTCTGCCACCTCCAAGGCTGCCTGAAGGCAAGTAGGGCGTCGTAGACGAAACTCCCTTTTTACCGAGGGAGTTTGGATGCCCTCGAGTAACTGCTCTAAAACGCGTTTGCCTTGTTGTTCCTGCGTTTCGTCTACATAGGCAGATAAGGCCATTCTCCGCAGTTCACGAGCATATGTCCCGACATTTTCCCCCGGTCTCTGATACCGGGCATGAAAGGCCTTGCGCAACTCGTCGGGCAGACCTGGCCGGTCCAGTAACCGCCGAAGGGAGGCGAATGTTTCCGGCGTGACTGGTTCTTCTAGAAGATTGGTATCGGCCACAATATCGAACGCCTCATGCGAGAGTAATCCCATGATGACGGTGCCGTGTTGTGCAACAGGGAAGTTCTTTAAGTACAGTTGGGCTTGTTTTTCCCATCTTGAGTAGGACATGCCCGGTGAAAATCTGTCAGTGGGCGGTAACGGGGGTGCGGACGCGGTTGGTAGCTGGTTCGTGGTCATCTTCTGAAGAGCGTCGGACAGCGATTCCAAAGCGACAGAAATTCTCAATCCGGGATCCACATCGAGCTTTTGGCTTTCATCTTCCATTTGACTCGTTGATTTCGGCATTGCTCTGAGATCCTGGCAGGGTCGCCAATTGTAGAATGCAGACAAGGGAGAACCACAAGGATTGAGACGTAAGTTCTATTACGCAACACGTAGGCTCTATAAGGAAGAATCAATGTAACGGAAAAAGGTAAAGGAAAAGTTACAGTCAACTGTTCTCTTCAGATTTTTGTCCTTCTTCAATAATTGCAGATCATTCGTTTATTCATTTTGGCGTTTTCTGCGCGCGTTTTTCTATTTTTTCGTCTTTACATGCCCCAACCCACCCCTTCGATCGACTGGCCCACACGAGGAATGTTTTCGAGAACCCTGACGCGAACATTGCTCGCTTCTTCGCGGGTCGAGGGTCGCTTCTCCGTGAGACCATGGTCGTTTTCTTCGTGGGACGAGGGTCGTTTTGGCGCGGGGTGCGGCGGGGGGAGAGACCACTCCCAAGCGCACTGTTTGGCAGCAGCGGAGGTTGAGGTCCTGTCGGCCTTTTTCTGGGCTAGCCAGTTTGTTGTAGTCCGACAAGCCCGCTCCAACGGCTCGCCGAAATGCACCCTGCCCTGCATGCAATAAATAACAAATTATAAACGGCACAGCGGACTCCGACTTCCGACGAACCCCCATTTACACGAACGCACGCCCATTTTTACTCGGCACGATTTCGCCTTACGAACCTCGTTTCAACATTCCTTTTCAATTTCGAAGGCTTTCTATGTTCAGCCTTCTAGGGGGGAGCTCTGTAGCGCCCAAAAAGATAACTCTTATCTTTCGTGTACAATTTACTCGTTGACCGATTGTACATTACTCCTTCTTGTTTTAATCTTACAACCGGCTCGACACACAACTGCCTTGTAAGTTCCCGCGCTCACGTGTACGCTCTTGCCTCGCTTCATCTGTCCGCTTCTTGTTGTAGCCCATCGAATACAGTCCGCTGTGTCCGACTCCAATTGCCTTCTGATATCCGCGCTTAATTCCGCGCATCGTCTCGGACTAGTATTAACTAGTACTACAATGTGGCTGTCCCCGGATACCATAGACGGTGAAGCATGTTTACCTGGCTATGGACTGCTTAGATGTGATCGCTCCGTTGGCAGCCAAGGTGGGTGCGTTGCCCTTTATGCGAGTTTTAAACTTGATGTGTTGAGGACCTGTGTGTTCCAGTCGCCGGAACAAACTGTTGAAGATCTGTCGATTATCGCGTGCACTTGCTCTGCTCAGTTTACAATTGTAGGGGTAAATCGAAGTCCTGGAAGTATCTTCAGGGAAGTTATTGAATTTGTTCGTACTCAGGCAGACAATAGGTGTCTAATACTGGGTGACTTCAACCTCTCTGAAATCTGCTGAGTTGATCTATCTTGAAGTTCAGCGGTGGGCACTTTCGGTTCGGATCTTCTCAAGCTAACATTGCAACTGCCTTTGCATCAGTTCGTGGACCTCCCGACTACGTACATGCGCGACCAAATTCCATCTAATTTGGATCTTATTTTTGCGAAGTCACACGATTTCGTAAGTGATATTACCTACGACTGTCCTCTAGGAGCCAGTGACCATGTCTGCCTATCCTTTCGATGTGCTCTAACTAACTGTCATCAAGCTACCGCTGAGGCATGTCCAAATATTTGGCGGGTAGACTTTAACTCAAGGCGAGACAAAGCTTCAGTTTTGCATTGTGCGATCACCGTGGCTGACACCGTTGAGACAGCCTGAGAGAAATTTAAGGCATATCTCACCGAGACATCTGCCCCCACATCCCAATCCTTAAGAGACGGGTGACACCGGCGCTGCCTCCTTGAATAAATCCTACTAGTATATACCAGCTCAGGAAGCGCTCTAAGTGCTAGCGAACTTACCAAGTGGCTTCATCAACCAGCACCTACGGAAGCTATTGAGCTGTTAGAAATAAATGTAAACAACATCTTAGAACTCCTCGTCTTCAGTACGAGGTAGATTTGGCTAACGCAGCCGTAACAAATCCAAAGAAGTTCTTTGCTTACGTAAAGAGACGCAGCTGTACAAAACTCGTCTATACCGGCTTTACTACGAGCGGACGGGACCCATGGGCATACCGACTATGATAATGCTTGTATACTTAGCGTACAGTATACCGGTGTCTTTTCTCGCGAGGCGTGTCTTCCTCAGGTTGTGCTGGTCACAGAAGTCCCAGGGATCCTTGCCTAACTGAAATCAGCATGAGGTGGACACCAGTCTTCAGGCTATTGCAAAGTCTAAATACTTCCAAAGCTTCTGGTCCTGATGCATGAATTGGCCGCTGAGCTAAGTGGCCCTCTGACATGCACGTTTACAACATCACTCAACAGCTGTGCCTTACCTTCGGAGTGGTAGAAGGCAATCATCTTTCCGATTTTTAAGGGCGGGGACAGAGTTCTGCCCGCGAACTACAGGCCTGTCAGCTTAACAAGTGTAGTAGTTAAGTTGTTTGAAAAATTGGTCAGGGATTTGGCGGAGAATCACCTGATTAGGTTTAACCTTCTCAGTGCGGCACAGCAGGGTGCCGTAAGGGATTTTCATGTCTGACAAATTTATTTGTAGCTTCTGAAAACTGAGCTGAGGCAGTAGACAACGGTAGAGCTATCGGCGTGCTTTGCGCTGGCTTTTTGAAAGTCTTTGATACTGTCCCACATCAACGACTCTCATTGAAGTTGAGATCATATGAGATATCTGGACCCGCCCGTAAATGGGTCGCTGCTTTCCTAGAAGGGAGAGAACAGTGTGATGCGTGAAGCGTAACGTTTTGCTTACACAAGCTGTTCTCAGTGGTGTTCCGCAGGGCTCGGTTCTAGGACCGTTGCTTTTTGCAATTTATGTCGATGGCCTACCCCATGAGCTTGAAAAACCGTCGCTATTGTTTGCTGATGACCTCAAGCTCTGGAATATTGTGGATATCCCTGGTGGCTCTGAGGTACTTCAGAATCCCCTGGATATGCTCTGGGATTGGTCAACCTTTGGGCTGATACGTATACATCAGACGAAATGTTCGGTCCTCTGCATTGGAGGTGCTAGTCCTCCAACGCGATAGGTGGTTGGTGGAAGTGAAATCTCTGTTGTCACTCGCCCGTTGGTCTAAGTTGTAGCAGTCTGGAGATTCCCCGGTTTGCTTGTGTAAAATTCTAACCAAAATTCTATAATTGTACACTTAGGCAACCGGTGTGGTTTGTTGAACTGCTTGCTGAGTTCGAATGCTTTACTTGCTCATCGCCATTTTTGCTTGGCGCTCGCTTCGGTTGCAACGCGCGACTGCTCTGTGTGCTGTGTTTGCTCCGTTTCCCTAGCTAGAGCGTCCACGGTGTCGTTCGTTTATAGCTAGCTAACAGGGAATCTTTTGCTGAACCAATAAAAGTTTCCCTGCAACTCGATCTGTCTTCTGGAATCGCTCTCTGGGCTCCCGGAATAGGCAACCCTCTAAATTGGTGACCCCGGATCCGGAACAATCTCAACGCCGGATATTTCGAACTTTTCTCCGGTGAGCTCGTTCCATTTATTTTTCATATTTTCCGGTTTTATTTTTGCATACGGTAGCCTATTTTTTCGCGTCATTTTTTCAAATCATGGAATCTGTAGACCATAAGGTAGAGTCTATGCTTAGTGTTGTATCTCTCTCAGTTCCACCTTTTTGGGACATGGATCCTGTTTTGTGGTTCGCTCATCTGGAGGCTGTTTTATAACCACAGAATCACTTCCGACTACGCGAAGTATTGCAAGCTCCTGTCCTATCTCCCCAAGGAGATATCAACGCAGGTTCGTGACGTTATCATTTCTCAGACCGATAACCGCTATGAGGCTCTGAAGGAGGCCACGATTAAGCGTGTTATGCCCTCTGAGAAAGTTCGCCTGCAGCAGCTTTTTAGGGATCTGCAATTGGGCGACAAACTGCCCTCAACCCTGCTACGCGAGATGCAGCAACTCCTTGGTTCATCAACCATGGACGAGACTTTACTTCGCGAACTATGGCTACAGCGGCTACCGGAAAACACACAAGCGATTCTCGCTACAGTGAGCTCCGTTCCGCTCACTCAACTAGCAGACTTAGCGGATCGAGTTATTGAACGATCACAGCCACAGGCCAACGCCAGCAAGGTCCATGCCGTCGCGTCCCAGGGCACTTCTATCACTGGCTTACAGTCAACTATAGAAGCCCTCCAAACACAAGTTGCGACACTTAGTCGCCAGGTGCAACAGCTTACCATGACCCGTCGTCGTCCTAGCCGCTCAACATCGCCCTGCAAACGCTCTAAGTCTAGAAACAGGCAAGCTAGCTGTTGGTACCATCAGCGTTTTGGTACCGCAGCTCGTAAATGTGTCAAGCCTTGCAACTACGCCGAGCAGCAGGGAAACTGCTCGGCCGGTCGGTAACGGCGACGGACGCGACCGGCCAACACCAAAGTCGCCTCATCCGTGTTAGGGATTTAACTTCCGGCATCGAGTTTCTAGTCGACACTGGTGCCGAAGTTAGCGTCATACCCCGTAGCTCAGATGAGGTCGTCTCACCATCGCCGACCAAGCTGCGTGCCGCCAATGGCACACCAATCGCAACTTTCGGCGAAAAGCTGCTAACGCTCAACTTAGGCCTCCGGCGAACTTTTCGCTGGCCTTTCATAATCGCTGCTGTGCCTTTCGCCATCATAGGCATAGACTTTCTTCAACGCTTCGACCTCATCGTCGACGCCAAAAGGAAGAAGCTTATCGACTCTAGGACACAGCTCAGTGTTATCGGGACTAGCGCCAACGTGGCTGCTATCACTCCCATTCGTGTCCTACCTCAAGCTTCACAGTCTTTTCTAGAGCTTTTCAGCAAGCACCCTAAACTCGTTCGCGTCCTGAACGACTTGCCTCCTGTGACGTCGAACGTCATGCATTACATTTGCACTAAGGGCCCACCTGTTTCGGCCCGCCCTCGCCGACTAGCCCCGGACAAGCTCAAAGCTGCTAAGGCGGAATTCGAGCAAATGCTCGAACTGGGAATCATCCGCCCGTCTAAAAGTCCATGGGCATCACCATTACACATGGTGCCGAAGAAGTCCGGTGACTGGCGCCCTTGTGGTGACTACAGGGCACTTAACAAAGTTACCGTCCCGGATAAATACCCTATCCCGCACATGCACGACTTGACCTCAGCTCTAGCTGGCAAGTCTATCTTCAGCAAAGTCGACTTAGTCCGTGCCTACCACCAGATACCTGTCGCGCCAGACGACATTGCTAAAACAGCAGTCATCACGCCATTCGGCCTATTCGAGTACCTCAGAATGCCTTTCGGCCTCAGCAACGCTGCCCAAACTTTTCAGCGTTTCATTCATGAGGTAACGCGAGGACTCGAAGGCGTTTATCCTTATCTAGATGACATTCTTATCGCCAGCTCTTCTAATGACGAACATCTTCGTCACCTCGACGCACTCTTCCAACGCTTGACGCAGCATGGGGTTACCGTCAACCCCGATAAATGCGAGCTTGGCCAAAGTTCCATCGACTTTCTTGGCCACCGCATATCTACCTCTGGTATCGAAGCCCTGCCAGACAAAATCCAGGCACTGAAGGACTATCCTGCTCCCAGTTCCTTCAAGCAGTTACGCCGATTCCTTGGCCTGGTCAACTATTACAGACGCTTTATACCTAACTGCGCGAGCATTGTTCAACCAATGACTGACTTGCTCCGCGGTAAACAACGGTCTTTTCACTTTACAGACGACGCTAAATTGTCTTTCGAGAAGCTTAAAGACGCTATCTCCAACATAGCGCTTCTCGCCCATCCAGACACGTCTGCATCACTCTCTCTGACAACTGACGCATCAGACACTGCCGTCGGTGCAGTTCTTCAACAACTCATCGACCGTCGATGGATACCTCTAGGTTTCTTCTCAAAGCGCTTACAACCTGCCGAATCGCGATACAGCACCTTCGGTAGGGAACTGTTAGCTATCTACCTAGGTATCCGACATTTCCGTCACTACCTCGAAGGTCGACATTTCACCGTCTTCACCGACCACAAGCCATTGATCTACGCAATCAATGGCGCAACAGACAAGTACTCGCCGCGGGAAACTAGACACCTAGACTACGTTTCTCAGTTTACGACAGACGTACGTCATGTCTCAGGTGCTCTCAATCCCGTCGCGGATGCGCTTTCACGCATTCAGCAGATCAGCTTATCGCCTGGCACCAACATTGATCTAGCCGCTATGGCTGCTGCCCAACAAGCTGATCCCGACATAAGCAAGCCACGACGCAACACCACTGAGACGATCACCATTGATCGACTCAAGCCAGCATTCTTCGACAAGTCTGACTCGCCGGTGCAACAAGCACCTTCACAGCCTGTGCCATCACAGCCGGCACCGCAACCTCAGACGAGTCAGTCCGCTCCAGCAGAACCGACAACCACAACCGACAGCACTCCTACCCGCCCTACTCTCAATCAACGCGGTAGGAAGCTCAAACCTAAGGTTCGTTTTTCAGACTTTGTCAGCACTTACTATTTTACGTAGAACGTGCCTTAGAAATTTTCTGCTCTTACTAAACGTTTTTGAAAATCCACAAAAAAAGACCAAAACGTTTTGAAACTACCAAAAAAGAGCAAAACCTTTTGAAAACACCAAAACAGCTTTGCACGTTTTTCGCTTTGCACTCTTTTGTGTATTGCTATGCATTTATGCTGCTTTTTCATTTTGCTTTCCATATACACCGTCGGTTGGTTGCACCTCGGTTTCACTTTCGCTGGATCCCCGCACGTCAACTGCAAGTGGAACGAACTTCCTGCTCAACTGCCTACGTGAACTTTACTAACTGTCCCCCCCACAAACAGTTTTTTTACCGTTTCGACACCGTAGGGAGGACACGGGTGGGAGCCCGCTAGGGTCCGATTGCATGGTTCTCCCCCAGCAGCTGCATCGGGTTTCACAACCTGGTCTCGCAGAAGGCTGGCCCGCGACGGACAGTCCTCACGTAGATCGAAGGACTGCTTACACAGTCCCTTCTGGGAGAGGGCTATGTAGCAGTCTGGAGATTCCCCGGTTTGCTTGTGTAAAATTCTAACCAAAATTCTATAATTGTACACTTAGGCAACCGGTGTGGTTTGTTGAACTGATTGCTGAGTTCGAATGCTTTACTTGCTCATCGCCATTTTTGCTTGGCGCTCGCTTCGGTTGCAACGCGCGACTGCTCTGTGTGCTGTGTTTGCTCCGTTTCCCTAGCTAGAGCGTCCACGGTGTCGTTCGTTTATAGCTAGCTAACAGGGAATCTTTTGCTGAACCAATAAAAGTTTCCCTGCAACTCGATCTGTCTTCTGGAATCGCTCTCTGGGCTCCCGGAATAGGCAACCCTCTAAAACGTTTCACCCATACCACATTGCTTCACTCTGGGAACAATCGGAGGAAGTCTGCTTGTAGAGGGTTCCGTATAATGTGGTTTAAAATAAAGTAAAAACATCATAGAAAATCGAAGAACTTGTATAAGTTGTTAAATGCATTAAAGTTAATACTGGGGATACATTATAATTAAACCCTATAACTACATACATATGCAAGCTTAGATACAAGCACGTAATAATTATGCAGAAAAACATAAAAAGAGAGGTAACATTAGAAGAATAGATTACTTAGGTTACAAATATGTTATAGGAAAATAAATAAGTGACGTTGAAGGAACATCGCAATGATAACAGATGACCATATATATACCAAGGATTTGGATACAAGCAATAAGCAGTAGGTATTTAATTTTCATCACTCAATGGCACACTGACATCAGGCTACATCTGCTGCACCAAACCGAGCAACATATTTCCGGCCGAGTTAGCGTCCGGTGGTTACCTACTTCGGTAACGGAACATAAACCGCGTCGATATCTTTGAACGAACTGCCACTATTCATGTCGTCTTCCATTTTCGCTTCCAGATCCCGCTGGACCCGGATATATGTCATCCTCACGGTTACAAATCTGAAGTAAAAATATGCTACTTTTATAGAATAGTAAGAGTTAAAACAAAGACGCAGGCATAAACAAGTTCAGGTTTAAGTTCAGATGGGACTGGAACGATAGGAGAATCCCGTGATTGTTCCTGCTTGAGTGGATCGTTGAGCCAGGAATCGATGAAGTGCTCAGTTATCGATGGATCTAAAACGGAGCACCTGTATCGCACCCTGGCCAACCAGTTAATGCCCATGTTTCCTGCCTTAGCGGTCCCTGCTGCGGCAGCCACGTGAAGTAAGCAAAGCATTAGAAGATAAATCGAAGGTAGAGAATATGGAAGTGGACTTGAAATAAGAAAATAATACCAATGCGTGAAGAAAAGTGGAGAAAAGAAAACGGAAGTATGAAGATGCGAGTTACTCAGGAAAATGGATAGGTTTCGTGTCGCCATCCAACAGCGTCAAGTTGCCGCTTAAACCCCTTGACCGTAGATTCTATGATGACAATTTCCGTAAGCATGTTCCAGCGCTCGATGACTCTAAGTGACAGCATGATTTCCGTCCTAGTCCAATCGGAGAGCGGTTTGTCCAGCTTCAAGGAGTGATTGCGTAGAAAAGACAATCTAGCGGGACTGAATAGCTCAGATAAATCTGGACCAACCTTCCAAGTTAAGATACGGTAGGTTAGGAGTAAGTCTCCTCTAAGCCTTCGATAGTGCACTAAATGCATTGCCAAACTAAGTAGACGCTCGGGGTACTTCCGTCCCCGTTATCCCTCGACTAACCTCACTGATAGTCCTTCACGTGCCGGCAAAGCACTAGACTGTAGTTTCAGCCAGTTGGGCATAATCGGTAGTGTGCATCCATCGGATCCCTCAGGATTCGAACCCATGCCCAATATCGGCTTACACTGCCAGTCAGCAGCTTATGACACTGGCCCACGGGGGACATTATCAGTTATGTCGGTGAATAAGAAATTCACACCAGCCATGTCCCTAACTCACAAGACCAATCACAACTGGGCGATTGCCTAATATGTCGCAACAATTTATTGGTTTGTGCTCAGTGTTCCAAATGCTCAAGTGCTTCATGTTCAAGAAGTCGACCATATGTAGTGTATAACTGATATGGTCAGTTGTAGAATAGAGAGGGATGCTGCGAGACGAATTATTTACGTTGAAACTAAAGTTGGTCAACTGTTTCCGTGTACGCCAAATACCTTTGTGGACAAAGCCACTTCGTTGCCGTTCCTTTTCGTACGTAACTAAATCCCGTGGGCCGCGGGCAAGTTAACTTCGATATCGTTGGGCTGAAAGGTGAAATAGGGATAAGGAAACAATTTGCGGTGCGGTTGGTTTGTTGGTGGCCATAAAAATTTGCCGTGTCAGTATCAAAACATTATTTAGGTTTCCGGCGAAACTTGTGGTTCACACTGAGGCCTGCTTTTGGCATTCGCCAACGTCTGCAGCCTTGCAAACAAGCGGGATAAATTGTGTGCCATTTTGGCTCTGAGCTTTCTGCCATTGTAGAGGTGGCAGAAACATGATTAAATTCAAAGATTAAGTTGTAGAGGACTAACAATTGACCTCGTTAATGCTACGCTCCAATTCCGGTTTATTTGGTGTGAGGCTTGTGATTGCACATGAAAATTACGGTGACTTATGTGACCAGCTGTGGTACGCAGTCCACCTAAGGGTAGGTGCTTGTTGGTTTAACCGGTAGCGCCGAAAATGGTAACCCTTAACTTCCATGCACAATTTAATTGTTGGCCAACTGTACATTATTCTTTCTTGTTTTAATCGTCCTTACATCCGGCTCGACACTCGACGGCCTTGTAAGTTCCCGCGCTTAAGTGTTCGCTCTCTTCTCGCTTCATCCGTCCGCTTCTTATTGTAGCTCATCGAATACAGTCCGCTGTGTCCGACTCCCATTGCCTTCTGATATCCGCGCTTAATTTCGCGCACCGTCGCGGACTAGTATTAACAATTCCTACAACTCTACCATGTTTCTCTGTTCACTTTTGGGACTGGCTGATGCATGTGCGGGTCCAACTCCATCACGGCCATTTCCCCACTTAAGTGGTTTCTGTCCTCCTCGAACATGATGACCTCCCATACAACCCAACCTTTAACACCTTGTGCTGAAAACAAAGTTCGTCGAAATATTAGATAAAACTGGACAGCAAAGAATAGCCACTAGACAACAAGCATGTCTCCGTGCTCTATTCCGCTTCTCTAAATCTGCTGTTAACCAGTAATGAACAACAAATGCGAAGGATGAAGATCACGGAACCGCAATTTGCGAGCGACTATTTAGTGCTGGTCGATTTTTCGGATCATTCCTAAAGTGCTATTCATTGCTGCCTTCCAACCACTTCTTGCCTCAAGGTTGCAATTCCAATTTCCAGACCCAATCAATCTTTATTATCTAACTCTTTATGGAGCTTGTGTTCCGTTCCATGGTAATTAGCTTTATTTATCCCTTAAACCCATAGATTACATGCATTTAAATGTGCATGCATTGACCGAGATTTCCAAGGTCGGAACAGACCTGGTATCACTTCATGTGGCTTCGACCTGTGTTATCAATTTTTGATGTTTGGTCTGAATTCCGTCGTCATGGCATTCCGATACTGACGAGCAAGACATTCTCCACATCGCAAGTGAGATGACTATGTTGCGAAATAGTGTAAGGGCAGTTCACACACATGAAAACACCGCGTCCGTGAGGACAGTCGTAAATACACATCCGTGTGCAATTTAAGCACTCGCGTAGCAACCTGATGAATCATGGGATTGCCTGTGTAAATTTCTAAAATTATTTATTGCACACATGAGCAACCGGCGTGATTTGTTGAACTGGTTGCTGAGTTCGAATGCTTGACGTGCTCATCGCCATTTTTGCTTGGCGCTCGTTTCGCTTGCAATGCGCGACTGCCATGTGTGCTGTGCACATTCCTTTCACCTAGCTAGAGCGTCCATGGTGTCATTGATTTATAGCTGGATAACAGGGAATCTTATACTGTACCAATAAAAGTTTTCCTGCAACTCCATTTGCCTTTTTCAATCTCTCCGTGCTCCAGGTACAGGCGAATCACTAAATTAGTGACCCCGATTCCGAAACAATCTCAGCGCCGGATGTTTCGAACTGTTCTCCGATGAGCTCGTTTCATTTAGTTTTAATATCTTCCGTTTTATTTTAGCATACGGTAGCCTATCTTTTGCGTCATTTTTTGTTCATGGATTCTGTGGACCCTAAGGTAGAGCCTCAGCTAAGCGTTGTATCTCTCTCTGTGCCAACTTTTTGGGACATAGATCCTCTTTTAAGGTTCCCTCATCTTGATACTGAGTTTTATAACCACAGAATCCCTTCCGACTACTCGAAGTATTGCAATCTCATGTCCTATCTCCCCAAGGAGATATCAACGCTGGTTCGTGACGTTATCCTTCCTCAGACCGAAAACCGCTATGAGTCTCCCAAGGAGGCTAAGATCTAGCGCGTTATGTCCTCTGAGAAAGTTCGCCTGCAGCAGCCTTTCAGGAATCTGCGGCTGGGCGACAAACTGCCATCAAACATGCTACGAGAGATGCAGCAACACCTTGGTCCCTCAACCGTGGACGAGAAGCAACTTCGTGAACTATGGCTACAGCGGCTACCGAAAAGCCAGCAAGCGCTTCTTGCTACAGTGAGCTTCGTTTCGCTCATTCAACTAGCAGATTTAGCGGATCGATTTATTGAGCGATCGCAAACACAAGCCGACCCCAGCAAGAGAAAAGCTGTTGCGTCCCAGGGCCCTACTATCATCGGCTTACAGCCAACTATAGTAGCCCAGCAAACACAATTTGCGGCCCTTAGTCTCCAGGTCCAACAGCTTACTATGAACCATCGTCGTCCTAGCCGTTCAAAAGCGCTCTTCGAAAGTTATAAGTCTAGCAACAGGCAGGCTAGCTGTTGATACCATCAGCGCTTCGGTACCGCAGCTCGTAATTGTGTCAAACCTTGCAACTTCACAGAGAAGCAGGGAAACTTCTCGGTCGTTCCTTAACGGCGACGGACGCGACCGGCCAACACCAAAGTCGCTTCATCCGCGTTAGGGCTTTTACTTCCGGCACCGAGTTTCTAGTGGACACTGGTGCCGATGTTAGCGTTATACCACATAACCCAGATGAGGTCGTCTCGCCTTCGCCGACCAAGCTGCGTACCGCCGATGGCACACCGATGGCAACTTTCGGAGAAAAGCTGCTAACGCTCAATTTTGGCCTCCGGCGAAGCTTTCGCTGGCCCTTCATAATCGTTGCCGTGCCTTTCACCAGCATAGGTATAGACTTTCTTCAAAGCTTCGACCTCATCGTCGCGCTAAAAGGAAGAAGCTTATCGACTCTAGGACACAGCTCAGTGTTAGCGGGACTAGCGCCAACGTGGCTGCTAGCACTCCCATTCGTGCCTTACCTCAGGCTTCACAAGCTTTTATAGAACATTTCAACAAGCATCCTAAACTCGTTCGCGTCCTGAACGACTTGCCTCCTGTGACGTCAAACGTCATGCAACACATTTTCACAAAGGGCCTACCTGTTTTGGCCCGTTCTCGCAGACTAGCCCCGGACAAGCTGAAAGCTGTTAAAGCGGAATTCGGGCAACTGCTCAAACTGGGAATAATCCGCCTGTCCAAAAGTCCATGGGCATCACCATTACACATGGTACCAAAGAAGTCCGGTGACCGGCGCCCCTGTGGTGACTACAGGGCACTTAAAAATGCTACCGTCCCGGATAAATACCTCATTCCGCACACGCACGACTTACCTCAACTCTAGCTGGTAAGTCTATCTTTAGCAAAGTCGATCTAGTTCGCGCCTACCATCAGATACCTGTCGCGCCAGACGACCTTTTTAAAGCAGCAGTCAACACGCCATTCGGCCTATTCAAGTACCTAAGAATGCCTTTCGGCATCAGCGACGTTGCCCAAACTTTTCAGCGTTTCATTCATGATGTACCGCGAGGACTCGAACGCATTTAACCTTATCTAAATGACATTATCATCGCGTGCTCTTCTGACGAGGAACATCGCCATCACCTCGACGCTCTCGTTCAACGCTTAACACGGCATGGGGTTACCGTCAACCCCGATAAATGCGAGCTTGGCCAAAGCTCCATCGACTTCCTTGACCACCGCATATCCGCGTTTGGTATTGAAGCTCTGCCAGACAAAATCCAGGCACTGAAGGACTACCCTGCTCTCAGTTCCTTCAAACAGTTACGCCGATTCCTTTGCCTGGTCAACTATTATAGACGCTTTATTCCTAACTGTGCGGGCCTTGTTCAACCAATGACTGACTTGCTCCGCGGTAAACAACGGGCTTTTTATTTTGCAGACGACGCGAGACTGTCTTTTGAGGAGCTCAAAGCTGCCATCTCCAACATAGCGCTTCTCGCCCATCCAGACACCTCTGCACCACTCCCCTGACCACCGACGCATCCGACGCTGCCGTTGGTGCCGTTCTTCAACAAATCATCGACCATCGATGGATACCTCTAGGTTTCTTGTCAAAACGTTTTCAACCTTCCGGATCGCGTTACAACACTTTCGGTAAGGAACTGTTAGCTATCTACCTAGGTATCAAACATTTTCGTCACTATCTTGAAGGTCGACATTTTACAGTCTTCACTGACCACCATCCATTGATCAACGCAAGCAATGGCGCAACGGACAAGTATTCTCCGCGGGTAACTAGACACCTAGACTACGTTTCTCAGTTTATGACAGACGTACGACATGTCTCAGGTGCCCTCAATCCCGTCGCAGGTGCGCTCTCACGCATTCAGCAGATCAGTTTATTGTCTGGCACTTACGTTGATCTAGCCGCCATGGCTGCTGCCCAACAAGCTAGTCCCGACATAGACAAGCTACGACGCAACATCTCCTTGAAACTACGCGAAGTTCCACTAGCGTCGTCTAAGGGGACCATTCTTTGCGAAGTTTCACAAACTGCTCAACGACCCGTAGTTCCCACCTCGATGCGCCGACTAGTTTTCAACGCTCTATACAACCTGTCTCATCCCGGCATACGTGCTTCGCAGAGGCTCGTAACTGAACGCTTCGTATGGCCCAACATCAATCGCGACGTCTGCCTTTGGGCAAGCGCTTGCTTAGAGTGTCAGCGCGCCAAGGTACACAGACACATCAAAAGCTTACTTGGCGTCTTTCCCGCTCCTGACTCTCGTTTTGCACACGTCCATGTCGACCTGGTCGGACATTTAGCTACATGCAAATGCTACGTATACCTGCTCACTTGTGTCCACCGATTCACCCTTTGGCCAGAGGCGACTCCAATAGTCAACTGCTCATCTGAGACTGTTGCGCAAGCTTTCCTAGAACGCCAGGTAGCTCAATTCGGTTGCCCAAGCGTAGTTATCATCGACAGAGGATCACACTTTGACGGATCCTTCAACAAACTGCTAAACAGTCTTGGTCGCCAACATAACCGAACCACCGCATGCCATCCCGCAGGTAATGGGATGGCAGAAAGGTTCCACCGGCAACTCAAAGCATCACTCTGTGCCCTTTCTAGCACATCCTGACACGAAGCACTTCCGCTCTTTATCTTAGGCATAAGAAACATGATTAAAGCGGATTTGCACGCCACTCCATGGTCGCTAGTTTTTGGATGCGCACAACGCTTGCCTAGTGAATTCGTCTCACCAAATGCGTCAACAACCTTCGATTACGGCGACTACGCAGCTCGCCTATCTCGTCACATGCGACAGCTTCAGCCGGTGCAACCCAGAGCACAGAGCTTGCGTACTAACGTGGACGAACGCTTAACTACTTGCACGCACATGTTCGTGCGCACTGACAGCGTACGCCGGCCACTTCAACCTCCTTATTCTGGTCCGTACCGTGTCGTACGCAGAAGCGACAAAACGTTTACCATTGACTACAATGATAAGACTGAGACGATCAACGTCGATCGACTCAAGCCAGCATTCCACAACAAGTCTGACACTCCGGTGCAGCAAGCACCTTCACAACTTGCGCCATCACAGCTCGCACCGCCACCTCAAACGAGTCAGTCCGCTCCATCAGAACCGACAACCTCAACCGACGGCATCCCTACTCGCCCTACTATCAATCGACGCGGTAGAAAGCTCAAACCGCAGTTCGTTTGTCGAACTTCGTTCACACTTAATATTTTACATAAAACTTGCCTTTGAAATTTTCTGCTCTTCACAAAGGTTTTTGAAAATCCATAAAAAAGATCAAAACCTTTAGAAATTACCAAAAAAGAGCAAAACCATTTGAAAACCCAAAAACAGCTTTGCACGTTCTTCGCCTTACACTCTTTTGTGTATTGCTATGCATTTATGTTGTTTTTTCATTTTGCTTTCCATATACACCGCCGGTTGATTGCACCTCCGTTCCACTTTCGCTGGATTCCTGCACGTCAACCGGAAGTAGAACGAACTTCTGGACCAACCGCCTACGTGAACTTTACTAACTGTCCCCCATAAAATGATTTTTACTGTTTCGACACCATATGAGGACGCGGGTGGGAGCCCGCTGGGGTCCGATTGCATGGAGCTGCCCCAGCAGATGCATCAGGTTTCACACCCTGGTCTTGCAAATGGCTGGCCCGCGACGCACAGTCCTCACTCAGATAGAAGGACTGCATACGAAGAGCTTTCTAGAGAGGGCTATGTAGCAGTCTGGAGAATCATCGGTTTGCCTGTGTAAATTTCTAACCAAAATTATTTATGGTACACCTGAGCAACCGGTGTGGTTTGTTGAACTGGTTGCTGAGTTCGAATGCTTGACGTGCTCATCGCCATTTTTGCTTGGCGCTCGTTTCGCTTGCAATGCGCGACTGCCATGTGTGCTGTGCACATTCCTTTCACCTAGCTAGAGCGTCCATGGTGTCATTGATTTATAGCTGGATAACAGGGAATCTTATACTGTACCAATAAAAGTTTTCCTGCAACTCCATATGCCTTTTTCAATCGCTCCGCGCTCCAGGTACAGGCGACTTACTATACTTGCAGTACCATTACATTGTATGCGGAATGCACTGGCCGAACACGGAAGTTTCACAGCAGCGCCTTTGGATTGGTAACTTGTAAGCCTCTTAAATCCACTACACATTGAGTCAAGCTTATCCTACATGAACTTGAAGCTCAGCTCTCTGCGTACCTTGAATCGTTGTCGTTGGTTGATACGCCTGTGTCGGAAGCACAGGTTGTTGGGATACTTTGCATTCTTGGTTTTAATTATTGGTAATAATACCGTATTTAAGCCTCAGTATTGCTTTTGTAGGCGATGGAACTGCGTTCTTTCAAGCCTTCCAAGCGAATGGTCGTTCACAGTCACTTTCTCAATTCGAAGACCTTTGTTCTGTCATAAATTTTATTTTCTTTATTCACGGCCCAACACAGATGAGACTGCTAGGGATGTGAGCGTGGGCATTAATTGTTTAAATAAATATTTAAATAGTATATTTCTCGATGGTCTTGGGGCAGGATGGTCAAAAACGTCTATCACAAATATGCAGAAAGGCACACACAAAAGTTGATAACACAAAATTAGTTGTAAAGTGGTCTAGTCATTATGGCAAAACAAATGTTTCACACGTTACCTAAGCGACGTAGATAGTTATTGTTCGCTGGCCGTGAAGGTCACGTAAGCATTTCAGGCTATGAATCCATTTGATGGTACGGAACGCGATGGGACCGTTTGATTACACTATGGTGGTTAAATTTAAACTTCTTTGGTGCCAACTGGTACATCGTTTTACGGCATAAATACTTTGCCTTTTGAGTGCTATGGTCGGATAGCATAAATTGTTATAAACCGTTTAATGGTATTACATGTGATACGATGTGTAAACATTTTACTGAGGTAACGTGAGTAAGATAAGTAAGGTCGAAATGGTGGCGGAAAATCAACAGATGCACACGTGCGGAAGGGGAGCTGGGCTCTAACCAAGGGCGGAATTTTTATTACGGGCTGTGGTGAAATGTAACAGCAATCACGAAGAAATCAATGGCGTGCGTTAATAAATGATTAATAAGTTTTCAATAATCAAAAGGAATGCACTTATTATACTTATAAGGAGGTGAAGCAATCTAACTCTTGTGGTGAAGTAGTTTACAGTATCCATGGTAACACATGCCCCGGAAATCCGAAATGATGAATTACAGTGAAATACTGGTTTTTCAATTGTTTTTTGAACGTTGAAATATCCCTATGGTCTGATACAGGGAAACGTATTTCAAGTATACAAGGTATTAAAATCTGCTAAAATAAAGTGAAGAATGTATTAGTAAGGCTTACCTCGCATGATGTGCTGTAATTGTTCATTGGTGATGAATTCTAATGAAATGTCCTTATCTGCAACGGAGAAATCAGGGAATCAGGAGCTTGCAATAAATGGAAGCAGGCAGATATATTAAACGTTAATGGTAGGGTTGTTGAATGTAAACCTGGACGGAGATGGTGAAGGCATGATATTGTGAAGTATGCAATGAAATGGATGAATTGGTAAATTCTCTATGAGAACTAAAGATGACGAAATGATTATGTGCATAAATTGCGTGCTAAGACAGCAAAGAAGGTTATGTTAACGGAATAAGTACTGCACAGTTGTGCATGGTGTATAAGTATGAGGAAATTATTGACATTGAATGAACTTGGAAGTAATAATGTGCGGCTCATTCATCCTGTAGATGGAGGAAAAGTGGTGCAAGTGGAATGATATATAAAGATGGCATGATGTATAATGTATAAGCGGTGGCATTTCGAAATGATGTTACATAACAGTGGGAAAATGAAATATATATACCCCACGTTGTATGGATATATGTATGTGCTGCGAAGTGTATGGAAAATTTTTGCAATTATTTATATGGTACCTATTATGATAATGGAAATGAGGAAAATGGTGCAATATACTTTGACGCTGACTGTATTTCCGCAGAGAAATGTGAAAAAATGATATCTGCATACATGTATAGTTATTTATAAATATAAGTATATATATATGGATATGGGAATGCATGATAACGCATGTATATCTATTTGAACCTGTTGTATTAATAGAGTGCATAGGGATGTTTTCAATTATGACTTACTTGGGGAAATGTGATAACGCGTTCCTGGATCGGTACCAGGGTGTGTTTAGTATGTGTGGAGGCCAGATTCTTCCGTGGAATGTCAGCACTGGGAGTCATCATGCAACACAATAACGGGCTATGGCCATGAATGAAGGTATCTGTACCTGCGAAGTGCGACGTGTGCTTGCATACTGAGTTCCTTTAAGCGAGAAGCACGGAACTTTTCTAAAATTGAATGAGCATGTAAGCACGCATGCACGTTATGTGAAAGTAAGTGTGCTCACATTTACCCACTTGAGGAATACGGAATAATAAAATGGCATGCTGAATTCAATGACATAGGAATCTTTAAGCCTAATACCGTCACGCGGACGATGCACACCGTCCCCCTCAGCGACGACCAATGCAATGATTATCATTTATCGTTGGTGTTAGTAAAGGGGATTATTTACTCATGTCCTTCTAGGTGGATTTCGTTGCGAATTGCTAAGCAAACAGGAATAATTTGGAAGGCCTTCAGATTCCCATCTGAATATAACACCTTCATATATTAAGTCGTAAGATGTCGCCGTATTGGGCATTATATATGTATATATGTATATGTATATATATATACATATACGTATAGAGAGAGTTAGCGTATTTTTGTATGCCGTGTAATGGACCTTTTGAAATGTACGTGCCTACATATGCATGATTACATACATATATCGGTTCAGGTATGCACACGCACTACCTATATATATATATATGTTTATATAAATATATATATATACCGCTTTGTATATATATGAACATTTATGTATATGTAAATATATATATGTATATATATTTACAATGGCGGGAGAGCCTATGGTGCGCTGAGGCTGGTGGTGGCTAGATCCTGACAGATGGTCTACCCACTGTTGCTACTGTTGCGCCATAGTCTCATGTCCTGGGCGCCTCCACGTGGCGACCGCTGGGTGGGAGTTAGGTTTCGCCCTTCTCCCTGCTAAGATCCAGGACACCAATCCGCATGAGTCAGCTAACTGACCATGTGCTAGACCCGCTGCCTTTCGGGTGTTCATTTAATCGAAGGCTTTGGCTGAGGACCCGAGTCGTTCTCCTGCCAGGATTGGGCGCCCTGGCAGTATCCTAGTCCATCCTCTCCGGAGGTTAGGAAGTGGTCGATGGCCCACTTCCCGTAAACCCTAGCCATTGGAGACAACAGGTTACGGGTGATATTCTCAATGCCCGATTGGCGTAGAGCACGAGTGCCAAGCATTGTCTCTGACGGTGGGAGGACACCTCCGGGTGTTCAATGGTTTGCTACTGCCCGCCTCAAGCCAGGCAGCCCCTGGTCAAATTGGTGCAAACCCGCCAAAAACCCACCTGCGTCTGGCCGTGGTCGCAGGTGCGTATCCAATTACGGTCGCAAAACATATGATAATTGTTCCAGAACCTCAAAGGCTGCGTGTGACGGCCGTCAAGCAGATCCCCATCTGTCTCTGCAATCACATTCCCGAGCTGGATCTGCTCTCCACTGCCTTGTGGGTCAGGCTATTGAGCCAAAGGCTCCGGGCGGAGTCCCTCAAGCAAACCTCCAAACCACCCACTGCCTTGTGGGTCAGGCTATTGAGCCAAAGGCTCCGGGTGGAGTCCCCCAAGCAAACCTCCAAACCACCCACTGCCTTGTGGGTCAGGCTATTGAGCCAAAGGCTCCGGGTAGAGTCCCTCAAGCAAACCTCCGAAGGACAACGACCACCTCGCGTGCGATTGCCCACCAATGCAATCGTATGCCTGCGCGCAAAGCACTCAGCATCGGGTGCTGGAACGTGCGCACACTACTGGACCGGAACTCCAGCGAGCGCCCGGAGCGACGCACTGCACTGGTCGCAATGGAGCTGGCGCGCTACCACATCGATATTGCGGCGCTCAGTGAAACTCGGCTCGCTGAGCAAGGTAAGTTACATGAAGCAAGTGCTGTCTACACATTCTACTGGGTGAGCAACGCCGCCTCAGCACCACGTGAACATGGGGTCGGATTTGCAATATCCGATCGCCTGAATGGCCAGCTGGTGGGTGAACCAACGGGCATCAGCGCGCGACTGATGACTGTTCGCCTACGACCCGTAAGAGGTAAGTTTGCTACTTTCATAAGCACGTACGGTCCGACCATGTGTTATCCTGATGACACGCGTGATCAGTTCTACACTGAGCTATCCTCCGTGATACGGTCTGTGCCGAAGAGCGACCGACTATTTCTGCTGGGTAATTTCAACGCGCGCGTTTGGCGTGATGCATCAGCGTGGACAGATGTTATCGGTGCGCATGGCATTGGTTCAGCGCATGCGAACGGTGACAGGCTGCTCTCACTATGTGCCACTCACGGCCTGATGCTCACGAACACTCGGTTTGCACTGAGTGCGAATGATATAGCAACTTGGGCGCACCCACGGAGTGGTCACGCTCACCTGCTCGACTATGTCATCGTACGTCAGCGTGATATGCGTGAAGTGCGCATGACACGTGTACTGCGTGGAGCTGAGTGTGGCACTGATCACAAGTTGGTTCGGACCAAACTGTACATATATTTTCGTAAATGGATGTACAGCACTCCCGCCGTGAATCGGCGTAAATTTAACATTCTCTCCCTCGGTACTGTGTCGAAGCGTACTGAGCTGGAGAAGGCGATGGCTGCACGCCTGTGTGGTGATGTGGACTGTATAGCCACAGTGGGCGACCTGTGGTACCACATTCGCGACCAGGTGACAGCTGCTGCGGAGGGGTCCATCGGGCGCGCAAACTGTAAACAACCTGATTGGTATGATGACAACAATGTGACAATTGACGCATTGGTGTCAGAGAAGAATGCAGCATTTGCTGCACATGTGGCAGACCCCTGTGACTTGGGGAAGAGTAAGCGGTTTCGCAAACTTCGACGGCGACTGACCCGAGAGCTCCATCGCATAAAAAATGCATGGTGGACGGAGAAGGCGAAGCAGATGGAATGCTACGCCGAACGCTGCCCACACAAGGAATTCTTTGACTCCTTGAAGGCGGTGTATCGATCGAGATTGGAGCCGCTGAGGACACTGATCGATGGTAGTTCAGGCGCTACCTGCACCCAGACTGCAGACATAATGCAGGTCTGGCGGAAACACTTTGACTGTCTCTTGAACAACCGTTCAGGGATCGACTGGCCTACATTGAATGGCCTGAAGCAGCACGATGTGAAGGCGGATCTGGCGGATACGCCGACACTGGATGAGACGCAGAGAGCACTTGTTCAGCTGCGAAACGGCAAATGTGCCGGAGGTGACGGGATCCCACCTGAAGTATTGAAACACGGTGGACTCGCGTTGTTGACTGCGCTGCACCACTTGGTGCAACGTGTATGGATTGAGGAGGAGGTGCCTGCTGAGCTGAAGGATGCCCTTGTGCTACCACTGTACAAGGGCAAAGGGAGCAAGCAATGTTGCACGAATTATCGTGGCATCAACTTGCTGAGTTGTGTGGGCAAGGTGATTGCCCGAATCCTGCTCAATCGCCTCGTGAGTCAGATTGTGGAACCAAACGTGGCGGAAGAGCAATGTGGATTCCGTTCGGGTCGCAGCACTATAGATATGGTGTTTGCGGCTTGTCAGTTGCAAGAGAAGTGCAGAGAACGACACCAGCCATTGTACTCGCTTTTTGTTGATTTCACCAATGCATTTGATACGGTGAACCGCGAGGCACTGTGGCTGGTGTTGGGTAAGTTTGGTTGCCCGCGTAAGTTTGTAAGTTTAATTGAATGTCTGCACAATGGTATGCGAGCGAGGGTGCAGCTGAGTGGAGAGACCTCGGATGACTTTGCAATTGTCACTAGTGTGAAGCAAGACTGTGTCTTAGCTCCTGCTCTTCGTGCCATGATGTCTTGTGCCTTTGATGCGGTTTGGGCTCACGGTGTTGGTTTGGAGCACCGTATTGATGGTGGGTTGCTGAACATCCGTCGTTTTGGTGCGAGAACTCTAGTCTGTGAGACAGCTATCCGTATGTTGCTGTTTGCTGACGACTGTGCCTTGTTTTCACACAGCGCGGATGAGTTGCAGCACATGACTAGTGCTCTGGCTTCGACAGCGGCCAAATTCGGGCTCACCATCAACACAAGCAAAACTGTCTGTCTCTTTCAGCCTTCACCGGAGGTGCAATCTTCAATAGTGCCGCAAATCAGCATTGGTGCTGAAGTATTGGAAACCACCTCCCGCTTCTGCTACCTTGGGAGTGTGATGTATACTGATCAGCAGCTACACGTTGAGTTGCGTAATCGCGTGTCGAAGGCGGCAGCAGCATTCGGGAAGCTTGAGTACCGAGTGTGGAACAACCATCAGCTTAGCATTGGCACGAAGCTGATGGTGTACAACTCCATGGTACTGTCCGTTCTTCTATACGGCAGTGAAACGTGGACTATGTACCGGCGGGATGTACAATATCTCGAGCGGTTCCATCAGCAGTGTCTGCGACGAATTCTGCGGATCGGTTGAGGCGCAGCGTTGCAGACACGGAAGTGTTGCGCCGAAGTGGGATGTATGCAGTGGACTGCATGCTTTTACTGCGACACCTGAGATGGCTCGGTCATGTGAGCCGTACGGATTCGACGCGGATACCGAAACAACTCTTATACGGCCAGCTGAGTATTGGGAAGCGGCACGTGGGGAAACCAAAGTTACGTTACCAGGACATGATTTAAGTGAGCCTCACATGTTCTAATCTTGATTGCAGATCATGGGAATCGAAGGCGGTTGATCGGCGCGTATGGCGCGACCTAATCACGAAGGCAGTTGCTGAGGTGCGGGAGAAATCCCTCATGCATGCAGAGAAGAAGCGGCAGTTGCGGAAGCAGCAAGCACCGATGGATTGTATTCCATCGACATCGAGCGCATTGTGCTGTAGAACATGCGGTCGCGAGTGCCTTAGTCAGGCAGCCCTAGTGAGCCATGAGAGAGGTCACTCGGGACCACTGCCGAAGCGACGACGGGTCCCGCAGTGTACGTAGGCAGCACCGGCGCAACGTTTGTAGGCACGCTGAATTCGATTTACTAACCGCATGCTTGCATGCCAAGTCTCTTTATTTTAGGTGGTGGGTTTTCAGTTCTCTCTTAATTCCTTTCTTTCTCATATAAATGTCTAGTGGGCCATGAGCTAGGTCCTTTGGGGCCACTACAGAAGCGACGACGGGTCCTGCAGAGAATTACGGCGAGCCGGCGCAGCGTTTGTAGGCACGCTGAATTCGATTTACTAATCGCGTGCTTGCATGCTAAGTCTCTTTATTTCTTTCTCATATAAATATCTCCCTGTACTCTATTCCATTAACTTGCACACATCGCTTCAGCCAATTGTATTCGATTTCCATAACACTTTGTGTTCGTGGCATACCGTGAACTATACTTCCTGACCTCGTGCACTTAGCTAGGATGTGTTTGTAAACAACTTATTACGTATGCTATTTAATGAAGGTTTATGTCACCGTTTCCTTATGCATTAACCGAGTTTTTCACTTTTTCTTTCTCTCCCTTTCAAGTGTTTGGCTGTTGTTTGATATCCCCGGTGTGGCTGCGCTTGATGTGTATGTTGATAAGGTGCCTACCTGGCTATTACCCACTGCGTCGTCCATAATGACTCCAGGAGACAGTTGGTCGTTGCTGGAGGGGACGGGGTGCACGGTCCTTGTGGCCGTGTTAGGCTCGAAGAGTGGTTCCATGCACTCAGTGTGGAGCGGACTACGGTCCAGCCACCGCCTTGTGTGCGCTTGATTCCACAAATACAGCGTGGTTGTGTTTGCCTGTGAAGTAGTGTGGGCCCGCTCCGTTGATGAAACGTGGCTCCCATCCACATGCCTCCCGGTCTTATTCTTTCGGGTTTACACTGGATATGGGGTATGTGGTTGGAGCTGTGGGTGGTGCAGCGCAAGCCATCCATGGTCCCTCTGTAGGCGCAGGCGTCCTGTGGCTTGCCACAGTGACAGGCAAATCCGAAACCGGATGCCGCCAACCATATATTTACAATTATAAATTATATTGCCATATATATATATTTATTTATTTATAATTATATATAAATATACATCCATACACAAATACGTTGATCATTAACGCAGGAGCCTGCAAATTTATATACGTAAATAGGTATATATATAGCTATATAGGTATATAGGTGTGTAGGTATATATATATATATACATAGGTATACATATAGAGGTATATATATATGTATACCTGTATATATATAGAGAATTACAATTATAGAGAAATATATACACATCCATACACAGATACGTTGAACACTAACGCAGCTGCTTGCAAATTTATATACGTAAATAGGCATATGTGTGTAAATATCCACATTTGCATTTCAGAATCACGCGTACAATCACCCCAGTTTATATGCGGTTAACATATTTATCTCGCAATAAGAACATGTTCCACATGATCCTTACTTGCGTAACACTTCGCAACATACTCAAACTAACAACAAACCGTTCGCACAATTACGTATTCCCTTTCACCGATAACAATAATTAATCCCTCTCACCTCATGATCATTTACGACTACCCGTTTACAGACTAGGCATTACGGTAACATAATATAGCCGTTACCCTACATTCCGTATTACATTTGGTTATTTCATTCCGTATTTCCTCAACTATGCACATAGAGATGCCCTCGTCATCCCCGTTACTCCTTTCGCACTTCTTACCATTTACCAATTCACATTGACTTACAGGTTACCATCAAGACATCCAAAGTAAGTTGCAAACCTATTAATTACGTATTTCCCATCATTAGGAATAAACTTCGTACATGTCTTGCTTTAGAATCTCGCATTTCCTATCCTCCGTGAGAGTTGTTAGTGCGACTAAAATTCCGTGCAGCTTTCTCAACCTTATATCTACACCATTTACTTTACTGTCATGATGGCGAGAAAGATGTTGAACATCTATGTAGCTATATCTCAATGTAGGACATGTCCCACTGACACAGTGTTACCTGTAGTAGTGAGCTAGCCTAGGTGAAAAAAGTACAATATTTACAAGCATAGAAAAATTCTCCATGTACTTACGATATATTCTTGGATGAACCACATGGAGTCCTTCACCAGCTCCGCCGCCTATTGCGGATGGGCATTGTTTCGGAAGCTGTAGTTGGTGGATTAACGAGCTTCATGGGTTATAATCATTGAACGATTCCTTCGTCAGTTTCCTGTGAAGGCTTCGTCGAATCTGGCATCCGCAAAGTGCGCGTCCAGGAATCGTTTGAATTCCGACACCGAGTTCGCTTCTACTATCCGCGAGGGCAAACGGTTCCACATGTTCACCACTCGCCGCTCAAGACACAAGGGATGAGCTACCCACTTGAGGTCAGGGACTACCAGTTTGTACTGGTGACCTCGTGTGCTGCTTGACGCACGGACATGGAGCAGTGGCCTCAGCATCGGATAAGCACCCAGATGCAATACCCGATGGGTCATGATGAGGTCCACTCGCACGCGGCGGTAGGCTAGAGTATACAGACCCAATTGTCTGCATCTTTCTTCATACGGCACACCCTGAAGACCGGGAATGAGCCGTGTGGCTATGTGTTGTACTCTTTCGAGCTTGTGTATCTCGCCTTTCGTCAACGGACAGCAGGCGGGTGAGCCGTATTCTAGCACCGGTCGTACAATGGATGTGAAGAGACGAGTGGCAATCTCTTTCGACCAGGTGCAGAAGCTACGTTTCAGCGCCCACAGCGAACGCAATGCTGTGCGATACATATTGTTCGTGTTGTCCAGTGACTTGATGTCGTAACGTTGTATAACGCCAAGGTCTCTGACGCAATGCGTCGGGTGTAGAACTTGGCCGTCGAGAGTGTGCGATCGGCCCGCTCCACCTTTACCGAGGCATTGTTAAAAGTGATTCCTGTTTACAGTACACGGTTAGTTGCGGTTTCAATAAATGCAACATTTTAATGCGGTACATTATCAGTAATACCGGCTTATCCGTTCACCGCATTTTCTGCACATTCCCATCTGTTGATTTTCCGCCACCATCTCGGCCTTCCTTATTTCAGTAACATTACCTCAGTAAAATGTTTACACATCACAGCCTATGTAGTACTACTAAACGATATATACTAATTTATGCTACCTATCCATAGCATTATGAGGGCAAATCATTCACGCCGCAAAACGGGTGTACCAATTGGCACCACCGAAATTCAAATTTAACCGCGTTAGCGCACTCAGAGGTTCCCGACTCCATGGCGTACGATTTCGAAAATACTGTTTCTACCGCGTATCTGGTTTCCGACAATTGCAATAACACTTTTGCAGAGATTTAAATAAAACTGCAAAGGCGGAAAGATAGCCGGGAATAATGCCATAAAATGACCATAAACTATTTATGGCGCACTAGGTTTTGCGGGGTAATGGTGCGTATCTGACTTCTGACACATTTAAACAAACGCAAAATCACATTTGCACAGAATTGAATAAATTTGCAAAGCCACAAAGATAGCCGGGAACCATGTTATAAAATGACACGAAACTATTTATTGCGCTCTAGGTTTTGCGGAGTGACGGTGCTGCGAATACGTCGCAGCCCGAAGTAGGTAACTCGGCCGGAAATATGTTGTGCGGTTTGGTACAGCAGATGTAGCCTGGTGTCAATGTGCCACTGAGTGATGAAAATTAAATACCTACTGCTTATTGCTTGTATCCAATTCCTTGGTATATATATGGTCATTTATTATCATGGCGATGTTCCTTCAACGTCACTTATTTATTTTCCTATAACATGTTTGTTACCTAAGTAATCTATTCCTCTGATGTTACCTCTCCTTTTATGTTTTCTGTATAATTATTACGTGCTTGTATCTAAGCTTGCATATGTATGTAGTTATAGAGTTTAATTATAATGTATCCCCAGTATTAACTTTAATACATTTAACAACGTATACAAGTTCTTCGATTTTCTATGATGTTTTTAATTTAATGTAACATTATTAGTTTGTTTATTTTACCACTGCCTTTATCGTTGCCACACACCCATCTTTGAAAGTTCAGCTAAGTTAGAGGACGCCTACTTTAAAATCTTTTTCGCAAATCTTTTAGTTATATATCGCGTTCCGGGGCCGTTTGATTGCGCTATGAAAAAATTGTGTTGATTTAGGACGTTCCGTGGTACAAATGGTACATAGCAACGAGGTTATCTAGCGACGTTGCCAAGGAGGATGAATGTGCAAATAGCTGGAGATAGCTGGAATGTGTTGAGGAAATCGGATTGTGTGAATTGTGATACATTGAAAATGGTTACCGGTAAGGGTGCATTTGTTTGACGTTTGTTTTATTATTTCGGTGGCCGTACCTGTTTTTGCTGCTACCGCTGTGCTTGTGAATGATAGTGAGCCGTGCAGGTCTTTGGTTATTGGGAAGTATGAAAGTGTTGAATGCATTGACGATCGTGGAACTTTTAAGGATTGAAACGGCGACTTGTTTTTCCCGAGTTTCCTCCGTGTCTGCTGCGGCGTACCAGCGTGGAAGGCGGAAGCAGTTTCCGGATGCGGACGGCTACGGTTTCATCCTTTACCGTTGCGTACATTGTTAACGTTCTGGATCGCGTGGCAAGTGGTGAGTTAATATTTATGCAACACGTAAACTAACGCCTGTAGACACAAATCGTACAAATGCAAGGGGCGATTCGAGGTGGTTTGGAAGGAGAAGGAAGTGCTGGAAGGAAGAAAGAGCAGGGGAAGTAAGTGCTTCGTTTGATAGTCAGTTTTCATAGCACGACTAATTTGAGGCACTTCATCTATTAGGAGTACGGCAAACGTGTAACCCTTATGGACCTGAGTAATCTGCGCCTTCGTCATCGAAATAGAACGTCATGTGAGTTGTCTGAGGTGGCAACGATGTAGGAAGGTCACGGTATTCGCCGATTGGTGTCTGATGGTCTCCAGATTCGGTATGTGTTCTTCCCTCCATCTGTAGTCCGTGGCATGGTTAAGCGTCATGGCGAGGTTTTATTGCGCGATGCGACACACCAGTTTAATTATGGTGGGTACATTTTGTGTGATTGCATGTTCGTGAACACCACTGGTCTATGGATTTCTTTCCTCTACGTCCTATTACCGGATAAGACTTCCTATATCTATGGGCAAGCGTTGGAGGCGCATGCGGATGATGATGCCTAGCAGCATACGTTGCCGCACGGTGGTGACGAATAAATGTGCTGCTCAGTTGCAGGCGTTTCGACGTTTGTATCCCAACGCAAAGATCGTGTTTTGCTGGTACCATGTTAGAGTGGACATGGCTAGACGTTGCGGTCGCATACGCGGGATGTCAGATGCTCGCCGGATCTAGTTACGCGCGTGGCTTCATAACCTGAAATATAGTCTTGATGCGTCGGTATTTGAAAGAATATTGAACACGGTGCTACGTGGCAATCCGGAATGCTACCGGTATTTGTGCGCAACATGGATCCAACACGCAGACTCTTGGGCGGCTCACAGACAAAGGGATGCTGTGTTTTTGTATGCCGTACGACCAACAGGGTAGAGAATGAGAACAAGTATCTTAAGGAATACCTATCGGAACTGTCATCCTTGCTCACTCTGTTCACCTGCGTCGTTGATAAGGTAAGCAGTACCGTGCACGAAAATAACAGCCTAATAGCTAGGCGTCGCATGAGCGCAGTTTCTATTATATTGGAGGTGTCCTCAGTGGCGGCGGTTTTCGCACAGCTCAGCGATTCCGCAGGAAATGTCCTCATAGCCCATTTTCGTGCACCTACCATTCTGGGTTTTCGGTCAGGTGGGCCTTATTGGTTAGTTACCTGTCCTCGTTCGATAGTGCGTCCGGTATACATAACACGCGACAGTGAATGCGATTGCGAGTTCAGTCAGCAGTGGCGGCTTCCATGTGCCCACATTTGTTATGTGTCGGCGCTTCTCGGACAACCCACGGAGCATATACTATACGGATGTCGGTGGATTGCACCCCGGCAACCTCCCGCAGGTACCCGCGACTGTGTTCCGGGGGATGGTAGTGTGCAACTTCTAGACCGTCAGGTAGCGGATAGACATGCGGTTGTTAGCCATATCATAAAATTTCGCAAGACACGGGATGTTTTTTCAGACATCGGCACGCAATTGTGCAGCTACGGATCGGAGAACTTCTCCGCGACGTTGAACTTCTTGATAATCGTTGCGTTGCTCATGTCCAAGGAAGGCAGTTTTCAGTTGTATGGTTGATGGTCTAAGTGCCCTGCTCCCCTTCTCTTGGATACGGGGGCTAACATCCGGATGTTATGTGACTTACCGACGCCGGGAACATCCCATGATGGCACAGCGGTCGCGGTAGCGAGCGCTGCATGCGTACTCACAGGTGCGGTTTGTTTTCCATGATGACTTCTGTTTCAGAGACGCAGTGATGTGCGTGGGGCACCGCCTTGAAAAGTACCACTGTCACTGAGGCGCCTCCCACGTATCGCCTCCGTCATGTGCTCCGTCATGAAAAGCTACCCACAGGTGACATTGTTCTTCCATGGATACTTATCGTTCGCAGCCACGGTAACACTCCCCTCCAATTGACTTCCAACAACAGGATAACAGCGCGCGTATTCCCACGTGTGGCCTCCGCCCAACTGACGCAATCCATTGCACGACATGCATCACCAGGTTGCCATGACAGCAGCTAAGTACCTGTGCGCCAATCGCCCTCCCTTCCATACATATGGTACGTACAGCCACCTCCAAACTTCGCATCACTCTTAGCCACCGTCTGCATTGCCACCGTCCGTTCCCTTACACCATCCATGTAAATCACTGCTACGCACCCCCTTAAAGCGGATTGTATATCTTACGCAGTTTATTTGCCTCACACGTCCTATCGCACTACTGCTCTCTTAATTATTTTTCCACGGACATTCAGAGTCAAGGTTGGGAAAACGAGTTTCAGTCGTCCCGAACGATAAGGCCGTCTAACCAATGTCATCCTCACACATGCGTGACGTGCGTGCTACTGGTTCATTTGGATTATTTCCCTCTATCCTCTCTCCATCTTCTCGCAGCGTTGTCACTGTACGCTCATTCGAACCGGATTTACCAGCTCTACACAGTGATCCATCATACGTGGAAATATCTTCTACGATTAGAGGCTGTGCCATCACTAACCGTTTTCACTGCCATCTGTGATTAAGCGCAGGCGTTTAGTTCAATCATATTGAGCCGATTGCCTTTCTTTGTGACACCATTCTATACAGAATTCTCGAGGCAGGCCGAAAAGCCTAAGCTTACTCCGATCCAGTGTTTATCAACACAGCTGTGAAAGAATCTGTGATCTGTCAATCTGTGTTCAGCGCTCTGTTCAGGTTGCAGTCACTCGCCATTCCTTGTGACCTTGTCAGCCAGTGCGGCTGCATAACCCACCACACAGACCGCGCGACCACGCCGACCGCTCATTTAACCTTGCAACCACCACGCTCGCCTGACCGATGTGCGCCGCTCTCAAAGCTGTAAAAGTACAGAACGCTAACCAACCCACTGGGTCAGATAACGACACCAAATTGAATGGCAGAAAGGCGAAACCGAAGAGACTCCAAGCGAAAGGCATTTGCGGGTTAGGAGAAGGTCATCGAGTAGTAAACATCGGTCTGGCTTGTTCGCACTGTTTGGAATGGTACCATACGAAATGTGCAAATGTGTCCCAACAACAGTTACGGGAGCGAAATAGCTCCCAAGATGCATTTTGGTTCTGTACTGCGTGCTCCACCATCCCCTCGTTAAGTGCTTGCTTATCCTAGCTGAGAAATGCAACCGGTTAATCGCAGAAGCAGAGCAGAGGATAAACAATAAGATTACTTCAATGGAAGCGAGTATGGACCACAGAAGCGTAGCGGCTGCTAAGCAACGGAATGCTGAACAATCCGCTTCCCCTGCACCGCAATCAGCCACGTCCCATCTCCGTTGTCTTCTCCAACTTTGATAGAACGCCGGGCGAAAACAGACTGTACCTACGTGAATCAAACAGTACTCACAGCAACGAAAATCAGGCACCATTCAAAACGTCTGGTTAAGCAAATTCCACTAGACCTGACATCTAGTATTAACAAGGATGAAGCAGCCAAACAGCAACCCTTGGTACCTGTAGCTCAAATATCTCTTGTCGAGACTAAGCCTCCCAGAACATCGGTTACATTTGCAGAGATTGCTGCAAGGGTCCACCGAGAGGCCGCCGTTGCGTCCTCTTCCATTGTAAACACCGTTAACGCAAATAGAGAGGAAAACAGCAAACAATCACTTGTCAACAAGTCAAGACAAATGAGTACCATACCTTGTAGATCGATTAAAAAGGGATCCAACAACAGTGCCCGGACTGTTGTATGCTCAAATGTCCCTGAATCTACCGCCATCACATTGCGGGATAAGTTATCAGACGACCAAGACCAATGGAACTCATTGTGTATGCAGATGAGTATCAAAGCCAAGCCCATAAACTTGTTACGAATTACTCGTCATCCGAACTCGCCACACTATGGTGAACCCAGACTTATTCGAGTAACTCTAGAATCCTCCACCGACGTAGAAAACGTTTTGCTCTCCGCAAGCGCGCTAAAACACGAATCCTGTGGGATACGTATCTATCCTGATGTCCCTTGGAGCGCGCGACAACCAAAACGAAACACCGAAGAGGGGCACAGCAAGCAAGACCGCCTAAACACAATCTTCATACATGGCGTACCAGAACATCCTTCTAACGATGTTCAAGAGACCAGAAAGCACGATTTAGAACAGTGGCGGTTCATTCGTGATACACTTTCTTTGGATAATGTTGTGGCACTATCGCTCACCAGGATACCTCTCTCACCAAATTATAGAGGATGCGGCCCTAGAATCCTAAAACTTGTGGTTCAGTCAGAGCAACAAGCAAAGGATGTTTTGGATCGATGGCGAGAAATCGGAAACTTCTTCCTTCCGAAATTCGGTTAAAGGTCGCAAACACTTTGCACAGCTCAAATATTAAAGCAACTGAAGCAGCAAGCATACTGACGAATGTACAGAAGTGTAACTTGACTGCTGCTTTAATTGACTCTGACGTAGGTCTAAACGATGGCTGGGACGCACCTTGGCCCAATCAAGTTGCAAACGAGGTATCATTGACCAATCAAAAAAGACGAGTAACTGCTGACCTCCCATCGGTCGGCATTCTCCCACACTTGACAGCTTCACCTCTCTGCGGGCTCCTAGAGACCGAGAAACTGGCCTGTTTGTATACAAATGCTCAGGGACTTTCTAACAAACTGGCTGAACTGAAAGATCGCCAAGCTTCCGGCTCGTATGATGTCATTGGTATCAACGAGACATGGTTGTACACGGGAATGACGGACGCTGAAGTGTCGCTACCCGGCATGTCGCTGATCCGGAACGACAGGCTCACAAAAGGAGGAGGGGTAATCCTGTACTACCGAAACGACTTACAGTGCGAAGCCGTGGAGGATTCAGACTCGCAGTTCCCCGACTCTCTTTGGTGCCGGTTGCAGTTAGAAGGCAGGGACGCTTGCCTTATTGTCTTGGTGTACCGCGCCCCTAACTCAACACCCGAAACCGACTACCACCTAGCGGCTGCTTTAAGGTGCAGTTTATAACAAAACTACACTCGCATTCTTATCATGGGTGATTTCAACGTACATTGTTTAGAAGCCCCTGCCACGATCGGAGAACAATTCAAAACCGATTTACAAGATCTAGTAACTACTGTTCCTCTTTACAACCACATCACTTTGCCCACTCGGTTCAGAACTGGTAACAGGCCATCTATGCTGGATCTCGTGCTTAGCAACGAGGAGCATATGATTGATGCGTTGGTTTTAGACTGCCCGTTGGGTCGCAGTGATCACGCAGTGATCAGTTTCAACTTCGTCTGCTATGCAGAATATCTGAATGATAACGATGATACTGTGCGAACCATCACAAGGTACGACCGACTCGCCCAGCTAGTCAAAGCCACAACTTGGTCTTTCCTCGAAGAAGAACCCCCGGAAGTCGCCTGGCTCGAGTTCGTCAACAAATTCAGTCAGCTGATTGCACATGCTTCAGAGATAAAAGCTTGCAATAAGTGCAAATCAGTTTCTTTCGTTAGGAGCAGAACCCGAAAATGGATGACAGTACGCAACGCAGCATGGCGAGTGTACAGAGAAGCTCCAGCACCAGAAACTTGGGACAACTACGTAGCCCAACGTAACCACTGCACTCAACTGTTAAGAGAAGACAAAGCCGCCTATCAGCAGAACATCGCAAAAACCTTCAGTGCTAACCACAAACTGCTGTACAAGCACGTTAATAGCCTACGAAAGGTGAGGCAAGGATTTCCTCCACTCAAGACGGCTGATGGCCCAACAAGAACGTCTATGGAAGCTGCAAACGCGCTGCAGATGCAATACGCCCCCACGTTTCAAAGAGTCTTGCCACCAAGCGATCTACCAAGCTTTGTATTCTGCTCGCCAGGACTAACCCACATCAATTTTACCGCAGAGGCTGTATTGCAAAAGCTGACTTCTCTACGCAAACACAGCTCGCCGGGTGTCGACACCATTCGTCCAGAGGCATTGGGAGCAGCAGCAAACCAACTGGCAGAACCGTTAGCTCAGTTTTTCCAGCACTGCTTAGACCAGAACCAAGTTCCCGCCATGTGGAAGCTTGGAATAATAAGCCCGATTCACAAAGGTGGAAGCAGAACTGATCCCTCCAACTACCGCCCAGTAACCCTTCTTCCTATACTCTCCAAATTCATGGAATCCATAGTTGCCGATGCACTGATGTGCTATCTGGATAACTGCAACCTTATCACTGCTGAACAGCACGGTTTCCGTCGACAGCGGTTATGTACAACGAATTTACTAATTGCACGCAGTGGTTGGACCGAGGCAGCCAACGCTGGAGAAGGTGTTGATGTGATCTACCTGGATTTTTCCAAGGCTTTCGATCGTCTAGACCATCGGATACTACTATCCAAGCTGCAGCATTACGGGATCGGAGACCCTCTTTTAAGCTGGATCGGCAACTTTCTATTTCAACGGCAATTAGTGATCAGAGTTCGGAACTCTATATCGGACCCCATACAAGTGGAGTGTGGTGTGCCGCAAGGCTCGGTTCTAGGTCCACGTTTGTTTTTGGTGTTCATTAATGACCTTGCACAGGGAATCGCTTCAAACTTCCTAAAGTTTGCCGACGATATCAAGATCTGGCGCAGGATCCAGGCGATCACCGACCAACATTTGCTTCAGAGTGATTTAGATACGGTGTATCAATGGTCGACCCAAAACTTATTGCATTTCAACGTCAATAAATGCAAGGTGCTTTCCGTCCGACATCAAAGCAGCTACTCATACCGACTCGGAACGGATGTACTGCAACAATCAACTGTCGAACGTGACTTGGGTGTCCTGGTTCAAGATGACTTGGGTTGCTCCAGGCAATCCGAAAGGGCCTCGAAGACCGGGAACCAACACGTCGGGCTGTTGAGGCGGGCCTTTGGACAAATAAACAGCTCCATATTTCGACAAATGCCTAGTGCTTATGTTCGCCCCCATGTCGAATATGCAATTCCAGCCTGGCATCCATGGCTGAAACACGACCTTAATGCATTGAAGCAGCCACAACGCCGGGCATCTAAGAACGTAATTGGAATGCGCAATCGTTCCTACCAGGCCAGGCTGCGGCGACTAGGATTGTTCAGTGGAAGCCATCGCAGACTAAGAGGCGACCTGATTATGGCATACTTGATTCTGCGAGACCCACATCATATGTGCCGCCCTTTACTGCAACTCAGCAGCAATACAAAACTGAGGCCAATCATTAAAACTCGCAGAACAATACAGTCGTCTGGAGTGCCGCAGAAATTTCTTTTCCATCCGTGTCTGTCACCCGTAGAATGCTCTCCTAGAAGCGATTGTCTCTGCACCGACACTAACAGTATTTAAAAGACGGTTAGACGATGCACTCATTCACTTACACTTTGTTACTTAACACTACGTCTCCATCTTACACCTGGAGTTTACCATGGAATTATTTGTTGTTAACTGTGGATGCTGTGAATCTAAGAGGATCGCAGGACTGCAGCGAAGCGAACGATAAGTCCTTATTTTCATATTTAAAGCATTAACTATTTTACTATCCTTATCATCATTATTGTTATGTTGATATCCCTTGCAACTATCCAACGGGACTTGTAAAGCAACGCTTCTTAACCCGTATAAATTCATTGTTCATTGTTCAGTCATGAACATCAAATTGCAACACACTTCTTGCGTCTTTTCATTGCAAGTACCCTGTGAGGATGTTCCACGGACATGAATCGACACGAGTTTGAGGGGTCCGCAAACCATTGCTCAGTGTTCTCGCTTCGTGGGTAACGAGCCACTAACCAGCCCACCCGCCAGGTCGGGAATATTTGTGAATGGTTTAAACATCATACGGCACCGGTGCATTAGCTTCCCTCGTGCGGTTTACTACACCATTGCATTGAGCCGTTATGAAGGATAACTTCACCGAGTTTTTATCATGCGGTTCCGCTTGCGGTGCACGCTCGCAGGAGACCCATTCCCATTTACCAGAGCGGGGACATGGACGTCAAGGAAACACCTCGCGATACCACAGGTTAGTAAGCTATAGTGAACATGGCATTCCCATTAGTCGGTTGGATTTGTTCCACCATGCACTGTTCCCCTTCAACACCATTAAACAATGACAGTCAGAACATTACTTCCACGGCTTCATTACAGCGTAATTATCTCCATGTGTTGTACGTCTGCTCCCGTTCATGAAGGACGTTTCAGGTCCGCCTCAGCTTTTGGTATCACAATGATGGGGTAATGCAGTGTGCTGCACTGCTGACTTTCCAAATCATGGTGAGATTGCTTGCTTCCTCGCAATCACTCATCATGCATGGTAATAGGGAATCCCGGTCCACGGGATTGCCGTAAGCCCGCGCTCTGCTAAAGCTGCGCGCATACAATGATCGGATAATATTCACATATTTCTCACGGACACCTTTCCTGAGTAGACAGTCTCAAAGTGCATGTCTGTCCCCCGAGTTAAATGCACCTTTGATATCGAGGAACACGACAACGGTTAGCCGCCAATATATGTGACGGTGCTCCAACAACCGGCGCAAGGTGAAGATGCGGTCAATGCATCCAAGACCTCGACGAAATCCACCTTGCTGTTAACGAATCCGGCTTGCTAGTGTGCCAGTGAGTCTGTGAAGGATGACAGAGGCAAGCAGTTTGGAGGCGATGGGTATCAGACTGATTCTTCTATGGCTGCCGCATTCCGATCGTGAGATTCCTTAGCAAATTGGGACTAGAACGGAGCGACTGCAATCAGTTGGTTCAGTTTTCTGCTCCAACAATTTGACTAGTAACTAGTGTACATCATCAACAAGACAAGACCCCCGAATTTGAAGACGGCTGGAAGAAGAGCAACAAGTCACACGGCTTTATTTAAATCTCACAGTTTCATTTCACGTTGAACGTCTGAGCAAGGGTGGATCCAAAGGGACAGCCCATGAAGCAGGGCAATCAGTGGTCGACGAGAAATCAAACCACTCCGACCGATTAAATGGCCTTTTAACGTGTTCAGCCCAAAGCCCTAAGTGTTTGGATAAGTTGTGAATAGGCTGTCCACCCTCGTCACGTATAGTTTTACCAACCCTAAATCTCCCGTTTGCCGTAACGCGTCTTCAAGTTTCATAAGTGACAGCACTTGCACTAGCCGAAGATTGGGGGTGAGTGCTGCAATACATTCTCCGCTTACCCGTGCTTCAAAATCTTAGGATTGGCGCTTTCGCATTACCTCAACCAGGGTACGTCCTCCCCACCTGCCCACCTCCTTACTGCACGATGGCACTGAGTCTCCCCACGTACAGCAGCAGTCATGTGATACATCATTGATACCTATCCGCAAGTGATATTGGTCTTATATGATAACTACTCTTTCAGAGCTACAGTTATACGCGCCGCCCATTGACTTCCCTCCTAACGCCGCCACTGAGTCTGCGCCTTGCCATGCCATGCCATGCCATCAGATGCTTTAAGAAGTCCTTTTACCTCCATTGCGTACGTCCTGCATTTATCCGCATGCATCGTTTGTTTCACTTACCATGCTAACCTTCCTCACATTGGGCGGCTGGGGTACCTCACTGACGCACGGAAAGTTTCAGTGTACAAGTTCCCTCTAACGACCCCATACACCTGCATCCGCAAGCGGTGAACAGTACCTTCCAGCAGCCCGCACCGTTAGGTTCCCTACACCAAAATGTACTTAATGCCGGGTCTCTCCATTTCAGGTACCTTGTGAAGTAACCACAAACCATTTCTCAGTGTTCACGCTTCCTGGGTAACGACCCTTTAAGCAGCTCATCCGTGAGATCGTGAATATTTGTGATTTCTTCAAGCGTCATATGCTGCCGGTGTAGCAACTTTTCTTGCTGCGTTTATAAAGCCATTTCACTTTCCTCCTTTGAAGCATAACGTCACAGTGCATCTTTGACGCCATACAGCTTGCAGCACACGCCTGCCAGAGTACCATTCCCACTACCAGAGTGGAGGCATCAATGTCAAGGAAACGCGTCGCAATACCACAGGTTAGTAACCTCTTGCGCAGGTCACACTCCTACTTGCCGCGTGCATTCCCCCCCATAGACTGTTCCGCTTTACCACTGCTATACACCGACAGGCATGAGGTGTATAATATGGACTCATTTCAGCGTACATATATGTATATCGTACATCCCGTTTCCCCGTACATAATTGGGGTAACCGTAACATCTACCATCTCAACGGGCGTAGCGTTGCAATAGCCACGAAGCCATACACGTCAGCCGTAATCCATTGCTACAACTATGGCGTTGACCAGCATGTCCACCTTGCATCCACATGTACCCTTCCTAAGTGCACCTTATTACTGCGTTCAACAGTCTACACAAGTTCACGCCATCGGCGTGCACATCTCGTGTTCCCTCTGCATGCCCCTTTTCCATGCCTTGCCATCCATAGCAAACTTGCTTAGCTGTTAGGGAACTTTGTATTTTGTACAAAGATATATGGGCTTGCTTGAAGGGTGGGGATGCTTTGAAGGTATGCCGCAGGAAATGTGAGTTGGTAAATATGATTAAGTGCAAAAGAAATAACGAAGGCATCACTATGTGCATGGTTGATAAAATACGGAATAACACGTTCAAAGTTAATAAGGAATTACGAATGGAGACATTTTCTATTACCGTAAGGATGTGTATATAAATGCGTAAATGGAAATGAGCATGCACTGAATAGCATTTATTATTGATGTTAGTGAACGGAAAAATTTACTTATGCAGAAGCTGTGATGGTAGGTCCAATTTGTTGCGAAGTGCCAAGCAAATGGGAATAATTTGTAACGTGTTCATATGGAATATCTTCATACGTTAACCGTATAAAAAAGGCCAAAGTTCATGACGGATGCATATATATATAACCATATATGCATATACACATATATAGGTGTGAATCTTTGTATGTAGTATAAAGTACAGTAATTAAACGTACGTACGTAGATATGCATGATTACATACATATATATGTTCATGTATGCATAGGTATTTCTATTTATATGCCATATTTAAATACTTTATATGTGTGTACACATATAGGTACATATATATTTGTATATTTGCATAACTCTATATGGTTGGCGGCATCCGGTTTCGGATTTGCCTGTCACTGTGGCAAGCCACCGGACGCCTGCGTCTACAGAGGGACCATGGATGGCTTGCGCTGCACCACCCACAGCTCCAACCACATACCCCATATCCAGTGTAAACCCGAAGGAATAAGACCGGGAGGCATGCGGATGGGAACCACGTTTCATCAACGGAGCCGGCCCACACTCCTTCACGGGCAAACACAAGCACACTCTATTTAAGAATCAAGCGCACACAAGGCGGTGGCTGCACCGTAGTCCGTTCCACACTGAGTGCATGGAACCACTCTTCGAGCCTAACACGGCCACAAGGACCGTGCACCCCGTCCCCTCCAGCAACGACCAACTGTCTCCTGGAGCCAGTATGGACGAGGTAGTGGGTAACCGACAGGTATGCACCTTGTCAACATGCACGTCAGGCGCATCCACACCTGGGATATCAAACAACAGCCAAACACTTGAAAGAGAGAGAAAGAAAAAGTGAAAAACTCGGTTAATGCATAAGGAAACGGTGATATAAACCTTAATTAAATAGCATATGTAATAAGTTGTTTACAAACAAATCCTAGCTAAGTGCACGAGGTCAGGAAGTATAGTTCACGGAATGCCACGAACACAAAGTGTTATGGAAATCGAATACAATTGGCTGAAGCGATGTGTGCAAGTTAATGGAATAGAGTACAGGGAGATATTTATATGTGAAAGAAAAGCCTTAAGGTAAAAACTGTAAACCCACCACCTGAAATAAAGAGACTTGGCATGCAAGCATGCGGTTAGTAAATCGAATTCAGCGTGCCTACAAACGCTGCGCCGGTGCTGCCTACGTACACTGCGGGACCCGTCGTCGCTTCGGCAGTGGTCCCGAGTGACCTCTCTCATGGCTCACTAGGGCTGCCTGACTAGGGCACTCGCGACCGCACGTTCTACAGCACAATGCGCTCGATGTCGATGGAGTACAATTCATTAGTGCTTGCCGGTTCCACACTTGCCGCTTCTTCTCTGCATGCATGAGGGATTTCTCCCGCACCTCAGCAACTGCCTTCGTGATTAGGTCGCGCCATACGCGCCGATCAATCGCCTTCGATTCCCATGATCTGCAATCAAGATTAGAACATGTGAGGCTCACTTAAATCATGTCCTGGTAACGTAACTTTGGTTTCCCCACGTGCCGCTTCCCAATACTCAGCTGACCGTATAAGAGTTGTTTCGGTATCCGCGTCGAATCCATACGGCTCACATGACCGAGCCATCTCAGGTGTCGCAGTAAAAGTATGCAGTCCACTGCATACATCCCACTTCGGCGCAACACTTCCGTGTCTGCAACTCTGGCGCCCCAGCCGATCCGCAAAATTCGTCGCAGACACTGCTGATGGAACCGCTCGAGATATCGCACATCACGACGGTACATCGTCCACGTTTCACTGCCGTATAGAAGAACGGACAGTACCATGGATTTGTACACCATCAGCTTCGTGCCAATGCTAAGCTGATGGTTGTTCCACACTCGGTACTCAAGCTTCCCGAATGCCGCTGCCGCCTTCGACATGCGATTACGCAACTCAACGTGTAGCTGCTGATCAGTATACATCACACTCCCAAGGTAACAGAAGCGGGAGGTGGTTTCCAATACTTCAGCACCAATGCTGATTTGCGGCAATATTGAAGATTGCATCTCAGGTGAAGGCTGAAATAGGCAGACTGTTTCGCTTGTGTTGATGGTGAGCCCGAATTTGGCCGCTGTCGAAGCCAGAGCACTAGTCATGTGCTGCAACTCATCCGCGCTGTGTGAAAACAAGGCACAGTCGTCAGCAAACAGCAACATACGGATAGCTGTCTCACAGACTAGAGTTCTCGCACCAAAACGACGGATGTTCAGCAACCCACCATCAATACGGTGCTCCACACGAACACCGTAAGCACAAGCGGCATCAAAAGCACAAGACAACATTGCATGAAGATATATATTATACAGGGCAGGAGCTAAGACACAGCCTTGCTTCACACCAGTGAAAACTGCAAAGTCATCCGAGGTCTCTCCACTCAGCTGCAACCTCGCTCGCATACAATTGTGCAGACATTCAATTAAACTTACAAACTTACGCGGGCAACCAAACTTACCCAACACCAGCCACAATGCCTCGCGGTTCACCGTATCAAATGCATTGGTGAAATCAACAAAAAGCGAGTACAATGGCTGGTGTCGTTCTCTGCACTTCTCTTGCAACTGACAAGCCGCAAACACCATATCTATAGTGCTGCGACCCGAACGGAATCCACATTGCTCTTCCGCCACGTTTGGTTCCACAATCTGACTCACGAGGCGATTGAGCAGGATTCGGGCAATCACCTTGCCCACCCAACTCAGCAAGTTGATGCCACGATAATTCGTGCAACATTGCTTGCTCCCTTTGCCCTTGTACAGTGGTAGCACAAGGGCATCCTTCAGCTTAGCAGGCACCTCCTCCTCAATCCATACATGTTGCACCAAGTGGTGCAGCGCAGTCAACAACGCGGGTCCACCGTGTTTCAATACTTCAGGTGGGATCCCGTCACCTCCGGCACACTTGCCGTTTCGCAGCTGAGCAAGTGCTCTCTGCGTCTCATCCATTGGCGGCGTATCCGCCAGATCCGCCTTCACATCGTGCTGCTTCAAGCCATTCAATGTAGGCCAGTCGATCTCTGAACGGTTGTTCAAGAGACAGTCAAAGTTTTTCCGCCAGACCTGCATTATGTCTGCAGTCTGGGTGCAGGTAGCGCCTGAACTACCATCGATCAGTGTCCTCAGCGGCTCCAATCTCGGTCCATGCACCGCCTTCAAGGAGTCAAAGAATTCCTTGTGTTGACGGCGTTCGGCGTAGCATTCCATCTGCTTCGCCTTCTCCGTCCACCATGCACTTTTTATGCGATGGAGCTCTCGGGTCAGTCGCCGTCGAAGTTTGCGAAACCGATTACTCTTCCCCAAGTCACAGGGGTCTGCCACATGTGCAGCAAATGCTGCATTCTTCTCTGACACCAATGCGTCAATCGTCACATTGTTGTCATCAAACCAATCAGGTTGTTTACAGTTTGCGCGCCCGATGGTCTCCTCGGCAGCAGCTGTCACCTGGTCGCGAATGTGGTGCCACAGGTCGCCCACTGTGGCTATACAGTCCACATCACCACACAGGCGTGCAGCCATCGCCTTCTCCAGCTCAGTACGTTTCGCCACAGTACCGAGGGAGAGCCTATGGTTCGCTGAGGCTGGTGGTGGCTAGATCCTGACAGATGGTCTACCCACTGCTGCTACTATTGCTCCATAGTCTCATGTCCTGGGCGCCTCCACGTGGCGACCGCTGGGTGGGAGTTAGGTTTCGCCCTTCTCCCTGCTAAGATCCAGGACACCAATCCGCATGAGTCGGCTAACTGACCATGTGCTAGGCCCGCTGCCTTTCGGGTGTTCATTTAATCGAAGGCTTTGGCTGAGGACCCGAGTCGTTCTCCTGCCAGGATTGGGCGCCCTGGCAGTATCCTAGTCCATCCTCTCCGGAGGTTAGGAAGTGGTCGATGGCCCACTTCCCGTAAAACCTAGCCATTGGAGACAACAGGTTACGGGTGATATTCTCAATGCCCGATTGGCGTAGAGCACGAGTGCCAAGCATTGTCTCTGACGGTGGGAGGACACCTCCGGGTGCTCAATGGTTTGCTACTGCCCGCCTCAAGCCAGGCAGCCCCTGGTCAAATTGGTGCAAACCCGCCAAAAGCCCACCTGCGTCTGGCCGTGGTCGCAGGTGCGTATCCAATTACGGTCGCAAAACATATGATAATTGTTCCAGAACCTCAAAGGCTGCGTGTGACGGTCGTCAAGCAGACCCCCGTCTGTCTCTGCCATCACATTCCGGAGATGGATCTGCTCCCCACTGCCTTGTGGGTCAGGCTATTGAGCCAAAGGCTCCGGGTGGAGTCCCTCAAGCAAACCTCCGAAGAACAACGACCACCTCGCGTGCGTTTGCCCACCAATGCAATCGTATGCCTGCGCGCAAAGCACTCAGCATCGGGTGCTGGAACGTGCGCACACTACTGGACCGGAACTCCAGCGAGCGCCCGGAGCGACGTACTGCACTGGTGGCGATGGAGCTGGCGCGCTACCACATCGATATTGCAGCGGACAATGTGACTCGGCTCGCTGCGCAACGTAAGTTGCATGAAGCAGGTGCTGGATACACATACTACTAGGTGGGCAACGCCGCCTCAGCACCACGTGGACATGGGTCGGATTTGCAATATCCGAGCGCCTCCATGGCCAGCCGCTGGGTGAACCAACAAGCAAAAGCGCGGGACTGATGACTGCTCGCCTACGACCCGTAAGAGGTAAGTTTGCTACTTTTATAAGCAAGTACGGTCCGACCATGTGTTATCCTGATGACACGCGTGATCAGTTCTACACTGAGCTATCCTCCGTGATACGGTCTGTGCCGAGGAGCGACCAACTATTTCTGTTGGGTGACTTCAACGCGCGCGTTTGGCGTGATGCATCAGCATGGACAGATGTTATCGGTTCGCATGGCATTGGTTCAGCGCATGCGAACGGTGACAGGCTGTTCTCAATGTGCGCCACTCACGGCCTGACAATCACGAACACCCGGTTTGCACTGAGTGCGAGTGATATAGAAACTTGGACGCACCCATGGAGTGGTCACGCTCACCTGCTCGACTATGTCATCGTACGTCAGCGTGATATGTGTGAAGTGCGCATGACACGGGTACTGCGTGGAGCTGAGTGTGGCACTGATCACAAATTGGTTGGGACCAAACTGTACATATATTTTCGTAAATAACTCTATATACATCCATATCTACATACGTAGTATATTAAGACGGATGTGTATATATATATATCTCAGAATCAGGCATAAAATTAGCACGTTTCATATGCAGTTAACCTATATATCTGGGCATACTAAGGCATTCCATATCATTCCTATTTGCTTAGCCCTTCGCAACAAACTACACCTACCAACACAGCACTTTCACAAGTAAACATTCCCTTTCACTAACACCAATAATAAATGCTATTCAGTGCATGCTCATTTCCAATTACTTATTCAAATAGAGAGCAGTGGGGTATTAAATGTCTGTTATTCGTAATTCCTTATCAACTTTGAACATCTTACTCTGTATTTTATCAACCATACACATCGCAGTTATTCCTTTTGCACTTAATCAGATTGGCCAAATCACATTTACTTCCAGGTTAGTTTCAAAGCATCATTTGTAAGTTTTACCCTTGTTAATTACGTATTTCCGTTCATTAGGAATAACCAAGGTACATAGGTTGCCTTAAAATGTTGCTTTTCATGTCCTCCGTGAACGTTTTTGTGCAAGTAACATTCCGTCTAGATTTCTCAACCTTTTACCTGCTGCATTGTAAAAAGTGATTTCCGTTTACAATAGGCGGTCAGTTTCAGTCTCAATACATGCGACATTTCAACGTATTTCCCAACCAAAAATAACGCTATATTTGTTGAAAGGTCCCTTCCGCACAAGTGCATCTGTTGATTTTCCACCACCATTTCGGCCTTCCTTATCTTACTTACGTTACCTCAGTAAAATGTTTACACATCGTAGCATATGTAATACCATTAAACGGTTTATAACAATTTATGCTTTCCGTCCATAGCACTCAGAAGGCAAAGTATCTGCGCCGTAAAACGGATGTACCAGTTGGCACCAAAGAAGTTTAAATTTAACCGCCATAGTGCAATCAAACGGTCCCATCGCGTTCCGTATCATCAAATGGATTCATAGCCTGAAATGCTTACGTGACCTTGACGGCCAGCGAACAATAACTATCTACGTCGCTTAGGTAACGTGTGAAACATTTGTTTTGCCATAATGACTAGGCCACTTTACAACTAATTTTTTGTTATCAACTTTTGTGTGTGTCTTTCTGCATATTTGTGATAGAAGTTTTTGACCATCCTGCCCCAAGTCCTTCGAGAAATATACTATTTAAATATTTATTTAAACACTTACTGCCCAGGCTCACATCCCTAGCAGTCTCATCTGTGTTGGGCTGTGAAGAAAGAAAATAAAATTTATGACAGAACAAAGGTCTTCGAATTGAGAAAGTGACTGTGAACGACAATTCGCTTGGAAGGCTTGAGGGAACGCAGTTCCATCGCCTACAAAAGCAATACCGAGGCTGGAATACGGTACTATTACCAATAATTAAAACCAAGAACGCACAATATCCCAACAACCTGTGCTTCCGACACAGGCGTATCAACCAACGACAACGATTCAAGGCACACAGAGAGCTGAGCTTCAAGTTCATGTAGGGTCAAATGCTGCATTCTTCCCCGACGACAATGCGCCAATCGTCGCATCGTTCACATCAAACCGATCAAGCCGCTTACAGTTTGCGCGACTGATGGTCTCCTCGGCAGCAGCCGTTACCTGGTCGCGAATGTGATGCCACAGGTCACCCACTGTGGCTACGCAGTCCACATCACACAGGCATGCAGCCATCGCATTCTCCAGCTCAGTACGTCTCGCCACAGTACCGAGGGAGAGAAGGTTAAATTTACGCCGATTCACGGCGTCAGTGCAATACATAGATTTACGAAACTATACGTAATATTTGCTCCGCGTTAATTCGTGGCCTGTGCGACACTCGCCTCCACGCAATACACGTGTCATGTGCAGTTCAGGCACCTCACGGTGACCTATGATGACATAGTGGAGCAGGTGAACGTGACCACTCCGTGGGTGCGTCCAAGTTGCTATATCACTAGCACTCATTTCAAACCAGGTGATTGTGCTCGTCAGGCCTTGAGTGGCACACAGTGAGAACTGCCTGTCACCGTTCGCATTCTCTGAAGCAATGCCGTACGGAACGTTGACAACTATCCACACAGATTCATCATGCCCGATACGCGCGTTGAAAGTACCCAGCAGAAACAGTCGGTCGTTCCTGGGCACAGAAAGTATCACGGAAGATAGCTGGGCGTGGATTTGAGCACGCGTGTCATCAGGATAACACTTGGTCGTACGTGCTTATAAAAGTGGCTAGCTTACCTCTCCCGATGCGTAGGCGAACAGTCATCAGTGTCGCGCTGATGCTCTTTGGTTCACCCCCCGCTGGGCATTTAGGCGATCGGAAATTGCAAAGCCGACCCCATGATCATGTGGTGCAGAGGCGGCTTTGCCCATCCAGTAGAATGTGTGGCCATCCCCTGCTTCAGGCAACGTACCTTGCTCTGCGAGCCGGGTTTCACTGAGCACCGCAATATCGATGTGCTAACGCGCCAGTTCCATCGCGACTAGTGCAGTGCGTTGCTCGGGGGGCGCTCACTCTAGTTCCGGTCAAGTAGTGTGCGTATGTTCCGGCTTTCGATGCTGAGTGCTTAGCGCGAAGACATACGATTTCATTGGTGGGCAATCGCCCGCGAGGTGGCGGATGTGCTTCGGAGGTTTGCTTGAGGGACTCCACCCGGAGTCTTTGGCTCAATAGACTGACCCACTAAGCAGTGGGGTATTTAGAGGTTTGTTGGGGGTCTTCGCCCGGAGCCTTTGGGTCAATAGCCTGACCCACAAGGCAGTAGGGAGCAGATCTAGCTAGGGAATGTGATTTCAAAGACAGAATGGGATCTGCTTGAGATCCGTCACACGGAGCCTTTGAGGTCCTGTAGCGCTTCATATATGTATTGCGACAGTAGTAGGATACGCCTGCGACCACGACCAGACGCAGGTGGGTTTTGAAGGGTTTGCACTAATTTGACCAAGAGCTGCCTGACTTGAGGCGGGCGGTGGCAAACCACTGAGCACCCGTAGGTGCGCTCCCATCGTCAGAGACAGTGCGTGACGCTCGTGCCCTACGCCAATCTAGCTTTGAGCTTATGACCCCTAGACCTATTGTCTCCAATGGCTAGGTTTTACGGGAAGTGGGCCATCGATCACCCCTTAACCACTGAAGAGGATGGCCTAGAATACTGGCACGGCACCCACAACTGACATGAGAATGACTCGGGTCCTCAGCCAAACTGTTCCATTAAATGTACACCTGAAAGGCAGCGTGTCTAGCACATGGTCAGTTCACTGCCTCATGCTGATTGGTGTCCTGGATATTAACAGGGAGAGGGGTGCAGCATAACTTTCACCCAGCGGTCGCCACGAGGCGGCGTCCAGGACATGAGCCAACGGCACAACAGTAGCAGCAGTGGGTAGATCATCTGTCAGGATCTAGCAATCAGCAGCCTCAGCGCACCGTAGGCTCTCCCGCCTAAGGTGGTCTAGACACACGTTGAAACACACGCGCGAGGTCGAGTAGGATTCACTAGCGTTGGGGTGACAGAGCTTGTACCCATCGATCGTTGTCGTTTGGGGTCGGTTTTCAGTGACGATGTAGTCCGATGGTAGGAAAGCATATTTACAGGTAGTATTCGGAAATGGAGCTCTAAATACCAACCAAACTTGTAGATTTCGATAGTGTGGATTGGGCCAAGTAGTCGTTGGATAGAGCTAGTGCTTATGGGTCGAATGCTTTAGAATTTGGTTGGCGTGCATTGATTTGGGCAAGGAAAAATGGATTACAGATCGGAGAAGAGAGTGATTGAGACGGTTTGACAGTTTTCGCAAGAACCGTTAGATATCTTTCAAAACGTCCACCGATTGGTGAAAAAGGACGCAAAGCAAAATGGAATGGTAGATATTAATCTGCGAGCTGCTGAGAATGCACGTAGAAAATAAACAAAGTGTCAGAGCTTTGGTTTTACGTCTGCCTTCCAATGGCCTGCAGGTAACGTACGATAAACATGCATTTTAGTCTATTTGTTAACTCGTAAATCTGCCCTGACTAAACATTCTCGGAATAAACTGAGTACATAACTTTAACCTTTGGAGTATCACTTTTGGCTAAGTGTGGAAATTTACGTTGCATGTTACTGTGACACTCCCATATGAATCCACCTAGTGTTACAGCAGGCGATTTCACAGTGTTCACTCTAGGGGTACGCTGTAGTTTTCAGGATTACCTCAAATTTCATACGAACAAGGTATCAAATACTCATTAAAAATAATCACATTTCAAAATCCAAGGCTCAGTTACAATTGTACATAGTTGCTAAACCCGTTCTTCGTCCAAAACACCTGGTACCGAATGCTGTATCTTTTACAAACATCTGTTGGTTGCTCGGATTTGTCTGCCTTATTGTGGTAATACGATAGACTGATGGCTCCATTCGTGTATGCGTAGAGTATTTCACAGGCTTTAATGATGCTCTTCAGCACACAACATTCAACTACTCGTTCCATAGGACATAATTGACAAACTCTCTGGACGTAGGTTGTTCGCCTCTTTGGATCTAGCTGACGCATACCTACAGTCCGCTGGCCCATAGTTGAAAGCAACACAAACCCACCTATTAATTTTGAGGTCACAGGTTCCAGCCTACTTATATAATTAACGCCGCCACCTTATTCTTATTCGACTAACGCCTCGACGATGCCCCGATACACTTAGACTACGTACCATAGCCCTGGACTATAATCCGATGGTATTAGTAAAGAATAAACAGTGGAAGGTGTAATAATCCTCCTGAAATCTCGGCAGGATTACTCGCACCTGAGATAATGCGTACCACTTGGTGAGTTATGTATCTAGCGCGTTCTTTTACCTCCAACGTTTTGTATTTTGTAGTTTTTACCTTAATCATCCTATGGGATTTGTCAAACATAAACCATTGCTCTAAGGACGCCGTCGAAGTCCACATTCGTACTCCAAATCGAACGCACCTTTTGGACTTAATCCCTGTATTGGTAACTGATCGAGATGTGATCGAGTTGGGTCCATGGCTAGTGTGCGCCATCTCGTTGTGCTACCAGTGCAGTGACTGGAAGCTAATTATCGTGCGAAGCAAAAGAGTAGCTTTATTTGTTGTGACCTTGAGCGAACGTGTGTGTAAATCTCTCACCTGTGCACTCGTGATTTGCTTACTTTGGCTCAGCGGCGTTTTGTCGCATACCTTTGGCTCTATACTTATTCGTCGTGCTTTTAAAAGCTCCATCTTGTGCTACTAATTTCTCGAGTACATTCTACATATACCACGAATTCTAAATTCCGGGCAGGGCTTCGCCGATATCCAAGCACCAAAAGTTGCGTAACTCCAGTCATCGAAGACATTGTTTGGTCTCACTCCATAGATCATTTCAACGGTTTTCGCACGAACCGTCACTTGTTCAAATCCAACTTTGCTTGGAGCAGCTACAGGTCTCAGGGCAAATTCACCCTAAACGATCCATAGGTTTGACCACGAAAATTTTCATTCACCCCCTCGTGTAAGTTGCTCCACCTTCACGCTGACCGGGATGTCAGACTGGGATGCCAGAGAGGACAGTCTGCAAGCGCACAACTGCAACGTGTACACTGTGACTATGTCGACGACGTCAGTAACACAACAACTTTTTCCCATAAACGGTGAGTCATCCAAATGGTTTGTAACAGTTCCTCACCAATCACGATGCCCAGTGTGCCACAGTCTAAAGACCTATGTGGATCATGTTCCAAACTTATTAAGGAGGGCATTCTGTGCCGTAACTGCTGCAGACTTTTCAATGCGAGGTGCCTGCGAGTTAAACCTAGTCGGGAGACGTTATTAAACAAACCAGATTCTCTATGATTCTGCGTGGAATACTCCTCTATACCACTACCAATTTCGTGTACCCATTATCACAGTAGTAAGATCAGCTACTAGCCAAGTTCGGGGAAATGTTAACCACCAACCTCGCTACGGTTGGGGTAATCATAGCGGATTGTGCAACACAATTCTCCCCCGTAACTGCTGCTCCAACCCCGAGAAGAACTATTAGTAACACTGCAAACAAGGCGACACCTAGAGCCCAAAACATCAACTGCGGTTCCAATACCACACGTGGTTCACAGTTGACTAATGTTGTTCCCAGTTCGATCGGAGTAACTAAAAGTAAGACGACTTCCAAACTCTCGACGGAGTGCATAGAAAACGAGCAAGCCTGTACTAACGAAAGTTGGTTTATGGTTCCTTCCAAGTAGAGCCGTCATTTAAAATTAACAGCACGACTAACTAGATCAGAAACTGACGAGCGTAGCGGAGTTTTCCTAGTGCAAGCATCGCCGGTTTCCTGAGTTACCTCTCCGTGTATTTCAACTACTAACCGAGACATATTGAAAGGTGTAAAGTAACAACTACCTGTACCGAGTGTACTGTGCTCCAATATCCCAGAACCAACGTCGACATCAATAACGGACAAGCAGTTGCATGGCCTAAAACAGTGGGCAATTTTTAGTAAAGTAATCGGGGTTGTGCTGAAAGCTGTACAGGTAGTGGGTATTAGGCAACACCCCAACTCTAAGCATTTCGGAGAGCCAAGATTGATTCGTGTTGTGCTTAACTCCATCAGTGAAGTAGGATCAGTACTACTGTCGACAGCTAGTCACAGAAATGAACACTGCTCCATCCGTACCTTTCCAGACATCCCATGCGGCGAACGTTGTCGAGTTAACCGCACCTTAGAGGACTACCGGATAGAAAGTTCAATCAGAACCATACCTCTTCTTGGTGTTGGTGAAACTGAAGTATGTGCTGAGCATGAAATAATAACCTATAATAAAGAACAGTAGTGTTATATTAGTGAAACACTGTGCCTGGATGATGTGTTAGTACGATCCGTGTCACGACTGCGTACCTCACCAAACTACCATGGAAGTGGCCCGAGAGTGTTGAAGGTGGTCTTACGGTCAAAACAAATGGTAACTCGGAGGCTAACAAGCTGGTACATGTTCCGTTGCAGGCTACGATCTGAGATTCAACTGAAGACAATCAGCGATTTGCCTCCTAGAGATGACATGTCACTCCAAGAAGCAAACACGATGGAATGTATAAAAGGACGATGCACCATTTGTGTGTCTAATGGGCCCACACAACCAGTGGAAGATGATATTGACCCGAGGCCTTACACAGTACGTAGAAGGTTTGACACGGAACCAACTATGCAGACGATGAGTAAGACGTTAAATCCTTCTCTAAGTACACACCGCAAAGACGATTAGTCACCGGTCAGTCACTGGTCGGCGAAACTTCACGTATGAGTTGCACAACCCCCGAAACATTGCTTAAGCCTGAAAAACTTTCATGTATGTACACTAAGGCCCAAGGACTTCTGCGTAAATTTACCGAACTTCGGCTACGTCAGGTTGCGAATGTTAGTAACCTAATACTTATGACCGAAATTTGGTTGCACCAAGAGGTGACTGATGCCAGGGTTCAGATAGCCGGAATATCACTCATCCGGAACGACCGCTTCAGCAGATAAGGTAGGGTGCTACTCTACTACCGCAGCGATCTACAATGTGCAATAGTTGATGAGCTGGAAACGCACGTTAACCACTCACTCTGTTGGCGTCCTGACTAAGACACAACGACGCATGTCTCGTAGCAGTCATTTAGCACCCCCTAAGGTCCACTCCGGAAATGGATTCCCGCTTGATACGTGTCCTGAACAGAGTGCCACGCACTAGGTACAGCCACATTCTCATCTCCGGGGAGTTCAGTCCTTTTTCCTACCCACCCTGACCGACGCAACAGATCGAGCGTTGTCCAGAAGACTTGGCGACGACCAAAGCAAGAGGAACTTGTTTAACGAAAAATTCATTGGATTACATGGGTCAGATATTGTCAGGTTGCTTAAGCCTAGCCAAGAAATGGATAATGGTTCTAAACCAAAACCCTTGTTTCAGCATCCTGCCCGCAGTGCAACCGGATTTGGCACTGGGCTACTGAGAATCCAATTTATTGCTTCAGGATCCGCCCTAACTCCAACCCCTTCTCCAAACTTGGAGAGTCAAGTGACTGCCTTTTTCCTGTTTCTAAACACTGAACAATCTGGCTCTGAAGGTGCAAAAGTTACCATTTAGTATAGCTCAGTGGGTTTGGACACGTAAAATATCAAAACAGATCCAGTCACGTGGCGCTGACCAATGTATTTATGATGTCACTACGACTGATGACCAAAGGTTTGCAAAAGAATCGTCAAACCCAGGGATTATTTAGTTTAACAAACGAGTGCTATACTTTAATGCGTCAAACTTCAGTTTGATGGGTTAGTTAAAATCACAATCATGTGACACAGTACTAAACTTTGCGTTGCCCCAATTCAAAGATAACCCTTTGAAATTTCCGATTTAGCAAATCCAGTTAAATCCAAAGAAGTGGTGAGTTTGTGGTCACCAAAGTTAGAATGCTATGACGAGTAGCAGGACCACATGTAACACTCCTCTCACAACCTGTCAACCTGATGGATTTATTTAGATATGCAGTTGCCCAGAACAAGCAATCAGGGCACAGCAAACAGTAACATATAAAACAAATCGCACATATATTTTGTGACTAAGGGGGCACGATCTTGTGAATCAGTGCAAACCTCGGATGCAAGAAGGTTTGACTGGCTCAAGCTTAGGCTAAGACACCGATAGTCTGCGGTACATACTTCGCATTTTCGCGTATATTGCCCTCAGCCAACTGTACTCCAAACCACATACGCTGAATGCTGAATATACAATATTCCTGGAAACAAGCCATTAATGCTTATTCTACATTGAAATATTGGATTATGTCGTAACTTTAGCTATTTTAGCCGTTTCTCTGCTCATTGCGCTTTATCAGTATATCATTGATTTTAATCCTGCTAATTAGCTAACATTGTAATTTAGCTGCACATTTAAAATGCTTAAGCAGCCACCATCATAGTAAAACGAGGCTTGGGCTTATTGAAGATAATTCACAAACTGTATGTGAACAAAGGACGGGGTTGGAATATTGAGTAGGGCGAGCGTACAATAAAGGGCTTGTCAATGGAGTAAGTATCGCACGTAAGAAGTAAGAGGTCACCAGTTATTAGGTGGCCATTATGCAAGGAAAACTATGACGCTCTAAAGGTAACCAAAAACTCAGTTAAAACACTACCATATGAAGATCCATGCATCAAGTTGAAGAAAGGAACGGGTTAACAATGCGAATTGGGCAAAGCGCACAAAAGGGTACTGAGTGATAAGTATGTCTATCGGACTTCTATGGATGCTAGCTATTAAAAATCAGAAGGATTTCCTAACAGCTAGATTTAGCTATGCATGCAAGTGTTTCAGCATTTTTACGTGTTCATTCCTCATTTAATGACTGGAATTCAATTTCGGACTCCATTAGCACAAGAACAAAATTATAAGCTAGTCATTTGGGATTTCTCGATTCGTTAGGCTCAACTCAAAAGCATTTGTTGTTCAGCTGAATCATACTGATACCAGCGTAATTTTTAAGCCACTTCCGTGTACAACAAAATAATCTATTAGGGCTTTATCTGCAGGAGATACCATAAATATCCAGAAGTTGTGTAATCAGATTTTTACCGAGAGCACGCACTTGTGTGAACTTGTGAACAACCGCTTGGAGGTTAATGAAAAGATACCTTGTAGCAGTAGATTGCACGCGTTTACGAGCGGCACACTCGGCGTCAGAATGAGACATACATTCCTCAAGCGAATACACTTGTGTTCGTCTGGCATCCGTTGGTTATATCGATCCGTATGATCAGCAGTTTTGTTTGAGCAGTTACTATTGTTCAGCAGCGACATGACTTCTAGGCTGTGCTTAATGGAGAGCGGTCTGTGAATACATCTTATGGACTTCACAACAGTCTGCGATGAATCGGCCAATGTTGCCTTGTATCTACTTCATCAACCTAGTGACATGAGTATCTTCGGCGATTTTATTTGACGCCAACATGAAAGCATCTAATGGCTCCACAACAATTGATGCGAACCTTGTTGTTCGAACGCCTCTAATCGCACTAGTATGTGCGGTGGGTTTCTTCGTTTTGTGTAAGTTCGTGTTAAAAATGTATGAGAACTCGCTGAATTTTCCTTCATTCTTAAGCAAGCAAAATAGTTCCAGTCTGTTTTTAACAGGAAAATACTAGTTTCGGTTGGAAGAGCATTTTAGTCATTTTAAAATGGGTAGAACACGTTCCTGATGTATTCCTTTTCTTTATTTTTTACGTCTTGCATTCTCATAGTCTGATATCTTCTGGTTCAACGCCATGCAAATCACGAATCTTTACTTGCAGAATATCTTCTCATAGGTCTTAACGACGAAGGAACATACTTCATTGCTAACATAAATTGTAAATTTTTATAAGCAACTGTTGTGTACATCCACAACCCAAAGGAATGAAACACGAAGATTGTTCATATCCTCATTTCTTTGTCCGGGGGGAAGCGGAATAATGGAACTATGCTTAATACGTGCAAAACGCTATATCTGAACACGTCACGTAGAAGGGTTAGGATGGATATCAAAATACAAACTACATGCCAGCAGACTCACCATATTGACAACAAAAGGGCAGCACATATAAGCAGTTTCTATTCCTAACAACACGTGCAAGTGTTAAAAAGATGGAATGTATTCTGGGGGCTAAGTGGCAGCGAAGTCTGTAGCAGATACCGCTAGTAGGCAAATGGTAAGGAAATTGTACAAAGTAATGAAGGAACAGTTAGATCAGGATTTGACTTCAAGGATGATAGCATAGCAAGGATGATAGCATACAAGGATTGACAAGCACATACGGAAAAGAAATTCTGGCAACTCCAAATGACTACACCAATATTTGAAATTGTGATCGCACCCTCTCATGTTATTATCGGGATTCAGCTCCAGCGGTGGGTGTCACACATACTTGAAGTCATTCGAAGTCTGAAAAGTCCCCACGCAATCAGCAATATCTTTGACAGAAGCTCCCGAGCACTCTCAGCTTTTGTTCGCATGGTAAAGTTTTGACGATCTTGGTTGCACGACGCTAAGGTATCTTGAACTCGACAAGTCCCTACTTGGTCACTGCTGCTATGCCTGTATTTAATATCTCACGTGTGAAATATGTATGCAACGAGAAACTGGTGGAAAGTCGTTGCGCTGAAGCGTCCGAATGTACGATGCAGGAGGCCTACGTCTTCAGTGCATCTTTTAGATGCAACCTCAGGCTGATCCGAAGAGACGAAGATGGCCTGAATCAGATCGCTCAGCTCTTGTTCGCAAGAAGTTGTCTAAAGTTCCCGACTGCCCAGTTCATAGGAGTGCACTAGATGGCGCCGTAAGTGAAAGCACTCTACATTTGGCTACCTTGAACCAAAGTAGGTTCTGGGTGGATCATCCGTAAACACCATCCAGCTCCGTTTGAAGTAACGTGGGGTCATCTAATGTACTGATCGCTCTCCATAACCTGACGTCCGAACGCACATCACAACGGACAGATGCCTTTTCGGATTGCTTGGAACAACCCAAATCAGCGTAAAGAAGCACATCCAGCTAGCGTTCGACGAAAGATCACTATATTGCTTGCTTTCCGAACTTAAAGGAGTAAATAAGCTTGTGGTAATCTAGTGCACGTTCTCACGCTAAACTGCAGCAGACTTTGGGTTGACCACTGATATACCGTGTTTGGGTTATATAAAAGCAGCTTCTGATCGGTATCCGTTTAAATTTTGCACCATGTCTCATATCTTCCGCAAAGCGTAATTAATAGATGCCGGTACACCACACTCGACTTGTATTGGCCGAGGTAGGGAGCTTTCACCCTGCACTAACTGCCATTGGAGGAGAAAGTTGGCGATCCAGCTTAAGAGGGTCACAAATGCCGCAATACCGCAGCTTGGGTGGGGTGGGGGTGGGCGAATCCGATGAACTAGATTATCGTGTGTCCTTGAATATCTAAGTACGGCACGTCAACATCAGCTCCATCGTCAGCTGGCTGCGCCCAATTACCCCGTGCCATTAACAGATTCGCTGTACACGACCACTTTCGACGAAACCCGTGCTGTTCAGGAGTACTAACACTGTTCAGCATCATTTTATAACCGAAATGAGCTAAGGTGTTGCTACTAGGTATCAAGTAAGCTGAGCACAAATATGCAAACCGAATGTTTTCATCACGTTGGGTTTTTGTTTAATTACAATTTTTCCTTTTAGCTAAGCAGTACGTTCCATGCATCTGCTGCTCGCTTGTGATTGGTTCATTGGTTCCCTGTAACCATATAAGAGAAGTCTTCTTGGCCACGATATCTACCCGCTACTGAATGTCGATTGAGAACTGTGTTTCCTTAATAGATATATTGACCATGGCTCAAAGGCGCTGCTGTGTCAATGACCGAAATCATTTTTGTTACATCTGTGGATAGTTTACTAAAAGGTCGCAGTGCAGACCCATTTCTTCATTACTGAATTCTATCTGCCGCGCATATTTTGGGATGAAACTGGGAGATCAGAATAAGAAGTGGGCGCCACGTGCAATCTTTAGCTGACTCTGTGGTTCAAGGGCAAAGACAAGATGTCCTTTGCAATTCCAGTGGTCTGGAGGGAGCCCAAGAATAACGAGACAACCTGCTACTTTTGCCTAACTTGTGTCATTGGATACTCCAACCGAAACATGGAAAACAATCATTTCTCCGATCTTCCACCACCTATTCGACCAATTCCATATGATTGCACCTTAATTATTCCAGCACCTCCAGTGAATATATCACTGATGATTAGTACTGATTCCATGTCGTCATCTTCGCCTGATTCTGACATCTGTGAAAACTTTGAAGCTCATGTGCAATCGAAGCTGAATGACTTGGTACGTAACCTGGGCTTGCCTAATAACAAGGCAGAGTTGTTGGCATCTCGGGTGCAGCAGAGGCACTTACTTGCTGCGAACACTAAGCGAAGTGTGACATAGTCCGGTTTCTGTGGCATGTAGAAGGACTAATGAAGAAGCTTGGCTTGGAGCATATAAGTGAGGAATAGCCTTTGTCCACTGATTCCTCAAAGAGTAGTACTAAGGCCATACTGCTCCACAATGAACATGTGTATCCAACTGTGCCTCTGTTGCATGTCATCAACATGAAAGAGACGCAAGATAGGATACAAGAGATACTCGCCGCACTGAACTACGATAAATGCTTTCGGAATATCTGTGCTGACTTCAATGCCACTAGACTGCCAATGAGTATGCAAGTAGGTTTCATGAAATATTGCTGTCTCTTGTGCTTTTGAGACTGTAGAGCAACCCAACAACACTGCGAAACAGAAAAGTAGCCAGTGAGGATGGAGTTTATTGTAGGGAAAATAAGTGTAAAGCACGCACCTCTTGTGCAACCTCATCATGCCTATCTACCACCCTTGTACATCAAAGTTGGTTTGATTAAAACTTCGTCAACCCATCAAGTGAGATGGTGTTGCTTTCCATTACCTAAAGCAAGTGTTTCCGTAGATCATTGATGCGAAGCTCAACGAAGCGATACTTATTGGGCATGCTATTCGGCGGATAATGGCAGACAATGCTTTCAAATGTAACTCGACTTCTTTTGAGTTGGAAGCGTGGAGATCGTTAAAGGCACGATGTACAGAATTTTTGGATAGAACGTAGGCAGGTAACTACAAAGACATGATAACAAACTCATTGCAGACTATCAGACGGTTGGTGCTCAAATCTTACTCAAGGTTCAATTTCCACATAATCACCTTGACTATTTACCTGAGAACTTGGGATCTGTTAGCGATAAACGTGGTGAGTGGTTTCACCAAGACATTTCAGTCATGGAGCAACGCTACAGTTGTAAGTGCACGCCCTCTATGATAGGTGACTTTTGCTGCTTTCTGCAGTTGTGGACACTGGATCATGCAAGCGACGATCTCGGTGTATTACCTATTTCCTAGTGCCAAGTTGCTGTCAGTAGATAAGGGCGAGTGTAGCAGTGATTTAGTAAACGTATTTGCCACATACATGCATGTTCGGATTCAGTAAACTTGCAGATAATTCGTACGATCTAGACTGGCCATTACTGAAAATAATTATTAGCTTATAACAATGTGACCTGACCTGTGGGATAACACCGGAATACATTTTTACGATCAGTGGAGTGTATTCTATAAGCTAGAGACATTGACGTTACTGTCAGAAAATAAATTTTTTGTTGAACAGCGTAATGTTGCAGTTTTCCAGATGGCACACGGTGGATTCCATGGCTATGGACAGTATAGTGAGAAGAGATAGTGGATGGTAGTTTGAAAGCTCAGTTCAGCCTCCGCCTTTGTGAATCGGAGTTATTATTCCATGCGTTCACATGGCAGGAACCTAGTTCTGGCCTAAGCAACCCTAAAGTGCTGAGGCAAAGGCACTACCAGTTGTTTCACTGCTGCTCCTATAGCTTCTGGACGAACGGAATCAACACCATGGGAGCTGCAATTGTGCAGAGATGCGGTCTTTTGCAATAGTGCTTCAGCCGTAAAAGAGATGAGCGATGAAGAACGACTTTATACGGGCTACCATCGCAATAAGGTTAAACCTTACCTTGATGCGATGTTTTGCGTTCCTTAGCGATCCATTCAGCTATGGTGGGTGGTGCATTTTTGCACCTTCAGTGATAATCATAACACACTGGTCAATGGTCAGAGTCCAGAGGAAACTATTCTCCTGGTCCCCCAGGTTGGGAGTTGGAGCTTAGTTGGATCCTTATTCCTTAAAACGCACACTTTGTAAACCACTGCCAAACCCAATGCCTTGCGGTCACGGATTTAAACTAAAAGCTTTGACTTAGAACCCTACTCGATCTCATTCTAGAGCTGAGCAACCAGACACTATCCTGCCTACGCAGTATAACCCAATGAATTTAACTTCAAGCCATTTCTTGGTGCTCTGGCTGTCACAGAGGATCCTTAACGACGGCCTGTCTACTGCGTCGAGAAGAATGGATATGGTTTTGGGCACTACTGATCAAACTTTTCCCTCTTCTTATTCCCCTTCTAAGGCTTTTCCATCCTTATTCTTCTATTCCAACTGCACTTTTAACCTACCGTTTTCTTCCCATTAACTATTGGCCGCCACCCCAACTTGCTTTGATAGGCTCTTACCTACTAGGTTCAACGCAGATGTAAATGCGGAGCATCAGTCCTGCCCCCTCGACAAGCCCATGTCTGACCAAGCGACCAAGCCTAGTTCATCGGCTTCTATTTGGAACCCTCGATCCCCTCAGATTGCTATGCCTCAACCTATGCACTTTGTTACGGATCAGTTAACAGGCGTCACTTGCTTGAACGTTACATACCTTATCTATCGGTACCTGCTGCTTATCCGCCTACAATACTCGAGCTCTGTGTTCAATCTGTGATCCCCTTCAGCTGACACTAGCATATTCAGAAACGACGAAACTTCGGGTACCAACCGAGCTGTTATTGGTATTGCGCTGAGTAAGCGGGTTGAGGCAGCTCTGCTTGATTAGATCCCAAACAGTAGTCGAAGGTGCAAGTTTCGACTAGTTCTTTCAAAGCGTCGGAGTCACGTGGGGATAACGTGACGGTTTGTCATCACTGCTTACGCCTACGCCTACGATGCTTCGGTAAAAAACGACTTCAACCGTTAACTGAACGGGATCCTTCCTCACAGAGGAAACATCGACACTTTAGTGTTAGTTAGGAGCTGGACGATCAACTTGGGAAATTTTCCACCGATTAGCTGCAGCTGGGCGACCAGCATGTTGTAGACTCCCGTAATGAATATGATGAGCGAATACTCTATTTGTGTGAAGATTGCGCTCGCCGGCACTAGACCATCAATGGAAGCAAATCGATCATTTCGCTATCAGTTACCGCCGGAGGGATTGCGTCCAAAACTGTCGATTGATTGGAGCACATGTGTGGACAATGACTATGCACTTGTATGTGATGATCTGCAGGTGCGGTTTAGCAGACGCCCTTAAGGACCGTATGAGTGCATCAACAACAGCGAACTGGAGAAACCAGATGTGCTGAATGCTTATTGAAGTACGCTGGCATTCGGATTGAGCAAGCGTTCACTGAATGGACTTGAAGTTCACTGGTTGCATCTTCAGTAGACCATACTAGAGACAGGTAGATCCTCAAATGGTAAATCCAACAACCAAAGGACATAGGGTCACTTCGCAGTCTTTCAAATTAACGACAATCGCCGACGTGTTCCGGGTGAAAGTGAACAAAATGTAACTCGCAATTACTCCAGAGCAAGACTCCTTGCTAGGTTGAAGATAGACCGTGAATCCTGGAGGTCTCATCCTGCGTCAGAGATGAAAGTAGGTGCTGCGTTTGGTTACAAGCGTAACATTTTCCGTCTAACAAAGGAAACGGGAAGGAGGAGGACTAGTGTTAGTGAAACTGGTTTTGACAATCGTCTATCAACGATTTGTCCAAACGTCTGGGACGTTGGGCTTGACATTCTAAAAGGCAATTTAATCGGCCAGAACTGTTAGATATCTCACTGGCCAGTGATCGCCCTGTTTCCTGCGCTGTCTAATTGGCACCTCGCTCTCGCTCAGCAGTCCTACGTTAGAGCAAATTGCTAAAGTTGAATAAAGCCACGGGACCAGATGAGCTCTATCCAGCCCTCTTTTCATTAGGGGCCCTGCTCTTGTTGCTGACGTACACAAATCACTAGCGAAAATGTAAGAGCATGAAACTGTCCCAACCGACTGGAGCTGATTCGGTATTGTACCTATGTTCAAGGGAGGCTTACGTTCGAAATGTGGCAACCATAGAGGGATCCGTCTGATTTCTATAGTCTCTAAATTGCTTAAAGTTAAGTCAAGCTAAGCTTATTTCACCTGTAATGTGTCAAAGACTGGCTAGCACTTGTGAAACACAGATTCGTGTGGAGTAAGCCGAGTTCCGTCGAGATTTGGGCTGCATCGATCACTCCATAACTATGCGTCATCTGTTGGAGCGCCCTCACATAAATTGGCGACCCACCGTTATCGTGTTCCTCGACATCATAGGTGTCTTCGAATCGGTGAATCGATGTACCCTTTGGGACTTCCTACTCAGTAAAGTAGTGCTAGAGAAATATGTGAATATTATCCGAGCGTTTTAATTACGTTGCTTGGGAAGAGTGAGAGTTAACGGTAAGCTGTCGCAGCCCTTCAGCATCTCCGGCTGTGTAAGACAATGATGCCCGATGTTACCATTCCTCTTCAAGTTTGCTATTGACGGAGTCATGTTGATCGCGCTCACTGGACAGGTCCTACAAAGTATGCAGCTGCTCCCAAGTGAATGATTTCTCGACTTGGAGTCTGCTGGCGACATTGCCATCAGACTTCACAGCTCACAAACGTGTTAAGCGGCAATAGACATTTAGCACTGCCATTTCGGTCTTTACTGTGCATTCCGAAGCAAACTATTCCCCCAAGATTGGCAGTGATCACTTCCTTCACTGACTCTTGGTGGGCAACAGCTGGAACTCGTCAAAAATTCAACTACCCAGGCACTTGTACAAGCGTATGTAGAATCGAAGACGTTGTCGCAAATCCTATAGTAAGATTTCGAAGCGATTTTGCAAACATTCGAAAACTGCGGCGCCTGCGTGACCTAACTTTCCCCGTAAAGTATTGTGTTGCCGGCGCATAAGTTGACGTTACCCAAATACCCACACACTCGCGCGATTTCCTCGAACAGCCTTGTCACATTGATCGATACTAACCAACCTCTTACTCTTGTTCTGATTGGCTCCTTTTACCAGTTATGCCTTCCGCGTCGATTCACTTGTCAGGATACAATACCATGTGTGTCATGTGGTTGTGCCTTCTCACTCCGAGTTCGGGACTACGTGTCCAACTACTAAATAGAAATACTTGAGCAATACGCATCAGGATGGTGACTGGTATTATGACCGCAATGCCGGGGCTGTCAATTCTTTGGCACGGTTGTTCAGAAAATCCCTGCTTACAAGGACTGATGCAGTGGAATACATTTTTCCAACATCAGATGACATATTGCTCCCTGTTGTACATTCCTAAGAAGTTGTCGGATGCTAACTGGTTAATATTATTTTGCTTAACACTTGGTTAAGAAGGACAACGGCATTTTGCCGCTATGAACCTTTTACCAACATTTCGGTACTGGCTTTTAGCGACTTGTAAAATTTCCCGGGTCATTTGATAAACCAAAGTTGGGAATAACTACGGTGCTGTTTTAAAACGGATTATAATAACAAAGGAAATACTCTACAGTGTCCAGACCAAAGGCGTACAACAATCTTTTCTCGAATTGCAATAGTCAGAAACAATGCAAATCAATAGACCAACTTATAGAGACGTACCACTCATGTGAACAGACTGGCGGAGCTATATCACAGGCGCAGTGAAGCCGTACGAAAGAGAAGCCTATCAAGCACTTCACTCACGCAAGGATCCGGCGACAAAGCGCCGCGAATAAATTCGCAATGATATGATTATTTATCAGACACAAAGTCAGGCTGAGCTAGTTTCACTTGGTGAAGCGAGAAGAGTGGAGAGGGTTAAAGCGGTGTTTGCGTGTGCTTGGAGGGATAACATTGACAGTAAGTTTGGGCAAACGCAAAAGAGATAGGGAGGGAAATAATGGCATGCTTGAATAGTAAAAATGTCAGTAAAATCTTCATTTCGTAAACAAGTATCGTATATGTGATCCAGTTGTTCGTAGAGCTTTGGACACTTCAACAAAATGTATATTTTGCTAGTTACCAGTCATTTAACTTATAGCAACAAAGCTGAGAAAGATTAAAGGACTTCATTACACACCACACCAGAATGATGATACGATAAAATTCCCTCAACTCGTGCCAAAGACGTCATGAAAATTCAAGGCCTTGTCGGTAGACTTATAGATGATGGCTATAGAGCAAAATTTACTACAACAATATTGATACCCTTCCATGGGAAACAGCTTGCAACCACCTACGTCCAAGCGCAAGTCTGTGAACTCAGTTGTCCACATTCAACCCACTTCAGCCTACAGAATGTGTAGACAAGCTGGCTCCACGTTTATCCTCTGAAAGCAGGTTACGAAATTTCGTCTGCTACCGATATGGTGTCCCCACGTTCGTACAAAGTGCAGGAACTGCGGAAGAATTGGCCACTTAGCAAGTGTATGCCATGGTCACAAACTGCGGAAGAATTGGCCATTTAGCAAGTGTACGCCGTTCTCCATGGTCACAAACTTTGATCACCTCACTGAACCAGGATTACAGTGAATGCCCTGATTACCAGTTACATTTTATGAAACATACAATTGCAAATTGCTCCATTACGACGAAAGTGTCTCCGTATAGGGTCAGGCCCTATGTTAATGACGAACCAGTTCTATTCAAATTGGACATCGGTTCCGCTGTGACTGATTAATGAAAACGCGCTCTCATCATCACTTAATCTGCAGCCATGTGATACCGTTTTCAAAACTCACGCAAGAGAAGTGCTTGAACTATTGGAAAGGGTCAGGTACGAGTTAAACGCCAGGGTAGATCACACAGCCCAGTACATTAAGTTGTGCCTCACACTCCGGTCAGTCTAGTGGGTCTTGACTGGAAGAAACATTCCTCACAAGTATTAAATACTATTCATGCCGTGTGGGAGGACACGGTGTACTCCGTTCTTGGACGATATCCAGACGTTCTCAACGAACACCAGTTGGGAAAACTGAATACATTTTCAGCAAAGTTTCATATGGCGGACTCTAGTACGCCTAAATTATTTAAGGCCAAAATGCTGGCTTACTCAATACGGCTATAGGTGGAAAAGAGTTACAAAGGATCCAGCGAGAAGGTATAATTTTACTAGTTTAACAAGGTGGATTGGCGGCACCAATGGTCCCTGTGCTTAAAGCCGACGGCAGTGTACAGATTTGTGGCGATTACAAACTAACCATCAATCGCGATGCATATACCGTTATCCACTACCTAAAACCGAGAATTTGTACACCAATTTGTCTGGTAGGGTCAAGCTGAACTAACTAGATTTGAGCCACGCCTATTCGCAGGTGGAGCTATATGAAGCATCTCTCCATCTTACTACAGTCAGTACACATTTGGGCCATTTGAATACACTACACTTCCTTCTGAGTTTAATCCAGCACCGGCTATCTTCCAAAGAATAAGTGACAACGTCCTGCGTGATATACCGAACACTTTTACATACCATAATGATCTACTAATTACGGGTGGCACAAAAGAGGAGCACCTGCCTACGTTGGACCAGGTGTCACAGATTGAACACGGTTTTCGTTTAAAACGCTCCAAATGTGCTTTAATATTTCATTTTGTTTACCACCTTGGTTATCGACTGGATAAACATGGTGCACATGCACAGAAAGATAAAGCGCAGCCTGTTGTTTCTGCACCTCCACATAACAAAGGCACAGCGGCGTTCGCTTATTGGAGTGTTGTTGCATTATCGTCGTTTCCTACACCATTTTGCCACCGTTATAGCGCCGATTCGCGACTTGTTAAAGAAAGACTCCAACTTGCCATGGGAGAGAAAGGTACAAGTATTTGAGAAAGTAACATTTCTTCTTGCTTCTTCACCAGTGTTGGTACATTATGATCCCAAAAAGCCCATCTTCTTACGGCGTGATATCATACCGTTTGGGGTTGGAGCAGTCCTAGGTTATACTGTTCACCACTTAACCAGTCGTCCTAGTGCTTTCACGTCCCCGCACGTTACAGGCTATTGAGTAGAAGTACGCACAAATGGACAGAGGTAATGGCAGTGGTTTTCGGGGTCAAGCGCCTCCATAGGTATTTGTGGGGAAACCCGTCTGAGATACAGACCGATCATAAGCCGTTGAGCTCGTTTCTCGGTGAGGGACGAGGCATAGAGCAACTTAACGCACCCCGAATGGTAGGCTGACCCTTTTACTTTCTGCCTACAAGTTTCAAATCCGACGCATCTCTAGTTGTCAAAATAATGTTGCTGACGCTCCTAGTAGATTAGCACAGGTTGTTCAACAGGATTAACAAAGTGGATCGTCATGCGCGTTAGTTCGACTGCTGCGACATCTAGACACTACACCAATATCCAACGACAGGCTTAAGTAAGGTACAGATCTCGATCCGGTCCTACGCATAGTGAACCTTATGTTGCTACATGGCTGGGACCCGCGTTGCTCTGACGATATGCGTCCGTTTTTCATTGTCGAGTTAAAATAAGCCTTCCCAAAGGATGTATCTTCCGTGGATCTCACATCGTTATTTCGGCTGGCCTCAGATCATCTGTACTGAGAGAAGTACAGGATGCTCATCCGAGGATCATCCGCATGAGAGCCTTCGCCAGAGCCTACTGCTGGTGACCGGTGATCGATAGAGACATCGAAGCGCATTCGTATACTTGTACTACATACCAGAAATATTAGGAAGACAAAACAACCAGCCCCATTCACCTTTGAAAGCTGTCGGACAGTACATGAAAACACGTCCACGCTGACTATTCCGTCTGAATAAAGGGAAAATGTTGCCACTATTAATGAATGCGTACTCTTAGATGGTAGATGTGTATATCGTCGCTAACGCTACTACGGAAACTACAATCAATAAGCGACATTGTAGTCTACGCAAACACGGTATACCGGAGACATTGGTCACAGATAACTGCCAACAGTTCCTCGGTGCAGCATTCTATCAATACCTGCAAGGTAATGACCTCTACTACATGAGTTCCGCACCATAACACCCAGAGTCAAAAGGTTTAGTGGAAAGAGCCGTACAAACAGTGAAGGCCGGTCTCCTGAAGCAAAGACTTTGCACAAAACTTTGATCACTACCTATCCACGTATTGCACCACACATCTGGAGTCCATCGGAAAGAGCCCCGGGGGCTATGTTTAAGCGTCGGATAAGTAGGAGGCCAGACATGCTGTTCCCAGACAACCGTCAGGCCAGCCGTTGCCTAAAACAAAGCTTGTATCGAAGCAGGCGCACATCAGCTAAACTCCAGGATTGGGTACTAATACATAGTAAGGAATTCAAGCAAAACATATCCCCAGACTGCACTTAGGCAAGATCAAGGCACAATACGAAACAGAATGTATCGGGCGGCGCTCGGCAACATGGCTCACATGATACACGAGTTAAAGCCTAAACTAAAGAACTATTAATCGTTTAATGCGTAGCAAACCAATAAACTCGCGGTGTGCCTGTACTAACTAATCAATACCGACGGTGGATGTAACATCCCCACTTCTCTTGGAGAAAATCGTACTCCGAAAACTAATCGTTATGCAGGTTTAGATGCACGTTGTGTTCTACGAAATGATGGACAGTTTGTGGTTTGTTCTGATGGCGGCTAGACTGCGTCAGCTATATATTCCTCATTTTCTCGTGTTTGTACACAACGCGGATGTATGTGATCTGAATGTCCCCTGAAGACGTAATCCTTCAGCTCCAGGTCAATCTGGGTACCATTACTTGTGACCACGGTTGTGGGCTGCCATGACGGTTCTTGGGGACGTCGTGTAGACACAGAATCTTCCGGTTGGAAATCAACGTCGTAATCCCTGTCCACTGTAGAAATCTTGTTACGTATAGCTTCTATTTGAATCCGACGATTAGGACAGAATAGGTGTAATTTGGTACGAAGTGTTCTACAGAACATCAGTTCTGGGGGGAGTTACCCCTGGCTTCCGTGGACAAAATGTAATCGATCTAATCGCGTTTGGATGACTCCCGAGGCCTGCTTTAGCAGACCTCTTCTTATCGTCTGCACCGCCCTTTCGTCTAATCCATTTTACGCAGGATGGGGCTGTACGCACGTGTTTAATGCCATTGGTCTGCATAAGACTTTCAAACACCTTACTGTTAAAACAGGACTCATTAGCGGTACAAACATTTTCAGGTATTCCGAAAAACGCAAACGATGCTCGTATCCTTGAAATGGCTTTTTCAGCCTTGGGATAAGACACTGAATAAACATCGATCCATTTCGAATAGACATCGGCTATCAACAGGAAAACGTTCCTTTCCAAAGACTTAAATAGTCTGCATGTATACGCTGATATGTCCTTTCAGGCAAACGCCAAAGGTATATTGGACCTGGAAATTAATTCGACTGATATTTTTGACAGAGATCACACGTTTTCCGGTATTTTTTAATTTCGGCCTCTTAGCCGGGCCGCCAACAATCGCCGCGTGCCAACACTTTCATTCGGGCAACACCTGGATGTCCACTGTGAAGTTCATTTAGAATGAAGGAGCGCGCTTTAGGAGGTGGAACCAAATCTGAGCCCAAAAATAAGCAACCATTGTGTATATTCAGTTCATTTTCTCGAATCCCAAAAGATTGCAAATCAGCCGAAATCCTACTAGGCCAGTCCAGTTTAGTGAAATGTATCACGGAGGCTAGTTTGGGATCCCGATCGGTCCATCGACTTGTGACTTCACTTGTCAAAGCGGTAGTATCGAGGTACTGCATCAAATAAATAACTCCATCGGTTCATCTACAGGTCCTGCGAAGGGTGGCATGTAGTAACCGACTCAGGGTATTCGTGGTACAATTGTTAGTGCCTGGGATATAAGATATTTTGTATTCATACACACTAAGGATTAGGGCCAATCGCTGCATTCTAGATGAAAACACTGGATGGGTCCCCTTGGATTTATCCAATAAGGATATCAACGTTTTGTGATCAGTTTGGATCTCAAATGACTGCCCCAAATATACTAGTGAAATTTCTTGACACAAAAGATAGTGGATAGGGCCTCGCGATCCAATTGTACGTAATAATTTTAGCCGCTTGTAAGGTACACAAATCGAAAATAATTGGATGAATTACACCATTCGGAATTTTATGGCACAAAGCCGCTCCAAATCTGTATGGAAAAGATTCACACTGATTGATCAAAGGTATTTTTTATATCATAGCGAACTAAAACTGGCACTGACGCTAACCAGCTTTTAGCACGAAGGAAAGCGGGCTGATGCTCATCTTTCTGCACCCATGGGGGCTTTTATGTAGCAATGCGTTCAAAAGAGCTAAACTAATTGGTGCCCCCGGTAAAATACGACGATCTTGTGATAAAATCCCTAAGAATGATTCGAGTTTATCAACATTCTTAGGCTGCGGTGCCTGTCTAGTTGGGGACACTTTACCCTGCAAAACATGCAGACCACTTATCAAGTTTGTAGCCAAGACAACAAACAGATTCAAACAAAACTCACATTTAGATTTCTTCAGTTTCCTTCCATTCGATTCCTAACGTTACAACACCTTCCGAAGTATCTTTACGTGTAAAGTATCACTGCGGCCAGAAACCAGGATATCGTCCAACCAAGCACAAGGGAATATCCTTCAGGAGAAGCTGGGAGCTGAGCTTATTCCGAAAGGAAGATGGGTCAACTGAACTAGCACAAAATTTGTAATTATAGTGGTTAATTCTCCTGAGACTTCATCAAGTTCAATTTAAGCAAATGCGTGACTAAGAGCAAGCTTAGAAAATTTTGACCACCAGATAACCTAGGGCACAAATCTTCGCTGAGTGGCAAGGATACCTTTCTACTTTGGTAACCTGATTGACAGTTAACTTTTAGTCCCCAGAGATACGAAAGGTACCGTCGGGCTTGATTCTAGGAACAATTGGGGTACCCAATGCGAATGATGCAGGGACATGATTACGCCTTCGGATTATAGCCGTTGTAGTACTACGCCAAGTTTGGGACGCCTAGCATACGGTAATGTTCGTGCTTTGTAAAACTTGGCATTTATGTTTTCCCGTATCTTGATGGAAATTTTGAATTGTTTCAGCTTCTCCAAATGCTTTTAAATAAATAAATAAATAAATAAATCTTTTATTCTTAACAAGGTGAGGCACGACTTTACAGGCATGATCAATTTGAAAATACAATGCATGATCAAGGATGTGTGAAATTCCGATATGTTTGCCATAGCAGTTTATGTTTGTGTAGGGGGTATGTATGTATGTCATTGTGTGTGTAGGTGTATGTAGCTGTGTATTTTGTGCTTGTAGTTGTGCTGCTCCAATCTTCAATGTTTGATATTATCATCAATATGCGAGTAGAAGATTGGTGTCCGTGAGTTGGAGAGAATTATCAGGATATCCACGGGTCAGTGACTTTATTTTGTGGCAAATAAAAAAGCAAAATGGTTCAACATATCATCTAGACTACTGTCATTGATCCCCATCTCATTACTCTGTATCGTTTCCTGGAAGTATCAGATCTATTTTCTGCCCAAGAGATTTGATCTTTCCCCAGGTACAACGATCAAAGATAAAGTTAATTCCCGCTCACAGTCTGTGACTGTAACCATGCACTTTTCCAAGACCCTAATCGGATCTCTTGAGCAGGTTTGCGATTTGGAGTCACATGCTTGGAAGCGCGGCAGACCCTTAATTGAGTCCATATTTATACTGGTAAGTGCAGCCCCTGTATCCAGTTCCAAATCGATCGTATATGGAGGGCACTTGTTGGGTGAAACGGTATTCAAGTAAACGGAATTTAGATTGTAGTTTTGGTCTTCCAGAACGTTTTTCTCCGCGAGCGGGAACTTGTTATGATACCTCGATTGAGTGAGATTAGTCGGTGGGGCTAGCTCCGGCCTGCATACTATTGCTAATTGACCTATTTCATCACCCTTTCGGAGGATGGTTTCTTTGTGGCGACACTCAAAAAGACGAGCAGGTTGCATACCGCAGCTACAACACACGGACTGTTTTCTAGGTTCATTTGGAGTCTGTGGTTTAGCAACTGCATGAACAGCATCTACGACTGGATGAGCGTTGAATTCACTTAGCTGGTGCGAGATATTTGCCCTCTGGCGGACGACTAGACAAGCTTTCTTTCACGTGGTATCTGACTCGTTTAAAGATAGCCATTTTCTCGTGCATTTTTGTCCAAAATCTCCGTAAGCACAGAATTTTCACTTCGTCTTCAAATTTGTGGGACAGAATGTCATTGTACTTACACTCGGGAATAAACTGGTGTAGGTGTGCAATGAAGTCGTTGACGCTTTTGTTCGGTCTCTGTAGAAGCGTTAAAAAGAAGTATCCCGCAATATGAACACTCTTTTTCAACCACCACAGTGTGGTATATTTATCCAAGGCCGATGAAACAATGTCAAAATTTTCCGCATGTATTGTAGCATAATGTCGCTGGCTTTCATCCCCCAGCACTTGTCTGAATAGTTATATTTTGTGGGACTCCGAAGGTGAAATCATAGGATTCAAAATAGGCAGTAGTACCAAGTAGTTACTAAATGATTTCTTCCCCCTTATCCAGTTTGATAAGGTCGGTTTGCACTTAATGGAAGACCAAATGTTAGCAGTTGGATTAATGATAAGGTTCAGCTGGCTCCGGTCGCTTATAATCCGTAGTACGGAATTCGAGCAAAGCAAACCCCCAGACTGCACTTAGGCAAGATCAAGGCACAATACGAAACAGAATGTATAGGGCGGCGCTCGGCAACATGGCTCACATGATACACGAGTTAAAGCATAAACTGAAGAACTATTGGTTGTTTAATGAGTGGCAAACCAATAAGTACGCAAGGTGGCTGAACTAACTAAACAATATCAACGGCGGATATAACAGGTACCACATGCAGCTGTGTACACGAAACTCCTGCAAGAGCTGGTATGGCAGCCGGGAACTGTGCTTACAATTTCGGCATCTAATGCCGCCGTACATCTGAGAATTTTATAACGGTACGCAGGCACAAGGATTTTAGCCGACCCTACGCTTGTGTCGCACCAAATACAGAGTAGGAGGGAGCTATTCGAGAAGAGCGTGAGAAGACGGACAAAACCCAAAATAATGAAACTGATCAGCTGGTCGCTATTCGGAAGCCACAACATTCACCTAAACTTACCGAACTTTACGTTTGACATATGTGATTTCCTCCGCCAAGTGAGGAGATGTTACGGGCACAAGTGCTGTCGGTACACAAGCACCCACACACTAGTGTGAATTTATTGAACAGCCTTGTCACTTTGATCGACACTAACTAGCCTTTCATTCTTGTTCTGATTTGCTCCATTTACCGTGTATGCGTTTCGCATCGATTCACGTGTCAGAATGCAATTCCACGTGCGTCATCCGATTGTGCCTTCGCACTCCGAGTTCGGGACGACATATCCAACTACTAAATAGGAATAGTTGATGAGATGTACCAAGTAGAGCGCCAATGCAATGGGGCCATTCGATTCTTCTGTACGGTCATGAAACCTGGTCCATTAAACCAGCTGACTTAAAGCGGCTATCCACGTTAGACGACCGATGTCTTCGCAGTTTTCTTACATCTGGTAGGATTACTGCGTGAGCAAGGATCGTGTTTGACACCTTGTTTCTGACACATGAAGCAGAAGTGAACTGCTCGGCGCCGTTATTTTACGCATAAAGCTCAAATTCTTGGTCATGTGTTGCGCATTCCAGCAAACCGATTCCCGCATCGTGCGTTGTTTGCGCACCAGAGGTGTAGAAGAATGAAAAAGTGAGGTGGCCAAGCGATGACTTGGTTAAATAAAATGAAGACCCTTACTTCTAAGTCAGCCTCTGTTTGAGTCTTGCTGCTTCTTGGATGGGGTCCGGAAGACGGTGAAAACGTTTGGCTGGATACCCTGACTTGGCAAAGAGTCGATCTCAGAGGCATTTGTGCTGTAATTTTCTTTGTCCCTCCCCTTCCTGCTTAAACTCCCTCCCCAAGCATGATCTCATTTCCTAGACATAATCTAATGCTTTTCTGCTGCACAATAGTCGGCTGTTAGCTCTCTGGTGACAGCTTACTTGCCACTGGTGCATGTATCTTTTCTTCTTTTCCTTAGTACAGAGCCTGAGCTCTTTTTCCACCTTTAACTAGCGTGTATAATAATGAGTATACGAGTTAAGAGGCACTGCTTTACAAGTCCTGTTGGTAAGTCTGGTTGGTTATGAAAAAGAGTTAATAAAAATGTGAGTTGGCACTTTTGCTGTCAAAAATACTTTTCATTTGCAGTGCAGATGGCCTGCACTCCACATAGTTACACAGCTCCAATACGCAGCTACTAATAAAGCCAAGCTTATGCTAGCGAGTAGGTGTAGTTAACAGGGTGCAGTTGGGCAACAAAGACTGTAAAGTCGCCTCTGAGATGTGGCGAAAATTTGAGTGTGCAACACGTTTGCTTCTACTTTAGCTGTTTTTAGGTTTCAGCTGCTCGGAGTACGAGAAATCCCTGTCGCACATTAAGAAGGCCATTAACGTGCTTATACAGCAGTTCGTGGTCAGCGCTTAAGGGATTTTGCGCTACTCTGCTGATGTGCAGCTTTGTCTTCCTTGACCAAGTGAGTGTAGTTGAACAGTGAAATATAAGCAGTGCATTTATACGGGTCAATAGGCCCTGCTCTACAAGTCCCGTTGAGTAGATTGGTGGGGATATCGAAATAATAATGTTAATAAAGCAGTTAGTATTTTAAGTAGGGAACGAAGAGCATATTATTTGTTCCTCCGTAGTCCTACAATTCGCATGGTTTCACAGAATCTACGGGTAATAGCATGTAAATCTAAGGTACACTTTATGAGTCGGATGGAGGTGTGGTGTCAAATAATAAAGTGTGCGTGGATGAGTGCGTCATTCAACCGTCTTTTAAATATTGTTACTGTCGGTGCAGAGACGACCGATCAGGGGAAATTGTTCCACGGGTGACTTACACCAATGGAGAAAAAATTCCTGCGGCCCTCCAGATGACTATAATGTTCTGCGAGTTTCAATGAGTGATTTCTCAGATTGTATTGCAGCTGAGTTACAGAAAGGAGCGGGCGCATGAAGTGGGTCGTGCAGCACCAGGTATGCCATCATCAGGACAGTATCGCAAATTAGTCTGCGATACTCTCCTCCGAATATTCCCAATCGATCGGCCTCTGCACGTATGAAAGATTGCATATTCCAATTATGGACTTAGCTGCCCAAGTTTGAGGCTGCTCTAGTGTATTAAACATCGTGTTTCAGCCATGAATGCCATGCTGGAATTGCCTATGCGACGTGGAAGCGAACATAAACACTGAGCATTTTTCGAAAAAATGAGCTGTTTATCTGTCCGATCGTCAGTTGATACAGCCCGACGTGCTGGTTACCAGCATTCGAGGTCTTTAGGATTGCCTAGAACAACCCAAGTCTTCTTGAACCAACCCACTAAAGTCATCTACGACAGAAGATAATTGCCACGTTTTCTTTCCGAGCCGGTATGAGTAGATTCTTTAATGTCGTGTGGAGAGTACTTTGCATTTGCGCACGTTAAAATGCAGTAAATTTTGGGTTGAACACTGATGTACCGTGTCTAGGTCACAATGAAGCAGAAGCTGGTCGGCCTTCACCTGATTCATGCGCCAAATCTTGATATTGTCAGCACACCGAACTCGACATGTATGGGGTCCGATAAGAAGCTTTGAACTTTAACTACTAATTTGTTGAAAGGGAAGTTGGCAATCCAGCTTCGAAAATGGTCACAGAGCCGGCAAGACTGGAGCACGGAAGAGGTTATCAGGGGGTCCATGCTATCAAATGCTTTGGAAAAATCCAGATAGATAACATCAACCTCTTTTCCAACGTCAGCTTACTAAGTCCAACTACTCCCTACCATCAGTAATTTCGTTGTGCACACCCGCAGTCGATGGTAACCGTGCTGCTCGGGCATAATGATGTTGCAGTCTTCCAGGTAACACACCAGAGTATCGGCAACAATGGATCCCATGATCTTTGGAGGAGTATAGGGAGAAGAGACACTGAGCGGTTGCTTGAGGTCTAATTTCTGCCTCCGCTTTTGTGAATCGGAGTTATTATTCCAGGCTTCCACATAGCAGCAACCCGGTTTTTGTCTAACACCGCTGGGAGAACTGGGCTAAATGTCCAGCCAGTTGGCTTGCTGCTGCTTACCGTGTCTCTGGACGAATGCTAACAACACCTGGGAGCTGCGTTCGTGTAGACACTTGAGCTACTGCAACATATTCGCCGCGGTAGAAAAGATGTTGCTTAGTCCTGGCGGTGGGACGACGAAAGTTGGAGGATTAGTTGATCGCAAGACTCACTGAAACGTGGGAGTGCGTTGCATCTGCTGCGCGTTTGCTGCTTTTGTAGCCGTTCTTCTTAAGCCACCAGCTGTCCTAATTGGAAAAAATACTTGTCTCCCACTTCTTGAGCAACCGACATGTTTGTACAGCAGTTTGTGGTTGGCAATGAATGATTTTGTGATGTACTGCTGATACGCGACGATGCCTTCTCTGAATAATCTAATGCAATGATTACATTGGGCTAAGTACTTGATCCTTTTCTGACGTTGGAGCTTCTCTAATCACCCGCCACGCTGCCTTGCGTACCGCCATCCACTTTCGAGTTCTGCTCTTAACGAAAGAAACCGATTTAGAAGTATTACAAGCTAATATTTCTGATGTTTCTGCGATCAGTTGACCTAAATTATTGCCGAACTCAAGTTCTGGATTTCTTCCACTTGGGACTACTAGCTTATGGCGCTGACGAACTGGGCTCATCGAGCGTACCGTGTGACGGTCCGCACGGTCTCCTCGTTTTCCTTCAGATATTCCGCATAGCAAACGAAGTTGAAAATGATTACTGCATTATCACTGCGACCCAGCGAATAGTTTATATCCAACACAGCCATCATATGCTCTTTGCTGATAAACACACGAATGGTCTGTCACCGGTTCTGAACCGAGTGAGCAAAGTGACGGTACAGTAAAGCGGAACAGTGATACCGAGCTCCTGCAGATCGGTTTTGAATTGTTCGCCCATCGTGATATTGGTTTCTAAACAATACAAGTTGCAAGCAAGTCTGATAATGATGCGAGTGTAGCTTCCGTTTATGGTGATCTTAAAGCAGCCGCAATGTGGCAGTCGGTTTCTGGTGTAATAGGGTGATGCGCCAAAACAAAAGGACATGTAGAGTATTGGTGGTTTTGTGAGTATGTAATTTTTGTAGAAAGTAGAAGCCACGAGTAAACTTTGCACAATAATCTGTCTCGACGTGGAATCGAACCCCGGACATACGGATTACCGGTTCGCTACTCTACCAACTGAGTTACCGAAGACTGACGATCGAGTGCGCAATGTAATACATGACTTCTGCTTGGTTCGCGACGTATTGCCAATAAGCTCACAGTATCTGTCCTGGTGTTGCAGGTTGGCTCACTCACTCGTCACTTCCCAATGAACTGAAGTATCTGTCCTTCAGTTGTTCAAAGGGCGATGGTAAATTTAGAGTATTGGTGGCTTTAAGAGTATGTAATTTTTGTAAAAGTAGGAGCCACGATTAAACGTTGCACAATAATCTGTCCTCAGTGAAGCACTGAGTTATGGAAGACGCCTAGATCAACCTGCAGAGTCGCAACAGAGATTTCACTTCACCAGATCCATAGCGCTTGGAGCGACTAGCACCAATGAGGAGGACAGAAAATTTCGGCTGATTTATAGGCGTCAACCTTAAGGTTGCCCAATCACAGAGCCTATCCAAGGCAAGTTGAATTGCATCAGAGCCCCCAGGAATATCCATAATATTCCAGAGCTTGAGGTCCTCAGCAAACAATAGCGGCGGTATTTCAAGCTCTTGGGGTAAATCATTGACATAAATTAAGAAATCAACGGCCCTAATACTGAGCCCGGTGGAAAGCCGCTAAGAACAGCTTGTCTAAGAAAAAGAACATGCCACATGCGTACACACAGTTCTTTTACCTCTAGAAAAGTAGACACGCAATTAAGGGCTTTTGCAGATATCCCATACGATCACAAGTTTAATGATTGTTACTGAGGCGCCTGAGTATCAAAGGCTTTCGTGAAGTCAACGAAAAGCACTTCAATACCGTGACCGTTGTCTACTGCCTCAGCCTTACGGAATCAATGCTGTGCAGCACTGAGAAGGTTAAACGTGTTCAGGTTATGGATATATTTGGGTGTTGCTCTTTGTATTTAAGTTATTCTCCACCAAATCCCTGACTAGTTTTTTAAAGAACTTAACTACTACGTTTGTCAAGCTGACAAGGCGGTAGTTCGTGGGCAATGTCACCGCCCTTAAAAATGGGACAGGTGGTTGCCTCTTTTTATTCCGAAGGTAGAGTACAACTGTCAAGCGATATTGTAAACACGCACGTGAGTGGGCTACTCAGTTCAGCAGCCAATTCCTGCGTCAGCTTTGGATGCGTTGAATCAGGACCAGGAGCTTTAGGAAGGTTGAACTCTTGCAATAGCCCGAAGACTTGTGTTTCCCTTATGCTGATTTCAGTTGGACAAGAATCCTCTGGGACTCTTGTGATCAGCTTAACCTGAGATAGACAGGCCTCACGAGCTAGGACACCAGTATATTGTTCTCGAAGTATACTAGCCTAATCACAGTTGGTATGTTCAAGTGTCCAGTTCGCTCGTTGTAACGCTGGTATAGACGCGTTTGTACCGTTGCGCCTCTTTACATAAGCACGGAACTTCTTGGGAATTTTAGCGGGTGCGTCAGCTCAATCTATCTTGTACTGAAGACGCCCAATCCAAAGAGGTTGCTTGCATTTATTTCTAACCGCTCGATAGCTCGCGTAAGTGTTGGTTGCCAAAGTTGTTTGGTAAGTTAGAGCGCTTCCTGTGTAGGTATTTACTTGTAGAACATATCCATGGAGGCTGCATCCGTGTCACCCTTTTCTCATTGAATGGAATGTGGAGTGTGGAGATTTTGATGAGGCAGGCCTTTAATTCCTCCCAGGCTGGTTCAACAGTGTCACCCACGGAGATCGCACAACCCAGAACTGAAGCTTGGTCTTGCATTGCTTTAAAGTCTACCCGTCAAATATTTGGACATGCCTCAGCGGTGGCCTGTTTATATTTAGTGACAACAATTAGAAGAGAGATGCAGACATGGTCGAGGACTCCTAGAGGATAGCCGTATGTAATATCACTTAGGAGAGCGGTCCGCTTTGTAAAAATGAGAGGCAAGGTAGACGGAAGCTGTTCGCTCCTATTTCTTGCCGGGCAGTCCACGAACTGATGCAAAGACAGTTGCAACGTTAGCTCGTAGAGATGCGAACCGAAGGGGCCAGCCGCCAAACTGCAGGATAGATAAACTCAACAGACCTCAGGGAGTTTGAAATCTTCCAGTAATAAACAATTTATTTGCAACCTGAGTACGAATAAACGCAATTACCTACTTGAAGATAATTCCAGGACTTTGCTCTACCAGTACAACTGTAAAATGGGTCTAGGAAGTGCACACAATAGTCGACAGGTCAACAACAGTTTGATTCGATGACTAGTAAACAAGGTCTTCAAACCATCCATTTTACAGCTCGCATAAAGTGCGACGCCCCCACCTTGGCGGCTAACGGAGCGAACACGTCTAAGCAGCGCGTAGCCAGGTAAACATAATTCGCTGTCTGGAACGTCCGGAGACAACCACGTTTTCGTGAAAGCGAGTATGTCTGGAAGAGATTTGTCTAAAAACGGACTTACCTCGTGTACTTGTTCCTTAGGATACACACATTGTTAATCTCTAAACGAAGAAACATTATCCAAAGAAATTGTTGCACGAATGAACCGCCGCTCTATTGAATCATGATTCCCGGCCTCTTGCAGATCGTTAGAAGGAAGCTCTGGAACGCCATGGATGAAGACTGTACTTAGGCGATATTTCTATTTGTTTCTTCTTTCGAGCTTTTTCATCTACTGTCACGCGCTCCAAGATACATTAGGATAGACGCGTATCCCACAGGATCCGTGTCGTAGCTTATTTACAGAGAACAAAATGTTTGCTAAATCAGGTTTCACCACAGTGTGCAGACTTCGGGTGACGAGTAATCCGTATTGGTGTTGTGGGTTTGTCTTTGACGCCTATCAGCACGAATAATGAGCTCTATTGGTCTTGGTCCTCCGATAAATTGCTGCGCAAGGTGATTGCAGTTACGTCGAAGATATTTGCGCCCACAACCGTCTTTGCACTAATACTGGATCACATTTTCATTGCACTTCGAGATAGGGTAATCGTTTGTCCTAACCTGATGACAAGTAGTGGTTGTCTTCTCTTTTTCTCTATTCACGTTGACTGTGTCTACAACCGAAGGGACCGCAACGATGGCCTTCCGACTGACCTATGCAGCAACCCCTGTATGTGTAACTGATGTACCGAAAGACTTGGGCTCCACAAGTGACCTTTGAGCTGCAGGTGCTGAAGTTTTCTATTCGCCTGCTTCATCCTTCTTAATGAGAGCTTTCATGTATAGTGGAATTTGCTTAACCAGTCGTTTCGGGTGGTACCTGACTTTTGTTGTCATGAGCACTATCTGACTCTCGTAGTTACGGTCAGCTTACACTCTGCTTGCGGCCAAAGTTGGCGTACATAACCACCATGGAGAACTGGCTGCTCGCGGTATGCGGAAAACAAATTATGCAGCATTCCTCTGCTTAGAGACCACCGAGTTTCCCCAGTGCAGTCTCGATTCTAATGAAGTACTCTTATCGATCATCTACTGCTAGGCTTTTGCTATTAATCGGCTGTACTTCTGGACTAGGATAAGCATACACATAACGAATGGGATGGTCGAGCACTCAGTGCAGTACTGATGGACGTTTTGGAAGCTCTTTCACTCTCGTACTTGTTGTGGGGAAAATGTTGCATACTTTGAATTATACCCCTTGCAAAAATACGAGCAGAATAAACCTAGTTTAACGAACCGATGACATTTTCCTAATCTGTAGATGACCTTTGTCAAGAGCCATTTCGGAATCGCTTTTCCTGAAAAGTCACCCAACCTCTTGTACAAAGCTTACTTGAACTTGGATTTCATTTCTGCCATTTAACGTAGTGTCATTACTTGACCAAAGGAGTTGGTTGATGTTCTGTTCTTTTCCAGTTTTTCTAGGGGCGCACGTTGGTCAGGCGACCGATGTAGCTATAAAGGACAAACCACCTGTAGGCGCGGTTGTGCGCTCAGTGTAAAGGGTTATGCAGGCGCATTGGCTAACACAGTCACAAAGAATGACCAGTAGCTGGGATACTGACCAATCCCGTTTGAAGGCGTGGTGAGCAGCAACATGGCGCGAAATGGTCGACAGCGATATTATATGATACAAAAGATGAACGATTACCAATTAACACAAGCGCCTTCAGGCTGTGCTTTAGAAAGAGTGTATAAAAGATCTAAGGCTTACTTGCACCAGAGGTGTTTCTCGCGTGGAGGTTAGCGACAAATCCGTTACCAACGGAGATGTAAACCGGTCGCTAGAGCAATACAAAGTATCCAAGGAAGAACTGTTCACCTTGTAGAGTTGGTACATCCTAGTCGAATGAAGTTAAGCACAATGGAGTGTAGCAAATTGGTGATAGATAACCCACAAAAGCGCAAGAGTAACGGATCCGTACGTCATGCTAACAGATCGGCAAAGACATTGCGTCGCACTAAGTAGTCATCCTAAGTATCTGGGGATGGAGGAAATATAAACGCTCGCCATTTTGTTTGGTGTACTATCATCCATTTTGGAGGTTTGCTTCTTCCGAAAGATCTGTTTTTGACGGTTTGCAAACACTTTTCCCCGCAGCACCCAAAACCCTTTGATTGAATTTACTGAAGAATTGCAGTCAGACAAGTTCTGTTGGGGTTCATCGACGAAAGATAAAATTGTGGCACTGACAAACGGCTAAACGGTCGTAGCTGGTAATGATGTGCGCCACTTTAAATCTGTCATTATGATGTTCCGCATAGCAGATATGGTTGAAATTAAGGACTGTATAATCGATGTGACCTAACGGGCAGTCTACAACAAACACATCAATCATATACTCCTTATTGGTAAACACAAGAGTTAGCACAGATGGTTCGTTACTTGTTCTGAACCGAGTGGTAAAAACCACTTTCAACGTCCTTAACAGAAATTAGTGCATAGATGTACGGGACCGTGTTTGAGTGATACCTCTGAATCCTATGTCAACTTTTCCGTCGATAAATTTGTATTTTTAAATTTACCATTTTAGTCCATCCGCAGTAGCTAAGCAAAATGCTGGAAATGCACCCTTTCGAGTGCATAAAGCCTACATTGACTTGACTTAAACCAAGTAATTATAAAGCGGAACACTGGCTACGAGCCATTGCAGACCGGCTTTGAAATATTCCCTTACCCTAGCACGGGTTTCCACACAATGAATGCTGAATTCCCCCACATTTAGGATTTGAGTGCGTTTTCTCTTAATAGTACATCACAAAGCTGTCGAAAGTGACAGTCCATATCTTATACAGAGTTTGCTGGTCGGCAAACCAAGACGATATAAGGCACATGTTTCTGCCTTTTGACCGTAGGCAAAAGCAGTGAAAATCGGGAATCGTATTGCCTGAATCCTCCATGGCCTTGCATTGTAGGTCGCTTCGGTAATACATAATTACCCCTCCTCCTTTTATGAGTCTTTCTTTTCGAATAATCGACATACTCGGCAGTTACACCTTAGTGTTCGTTATCCCAGCGTATAACCACGTCCTTAGTGACGTCGATGATATCGCATGGCTTAGAAAAATGATAAGCTAACATTTTGGCCTGTCTACTGAAAATGCTCTATGCATTGGTGTAAAATCAGACTAGTTTCCCGGTCTCTGAAAGCACACGAGAACCTAACTGCGTCAGATGTCGGAGAATGTCGACCGATTTAATATCAGCTGTTATTCGCTTTTTCGATGAGATACTGATAATTAATCTGCAACTTAGTTTGACCAAATGACGTCCCATTCCTCTTCCGAACCTGCTACAGAAACAACTGAAAGAGCAGTCAATTAAAGTGCCTGTGTGATCGCCGGTAGGTTTAGTTGTTTAGGGATTTCATGGCTTGTCCTTGAAAAGCACCTGTAGGTTTTAACCGTAGTTCAGATGGAAGACTTCGCCGATTTTTCCGCAAATTATTCAATACGGTTTGCTTTGATTGGGTAGTGATTTTTAATATGCTTTGGCGGATAGCTAGCCTTTTGAAGGATAGTATTACAACACTATCCAAGGAAAGTGTCAGCGAATCTCCACTGTTTCTTGACTATCTTGGGAGGGGAGCTGTGGTACGCTTCAAGGGAAGATTTTGTTTAGGCCACCGTGCTTGGTGTGTCAATCCGAGGTGCTCCTTTCTGATCGTCGCGCGCTCCAAGAGAAGTAAGCATAAGTAACTATTCAACGCGATTCGTGTTTTGATGTACTTGCAGTGAGTAAAACATGTTATACATCAGTGCGGATTCTAATGTCGCGCTAACAAGACGCTGTTCACAAAAGTGTGCAGAGTTCGGGTGAGCAGTAATTCTTCTTAGGTTTATGGTTTTGTCTTTGATGTTCCTCAAAATGGACAGTTGGTTCCATTTGTCTCGAACAAAAGACAAGTGACCCCGCAATATCATGACAGTAGATCCAGGGACATTTGTGTACACAACATTCCAAGCGCCATTCCGGGGTCCATTTTTGTTGATCTGCAAGGTTTGGCGATGGTTGGTCCAAGCTTTCTGCCAAGTGACTTGTCTGTTGTTCGTCTCTCTATTCGGGTTAGCCGAGTTTATAATAGAAAAGACGTAATGAGTAGCATCCCTGGTTAAATTTGCATCAATCTCGGCGGATTTGACTGATATCCCGGGGAACTTTGGCTCTACCAGAGACCCTTGAGATGCAGATGCAGAAGGCTGGTGTTCGGCTAAGCCATCCTCGTCAACAAAAAGTTTTCAAGTCAGACGAAACTTGATCTGTCACAGTTCGTAGGCCGTACGACTGCACTCTAACTCGGCCATCGTTTTGCCCAATGTGGCCATTCCAATACTCCTCACACATTCTTGTGCCTGCGCTCGTACGAACTAGTTCGACGAGCGCTACTTAGTGCCTCCCAACACTTGGATCTATCTTGTGTGTATCACACACTTTCTCCAGTTCTCAATATTTGCACATTCCGTGTCGAGTTCTACGTGTGCATTTACATCAATCCTGAGCTTATTGGGAAACAATTTGGTCCTATTCGGAAAAAGAAGCTGAGTTTTCTCCAACTACCCTGCAAATTTCTCTGGAGGCTGTAGCATAACAAAATTGCGTGGCATTTTTCAACGATCATCCACCAAACTTCGCTTCCGAGACACTTAGGGACGCTGGTAGCGCCCCACTTGCACCGTCGCGTAACGCGAGCTGATCGATACACGCGGTCGCTTTGTGTTTATGTGCACACAACGCGAGTCGACCGATCGCTGGCAATCTGCACGCGACCGCGAGTGAGAGGCAAAAGAGGGATACCTGTTTAGGCTGACCGAATTTTGCGCGGAAACAGTGAATCTAGGGTGAAGTGTTGGACAAATCAATAACACTTTCGCGTGACCTGCTGGGCGCCAGTGGCCTACCCTCAGTGCCTAAAGGCGCCCGTGGAACATGAGACAAGCTGGTCAAAATCTGAGGTTTTTTGTTCAAGCTACTTGACATTTTTCATGCCGAAAGTGGGAAAATCAAGGCAAGCGAGTGTAGGCTGATCAGCAGCGGGTCAGACTTATTTTGATTTTGTGCGAAGTGCAACACCGTCCCAGCAGTTAAGACCGTAATTTCACTCACGCAGAAGTAGATAGGTTGGCAGAAGTAGTAAAGCAAATTATGGGCACCAACATATCTTCAGTATGAACAAGCATAGTATACCTCTTCACCGAAATCCAGCGCAAGCCAAAAACAACGCCGGCTGTCACGCTAACAAAGTAACTCCTGCAAACATCGCCACTACTCCAAATCGCTAACGCGTTCCTAAACACTTCACCCCCACCCCGTTTGTTAGAATTTCCCCCAAACCAACTTTCTACCCGCAGGCTTCTCTAAAATCCAAGTAACAAACTCATATCAGTGGCAACTGGGCCACTGTTGGCTTAAAAGGCGCCTCCTTAAAAGCCAGTCCATAAGGCAGCGGGGAGGTGGCAATGATTCAGTTTTACGGAAATGGACGCCATCAGATTTCCAACCCCCAACCTGGAGGATCATATGACTGAGTTTTCCTGACCTCTTACCACCGACCAACCTGGTAGTAATAGCGCGCAAGCAGTCCGAAGGCACCACAGAGTATAGCTCAATGGGCCAAAGTGGTAAGCAAACCGTCGCACTACGTTAGGGTCTAGTCTCGTTGCGACGGAGTGATGGAGGCAATCATCGCTGAGACGTTAGTCGAACCTCTAGAAAGCCACAGTATCATATCGCCGGATCAGCAAGATGGCCGCTAACAGCGTTCATCCACAAACAGCCTACTGGATGGAAGCGGCCGATAAATTTAGAGGGACCGACGTTAATTACCTCGCCTGCTCCAAAGTCCCCATACCGCCTAGATCACCGCATCCTGCTTCACAGACTCGAAATCTGCGGAGTTGGCAATCCTATCCTTGGACGGATCAGAATTTTCCTGAAGAACCGGCAATCGTATCCTGGTCCGATTTATGTCGAACGTTGCGTTCCACAAGGACCAGTCTTGGGTCCGCGTCTACTTCCCGTGTTTACAAACGAGCTTGTGCCTTTGATTGCCACGGAGTTCTTGTTGTTCGCTGACGATGTTAACATGTGGCAGGCGTTCGCTGACAAAGATCAAAATGGACTTCAGTGAGATCTGGAAGGAACGTATGAATGGTCACTTCGAAATCTGCATCAGTATAATTCGTCAAAGTGTAATTTGGTCCACAATTATCACCAGCCGAACATCAGGTACAAGCTTAGGGACAATGTCCTACAAGCAGTCACCCAGGAGCGCGACCTTGGAATGTTAATCCAGACTTATTAGTACTACGCAGAGCAATTCGAAAAGACATCAAAAACTTGATGCAACAAAATGGCACGTTGCGTATGGCATTCGGGCGCTTTGACCTCTCTGTTCGCAGTTGCTTAACACATGCGGGCGGCGTCATGTGGAATGCGCAATCCAGGCCTGGCAAAACTTGCACAAGCATGATCTCGCAGCACTCAAGATTCCACAGAGAAGAACCACAAGGTAGGCTGAGGAGTCTAAAATTGTACATCTGTCAGTATCAGCACCAATGGAATGACCTAATAATGACCTACCACATTTTGAAAAACCAACCACAATTTTCGCCACCTACTGCAACTCACTCCTAACACGAATTTCAGGGGCCATCAGCTCAAGTTGGCCATGTGATTTCTCTTCATGTCTCTTCATGTGCGCCAGCCAAGGAACGCCCTCCCAAGTTACGTCGTTACTGTCCTCACTTTAGCTGTGTTTAAAATACGACTTGACGTTGCCCTATCTCACTTATATTTCGAGAGATAGTTTATGTACATAGGCAGAGGATATACGGTAGAAAAAGTTACGCAGTCTGCACTAATCTACACAACCGACTTTGGCTTTTCTCTGTGTGCCTCTGTGTGAACACTGTGGTGAGTCCACCAAAACATTTTAATTTTTTTAATTTGTTCGCTTTTCACCATGTTGTGGTGCTCCCTCTGGCCATCCTACGGGACTTGTTAAACATCCCCAATTTTTACCCCTAAGAAACCATTGTTCCATTGTTGTTCCATTGTATTGGCTAGTGCCTGATCTTCATTGTCACAAGTCTAGCTTGAGTATTTTTGGAGCCCCGATCTATTTTCACTTGACGCGCTTCCACAGTTGGAAGAGATAACGGTGACAGGGAGCTTACCGATGGTGCTTCGAGGGAAGCACAATTTGTACCATTCCTTTGCTTAGAGACTACTAGCTTTTCTGCCACACACTCACTTCCATTGAAGTAACTGTAGCGTTCATTCGCTGCTGAGCTTTTGCTGCAAACCGATTGCATTTATTGAACGAGGTCAACATCATCAGCGACTCTCATCATGGCTTTATGCAATGTCTATCCTGGGCAACATGTTTGACAGAATTTTTAACCACACAACCGCTCTCATAGACAACGGAAACAGTGTTATAATCTTGTTCCTGGAAATGCGAAAAGCCTTTGATACATTGCCTCATCGCAGGTTACTTAAAAAGTCGTAGGCATTAGGCAGCAGAAAGCAGATGTTTTCATGACTGTTCTCGTATCCAGCTGACAGACAGCAGGTCGTGCGCATCGGTGACCATCTTTTGGACCAAAAGAACTCACCAGTGGAACAATTCAAGAGAGTATTCCTGATTCACTTATTTTTCTTATATATGTTAACGATGTATTCCATCGAATCGGGCACGTTGATACTTTCCAGTTTGCTGATGACATTAAATCCGTCCGTGCACAAGAACATTCAAATACTCAAGCCACCGTATACCTCATTCAAGCTGACTTGTCTGTAATTACATAGTGTCCATAACTGCGGCAGTTGCCATAGGCAATGGTCCATTTTAATATACGGTCGCACAAATGCCAAGTGCCGCAAGTCAGTCTGTTACTGCAAGACACATACATTTCGAAGTGCAGCGTATTTTGTGACTTCAGCGTGTAACATTCTGTTACTTTCAGGTTTTCCGGACATTGGGACGGTCACGTTTCGAAGGCTATGATAGCCATCGGATGTATACTTCATCAGTTCTATCTTACGGTACCTCTTTTCTCGCTTTACAATGCACATGTATTCCTGTATGGGATACTGCTCATTGGTGCAATGGAATCTGCGAAAAGCTGACCAGCATGCTCTTGAAAAGTTCCAGCGAGGCTTCACAAAATATCTGTGCAGTTATTACTCAAAGATGATATACGAAGAGCGTTGTGATAAGCTTTGATTTTTTCCAACCTGCCCTCGATGATTGGAGCTGAACCTGTGTTTCTTTTACGGATCATCAAGCATTAAAATGTACGGTTCTTGCGACTGTGTTTATGTCTTTAAACACTAGATGCCCGATCTGCAACAAAGAGATAAAAGTCACGATTCTAAGAATCAGAAAACATATTTTCTAGTCCACTACTCAACAATACAAAGTACAAAGAAACAAACATTCCTGGATTAGGTTCAGTCTATCACCGCAAAGCATGTACTGCAAAGGCTTTTAGCCCTAACAAAGACGTCCCACCCGCATAAGCCGCAATCTAGTTTCCCTAATAGACCTGAGAGGTAGGTGCACAATTTTTCATGTATGAAATTGAGCTCCACTTTAATGGAAGTTCTATCACTTGGCCCAAATTTTTGCGTCCCCAGAAATCAATCAGCTTCACTATAAGTTACAGTTTAAGAGCCTATCCAGTCAAACAAGAGGACTAGTAGAAAACGCAAATAAAGACCTGAAGCGCTTTAAATGTCCTCTGGTGAACAGTTGCTTCCTGTATCGCAAATGCCATGTTCGAAATCACGGTCCACTGGCAAGCAAGTGCCTTGACGCGCTGAACGATTTATATGACGCAATGATAAGTACTTCCAGAGCAAAGCAGACAAGGGTACCTGGGTCATCCTATTAGATAAAGAAGGCTATACATACAAGCTCGAAAATGTTCTCCGTGAAGAAGCGCAATTTTCCCGAACGATTGAAGAAAGAGACAAAACAGAGAGGATTAGAAATCAGATTATTAAGAGCTTGCAAGAGCTTCGGAATAGTGGACATATATCAAATACTCTTTATGATAAACCGTGTGGCACGAATGTCCCGAGGCTTTATGGGTTACCGAAAATTAACAAGACAGATGTCCCGCTTCGTCCGACCTTATCAATAGCTAACGCATCCTACGATGCCGTCGCCCAATCGCTTGTGGAAATTCTAGAGCCAGTAAGACAGCGACTTACAAACTGCAGCCTTCGTGACACATCTCATCTTATCGAAAGCATCAAGGACTGCAACATCTGTAAGAAAGTAATGTTTTCCTTGGATGTTTTATCGCTTTCCACCAACGTGTCACTTTTCAAGACAGTCGATTACCTTTGCTCCTACAAACAAGGATTGGCATACCGTTGTTTGATTTGAAAAACCACCTTTTGCTTTGCACTTGGAACGTACAGTTCCTATTCAATGGCACTTACTATTGACAAAGGGATGGTGTAGCTATGGGATCGCCATTGGGTTCCGTTTTTGGCTGATGTTCTGGCGCAATTAAAGAATACCAAGCTACATGCGGAGATCACGGCCTTTGAATGTTACCACCGCTATAAGACGACATAATTGTCCTGACCGATCAATCTGTTGACTTGACACTGTTATTGACCGCTTTAATCGGGCCCAAGCAGCATTGCTGCTTACCTGCGTGAAAGAATTGAACGAGCAGTTGCCGTTTCTTGATGTTTTTGTTAACTAGAAGGGCAGACGGCTCTATCCAACGGCAGGTCTACAGGAAGCAAACCTGGAGCGGCCAGTATACGAACTTCCACAGTTTCTTTCCGTTGAGATATAAGTGAAATCTACTTCGCTGTCTAACTACAAGGACCCGCAGGATCTGTTCTTAGGACACGTTGGATAATGAGTTGTTGTTTATTCAGATTTTGCTACGTGAAAATGAATATTCTGGCCGTTTCATTCTTAATAAAAAAACAAGACAAACCCGATCTGTGGCAAGTTCTAACAGCAGAGAAGGAAGAACTTTTCATACGACTACGTTTCAAGGGTGACGCAGCTGTTGAGCGTTTACCTTGAAACCTTTCAACAGCTGTCAAGTCAACTTTCCCAGCAGCCAGGCTTAGGTGTACCTTTTCAACGGAGCCACTCATTCGTACTCACAACAAAGACAAGTTACCGACGCTGACCGCTTCTATGGTCATTTGTCAGTTCGAGTGCGCCTGTGGCGCGGCAACTGTCGAAGCACATTAAGAAGCACCTACCACGCTGGTTGCGTCGAGGCGGTACTGGGGCTATAACTAGCTCTGTTTTGGCTCATCTTCTTGTTAGTGGGCATGAGGTTGACCCAATCCGTGCAATTCGAATAATATACAAGGTTCCTCCACTCCTGACGAAAAGCCTGCGCTTCCGCACCCTTGCTAATGTCGAGGCAATCAGCATTCCTTCGTATCAACCGCTTTTGTGTGCACAAAAGAAGCAGATCGAAGCTAGTAAGCCACCTTGGCCAGACAAAACGGATCCTTCTGAGGGAAGCTGTAATTGGTCAACTAAAGCTTTGTCCTAGTTCGTCGTTTGCTGCTGGTTCAGGCCATTGCTTGGCACGGAATCGACTCACATCTGAACTGCTCGAATCCATTTTTATGCTCATTGCTATTTCACCCATATGATTGTACGCATCTGAGGATGAACCATCAAAAAGAACTGTTTACCTTCGGTCTTTTGTTCTTGATAATTAAATGGGAATTTGCCAGTTACAGATATAAGAATATGCTTTGCACTGCGTACGTTTAAGTTTGCGAGTAGTGGGCAGATAACCGTACAAAACGCAGCTTATATGTTTTGGATATCACAGTTCATGGATTACGCTTTCGAAAGAGGTAGCGAAGGCGCCTAACTTATGTACCAAACAGGTTTACTAGCTAAATGAAAACATGCACGGGCCACAGCCACTTCATTTCATATATCTTCCCAGCCCAAACATTTGCCATGGGTTCATTGATGAACCCTGATTCATCCGCAGGTAGAAAAACCAGCAAAATAATCCGAGCTACATTGTGTCCCAAACTTGGAATTTGTGCCCATATTTTTATATCATTTTGCAACAGGATAAAAGAGTTCAATGCTTCAATGGTTCAATGGTGTATGATGGGATAAAAGCATAACTTTACAAGACCCACAGGATGGATATGCAAAAGAAAATTAAAAGCAAAATGGTCCAACGTGGAACGTAAAGTATCAGTGGTTAAATCATTGCACTTTAACAAAGTGTTGTGTATCGTTTATCACTAAGATGAAAATCTAATGGTCTTTCGAATGTCGTCATGTCTGGTGCGTTCACCACATAGTTTGGTAATGCATTCCAGTGAGTACAGATTCTAAGTGAGAAAAAAGACCTCCTACAATTCAAACGAGAGTGTTGTGTCATTAGTTTCAGATGGTTGCCTCGGTTTTGTTTGTAAGGGGCTAGAGACAACAGTGATGTACATGGATGCTCGCTTTCGGTTAGTATCCGGTATGTGAGAGTAAGATCTCCGCGAAGCCGTCGGTATTCTAATGAGAACACACCGAGTACACGAAGACGCATTTCGTAACTTATACCGGATAGTCCACGCGTTGCCTTTGTGGCTCTTCTTTGGGGCTGTTCCAAGAGGCGGATGTCTCCTTTTAACCATGGACACCAGGCCTGAATTGCATATTCAGCATGAGGACGAATGTAGGAGTTAATCAACAATGGTACTAGCTGTCGCTCAGAAGTCCCGAGAGCTCACCTCAAAAGTCTCAAGTTCAAGTTCGCCACACTTGCTGCTTTCGAATATTGGAGCGAATTTCCAAGATTCTCTTGCACAATTATACCTAAGTCGCGTTCACTAGTCACGTGTTGCATGACGTGTTGCCCCAAAAGGTATGTGTTGACGAAGCTGTTGTGCACCGTCAGCAGGTGGCACTTTGCAGGGTTCAGTGGGAGCTGGTTCTTTTCTGTCCATTCGTTAATCCGGGTCAGATCTTCCTGGAGGTAGACACGGTCGGATGCTGAGCAAATAGCTCTCCATATTTTTGCATCGTCTGCAAATATTTGCATTGGAGATAGAATGTCTGCTGGAAGGTCATTAATGTAGACTAAAAATAGGAGCGGGCCGAGGACGGATCCTTGTGGTACACCACTGGAGACGTAAAGGCTTTCAGAATAGGTGTCGGCTACTCTTACCTTGATTGCTCTGTCGTGTAAGTAGTCTTCCAACCAGGTGAGCAGGGAACCGTTGATACCGTAGGCAGCAAGCTTTTGGAGGAGAAAGAAGTGATTGACCCTGTCGAATGCTTTAGAAAAATCCAGGTATATCACATCTATGGGCAATCCTTCATCAGCCGCCCTGGTCCATAAGTCCCGAGTAATCAGCAAATTGGTGAGACAAGATCGTCTGCGTCGGAAACCATGTTAGGCGTTAGAAATTATCTGTTGACTTTCAAAGTATCCCGTCAGTTCATCTGCGATTACCGATTCCATAACTTTTGACAAAACAGGAAGGAGAGTAATAGGTCGGTAGTTAGCAGGATCCGAGCGCTTACCTCCTTTATATATTGGAGTGATAATTCCATTTTTCCACTCAGATGGGAGTGTATGGGAGTTAAGCAGACACTGGAAAAAGGTTGCAAGTGGTGTTGCTATGGTGGGAGCAAGGGTTTTTAGTACTTTTGGACAGATCATGTCGATTCCAGGGGCACTGTACTCTCGGAGAGACTGTAGTTTGCTTGCAACAGCTGCTGGAGTAAAGGTGACGCTAGGTAAGCCTACGACGTTTGTTGGGAGTTGATAAGGCGAAGGTTCCATGACATTTGTAGCTACCGAGCAAAACTGCAAGAGTAGAGCATTCGCGGCATCCACAGCAGTAGTTGTTAGGCCACTGGCCGTCCTGAGTGGTGGTATTCCGGGCTTAACCTTTCTTTTGCCATTCACAAATCTGTATAGCAGTTTGCAGTTACTCGTAAATTTCAGCACCATATTCTCCTGCCATTCGTACTTATCGACTCTAATGAGTGACGTGCAGTAGTTTCTGATGACTTTGTAATCCTGCCATGTGATATCACATGGGCTTAGCAAATGTTGCCTCCAGATTTCATCTCTTCTGTTGATCCATTTACGTGTTCTGCTCCGGATCCACGTATTGGTCCGGCGCGATGCTCGTAATGGTACAACCTTCGATGCTGATTGTATGACCCAGTTAATTTTATCTTTCAATTCATTCCACGCGTCATTCGCTGAGCTATGCGTCTGTAGGTCCCAGTCAACGGTTGCTGCTAAGCTGCGCAGCTTATAATAGTCCGTAATAGTGCGTTGAGTCTCACTTTCTTTAGCAACCATACCGGTATAACATACATAACCAAATGTTAAGACTGAATGGTCGCTACGGCCCAGTAGAGGTTCGTATGCTACTGACTCAACCATCAACTCTTCATTAGTCAGAATTAAGTTCAGGAGTGATGGCTTGTTTGAACCGCGATGTCTGGTTGGTCGATGCACATGGTTATACAAAACTGCCGTATCCATGAACTCGAGAAGTTTCGATTTGAATGACGGCCCATTAGGGGACATTGATGCTATTGAAGGAACATTAAAGTCACCCATTATAAGGTAGTGAGAGTACTTTTGTGAAACAGCATAGCGGAGGGCGTTTAACAGAATGTTATCGCTGTCTGCTGATGAGTTCGGAGGTCTATAAATAACTGCTAAGAGACAAGCATCACTGTTCTTCTGTGAACCAACATCTCGACCTGCTAGGTGCAGTCGGCAAAATAGTGCGTCGGGAATAACAAGGGAATTTTCGGTAAGTGCCTCACATTTCAAATAATCTCGATAGTAGAGAGCAACACCGCCCTCGCGAGATGGACGATCATTTCGAATGACTGACATCTCACTGAGTTCAGTCTCCGGATCAAGTATGTCGTTTGAGAGCCAAGTTTCAGTGACTGCTATGAGGTCCCAAGTTGTTGTTTCATGTCGGTGGCACAGCTCCGAGAGCTTAGAGTACAACCCCTGAGTGTTTGTGTGGCAGCATTGTATTTGTTGACGCATCAGGAGCTCGGTTCGCTGTGAGTGACCGGCACAAATAGTGCCGGTCTGCTGAAGCTTTTTGAAACGGTTGTTTGCACAGTTGGCTGGTTTGAGATAGGTACAATTGAGGCTGGCTCATCTGTATCTGAGGTCTGCACTAATTGAAGGAATGGTCTTAACCGTACTTCTGGTGGCCCAAGTTTCCTGTTGTCATGCCATGCTTGGATTGCCACTGATACCATTTCGGGCGCAGCCAAGGTAACTTTCAAAATTCGTGGCCTGCTACCTTGGTAGTTGTAACCACTTTTAAGCTGTCGTTCCTAGGGAACAGATTCTTACATCCTTGATGAAGATACAATTTATCTATTTAATTATACACCGAAGTAGAAGAGGTTAAATCTCAACCAAAGAAAAAGTATCCGTCCTCGCCGTAGTCCAGTATATGCGGTTTTTCAGAGTGAACTCATTCTCGTGCATAGCAGCTGTTGTTTGTTAAGGAACATCTCTCATGGTTTGCAATACGCTGACCAGCATCTGCGGTTAAGTGCCCATGGCTGTTACGCAACTACTAATGAAATTGAATCGAACAGTCGCTTCCAGTCCCCCGCCACAAGGACTCAAAACAGACTCCGCAAATTGAATATGCGATGCATATACAGACAGCGTGGACAATTCCGTAGAGCTTCTCTCCGATTTACTGAACCGTCTCATTGTTTTCCACCAGAAATATAACCTCGTCCATAAAATGTATAACTACCAAGTTACAAATAACTGACACACCAATAGCTGAATTCTGAGATTCCACAACAGAACTCTCCAGAGTATAAATGGACCAACTTTGCGAACGACGACGTGGCGATAACGCTACCTGTGGTGTTCAAGTACTGTGCACTTAGAGAGTGCACATACATATTTCATAGGTTCACGCTTAAGGGCGAACAGAAAGATCAGTCGATCCCAATGTGAGCATCCAGTTTAGAATCACAACGTGGCAGCCTATTTCAAACATGTGCCAGCATGTGTCTATCTTTCGTTTGCAACACAGATTCAGTAGCAAGTACTAATATGTGGTAACCAAACGACAATACGAGAGGGTGCGTCATCATAGGCAAGTTGCGTGGCACTTAATAGAAGTAATGGAGGTAGGTGGTCAGCTTTCAGGACAAGCATTGTGGCCGCTAGACTTGACACTGAACTAACTGCCCATTAGGACAGTTTACAACCTAGAATAAGCAAACTAATCGCAGTACAAGTATGGGCTTTATCACAAAGTAATTGATATTGATTTCAAACTTACAGTGTAGCGGTTCACTGCATTCACATTAGTACCGAGTCGTGCAGACCTAGATGTTCTAGGTCCGCAAACACAGAAGGCAATGAGTGTGGCGATGGAGCCTTTCCCATTCCTGTTATTGTAGACAAACTAACACAGGTCGTCATAAGTGTTTACATACAGTTAACTGTGTAGATTGCGCAACGGATAACGTGGGGCCGATCCTTTAGTGGTGCACAAGTTTTCAGCACTAGGGGTACGTGATAGATTTGACCACCTACAGCTCTACATAACTGTGATCGAATAGGTGAATGTTGTTCAAAGCTTTCATCGAGCTCTGCTTCCCAGTTTTCTCCCCACACACCATCTGCGGCTTCAGTGGGATCCTGTTGATGTAGTACTTGTTTGGATGATTCCAGTCCGTTTTATCAATTACACTCATACTACTGGCTTCCGGTGAATAAGCGTAAATTAGTCGCGCCGTGTTTTATGAAATCGATTGACATGACACAGATAAATTTTACCCTAAAATAATGAAATGGATAAACAGCAACTCATAGTAGATTGACAAAATCTGACAGGCTGAAAATAACTATGAAGGTAACGACGAAGCAAATAATGTCCAATGACAACACGCGATGAAAAAGTTATGTCACGACTAACACAAATGTTTATGCTAAGAATTAGTTTGGCGGAATATCAACTACTTAGCCAAAGTGTGTTAGTTCCTGGAATTTAGTTGCATTTCTGAAGTTGTGTACTTACAATATCACTGACAGATTATAATCTCCATAATGGATCGGAAATTTTCAAAGTTTAATCCTGGAAGCCTTCTAACATATGTGCTGGTGTAATAACGCGGATGATAGCGATTACGCGGAAGACTGGAGGGTCATAAGAACGAGCAGTGACAGAAACGGGCACATGCAGAATGAATGAGCTTGGATGCTGCGACGCAAGCCTCAAGGAACGAAGGGAGAGCGGATCACGCGTGACGATAATAGAAGGCCTGAGCCAAGAAGAAAGGTAATTTATTGGTCCAAAGGCCAATTAATCAAACAGTAACGTCTTTGTCGGTGAATGCAGGGATAACCCTATGCCTAACACCCTAAACGTAACACAACCACCCTCATTTAAATCAAGAACCTTGGGACAATTTGAGGCTGGTCAGAATGCGATTTACGGAACTAGGGGTTGGGAGTTAAACAGGCAGCCATGACCCACTAATTTGGTGCGAAACGACACAAAAATATGACAAGTGATGGTTTCTCCTGTATGTGGCGTTGCGGGACGGAAACATGACCGATATATGCCGGCGTGAATGACAGTCAGCTTAGCTGTAATCTCACGCAATAAGTATTATGCATTCTTGCTGTTTGGTTCCTGTTAACTAGAATGAAAGTAAACTGTAAAGTAAGGCAACTTTGTAACGTTTGGATGCACTGTACGAATAACCAGGTTTGATCAGGTCAGATCCCGTTTGTGAATGTTAACTCGGCAACAAAACCACTTTCATAGCGCCATTCGGTCTGGACGCAACTTTGAGCTAATATCGTTTAGCCGTGGCATATTTTATTTAGTCTTTGAAGTAAATTTCCATGGAAATGAGAGATACTTTCACTCATGGTAAACATTAATACGTTCCTTAATACTGGATTTAAATTGGCTATTAATGTTTACGGGAATTGCTTAGGCTGTTCGCACAACCTTCAAAAGCTTTTTAATTTCTGTCTGTCGCTGTACCAAGCATTTTTATTTGTGCGTCAAATTTCACCTCGATTTAATGATAGCGAGTAGATACATCAGTTTAGACATGATTAAGGCCAAAGAGTGAGTTGGGCATTGAATTGCTAGTGTTGTTTATGAAAGAAAGTACCTCGTTCACTATTATGTTAATTAGGAACATAATAGTTCTGAACTCAACAGACAGGTTTTCTGAAAGTCTAAGGCACAACTCACACAACCTTCTACACATATGGGTCAAACACACACAAGAAGAATTGCTGGATTTTCTCTGTTTTACCATGTTTTGGTCTACAATGATATTCACCATCGTAGAATTTAGCTAAACGTAGATGCCTCATGTTAAGGTGCTAGCACGAAGGTGCAACCACTCCACACCAAACTGGTAGAAGTTAAGCACCTGGTTCACTTTTTCTAGCACCTTTTCCATTGATTTTTACCTAACAAAGTAGACTGCACAAAATAACACTGGTTCAATCACCCCCGGGTCTACATTGGTTGAGGTGACCTATGGTAGATGGTCACCACTGGTCTTTAACTACTCCAACTGTGACAAAAATTCTGTATTCTCTCACTATCTAATTTGGACAAAGTGCCTACGATGCCTGCTGAGTACTACCAACCTCACTGGCCGCACATTGAGACGATAACGCCCCTGTTGGCTACAGCCTGTACTCTGGGACTTTTCAGCGTGGGTAAGTGAATGAGCAAGTATCACTTAGCTTGTAAGCAATTCAAGTTGCATCCTGCAAAGACAGTCACTTTTCAAGTTGCAACAATCCACTATCCCACCCAAAATAAGTCATCATACCAATGAGAGAGTAAAAGGGATCAGAGACGCTAATGCTCTATGCGAGTTGTATTCTATTCGATGTGGTGATGAGAACCTGATGCGAAGCACCGAAAAAGCTTGTTCGCCTAACTGTATGTACTTCTAATCTTTTTAATTTGAACATTGTTGAGAGGGTAGGATAGGGCCAATGCCAGGTGACTTGTGGCTTTTCATCATTAAACGATTTTTTAGACGTAATACAGTATTTAAACAGAAATGACAATCTATAATAAAACGTTAAAATTTGTTGGTTAAGAGAAATCCTCCTAATTATTTGTATTCGTACAAATGAAGACGATGGTGTTGACAAGTGAAATAGATTACAATCTACAAGGCGGAAATTTTTATTTCATACTGCTCACAAGTTACCTTCAGCTATCGTAATTTAGATGCAACGTCGCCTGTACGAGTATTAAATAGGTTGTTCAGCCCCACACACGGTTCAAGTTGTCAGCTACGATCGGTTTGATCCGGCTAAGTTTTTGCCGGAGCTATACCCTAAACAGTATTTTTAACGCTGGGCCACTATGTGCTTCTGTGAAAGCACTATCATACGCAAAGTGAAGAGATGAATATAGAATTGTAAAGGATAATAAAATACCAGACTGACAAGTAAAAGCTTTGATGTTAGCTCGCACCTTGGACTGAGGTCCATTCTACCATCAAAAGATGAGGAACATCTTGTACTGGTTTCAAAAGCTGTGAAGATTACTTGCTACTACCAGTGACTAATTACAGGGAAAGATAAAATGCCCCGGTTGAATAGTTTAGGAATTACCAGTAATGCTTAGGCAAAGTTTGGATTTATGCTATTGTTACCCGTTAGAATAAGACAATTCTTTTCGCACACCTTGGACAACTAGTTCATCTGTTTCTTATAATCAGCATTTATTTGCTTCGCATTACGACAGTCTGTTCAACGGAACCATTAGTAGTAATCTCAATCGTATGAAGCACAGCACTAGCTGGACTCACTGAAACGGCGATATGCTGTGCTAAGTATAGCTCTTAAAAAACACCTACATTTACCATGCACCTATAGGATGCATGCTGAGACTGATGTCGCATTCATGATGCTTCTTCACCGCAGTTCGGCTAAATCAACTTACACTTAAACTAGGTCTTTTTAATGTGGATCAAATTCATTCCATTTTATTTCGTTTGTTCTGCGTACTTGATAATCTTCTCCCAACTTACACACGTCGCTCATGCAAATTGTGGTAAACTTGCGTTATTTTTATCGCGTGGTATTTTTGAAATAACTTTCGGACACTTTGTACTTATCGCGTATTCACATTTAACACTTTCTTCCATATGCTCATTTAGCGAGTATTTATGTCGTCATATGCGTTTACTTTATTCGATATCGGTATTTCGAATGATTGGCTGTTGTTTGACATCCCAGGTGTGGTTGCGCTTGATGTGCATGTTGACAAGGTGCCTACCTGTCTATTACTCACTACCTCGTCCATACTGGCTCCAGGAGACAGTTGGTCGTTGCTGGAGGGGACGGGGTGCACGGTCCTTGTGGTCGTGCTAGGCTCGAAGAGTGGTTCCATGCACTCAGTGTGGAGCGGACTACGGTCCAGCCACCGCCTTGTGTGCGCTTGATTCCCCAAATACAGTGTGCTTGTGTTTGCCTGTGAAGGAGTGTGGGCCGGCTCCGTTGATGAAACCTGGCTCCCATCCGCATGCCTCCTGGTCTTATTCCGTCGGGTTTACACTGGATATGGGGTGTGTGGATGGAGCTGTGGGTGGTGCAGCGCAAGCCATCCATGGTCCCTCTGTAGGCGCAGGCGTCCTGTGGCTGGCCACAGTGACAGGCAAATTCGAAACCGGAAGCCTCCAACCATAGGATGCATGTGACCACCGGATTGCAGGTACAATCCATTGAAGTAAACCGATTACTAGTAACTGTTTTCAATGACCAACTACAACGAGGTTGTGCTGTCATCGCTTAAGAATACGTCTAAATAGTCACCCACAGGTCAAACAAATAGAACTCGGTAAGTTACTATTGCAACATTCGTGCACTACAACTCTTGGAAGTGTAAGCCTTCATTGTCGAAGACCAGTGTGAATTAGGAAAGCCTGTGGGCCCCCATAATTCATAAATGCACGATTTAGCTAAAGTGCATTACTCAGGAATCGCTGTGCAACTAAGTGCTTCCATGGTCGATTCAAAGCACCATTCCATTGCAAAATGGCTGAACAATATGCGTGTGCCTGTCAACAAATCCATAGCCCATTTGAACTGCATTAACTTGACCCTAAAGCGAAGTTGTTCACTTGATATACAATCCCTTTGTACCAAAATCCTGCTAAACGCGACTGCTGATTATTTCTGTTAGTTCATCGCAAAACGTAATGTCCGACTGCGGCTCCCCACGGCAATGATGCAGAACATGCTTCTATTCTGCATGAAAACATTCTGTGTTGTGTTTTATAGTAAAGTAATCGCGACAGTAAGGCGGTGTTACTATGAGCAGCCCACTAGGACTTTTGTTGGCGGACGTGTTCATGGTCATGATCGTAGAGATTGTATATGATATCGCAGTCAGTAACACTATACAAATTTTATGGGGGTGATATGCTGTATATCACAAATTACGACGAGGACGTCGTCCGTGCGCTTAACACAGTCAACAGTATGTACTCTAAGGTTACAATGCCTTGTGACACTGAGTAAAACAATTGTCTACCATAGCTAGGCATACTGATAGCACGACGATTTGTTGATTCCACCAGGTCAGTTAACCAAAAAACAGCCTGGACAGGTCAGTATTGGCATTTTAAGAGATTTTCCCTCTTACATCGTTAACGCTGGTTCGTCCGGACACTGTGTTATCAAATCTACGTTAGTTCCACCCTAGACACAGTAGAAACAAAGAAAAATTTTCTGTCCGTAACGATACAGTCGCAGTTATCCACTGCAGTTCTTAAAGCACCTTAGCAAAATAGCTAAGGGAAATCGTGCACCAACAGTCCAAGAGAACCTGATCCTTATCGAACTGCTATACACAATTTATCGTGCTATGAAAATCACCGCGAAATGTATTTTTAATACAGTGAAAATGGCTTAAAATGCAGTTGAATTGCAGTTGTTTCATGGATAATGGCAACGAGACAGTGCATGTCCCATTGCTTACATAAAATCACCTGTAGTTGCAGAAAGAGCTATGTAGGGCACAATGACCGAGGTTTAGGTGTCAGGATCAGGGAACACATTTCCAAATGTCGACGTAGCCGAATGGGATCGGTGACAGCGGAATCGGGTGAATCGATCTGCCTCAGCAACCTAAAAGCACCCGCTGAACACCACGCACAGATTGAACTCCGATGTGTCATTCACTGTCCTGATACGCAATCAGCGGCGCGATATTATCAGGCTAACGCAAGCAATTGTTATAGCTCGATAACGATAACTGTTTGTGTGCAGAGACAGCTAAATGTATAGCTGACGTTACCGTAGTAGTGCAAGGCTCACCGGTTGGAAAACGACTCGCAAGTTGTCGATCACATATGACTGTGTTTCCTAGATCTATAATTGTTTGCATGATTGTGTTTGACGAGTGTGCACCAGGTGACTGAGTTATCTTAGTTTATGTCTCCTGAAATTCCTGTTTGGCACTAATGATAAACGGATAGTGTCCGTATGACAAAAGCTGTACGTTTAGCCTTGACTAAAGAATTCATTAAATGACTTTCACATGAGCTTAATTCTATTATTTGGAAAAATATGGTTCTCCTCTCGATAAAACTGGAAAAATAACTCCAACTAGCCAATGTTAGAAAGTTGAAGTAAGTTCCAGTACTAAGATCAAAGAATTACTATATTGCGCTCTCCATCCTCAGTACCACTGAAATTAGATTGCTTACACAAAACAAACCAGACCTTAAGCATAACTTCGCAAAGCTATGGAACTATGCTGATTGTTGCACATATTTCATCTACCAAGACACATCACGTTATTCCGTTGGACTATTGCCACTTTTATATTTACCTAAGTAACTTATCATATTTCAACATTACAGTTCTGTTGATTATTGTGCTGGATACGGTGTGCAGAAATAGAAGGAAGAGACATCTTGAAGATGGAATCCAACCTTGCCAGCCGAAATACATCCCAGGTATTTGCACGAAAGCTGCGTGACTTTCTGTTGTAATTGTTGTTGGCAATAGCAAAAACTGCAAAATGCAGTTGTTCATCCGTAACTGATTTTTTTACGAAACGGCCTATAACATGGTGAAAGCGCGTTTAGTAACAAGGCGCAAATGATTAATTTTACTAATCACATCAATATTCCTATAAATACTGACTTCCGTCAATGTATATCCGCTCCCCATTCTGCGATAGTAAGGCACATCAGTTTTTGCGCAGCTTCATCTGAATAAATATCTGTATCTTTTATTAGTAAATATGTTTTGAGGGATAAAACTAGCTAGCGCAGAGGCAACAGCCTCCTAGTGAGAAGTTGAGAAGTAGAATTTTCGCATGAATTCACTTTTTCCACAACGCTTTTCTTGCATATTTTGTTTGGTTGTGCCTGCACTATCTCACTCCCATAACCACTCCCCTTAAAACAATTGCTCTACCGACTTGCCCATGCGTATTTTCTTCGGTCCATTTATGCAATATTTAAATCACAAATTCTTCAATTACTAACCTACCGGACATGGTAGGCCTGTGCTTTTTGCCTATTATAAACGATTGTGCCATTCTTTCCTTCCAACCGACAATTGGTCATTCCAAATTCGCGCATGAATGTTGCTAATGTACCCAGATTCCACTTGCAGCAAAAGGTTCATTTTACTGGTAACATGCAGCATATTAAGCTGTCGCATCAAAAGAAGTAAAGGTCCTTCTCACATTACTCACTTACTTGGATATATACGTGTTTTGCTCCTAAAAAGTGAATTTCTGATGGTAAAGCACTGACACCCAACACTTTATCGTGACATCTCCAGCATTCTCCGCCTCTGCTGTTGTGAGTAATCTATGACTATAGGTGTTTACGGTGTCAGTGCCGTCCTAGTAATAAAAGCTTATTTGCTGTACCAGAGTTACAAGACACGGTCAAAATATGATTTCACGTTGAAGTGTACCGTTTTGTCGTCAGGTGAGAAATCTACTAGCGTCACTCATTCACCTTCAGTGTGCTCACGAATAATTACATCAGGGATGTTTGAGTGATGTAGGCGTTCGATGCGGGGGCTAATTGGAGCAAAAAACACGTCTTAAATGTAAATGGCTGATTTACAAAGAAACTAAAAGCAAAATTTACTTCTTTATGGGTTAAGTATTACTGAGTGGAAGATGAAAAGTGCTGGAGTATTCATCATGTCTTTCACATGTCCAAAACTTGATTTGGAATAACGAGGACGGAAACTTCCATACCCAACTGGGTATGCTACTTAGCATTGGATATAAATGGTTAGTCGGCTCATTATTCTGGATAGATATATCACTTGTAAGGCTTAGCTAGTGCTACATTTAATTTCGCTTATTAGACCCAAAACGGTTTTCCACAAGTTAACAAACTTTAAATATTGAAATATACAAGCCAACTGGTTGAGAACAAGATGTACAAACCGCGAAGACTAACGTTTTTGATGCGGATTGCAGACATGACAGCTATGCGCTGAGAAAATAGGTGGGTAGGCAGTTTTGGTCAATGGGTATGCAAGTAAATGTTTATGCTTGGTGTAAACACCAAATGGTTATGCCCAGCACCGATCATTTCGCATTCGTCAGCAAACCTTTCACTGCTGTAATCGGTGGTATTCCATAATGCAACATCTACACTGGACGCATTTACTCTATGGCGAACCTTCAGTCGGGCAACCTTGCCATCTAAAGTTGATCAGTATTAAACTTGGACATATGAAACTCTATGGGTATATTCGATAACCTAATGGGAATCCAACAAAGAAATTCGTTTGTTTGGTATAGAGTATTCACTTGGATGGCCAGGCCCTGAATTTATAAAATTACAACTTTCCAAGTGGAGCAATGGATTAATGGGTCATGACGGGTATAAAAGCGAATGCTTGACATGCCCCGTAGGATGGTGAGGGTAAAAATCGCAAAGATACCATATAGTCGGGTGATTGATGACAGCTGCTATCGTTCCTTTTCCTTTGGATAGCAATAATCGAAATTAATCCGTAATTACGATGAGTACGGATGAGCACAAATCCGGCCTATCAGTGAGATGGTGATAACAAAATACACCTGGTTGTAAAGTTGAGGAGAATCATTTCTTGACCAAATGTTTAGCAGACCGAAAATCGATCTTAATCTGCACTACTTGGTTCAAAACCAGGTTGCTAATAAACTACTGTGTGTTGCCAAGGTCCGTTTGCCTTTGATGGATTTGTTTATTGCGACGTTACATAGGCACCTTTTTTAAAGGTTTGGTTCGGCAACTTGCGATTTCTGTTCTGACATTTTACGCATGCTTTGAAATTCATTCCTATAAAACACGCAAACGATACTAGTGTTTATAGAGAATCCGAAGTTTGTAGGTTATGCTAGTTTAATCACCTTAGATATGTAAAATGCACAACGCTATCGTTGTTAGCTGAAACAGTTTCGATAAATGTTGGGGAACCGTAAACTCAAAGCTGGTATTTGTCGACGGACCTTTACGATCTGCTCTACCGATATAGCCATAAGCTGTATAGCGTCTAGGTAATTTCCTGGCAAAACCTATTCCCTAATCATATTTTTCTTTTTGTTTAACTGAACAAATTGGGCAATGCATGTATGATGTACAAGATAAATTTCGTAACGATCGATATAGATGCTTAAAGCAAATCATAGCGTATGCAGTTATATTTTAAAATATCCTATAACCTATATTTTGTCATAATTATGTTCCTGAAAGATACTCTTCGAATAATATGCTAACTTATCCCCTTCCTAACTAGAACAGTCTGATATGGGGCAATCACATGATGCGCTATACGCAAGTAGTGGTAAGTCAATCCGGTAAATGAGAATTGCTAGATTTTAGATATGTGATATGCAATAATACCAGGGGTTGGCTTTGAAAACAGGTGATTCCATAAACACTATTTGTTTGGTGTCAAGTTGATAATGCGTACTTTAAGGCGCCACCTTTTGATGTTATAATTTTCCTATTCCAAAAGTGCAAAACAGAAACTGCAATGAGATTAGATGTATTTCACGGTTAATGTTGTAAGGTTACATATCTATCATAAATCATCGTTTGTTGGTATCTAAATAATCAAATGTTTCGTGTATGTATCTTATTCTGAACAAGGTCAAACTGATCTGTTCAAGGGAAATGCAAGCTATTGAGTAGTGAGGATGCCACTTCCAATGTCGATTATGTTACCAACGTTCAGCTTTTAGTTAAGTCATGTCAAAGATATGTTTTTATGCATACATGAGGGGCGAATTGTCCGCCGTAGCACACATGCCATCGACATGATAAAAGATAGTAGTAGTCCAATGATGACAAACCAGCAGCGAAATATAAAATTCAGTGAATAACATAACCACACTAGTATCCTTCCCGTTCATCGCTTAGATAGTAGCGCACTACTCGGGTAGAATGCTGACTAAATAGGAAGTAGCTGTCGAGCCGAAGGCATGCGTGCGCGTATGTACTTCTCTGTACTTTGGCTTGTTGCTGAGGTAGTTACATAGTTAGACAGTGCTGTGTACAGAGTGTGGCTGCTACTGACGAGTATTTTCGAGGAAGATAGTACAAAAGAGTTAACATGGGTAGATAAAATTGTTTCTACCAAAATTAGCTTTGGAATACCGCTGCGTTGAGACAATATATTCAGCGACCTGTCAGGCAGGTTTGAATGTCCACCTAATATGTCTGACATAATCAAAGGAGAGTAGCAAGTACGGTGTGGCAGAAAGCATGCTGTGATGAACACCAGGAGCGTCGCTGTTCCCCTTCTACTTTGCCCAGAGTTTCTTGGCCTAACACTACAGTTGAAGCCATTCCACCACATTCAAGCAAACGCATTTTGATGTCAGCTATACTTGCTGTCCAATGTACTACAAACTTCAGCCCTTGATTCACTGAGATATTCTAACAGAATGAACTCGAGTGTTGCTAATCACTTATATCCCCATACATTTCCCTCGCCACCGACTTATGTAAACTATACATCGATCGATTTGACTACGATCACTTCGCTTAGAATCGCGTCTGACCACAACTCTCTTAGGTCTGTGACTGATCGCGCCTCAGTTGTGTGTTGCCTCGGCTTAGACTCGCTTGATGGCTAGTTGCATTCTGAGTACATGTATTTTGTACATCTTGTGGCCTGGATATTGTTTGACATGTGTTACAAAATCGTTGTTCTAACATTTTGCAAAAGAGTCTCGTAGGTCAGTGGTGACTGCTTGTTGTATTACATGATGCTCAAATGCACAACAAATGCGTCGGTAACAAGTTATTTATCAAATCCTTTACATACGTATGATTCAAAAACATATGGGCACGCTTTTCATTGCCTTTACATTACAGAAGAAGAAGAGGCCAGTGAATCCCACCATTCAAGCCGATTGCATGATGTGTATGCTTATCCTACGGAAGCCCCCGATGACAATGACTCCCGGCGTTCACAGGACAGCCCAATCAACTATGAATACGAAGGCACGGATGACGGTGTTAAAAACAACCGAAATGAACTTGGGTACCATGAATAACGGCTCAAAAAGCGCCTGCTCCTATGGTCTTCATTTAAACGTTGCATAGGAATGAAAGTAATATACCCACCTACAATTTACTAAACCCAAAGGTGTCGTATCTTCAGGCGAAAACAACCATTTGCTTTTGAGTTAGGTTAGACTACAGAGTTCGTTAGTACAGAGCGATTACGCGGCAGTTCGTTACTATCTTAATTCTTCGTTTTATGACGACGTTCTACATAACATGCTGAGCGATACAAATAGGGAATGTGCACTTTCTAAATATTTTAATATTATCAGGCGGTCCTCGGAAAATTTGCCAAGCTGAATACCCAATCTGTGGGAAAGAGAACAGATTGAACACTAATGGGAATCGCAGTTTGCTTATTTTCCTCAGCTGCAAACTTCCTCAGGTCGGATTACTCCCGATAGAGCCAATGGCGCATCCTGATTCCATTACAATACAACACACGCAGTCTAAACAGTGCGCTCGTTTACCAGATTTTAGTTCCCGCAACAACGATGTTGCAGTCGGCAAGTACCAATCAGTACTAATTCTGGGGTACAACAGCTCAACGCCACGGCCCAATGTGCTTCAAGCAAGTCGTTGCGGCTTTACATGACTTAGATATTTATCGTAGTTTTAACCAACTGAGGTACTTCATCTAATCTCCTGGAACTAACAAATGCATATCATTTCAAATACACAAAATGAGTGCAGCAATTTTGGCTAACAACTGTCAATGGTCAATGGTATTTTACGGATAAATAGCCAAAGCTTAACATGTTCCGCCGGATGCTATTTGAGGGTTTTCAAATCATCATCATCATACACGTTAGCTAGAGGTGGGGAACACCTCAGCTACTGTGCCGCAATACATAGAAAAAAGGAGAGAAAATAAAAGCAACTGGCGCAAGCTGGCTGAGCTACCGGTAACGGATGGGCATCGTTCCGGTAAGCTACCAGCCGGCTGCTGTGCACCAAAAAAAATTACCATGTAAAATTATATAAGGCTAAATAATGAGATCGTGGTTGGAGGGAGGCTAAGAGAGATGGGGTGGGACAAAGAAACTCACAGCACGAACGCCACTGAGGTCGGCTCCTAGCCATATCAGCAAGTGTGTCCAACCAAACGTGTTCATCTTCTTTCGGACCCCAACCAGGGAGCCGAGACGCTCCAGCCGAGGCCAGCTCCGAAGTGAGGGCCTTTATTCCTCTGGACCAAGTCATCGCTTGGCCACCCCTCATCTTCTTCCATCCACCCTCCCGGCGCGCAAACAACGCACGTCGCGGGAGTCGGTGGGCTGGCATGCGTAACACGTGGCCGAGCAATCGCAGCCTGGTGCGTGAAATGACAGTGCTGAGCGGTTCAGTTCCTCTTTCTGTGCTGTAAACAAGGCGTCGAACACGCTCGTTGCTCACGCGGTGTTCCCACCAAATGTGAGCTAAATTACGAAGACACCGGTGGTCGAACGTAACTAGCCTCTTCAGGTCTGCTGCTTTAAGCGGCCAGGTTTTACAACCGTACAGTAAGGTCGAACGTACCACTGCATTGTACACTATACCCTTCAGGGCAAGAGTGATGTCGCGCCGGCGCCATAAGTGGCGAAGGTTAGCGAAAGCGCCTCGAGCTTTTGCTATACGATTCGTGACTTCATCTTCAATCCCACGGGCGCCGATACAACTTCCCAGGTAGTTGAATTTTTGAACGACTTCTAGCTGATCCTCACCAACGGTCAGCGTAGGAGGCGGTCCAGGCCAATCTTGGAGGAACGCTTTGCATTTCGAGGGTGCGAAGCAAGGCCGAGGTGACGGACAGCTAGTGCTAATCTGTCCAGTGCCGCCTGACACGTTTGTGAGCTGTCACAGATTAGGGCAATATCGTTAGCACAATCTAAGTCAAGAAGTCGTTCTCCTGGGAGCAGATCCACACCTTCAAAGTCGTGTCCTGTAAACGCGATGTCCATAACTTCCTCAACATCAAAGTTGAATAGGAAAGGTGACAGCGGGCATCCTTGTCTCACGCCGCTGGAGATATTAAAGAGCGACGACAACTTGCCTTAAGACCTCACTCTGCCCGAGCTACGCGCATATAATGCTCGGATAATATTCACATATTTCTCAGGTACACCTTTCCTGAGAGGTTTCACAAAGGAATAAACGACCATAAAGGAAGAACAACTAAAAAACAGTGAAGTCGCCGGATAAACCTTTGTCCGCCTAGTGTGACGGAAAATTTTTTACAAGTCCTGCGTGGTTTCGTACAAAGTTAGTGGGTCATGGCTGCCTGTTTGACCCTGCATCCTCGCTTGCGCAAATCGGACTCTGACCAGTCTGGTTATTGATTTGCTTAATCAAATTTACTCCTAATTGCATCAACAAAGGCGTTTCTGTCTGATTTATTGGTCTTTGGACCAATATCTTTACTGCTCTTCTTGGCTCAGGCCTTCCACCGTTCGTCGCTTGCGATCCGCCCTCCGTTCGTTCTGTGGGGCTTGCGTCACGCCGTCTGATCTCTTCCATGCCATCCGTGTCTGTTTCTATCTTTGCTCGTTCTAGATGCTCCGCAGTTTTCCACGTTATCGTTATCTTCCGCGCCAAAACACTCCTACCGTCGCAATCCATCCACTGGTGTCTTGGGTTTTAGCATTAAACATCGTGAAACTGGTATGTTACTAACCTGTTCCTAACCCTTCTATGACCTGACTTGTGAATTCTGAGGCTTTGGCTACTTATATTATGATAAGAGCTGTGTGCAAAGATATGCGACCGCAGATTGAATAGAGTACTCTTCCAAGAGATTCGGTGGCAGTGATGCACGCTCCAAGCACTGATCCTGGAGTAAACAAGAAGAACAGTAAAAACATTCTGAGGGGATTGAGATCAACAGGCCTAAAATGGTCATTAGAGTGGCGGTAGAAACTACCTCAGTTAAAACAACCTGTACATAACGAACGTGGTGGACTTATTTAGTCCTGCTGGAATGAGCAGTGTTATCAGACGACTGCAGCTCAAAGGGCGAGCAACAAGCTACTCAAACATCCAACACTGGCTAGGATCCGCGTGTGATGGTTTCGTTTATAGACCACTCAGTTGGACCTTACCATTCTCAAAGTATAACTTAGGTAGGTGCTTGGAGGTCTAACGGAGATTTCTTTCTAACACACACCTAGGTTGCTGCGACCACTACATCAGTCTGCTAGAAAAGCCACCTCATTTTGGTACTCAAGTCAAGTCAAGAATGTGCTTTATGTAAACTTAAAAGGGGAATATTCAGCTATAACACACGCGCCACGGCATGGGATAAATAATGAAGGAAATAGTACATGTGGATAAGTATAAAACCATGAGCCATACAAAAAGATTTTTCAGAGCAAATATCTCTAGACTAATTTACTAATCAGTTCTTGAATGACTAAATTTTTGCTCTTCAAAAAGGTGGCAGGTAAAGAACTACTTATATACCATAGGCCCTTGTGCGGGCCTATCGAGTTGTATAGACATGTCTGGTAGAGGAGATTGATATGCATTCAGACAACACTCTGTGCATGATATGGCTAATATATGTGAGTATCTTAGTTGCAAACTTATTACAGGAGTTGACGTGGTTGACTACAGTGATGTTGATGGTTTCCATCCTTGAAATCTCACTACACGTGGATAGCAAATTCACTAATCTGGCAATTATTTTAAAGTCCATACTCAAGAGACCAGGAAAGATACAGAGGCAATCAATACGTCGAGTAGGGTAACACAGGTGCAGGAGAAAATCGGGGTGCGGAAGGTGATCTGAGATCAGTAACATAGAAAGAGAGCTTTTTAACCTTAGCGAATGTTTCGTTCTCATAAACTAAGCAAGTAGGCGTCACGCACAAGTGTTTTACTAAAATGGAAGAGGTCAAACTTTCGGCGCCAATGCAAAGCTGTAGACACTGCGTCAGGATTTGCCAGTAGCGATTTCCTCTGAACACTGTAAAAAGGACATGCTTGCATGTTGATGTGTTTAACGGTATGCAACGGGATTTAGACCAAACTGTGAAGTTGTTCAATATGGTTTGTAGCTTTGCTGATGAATGTACACTTTTATGATGGACGACAAGGATTACATCGTCTGCATACTTCAGCAGGATGGCTATATCAGGGACGGGAATTGAGGTAACCTAACTGGAAAACAAAAATGGGGACAAAATGGCTCCCTGAAGAACACCAGTTTGCGGTGATTGAAGAAGAGTCTTTTCTAAATAAACTAGCAATATAGGTACGCCTGGTAAAATTATCTTCCAACGGAAGAACAACAGAACTTTGGACTCCGGAACTGATAAATCGCGCAACACTAGTTCATGGTTTACACAGCCGAAAGCGTTGCTAGAATTCAGGGGGCGGATGCTTATGGATTTACATAAATAAATAAATGAAATTGTATATTTACCGACAGACGGTACACGGCCCCATAAGTGGGAACGATCATTTGTATAGTGAATACGTTTCATAACATTAAAGAAAAGTTTATTGATGGCATTTCGAATCATGATTATTTTTCCTTGAGTCCTAGACCCGTGCAACTCATATGTAAAATTTACGGATGTTTGTATCATCAGGGGTAGATAACAAAGAGAGGGACTACTAGGCTGCAGACACAGGATTTGGTGAGATATGTAATGACACGTAGTGGGTAAGCTAGCTGTATGCGATTATCTTCTCATTTGTTTTTTATACCAACTTCTGTCAATGTTTCTAGTGTTTGCTGTGAGACAAATATCTTCAAAGCATTTGGTATAGTGAGGAAGGTCTGAAGGAGATTTCAAACGTGACATGGCTTGTACACATGCGTATCTGTAGGGGTAGTTTGTTCCATAGAGAAGTGTATCTCACTAAGAAGAAAGTCGACCGAATTTTATGACTTGAAAGGTTTTTACGTATCAGGTAGCCGCCATTACGTGTGGGGTAGACTGCAGTCTTCCGTAGTTCAAGTGACGAGAGCGTTTTATGTATCAGACATACTACTGCATCCAAGGTGGACCTCCAGCAGCGATATGCAAACCGATGTGGGTCATCCAACTGGGACTGTTCTGAGGTCCTTTTGAGAATAGGCCACAAAAATGTCTTAGGAGCAACCGACATGCATACCACCGGCCGATTTTGCAGATTGCTTCTTTTGGCACTGGAGTGATGCATACGCTTCGCCAAGTGTCAGCTGTCTCGTGCTGCTTAAAGCACAGCGTGTAAAATTCCGCAAGAGGCTCTGTCGGGTAATGTACACATTTTGAGAACAACAGCAGCCAATTGATCCAGATCAGGTGGTCTCTTCACCTGCAGCCCGATTAATTCTCCGTCTACTTTTAGGCAGTTCACAGAAGGAGGTTTATCTGAAGCTAACTGTAAGTCAGTAGAGGACATATCAAAGGATGAACTATTATCTTTGTCAGAACAATTGCGGTTCAGTTTTTCTACATCGGGAGTTAAATGCGGGACCTTGCGAGTGATTCTATTAACAGTACAGCATATTCCAAATTTCCCGAGAATTATTGTTTCCAAATATGGCTTGTACTTATAGACAGTTGAATCAACTCAACTCGATTTTTATCTCAACAGATCGAAACTTTACTGATATAATCTCTTCGTTTAAAAGCCATTTTGTTAAGTCTATGCATTCGTTTGACATGTTGAGAGGGGAATCTCTCGGCACGAATAAAATTTCTTGCAATTGGACAACTGGTGTCGAAGCAGAAGTTTAACTAGTTAAATAGTTAAAATATTTCGGTACGTCCGCATAGCAAACTAAACTTAAATCCGTGGACGCAATTGCTTTTGCAGTCGCTAAATGTTATGGGGAAGGCATTATCCTCGCCTGAACTTCGGTCTTTGCAACGGGTAAAATCTTTATGATTCGTCTTTAAAATGGCATGATCAGAGCTCCCAAGCGGTGCCCGATTACAAATAGAAAACACTTCCAGGTTGTTAACGAATACTGTGGCAATTGTTGCATCTACACTGGCTGGAGATTGCACAATGTTCTTTAGACCAAGGATCGCAATGATGCTCGTGTCGGATCTGTCAAAGTCACTGGCAACTAGCCACAGTGTCAGTTCTACAGCTGTAAATCCGTGGCAAAATACATCGAATTCGGGGTTTGGACAGCCTTGAGAGATATAAACATCAGCCAATTAAAGTAATCGGTAAACGTTCAGCAGTCATGGTCTACCTTTTAAGAGGAAACAGCTAATGCTTTGCGAGCTGTACTGAAAATGTTGTTAAGCAATGGGCACCATGAAGAGTTACATTAAATGATGATACCACCACCACGGTTCCTTTGCCTACATTGGCGGTCAATAGGTAAAGGCTTAAATCCGTCGAGTTCCACAACGGCAGCTTCAACATTACTGTGGAGCTAGCTTTCATTCCATATCTTGGTGTCCTAACGAGAATATTCCTATCCTTTTATAACAATTTGGAGGTATTCTAACTTTCTAAGTAGCGATTAATCGTTGGCGCTGAGTTACGCCGGTAGACTCTTAGATCCGGTGTTTCCTTCTTAATGCAACCCGCCGTCCTGCATCATAGTTTTGTATCGAAGTCCGTTGCCTCTTTTGATGCTTTTTACTTTGTTTTGTGTAGCTAGACCAAGAAAATGATGGTATTCTAAGACTAAGCACAAAATTGGGTTTATTCAGGGGGGAAAATGACAAATCGCTTTCCCAATATACCAACCAATTGTCGTTCAATTATCCTGAAACCATGAGTTTCTTATCGTTCCCAAAGGTTCTTAACGATCTTCCTAACTTTTATGATCACGAATGCAGTAATTTTCCTCCTCTGGATGCAAAATTATAGGCAAAAATAAAGTATTTCGAATAGCTGGGAATTGCATCTACATCAGTGCTCTCTTCCTAAGAACTATAACGCCTATCTCGTCGATTTTACCGCATATATGGGTCAACCTAATAGATAACGCCGTGGAATAAATGATTTTTGTGCTAATAAGCTACTTCGGAACCTTAAAATCCAGTTATGCTAAACCAGACAAATGGATATATTTCAGCCATAATATTTCCTTAGATAATGGTTCAATTCCCTCTCTCCTTCAGGACGCAGAGCTTCAGATCAACGCATATTATAACAATACATTTTGGTCGCCTGGGTGCGCTTAGGATACTAGTCAGTACAGGAGGCCCGTGGAAGTGCCAAATACGGAACGGTAGACAATACAGCGACAGCTAGACCCAACGTATTTTGTAAAGACCACACTGGGTGGAGAAGGAATCGGCAAGACCGAGGAACAACATAGTGTAACTCAGGGTACAGGGCGGGTATACGGGTGTAAAATCAGTGAAACCGATGAACAGTCGGAAGGCATAGAGACAAATAAAATCCAATGCAATGAAACACTAAAAGAGTACTTGTTTTCGAATTTAATTCAATGGCCTCTCCTTGGAAGACTGAGTGATGGAAGCCATCGATAGAGCTGTTAGGAAGGTAACAGGAAGCGAGGATAATGGCAAACGATAGCAGGGAGTTTTACCATGAGATTTCAAAAATGGGGGTGTTTTGCGGTATACGCTGTTTCCAGGCTCCTTTGTTATCTAATATTGATTGCTTAAGTAGGAACCGCAGTGTATCATCGGTGGGTCTTCGGCACGGGCTAATCGAATTACAAAAGTTGGCTAATTTGGCAAGAGACCGAGGATACATTTCCTCTGCTGCTGCCACGACGGTGCGCTTAAGCGTCATTCTCCTACGTCACTCGTCCACGACCAAAACGATACCCATACAACAGCGCAATCCGGACGTCCTCATTGTTATCACGCCACCAAGCTTTCGGAGACCCATCGGTTGTTGCCATGTGTGCTCAAGGAGAACGGTTGTCGCTTCGATAAGAGAGATACCTTGAGCCTGTTGGCGAGTCACACAAGAATTAGCTTGGAACTTCGGGTAGCTGAGATTCTGGAAAGTAGAAGGCAGACGGGGTAGGCAAAGATAAAAAACCTGCATCTGGACAGCGGAGAGCGAACAAGACATACTAGGTAAAAGCAATGAACTTTATTTAGTAATTCAAACTAAATTGCACGTATCCGTGCGAACGCAACTGGTTGGGTTGGAAGCAGATTATCAAAGATCACCTTGATTTGGTCGATGGACACCAATCTGGTCTAAAGTAACATGTCTCTAAGTTCGTTGCAAAAGTCTTAAAGGGTCAGTGTAGGGTGACTGGAGAGGGCGCAGCGCCGTGTCAATGTGGACGGAGACTTGAGTCCAGGCAAAACTCTGCAATGCATTTGCACATCTCTGCTGTGCTCACAAGGAAGAGTCGAGCGTAATTAATGGAACAATGGTACAATGGAACAATGGCTTATTACGGGTAAAAAGCATTGCTTAACAAGTCCAGTGGGATGGAATATATTTGGAAAAATGAATTGCATGATCAAGTGAAAAACGTTGTGGTGGACTCAACATAGAATTATGTAGAATAGCGGAGCTTTTAGCGTATTAAAGGTATAAATCCATAAATCCATTCCTTTGGAGATTGGTAAAACACCGTTTGATAGTGTTATGTAGCCCCAGGCTAAAAAAATTATAAACTAGCATGCAAATAAGATAGTGCGTCGTCAACTCCTTTTTTAAATAATGCCAGATTGGGAGCAGAAACGACATAATTAGAGAGGGCATTCCAAGGCTGATGCACGCGGAGGGAAAAGAAATTTCTAAGGCATTCAAGCCGGCTATAATGAATTGTCAGTTTCAGAAGGTGACCTCTTAGGTTAGTGTTGTGGTTCAATTCCAGCAACGGACGGCAAATGTGGTTTGGGTTCTTCAGAATTTGCTAAACCATTATGAGATCCCCCCGCAAAAGCCGATATCGACAGCTGTACATTCTTAATGATTTCAGTCTAAGCTGCTAGGGGAAATGAAAGAGACCCCTGACGTTCTTGGTTGCTCGTCGTTGAGGAGTCTCGAGAGCAACGAGATCCTGTTTCGGCCACGGCTGTCACGCCTGAATAGCGTATTCCACGTGAGGTCGCACGTAGGCGTTAAGCACTTGGGGAAAGATTGAGGGTTCAAACAGATCGAAAGCTCTGCGAAGAAGGCCGAAGTGTTGATTGCCCGTTCTCGTCGCCTTCTCTGATTGTTTTGTACACCCGAGATCTTCCTATACACCAAGGTCACGCTCCTGAGAGACCTTCGCCAAGGTGTGGTCTCCAATCTTGTAAGCGCTCACCGGCTGGTGACGCAGATGCATCACTTTGCACTTAGCCATGTTCAATTGAAGCTTGTTCTTCTTTGACCATTCGTAAATACCATCTAGGTCACGTTGACGGTTACTTGGCTTGTTACTAATCACCCGCCATATCTTAACGTCATCGGCGAAATGCGGAAAATTCGAGGAGCTAACTCTTGCCAGGTCATTGATAAACACCAGGAATAAGCTCTGTCCCAGCAGCGAGTCTTGTGGGACACCACATTCCACATCAGTTGGATCAGAGTGTGATCCCCTAACACGTACTTGAAGCTTCCGTTGGTGAAGGAAGCTGCCAATCCAACCAAGTACAGGATCTCCGATTCTGTAGCTCTGTAGCCGTTGAAGTAAGACGCGGTGATCAAGGCGGTCGAAAGCTTTGGAGAAGTCCAGATAGATGACGTCAACTCCTACCCAATTATCAGCCACTTCCGTGCAACTACCTCGTGCAATCAGTAGATTGGTGGTGCATGACCGGTGTTGGCGGAATTCATGTTGATCCGGCGCCAAGATGTTGCGTTTATCCAGGCAGTCCATTAAAACCTCAGCGGCCACTGCTTCCATCACCTTCGTGGGCACAGGGAGAAAAGTCACTGGG